>OW052220.1:146290347-146785861 GCA_932526605.1 Nephrotoma flavescens
TATATATATATATATATATATATATATATATATATTATATATATATATATATATATATATATATATATATATATATATATATATATATATATATATATATATATATATATATATATATATATATATATATATATATATATATATATATATATATATATATATATATATATATATATATATATATATATATATATATATATATATATATATATATATATATATATATATATATATATATATATATATATATATATATATATATATATATATATATATATATATATATATATATATATATATATATATATATATATATATATATATATATATATATATATATATATATATATATATATATATATATATATATATTCATTTTTTAAATATTTTTATTTTTGTTTTAATTTAAATAAATATAGAAATATGTATTTAGAAATTTTTTTTGACGTTTATCTCAACTCGGTTTCGATTCGATCCCAACATAATTCGCCAATATATACGCTAGAAAAGATAATTCAGTTCAGTTTCAATCCAAAGTTAACTCTAAGTTGATTCGATCCGCATTTATACTGTTTATATTGGAGGTTGAACCTAGGTCGAGTCAACTTGTAGTTATCTTCAGGTTAACCTTGAAGTTAACTTCTAGTGTTTATATTGGAGAGTTATCTTAAGGTTGAGTCGAAACCAGGTTATAACTGTCAAAATCATTCTAACTTTTTCTTTCGAACTAGTTACATAGAAACATATTTAAAAAAAAAATAAAAAATCGAAAAAAAACACAAAAATATGCTGCCGAATTTAAACACAGATGCGCGTATACAAGAAAAATATGAAAAATTGCCATTTTTATTTTTAAATTTATTGATTATTTTTTGTTGTTGTTTTTCGACTCGACTCTGGGCGTTTACATTAACCAGAGTTAAGGGCCAACTATAGATAGAATAAAAAAAAATAACAGAAAAACGTAAGAAACGAAGACAAAAAAATATTATTCCAATTTGACTTTTCGGCTATAGATCACTTAAAATATTAAGTTCATTCTTATATTTCATGTAATATTTTTTTAATGAATTTGCTAAAATATTGAGTGAAACTACAATAGTTTCGAGTATAAACGAATTATATCTCAACAAATATATGTGTTTAAAATTACAAAAATTATTTATATGCGGTTTAAATTACCGCAATTCAATAAATTATTTTTTTAGGTCTGCTTTAAAAACATACAATTATACAGTGTAGTGAAAATTATTTTTGATTTTATATTCATATTAGTATATGTGTACATGGATATTTTATAAATAGGAAACATAAAATACACCAATTATTCCAAATTCCCATATATAAAATAATAAAAATGCATATTACTTGTAAGCTTGTAACGCACAAAAATTTGTTTGAGTTTTGTTGTTGTAATTGTTAAGTTTTTTATTCTTGCACGAAAATTTTCGCTCTGCTATTCTTTTTACGTGACAGCAAAATTAAAACGCAATTTCTCTTAAACTTTTTATTTTTGTTATTCTGAGTATGGTCGTATACATTTAAATCCTATCTCTCGCTCTCTTACGTTATTTTTTTTATTCTATCTATAGTTCCCACTTTAACTCGACCTAAGAGTTTTTTTGGATTGAGTCGAGTTAACTCCAAGTTAACCTTTGGTGTTTATATTGGATGTTGAACCCAGGTTGAACCTGGGAAAAACCGAAAAATTTAATTGTTGTTTTTCCCATATAAAAATTGCATTTGTATTGTACATATATCAACTTTTTATTACATAAAAAAATATTATTTTGAAATGTTATGACTGCAATTGTACCATCAGTATATAACAAAATAAATATGGTTGAATGGAATTATCATTGAATGAAGTAACCTTAGTTTTAAATTGTTTCGAAAAATATCGACAAAATAAAAAATAACCAAAAAAGTGTGTTGCAGTGCAAATATGCACAATGAAGAATATTGCCCGGTTTACATGCAACCAACATTTTTCTCTTGCAAAATGAGAAAGATATAACATTGACTTTTTTCACATGAGAGACAAGAAAAGAAATATATCCCAACAAAATTTTGCAGGAGATTTTTTAGTCAATACACCGCAAAATGTTGCCATCAAAATAAAATGTTGCCATAAAATATATTCGATCCGAGTATTTTTATGGCAACATTTTTAAAATTAACAAGAAAAAAAAATTATTTCGTATTTATAAATGTTGAGGAATCATTATAAAAACAAACGCCATAGATAAAAATGTAAACTTCGCATTTTAATTCATTAAAAATAAATTAATAATGATCCTATAAAAAAAATTACGCCATTACTACATATGTTTATTTCTTTCTGGCATATTGAATATTTTTATATAGCGGATTCTTTCTTATTTACCTGCAAAAATTTGTAGAAGAAAACAATTTTCTACATGTACACCGGGCATATAAATACAATTTCATTGTTATTGTCTATTTATTTTTGTCATATATCTCTTTTTCAAAAAAAAAAATAAAAAAATGGCTTAATTAAAGTCCAACCCACACAAATGTGTGAGTAAAAAATCTTAGTATGTAATGGTGTTTTTGATAAAAAAATTTCGCTTGATTTGAAGTACAACCAATCCTCCTGTTTACACGAGAGTTGAATTCAACACAAATTTCTTCGTTCCTTTCCCCCTTGCCTATAATCTAAAATTTTTTTTTGCGTACTTTTTCAACACGAATTTTAGGTGTTGAACGAATTGTAATTTACTAACACAAACAGAAAAGCTATAAAAAAAAATTTGGGTCCAATTTTTTTTTTTCTGAAAACAGGTTTCATTTTCAATTTGTCTTTCGTTCGCAAAACATAAAAACATCTACCGAACATAAAAAATATATATTTATGTAGTTGCGTTGGGTTTTCAACAAAAAAATTATTTTTATTTTTTTTTGTATAACATAATTAATTCCTAAATATCAATTAATTTTTTATAAAAAATATAATAACAAATATTATAAAGTAAAAATTATTTATTGAGCCAATAATAACTATAATAAAGTTGGTAATTGTTTAGGGCTCGTTTTTATTTTAAATAAAGTAAAACAAATTTAAAGACTGTGCTTTCGATGTCTCATCGACATCATTTTCAAAGCTAATGAAAAATTTTTTATATAAATTTCTTAAAAACAAATATAAAAAGCCTATACAGTAAATACAATTTTTTCAAATAGCAAATACAAAATTTTATAAACTATAATTATAAATTATTGTAAAGCATTGCTGTGCATTGCATAAAAAATATTAATCAAAATAGCTAATAAATAGCTGTCAATTTGTTTTAAAAATTAAAATAATTTTTATTATTATTTATTTTTTTAACAACAGTTTGTTTTCAAAATTATCGTTAATGTAAATTACACAAAAAAAAAATTTTTGTATAACACAACCAAAAAAATATACGAATAAATTGACAACCGCTTTTACGATGCTTCTCCGAAGAAATACAATATGAAATGAAAATAATTTTACACATATACATAAGTAAATAACATAAACTACGTTTTACCGTGTGAACGCAAATGTTGAATTATGATTGTTGAATTACTCTTCGTCTAAACAGGCCCAATGTATGTATAGTTATAGTGTTTTTTCGGACGAAATAAGTTTGAAAGTAATGCGCAAATGTGTAAGTTGGTTCAAAACACATACAGCTTGCTACACACAATTTTGGTTTCTGGATTCAAACTACTGCGCAATAGATTTTAATTTTTAATTTAAACCCTTATTTTAAATTAAATCATTAAATTTTTTTGTCGTTTTATTCTGTTCTCTCGAAAATAAAATTTAAACAAAAATCTACATCTCAAAAATGTCCTTAAATTTTTTTATTTTCATTTAGTCATTTTTTTCATTTCGGATTCACGGACAAAAATTTTATGTCGCAGCTGCGTAATTAAATTTTTGTCCGTGAATCCGAAATGAAAAAAATTGAAATGAAAATAACAAAATTTTGCGGACATTTTTGAGATGTAGATTTTTGTTTAAATTTTATATTCGAGAGAACAGAATAAAACAAGACAAAAAAAATTTAATGATTTAATTTAAAATAAGGGTTTAAATTAAAAATTAAAATCTATTGCGCAGTAGTTTGAATCCAGAAACCAAAATTGTGTGTAGCATAGCTGATACAAAAATAAAGTTTTGACATGGTACTTTTGCCGTACTCGCACAATTGTGTTAGTAAAACACAAAATGGATCTACGCTATACGAATAAAAACATTGGAAAAAGGAGGATAAATATTTTATGATTACAAAATATACAACCAACATTCGAATGCACAAGCGAAACCAACACAAATGTATTCTACATGTAGAAAACACATATGCGATATAGTTTCGGCACGAGTATAAAGTATAGAACTTTGTATTTAATGTACGAAATTAAAACGGGAAAATATGATATATGAACCTCTGGTTCTCAAATACTACTAATGTACACTGATCGAAAATTGTAAGTATGTAATATTATTCATATACAGTGAGACATAATTGAGTTTAACTGTCTTGTATTCTGGGCTGGGATGTTCTAACATCACCATTTTCCGATATTTTATCGAAGTATACGTCTCTTTCATCTAGAATTAATTTGACTTCTGTTTCGTTTATCAATTATTTCTTCTCTATTGCTGTCACAACCTACTAGAATATATTTGAACAATATCTATTTCACTTATTTTCGTTCTACAATCGAAAACAATTATTGGGTGATAGAAACACAGTAGAAACATCACAATGTTGCAATCTAGCAGGCTGGTAAATAATATAAAAATTGAAATAGAGATAAATTTTATTCTACAGAAACGAGAAATGAACTTCGATAAATTATCGAAACATGGTGATGTTAGAACAATAGAGTTATACTACACAGAGTAGAAACGTTTTTTCCCCCATATAAAGAAGCATATAATATTTGCTATTTCATTTGAGGCACGTTGGTGAAGGATGGTTATATAAAAAAGCATATGGCTTACTCATATTTCAAAACGAAAAACCCCAAATCAGATGTTTATTTATGTGCGCAGTGACAACCTATGATGACGACTTAATTTAGTGATTTTAAAATTATTAATTAAAATAATAAAAATATTATAAAATATTTAGTTGGTTTATATAGTAGTGTGTGGTGTGCATTATTTGATAAAAAAAATTATAAACTTGTTATTGAAATGAAGTGTATTGTCAAAAATTGTAAAGATACGCCTAAAAGATTTCAAAAAGGCGTATCTTACCATCAGTAAGTTTACTAAGTGTTTATATAAAATAAAATGTAAATTATGTTAAGAAAAAAGTGATTTGTGATAAATTTATCCATTATTTAATTTATAAATCAGAGAAAATTAAGTAAACAATTTTGATTTCGGTGTGGGGTTTTTCATTTTGTGTGTGTGTTTGTAAACATATGTTATATTACCAGTGTCGCATTTCTCTTATTACTACGTACATATTCTACGTGTTTTTCTTTTCATAATTATTTTTTATTTTGGAATATTATAAGTATAATTTTTTTATCGAAAATAAAAAAAATTAATGCGTACTATATTCGAATAAAAATAATTGGGAATTTGAGAAGTTTTAAATTTCAATCGAGCAAATTCTAAATACGACCCGTTGATTTATATGCTTTCTCTTTTACCCTCCGAATTTGACTCACTTGACAGCTGCTATCATTCACTCTGCAGTATTTAACTTTATGGTTAGAACATCCCAGGAGGCTGTTCGTAAACTCGACATTGTTAACATTGTTACAAATGTCATTGTTAGTATGACGTATGTGCTTAACAATGATTTTGTTACAAGTGTCAATGATTTTCCAGATGACGATGGCAGAAAAAAAACAAAAATAAATTGCAAAACAAAAAACTAATTTCTATTCTCTTCTCATCAATATGAAAATTATAACGGGTGATTTTTTTGTGGTTAGGATTTTCATGCATTAGTATTTGACAGATCACGCGGGATTTCAGACAAGGTGTCAAAGAGAAAGATGCTCAGTATGCTTTGACATTTCATAATGAATAGACTTACTAACGAGCAACGCTTGCAAATAATTGAATTATATTACAAAAATCAGTGTTCGGTTCGAAAAGTGTTTCGCGATTTACGTCCGATTTATGGTCTACATAATCGACCAAGTGAGCAAACAATTAATGCGATTGTGACCAAGTTTCGCACTCAGTTTACTTTATTGGACATTAAACCAACCACACGAATGCGTACAGTGCGTACAGAAGAGAATATTGCGTCTGTTTCTGAGAGTGTTGCTGAAGACCGTGAAATGTCGATTCGTCGCCGTTCGCAGCAATTGGGTTTGTGTTATTCGACGACATGGAAGATTTTACGCAAAGATCTTGGTGTAAAACCGTATAAAATACAGCTCCTGCAAGAACTGAAGCCGAACGATCTGCCACAACGTCGAATTTTCAGTGAATGGGCCCTAGAAAAGTTGGCAGAAAATCCGCTTTTTTATCGACAAATTTTGTTCAGCGATGAGGCTCATTTCTGGTTGAATGGCTACGTAAATAAGCAAAATTGCCGCATTAAAAGTGAAGAGCAACCAGAAGCCGTTCAAGAACTGCCCATGCATCCCGAAAAATGCACTGTTTGGTGTGGTTTGTACGCTGGTGGAATCATTGGACCGTATTTTTTCAAAGATGCTGTTGGACGCAACGTTACGGTGAATGGCGATCGCTATCGTTCGATGCTAACAAACTTTTTGTTGCCAAAAATGGAAGAACTGAACTTAGTTGACATGTGGTTTCAACAAGATGGCGCTACATGCCACACAGCTCGCGATTCTATGGCCATTTTGAGGGAAAACTTCGGAGAACAATTCATCTCAAGAAATGGCCCGGTAAGTTGGCCACCAAGATCATGCGATTTGACGCCTTTAGACTATTTTTTGTGGGGCTACGTCAAGTCTAAAGTCTACAGAAATAAGCCAGCAACTATTCCAGTTTTGGAAGACAACATTTCCGAAGAAATTCGGGCTATTCCGGCCGAAATGCTCGAAAAAGTTGCCCAAAATTGGACTTTCCGAATGGACCACCTAAGACGCAGCCGCGGTCAACATTTAAATGAAATTATCTTCAAAAAGTAAATGTCATGGACCAATCTAACGTTTCAAATAAAGAACCGATGAGATTTTGCAAATTTTATGCGTTTTTTTTTAAAAAAAAGTTCTCAAGCTCTTAAAAAATCACCCTTTATAATAAACTAGATATCCGTAGACTTAGAGTATTAAAATCATAATTTTTAAATAATACTAAATTATACGCATAGTACTGTTATCAAACACATTGACCATATTAAAAAGTTCATTAAAAATTATTTTGTTTATATATTGACGCGAAAGAATATTTTTTTCGCTTGATTGTATCATAATTAGTACTTTGACAGCTGGAAAGGCAGTCTCGAGTAGGGTTGAGAATGACAATTGTAACAATGTTAAAACGAGTTTACGAACGACAAAAAGCACGTGCTCGTTGTTACAATGATAGTTTCAGAACGATTTAGAGCTGTTAACAATATTGTAACAATGTAGAGTTTACGAACAGCCTCCAGCCCTGGTCAATGACATTACTATATATATATATATATATATATATATATATATATATATATATATATATATATATATATATATATATATATATATATATATATATATATATATATATATATATAGGTATTTCTTTCTTTCTCGCACATTAAATATATTTATATAGCGGATGCTTCTTATTTACTTACAAAAATTTGCAGAAAAAAAATGTTTCTCTCTCTCTCTCTCACTGGCACCATATCCCATCAAGGGCCGCCTCAAATAAGGTTTCATAATCATATTTTCAATTCGGATAATTAGTGATTAATTAATTGATCCTAAACCAGCCGTGAAATTTTTTCCTTGTCACCACCACCGGGAATCGAGCCCGGGACCTCCGGTCGCTGGAGCTAGCATGCTGATCACTTTGCCACCGGGGCGGCAGAAGAAAAATCTTGGTCACATGTAAATGGGGTATTACTCTACCCAGGCGATCTTTTTTACATTATTAATTTCAATCATTAATTTCCAAAGTTGTTCAATCGTTCCTATATCTCAGTAAGGTTTTTAAAGCTTATTAAAAATCTAATACAATTGTTATAAAGTACGATCCAAATAAAACGGTTATTTAAATCACAATAAATGTAAACTTTAGTTATTAAATGATATCAATGCCAATTTATAACAAAACCAAAATTGTTTAAAAAATCTAAAAGGATTGTAAACCAAAATTTTACATAATATGACGACAGACTTAAAAATAAAAGCCAAATTAAAATATTAATTAAAAATATGATTCGTTTACTTACCATTGTGTACAACTCGATAAATCGATACCCGTCAACGCTTTGCAGTTTCGAATTGCAGTTTTAATTAAAACTGATGTATCCGATTCAGGAGAATCGCCATCCAAAGATTTGCTCCATGGACCACCGATTGCCATTGTTTCGTTTTTACCACGTATTCCAACTAAGAAATTTATTAAACGTGTAGGATGGACAAAATTTCGCTCATCATCTCGATCTTTTTCTTCGGCAGTAGCAAAGCATTTACCATAAATTTCTGACATTGCCGGAACACTCATCAGCATAACTTTCGCCGAAAATATATAATCCGCGTCTGGTGGATCACCGAATTGTTCGTAATTTTCCGGTGTTTCAACCTCTTTGTGCATTATATGAAATAAGCAAGGTTTATTAATTGAAAATGGTTTATTAGGTGGGAAGGCCTCTACCCACGATATGTGTGTCAATATAAAATCGGATGGAACGTAAATGTTCGAATATCTTCGCCTTATTTCTAATATGTCTGCTTCACTACTTGTTAAATTAACCTTTGGTATTTGCACCATATATCTGGGAACAACTCGAGTTTTACGTCGTTTTGGAGAAGAACGGCGAACAGGACTACGCTCACGTCTGTCCATACTGTGTTCACGATCTCTGTATCGATCTCGTTCTTTATCCCGTTCTTCACGTCTCCTTTTTCGATCGTTTTCTTCTATCTAGAATGGAAAAATTTAGCTGTATTAGGAATATTAAAATTTTGTATTTCACTTACATCAGAGTCTCGTCTAGAATCTTTTGATTTTTGATAGCGATCCGGTGATGAGCGTCTAGAAGGTGGACTTAAATTTCGAACGCGGCTAGACCTGTTATAATTATCGGTTGAAATGTTGGGTGGAGGTACTGCGTTGTACCCTGAATTACCAACATTCATCATAGCTGGATAATTTCTTTGGACATTTGGTGCCGGCGTAAGCAACTGTATTCTTGTCGCATTCCATTTAAATGGCATTCCAGGATTGTAGTTTGCTTCTAATAGTACACGATCGCCGATTTTTGGTATAACTCCTTTAACGCAAACGTTCTTATGGAAATATACTTCTTCATCAATGAATCCAAAATTATTTTTCATTTTAGTTACATATCCAGTGCCACTAAATACACGTATATTTTTGCTTAAATTTGCTTGTAAATTTGAATGCAAATTAGATTGGGATTGAGATATTGGGGTTGAATTATTTTGGTGCCCTTGATTTGATTGAATCTGATGCATTTGGGAAGGTTGCTGCGATTGCTGATGGGAAATTTGGGGTGGTAACTGATTCGTATTATTAGAAAATGCGATAGGATTTAAAGCTCTAGGTGCCGGGTAAGTGACGGCTTGGGTAAATATCTGATTAGGAGGCATCTGATTTTGAAGATTACCACCCATTTGTGACATAATTGATAAATTTTGCTGTTGTGACTGCATCGACATATTTTGATTATATTGTTGGTTTTGTGAAAAACCGACAATTTGTGGATTCATTATGCCCATTTGCGCTTGTATATTCGATAGTTGTCCAGTACTATTAGTAAGCGAGTTTCTCTGCCATGGAGGATTCTTTGACCCACCAAACGACATTATATTAAATATTTTATCGCACAGTGAACTAACTACACGAATAAATTTAAACAATTTTGAGATTAAACACTATATTAAAACTATAGCAATTGATGAATTATCTATTTTGCTATAATTTATCGCTTGATAAAAAATATTTTTTTGACTGTTTTAGGGTTGGAATTAAAATTTTTTTCACTAGTTAGTGTTGCCAGAAATGCTTCGGGCACAGCTACCCGCCCGACAAACGAAGAATTACTTCGTTTTGTGATGTGATGAAAAAGTAATGAAAAAAAGTACTTCCGAATTCCATTTGCATTCTCGTTCTAATGTCGAGTTCACGCACGTGATCAAAAAATAGCTGTTGCTTTCAAAAGTTTACAACAACAATTGCATTGTATTAAAGCCGATTTTCTTTACCTGCGGTCTCCATTATGCAAAATTGCTGATATTTACTATCATCAGTGCCTATGTATGTGTATACGGCCGTCTTTCAACAAATTGCCTTTGAATGTATGCAGGCCCAAAAAACGTAAACACGAAAAATCACTTTCATACGAATGCTATGAAAATTTTCTGTTCAATATTTTTTTTGACTTTATTTATCTATATGTCGTAATTGCGGCAAAAAATTAAATTTTCATTCCCCTGAGCATGAACTTTGTTTATTTTTCATTAATTTTGGTAAATTGTTTTTTAATTTTAAGGTAGTTTTCTTTTAGAATTTTACGATTTTCCGGTATGATGCCTTTTATTTGTTGAACGTTGGTTGAACGACGTATGCACGAAGCAAAATTTGTGTGTATGCAAGAAGAGTAATCAACATTTAGAAAAAAAAATTGAACAAAGTAGTTCGGCTAACAAAAAAAAAATTGAATTTCAGTGTTATGTTTAATGACATAAAATAATTATACGTACATATATAGGTAATTACGCTGATAAAAAACAAAACTAAAAATCGTATCTAATGTGCAACAGAGAAAGCAAAAATGTATCTACCTTGTCTAGAATTCCGAATTTTCGGAAATCAAATTCAAATTAGTATAGTAGCCCAAGTATTTTTACTTTCAATTTTCCTGGCGATATTCGTACTTAAGTACTAAACTTAGTCTAGTATTTTTCTAAGTTTGAGTTGCAATTTATTAAAATAAAACGCGGGAGCGAGGTTGTGCATGAATGTAAAATGCTATATTTGAAAATGTTAGAAGAAAAAGATGGCGGCATCTAAATGTGAGAGCAAAATAAAAATTTAGGTTTAAAATGAATATTTTTATTTTATTAAATTTGCGGTATAAAAATATACATACATATATACATATTATATACGAATCTAAATTATATTTTAGTTAATTTTTTAATTATTTTTTATTATTACATAATTTGAAATTATTCTTTGATTGTAATATTAAAAGTTTAAATAATTTTCCAAATAGGTACTATGATTATTGCACATCAAGTTTATTATTTTCGCATTTGTTTTCTACCTAAAAACTTAAAACTGAACTAGAAATTAATTAATTTATGAAAACAATATTTGAATATATATAAAATATATTTTGATGTAATTTTATTTAAATTAACGCACATCTTTAAATTTTTTTAACAAAATTTTATAAAATTACCAAACTCATGTCGTGAACATGAAAAATAAAAACAAACCATGTACATTACACGCTATACACATTCCTACGAAAGAAAAATTGCGGTAACACAGTATACAGCAGTAACAACACAGTATACATATACGCTACAAACACTATCATTATACCCAAGTATAACAAAACGAAAGTAAAAATTGAGCACAGTATTTTCCTTCGTTTTCATCCAAAATTAACGAAAGTTAAACTTCACATTATAATGATAGTGTTTGTAGCGTATACGTATTATATACATATGCTTATACAAATGGCGTTATTTAGTTTATTGTGAGAAATCTAAGTTTATAGTAACTTTTAACGATGCGGATACATTTGTCAACTTTGATATTAATTGAATTGAATATAGGAAGGCTGTAAAACAATTGGTAATGTAAAGATTCATTCGAGATAATTTGGTACAATCTACAATCTATTATATTTTGTTTTCCTATTTTATATTTAGAAATCATTATTTATGAAGCAAGATGGCCACGAACTAAAAAAGTGCATTAGGGCAAACTTTACAGAGCTGTTCACCAAAGAGCTTAGCTGCAAGTTTACGTTTAACGGTCAATAAAGATAATGTGATGTATGGTTTACGTTACTCCGTGTTAAATTTAATAATTATAATATTATTTTCAACATTTTAGATTGTACTATGGAAAAATTTACGAACTCTATCGAAACCGATTTAATATCCACAAATTACTTTTATTATATAAAAGACAAACAAGGAAAATTATTTAAAAAAAAAATCTAGTGTAAATATTAGAAATTAAAAAACTGAATAATTTAATCGAAATGTATATATATGTATGTCCAAAGTAATCAATAATGAATTAAAATAATGAATTTAATAAATCATTTTATATTACAAAAACAAAAATATTTCTTTAAAAACATTTAATTTTACAACCAAAATTTGAAATTGCCGTTTAAACAAACACAAGCACAATTGTTCCCGCCAAATATTTCTCAATACGTATACACATGCAATAAAATGTTTATAATGAGTTTCGTACAGTTTCGGATTTTCGCGACACGCTTCATACGTTTTATTTTAATAAATTGCAACTCAAACTTAGAAAAATACTAGACTAAGTTTAGTACTTAAGTACGAATATCGCCAGAAAAATTGAAAGTAAAAATACTTGGGTAATGTGAAGTTTAACTTTCGTTAATTTTGGATGAAAACGAAGGAAAATACTATGCTCAATTTTTACTTTCGTTTTGTTATACTTGGGAGACTACAAAAAAAACAGTTGACATATACTTGATAAAATGGATGCAATGCGATTTTTATTTATTTTTATTTACGTTTGATTTATGTCGAATTTTAAATTTGTTTTTGGCATGTTGTTGATTACAGATATGTACTTCATATTTCAAGGGAAAAATACGGAAAAAAAATTTAAATATTTTTTTAAAATAGGCAGCAGTGCTTTATTTATTAAATGATGATTTAAAAAATTAACAATTTTGAATATTTTTCTGTCTATCCTATGTTTATTAGGAAAAAGAAAACGACTTCGAATAATTTTCGGAATCTTGGTTCCAGTGCGGCTCTTATTTTACATTTTCGTTAATACGATTTTCGAGTAAGAGGTGTATATAATACAAGCGAGTGGAATATAAAAAAAAGTTGTACCAGTGCCTATGTATGTGTATACGGCCGTCTTTCAATATAAAAACTGTGTATGTATGCAGGCCCAAATAACGTAAACACGAAAAAACACTTTCATACGAATGCTATGAAAATTTTCTGTTCAATTTTTTTTTTTTGACTTTATTTATGTATATCTCGTAATTGCGGCAGAAAACTAAATTTTCATTACCCTGAGAACGATCTTTGTTTATTTATCATTAATTTTGGTAAATTGTTTTTTAATTTTAAAGTAGTTTTCATTTAGAACTTTACTATTTTCTGGGATGCTGTCTTTAATCTGTTGAATGATGGTTGAACGTCGTATAACAGACGAAATAAAGTTTATGTGTATGCAAGAAGAGTAATCAACATTTAGAAGAAAAAAAATTGAACAAAGTAGTTCAGCTAAAAAAAATGTAATGTCAGTGTTGTGTTTAATGACATAAAATAATTATGTACTTATATACGTAGTAATTATTATATTAATTTATAAATTATTATAGTAATTTATAAATATTATAGTAATTTATACTTTCGTTTACATATCACAGGTAAGAAATCATATAAATTTACACATACACGCAGTGGTTGTACCATATTTTGTTGTCGTTTGCTATGGTAATTTAGTTGTATACCGTATCCATGAGTTATATATCAGTGTGGGTAATTATTATAGTAATTTGTAAATATTATAGTAATTTATTAAAAATAATTTACACTGTCGTTTACATATCACAGGTAAGAAATCATATAATCATATAAATTTAATTAATATTGTTTTATATTTATTGTATTGATAAATTTATAACATTATGTTTTTGCTCATGTAAATTTTTTTTGGTTTTTTTTTTATTCAAGACTTAACGCGGAAGAAAATTTTGTTTGATTAATGTAATAATATATACCCTCCAGTAAAGTGACCTATAATAAAGTGATAGAATTATTTATAATTTGTGATTTGTGTTTACTTATTTCCAGTTGCAATCGATGATGTCGTAGTGTTTCGGTGATTCAACAACTCGATGAAAAATACAAAGTAATCTACGTAATGTGGTTTCATTGGAAACCGTTTAATATGGGTTGGATAAAGGTGCAAAATCAATTGTACGTGTCCAATAACGTTACCACAGTGTTTGATGTTTAATTAGTTTTGTGTATTTCAGGTTTTGATGTCTCATTTAGGTCGGCCCGATGACCATAATATTCTTAAATGCACTGTGGAACCAGTAGCCCATGACTTAAAACTATTCGACTGTGATGTGAAATGTTTGCTCGATTGCGTTGGTAATAAAGTTGAGTTTGTCGCGATCCAGCCCCAGGTTCCATTGCTTTATTGGAAAACCTTCGTTTCTATATCGAAGAAGAAGGTAAAAGGGTTAATGAGCAAGGTAAAAAAATAAAAGCGGATCCTACCAAAGTTAAATAATTTAGAGAAAGTTTACATAAATTAGGCGATGTTTATATGTGAATGATGTGGCATTTGGTGCTGCACATCGGGCTCACAGTTCAGTGATGGTGGGAATGATTACCACGTGATGTCGCTCTTTTGCTGGACAAATTATTGAAATATTTTTCACACGCTTTGGATACACGCTCATTAGAGGATTTCAATGTGCCAATCAAGGACAGACAAATCCAAGGTAATCAACATATTGTGATTGCATTGGGAACCGTTAAATACGTATTGGATACTGATGAAAAATCAATTGTACGTGTCCAATAATATTATACCACGGTGTGTACGAAAAGGAATTCAACTTTTAATTAGTTTTGTGTATTTCAGGTTTTGATTCATTCAAAAGACATCGTGTATTTCAGGTTTATGTGAATAATGCATTTGGTATTGTACATCGGGCTCACAGTTCAATGATGAGGGAACGAGTTGAAACACGTGCTGCCGGCCTTTTGCTGAGCAAAGAATTCAAATATTTCTCATCCGCTTTGGATAATCCTCTGCGCCTTTTTTGGCTATTTTGAGTAGTGTAAAAGTTGCCGACAAAATTCAGCCCATCGGTAATCTTTTGGATAAGGTTACTGAGATGATTTTTAAGGGAGGAATGACATTCACATTCCTTTAGTTTTAAATAACATGGAAATTGGTGATTCACTATTTGATGCTGAAGGTGAAAAATTGTGCAACAACTCGCAGATAAGGCAAAGAAAAATAATGTTCAGTTACAGTTGTCTGTCGATTTCGTCATTGGCAATAAATTTGCCGCAGACGCGGAAGCAGGAACTGCTACCATTGAAGGTGGTATTCCAGCAGGCTCATTAGATGGTCTTGATATTGGACCAAAATCAAAAGAAGCTTTCGCCTCACCAACTGCACGCTCTAAAATTGTTGTTTAGGATGAATCCCTCAGGCGTTTTCGATGGATGGCGTGGTTGCAGCAACTGCTGCGAGGGTTATTCCCATTATTGGAGACAGGGACACAGCTTCATGTTTTGTCACACATTTTAAATTATTTTGGATTTCTTCGTTCCAGCATGGAACCTTAATTTATTATACTCGATAAATAAATGTTAAACTAAAAAACTTGAAATTTTAAGTAGTATTTATTTAAAGCAAAAACATATTATCCATGGTATTTTGTTTCGATGTTTCTTGTTTCCACGGCAGTCTACCATCTAGATTCTAAATTGATGTTATTTTGATTAACCGGAAGACAGAGGTTTGTTACGGAGGATGACATGGAAAATTTACTGATTTCTGCTCATTTGCCTTAATTTTCCATTGAGAAAACTGCTTCGTTATTTCTACTTGACGTTTTTAAGGATTTAAATGGTAGTTAATAATGGTGTATCATCTGCAAATGTTATGAAGGTCTACTGTATAAATTAAATATAACAATCGACCCAATGCAAATTCCAAGCCTTTCTAGCAAAACCATAAATTATTTAGAAATGAAAGCAGAAAATTCTAATAAAATTTGATATTATTTCAAACGGAAATTTATGATTGAACTGGAATTTGCGAAATTGAACTTCGCAAATGAACTCTCCATAGCAGAAATGACATCCGTGATTCATCAGCTTCATCATCACTCCAAACTGTTTAAGAAGGACAACACATGTTTCTTTAGACTTCTCAATAATATTGTCGAGGCACAAACGTAATATATTGAGTTTGTGGTCGAGGTCTTGTTATTTTCCTGCTCATTATCACATGAGAGAAGTGTAATAGCAAAATAGGTTCACATCTGGAGTGGAATTCATTGGGTTCAAACTTGTAGCACTTTTGACCTTTAATAATAGTAAGAATGATATTAAGAACTACGACTAATTGTTATTCTTACTGGCGTTTTAAACTTTATTTACGAAAATACCTTGTTTAAAATTTTTTGTGCGACGACTACTACTTTATGGGTGAAGATGACTGCATTCACCTTGCCTCAATTTTTCAACTTTCGAAGCAGGTCCTTCTGTCTGGCACACTATATCCCATCAAGGGATTTGGCCGCCTCAAATGAGGTTTCATAATCATATTTTCATTTCGGATAATGAGTGATTAATTCATTGATCCTAAACCACCCGTGAAATTTTTTCCTTATCACCACCGGGACCTCCGATCGCTAGAGCAAGCATGCTGACTACTTTGCCACCGAGGTCGGATGCAGTTTGTCTAAAATATAGATCTTTGAATGTTTGTCAGTTGTTCTTCCTGTTTGGTTTAAGCTCAAGCAGTTTGCCAGATCAGCAGAGTGGAATTGTGAATTGGGACTTCTCCCCGATTTGTACCTTGGAAATATAGTGCCACTGAGTGTAGGCCCTCCTTGAGTTCCAGCCAACTATAATGATAATACATTTAATTTATTGTAGCAGTGATGTCAAACGCTAAAAAGTACAATGATTTATAAAAGAATTATAATATAGATTCAAAAACTCTGACTGATGAACTTTAGAGTTCTGATGAGTGCTATGGACGAAAACCCTTACCTATCATAAGCCGTTTCCAACATTCCCCAGGAGGTAAGCTTCAATGCGTTTTTTTAACGATGTTGTTTTTTGTCTAGTAGAATTAGCGAAGCAGTTTTCCAATGGAAAATTAAGGCAAATGAGCGGAAATCAGTAAATATTTCATGTCATCCTCCGTAACAAACCCCCTGTCTTTCGGTTAAGCTAAATAACATCAATTTAGAATCTAGATAGTAGATTGACATGGAAACAAGAAACATATCGAAACAAAATACCATGGGTAATATATTTTTGCTTTAAATAAATACTAGGTACTTAAAATTTCAAGTTTTTTAGTTTAACATTTATTTATCGAGTATAAAAAATTAAGGTTCCATGCTGGAACGAAGAAATCCAAAATAATTTAAAATGTGTGACAAAACATGAAGCTGTGTCCCCCCCGCCTCCAATAATGGGAATAGCACTCGCAGCAGTTGCTGCAACCACGCCATCCATAAATGATTTTGTACCTTTTAGAAAATTTCCAAAATCGAAAACGCCCGATGGCTTCTTCCTAAACAATAATTTTAGAGCGTACAATTTGTGCAGAGAAAGCTTCTTTTGGTGTTCGTCCAATAACCTAATGAGCCTACAATACTACATACTTAAACTACATACTTAAAATTTCAAGATTTTTTGTTTAACATTTATTTTTCGAGTAAAATAAATTAAGATTCCATGCTGGAACTAAGGAATCCAAAATAATTAGAAATGTGTAAATCTTAACGCTTTATTTGATTGTGATGTACGTTCTTAAACATTACATTATACTTTCGATTCAGCGCCAACATGAAGCAATGACCCCGCCTCTAATAATGGTAATCCACAAATGATTTTGTACCTTTTAAGAAATTTCCACTCTCGAAAAAGCCCGTGGGCTCCATTTCAAACAATAATTTCAGCGCGTGCAATTGGTGCAGCGAAAGCTTCTTTTGATTTTAGTCCAATATCAAAACTAATGAGCCTGCTGGAATACCACCTTCGACGGTAGCGGTAAATTTATTGCCAGTGACAAAATCGACAGGCAACTGTTACTGAATATAATTTTTGTTTGCCTTATCTACGGGTAGTTACGCAATTTTTAAACCTTCAGCATCAAATAGTGAATCACCAATCTCCATGTTATTTAAAACTTTAAGGAATGTGAATGTCATTCCTCCCTCAAAAATGATCTAATAATTTTGCGAAATAAAAATCGCTCATAATTTTGCGAAATAAAAAACAAGTGTTTAATAAAGTGTGTTTATTAAGGATTATCGATGAGCTGAATTTTTTCGGGAACTTTTGCACCACTTAAAATAGCCAAAAATAGACGCGGACGATCGCCAAAGAGCGTGAGAAATAATTCTTAGCTCAAAAAAAGACTGGCAATGCGTGTTCCAAATCGTTCCCCCATGATTGAACTGTGAGCCGGTGTGCCGTACCAAATGCATTATTCACGTAAAACTGAAATACACGATACCTTATGAATGAATCAAAACCTGAAATACACAAAATTAATTAAACATTGAATTCCTTTTCGGAAACACCCGAATATAATACCTGGTGTAATCTTATTGGACACGTACAATTGATTTTTCAACTTTATCCAACGCGTATTTAACGGTTCTCAATGCAACGTATTCATTGCAATGTGAGCCCGATGTGCATTACCAAATTCATCATTCACATACACATAAACTTGCCCTAAATGATTTAGCTTTGGTAGGATCCGCTTTTATTTTTTTACATTGCTCAACCCCTTTTCCTTCTTCTTAGTGCGTGTTTCAATTGGTTTAAATACCGCATAAAAAGTTTAAAAGTTAAAAGTTGTGGTGAATAAAAATGTCAAACTTTTTATCTGCTTCAAGAGCTGATAAAATTTTTATGTGGAAAACATTTGGCTGACAAAAATATTTGTTTGTAAACAAAAATTTGTCATGTACAAATTTTGAGAAAAATCGTAATGATTTAGACGTAAACTGGCCATAATTAACTAATATACATTTAAATAGTATTTATTTTACACATTTTCATATTTAAATTTGCTATATACGTTCATGATCCCAAGTATAACAAAACGAAAGTAAAAATTGAGCATAGTATTTTCCTTCGTTTTCATCCAAAATTAACGAAAGTTATGGTCCTATTCCATTCAAAAATACGAGATTTTGTACAAAATTAAAAAGAGAGGGAAATAAACCATTTCTATTTGTGAGAAAGATATTCCGATTTTTTTTGTTTTTGTTGACTTGCTATAATTTTTCCTTGAAAAATATCAAGCTGAGTATTTTTTATAGCAAAAAATATAAAAATCAAAAATAAAAAGCCCCCACTCTCTTTTTAATTTATTTTTTCTAAATTTTTATAGTGAACAGATATACGACGACGTGACTTTAGAAGTTCAATTTTTTATGATTCCGTGATTTTAGAAAATAACTTTAATAAAAAGATTCGTGTGGTGGTGAATTTTACTTTCCACAGCAATACATTAAATTAATAAATAAATTCGATTTAAAGTTTTATTAAATAATAATAAAATAATAACCAAAAATTGTGTGTACCTATATATAATAAATATATAAAAAAAACAAATATGAATAATTACGGTAAGTTTAATGAAATATTTAAGTTCGTGAAAAGTGAAAAAACAAAAATAAATCAATTTAATTTTAACGGTACTAAAATTGCACATGGAATAATTGGAATTTTACAATTTGCCTAACTATAAAATTAAACAATCCAAGCCAATTATAATTGAGCAATAGTAATGAATAATAGTGTTTGTTCTCTTTTATTTTAGATAACAAAATAATCATTTTAGAAAATGTGGTAATCCAGCAACCGAAACCGACCGCACAAAGTTATTTTGCTAATTTCCAGTGCGAGTCGGACAATGAAGGTAAGCTACTTTTCTATTTTATTAAAAAAATACAATTTTAAAAATTATGGTTTCCTCAATTAGTAAACCCTACGGAACCGGAACTGCTGGGATCGCCTTCAGTTGAGCCCTGTAATGGTATAATATTGTTAAATTTAAATTACAGTGTTATTTTTTATTACAAGGAACTTTATTTTAGAACAAATTATTGACGCAGTTCGTTTACGACCAGCTCTCTGGAATATACGCGACAAGCAATTCCGAAATCGACCCTTACGTCATCGGCTATGGGAAGATATAGCAAGGGAAACGGGTAAGAAATTAAGTTTGCTTAATTTAAATCGTTTATTGTTTATGTTATGTTCTACAGGTACAACAATAAGTGGAGAGGATATCAAGAAAATATGGAAAAATTTGAGGGCTTCTTATATCCGGAATGAGAAAAAATGCCCTAGTGGGTCTGCAGGGGGACAGGCAGAATATAAATATGCGAAAATAATGTCGTTCTTGAACGACACAACTGAACCTAGAAGGTACGTAATTGAGTTTTCCATCCTAACAGGAAATGATTACTGTTTATTATATATTTTTTAGATCAACAGAAATATGCAATGGGGAGGTCACTGCTGAACTCACAATTGAAGAACATGCAAGGACTGAGGAAAACGAGTTGCAACAATCACCCTCGGTGAAAACGATGCAAGCACCTAGAAAGCGGAAGCGCCAATCTGTGCCAGGTATAAATATATATATATATATTAATAGTGTTTGTAGCGTATATGTATACTGTGTTGTTACTACTGTATACTGTGTTACCGCAATTTTTCTTTCGTAGGAATGTGTATAGCGTGTAATGTACATGGTTTGTTTTTATTTTTCATGTTCACGACATGAGTTTGGTAATTTTATCAAATTTTGTTAAAAAAATTTAAAGATGTGCGTTAATTTAAATAAAATTACATCAAAATATATTTTATATCTATTCAAATATTGTTTTCATAAATTAATTAATTTCTAGTTCAGTTTTAAGTTTTTAGGTAGAAAACAAATGCGAAAATAATAAACTTGATGTGCAATAATCATAGTACCTATTTGGAAAATTATTTAAACTTTTAATATTACAATCAAAGAATAATTTCAAATTGTGTAATAATAAAAAATAATTAAAAAATTAACTAAAATATAATTTAGATTCGTATATAATATGTATATATGTATGTATATTTTTATACCGCAAATTTAATAAAATAAAAATATTCATTTTAAACCTAAATTTTTATTTTGCTCTCACATTTGGATGCCGCCATCTTTTTCTTCTAACATTTTCAAATATAGCATTTTACATTCATGCACAACCTCGCTCCCGCCATTTTATTTTTTGTCTTTTCTGTTCACACATACATGTATACTATTCTCCTTTATTGAGTTTCGTTCAGTTTCGAATAATCGCGACACGTTTCATACGTTTTATTTTAATAAATTGCAACTCAAACTTAGAAAAATACTAGACTAAGTTTAGTACTTAAGTACGAATATCGCCAGAAAAATTGAAAGTAAAAATACTTGGGATAACACATAAAATAAGCAACAATATTAATGTCAAAATTTAAACCAATTGAAACAGATAAAATGTTAAAAAGTTAAAAAAAATTACCACGATTTTTTTTTTAACTTTTTAACTTTTTATGCGGCATTTAAACCAATTGAAACACGCACTTACATAGATATAGAAACGATTGTTTCCCAAAAAAGTAATGCAATCGTGTAAAAATTCCACATCACAGTCGAGTAAATGTTTTAATTCATGGGCTACTGGTTCCATAGTGTATTTAAGTTTTTTATGGCTATCGCACCGACCTAAATGAGACATCAAAACCTGAAATACACAAAACTATTTAAATATTGAATTCTTTTACTGAAACACAATGTTATTGGATACGTACAGTTGATTTTACACCTTTATCCAACGCATACTTAACGGTGCCCCAATGCAGCCACAATACGTTAATTACTTTGAAGTGTTCCGTCCTTGATTGGTCCATTGAAATCAACTGTAATGAAATAAAAATAATAATTGTATTTAATACAAAACATGAATTATAGCAGGGGTTTAGTTACCTCACAAGAACTCTTTTGTTCGCTAAATCACTATTTTCGATGCTTACTTTGTTTGCAAGAAAGTTGTCGGATCAGCAGAAATAGTTGTTGGATAACCGCAACACTCTACGACATCTTCGATTGCAACTGGAAATATAAACAAATAAAAAAATATTTACACTAAAATCGAGCATCACAAATTATAAATAAAATCAATTTATTATAGTTCACCTTATAGAATACTACCACATTCATGGAATGAAATAGTTTCTTCCGCGTTGGGCCTCTTCTAAAAAAAAAACACAAAAAAAAAATAAAATCAACAAAAAACATAATGTACCACATACATATAAAATTTATCAATAATAACAAAATATTTTAATTAAATTTATATGATTTCTTACCTGTAATATGTAATCGAAAGTATAATTTATAAGTACATTGTATTATATTTGTATATTTATAAATTCTTAACAAATTGTTTTATGTCACTTCATTATAAAATACCCTTTTTGACATTCAAGTTCTTTATTGTTGAAAGAACTACTTTGTTCATTTTTTTTCTATACGTTGATACTCTTCTTGCATACACACAAACTTTTGCTTCGTATGTTACACGACGTTCAACCATCGTTCAACTAAAGACAGCATCCCGGAAAATGGTAAAATTCTAAATGAAAAATACCTTAAAAATAAAAAACAATTTACCAAAATTATTGATAAATAAACAAAGTTCATGCTCAGGGCACTGCGTGTATGTATACGGCCAAGTAGAAGAAAATATAAAAAATACGGTTTATATGTATGCAGGCCCAAATAACGTAAACACGAAAAATCACTTTCATACGAATGCTATAGAAATTTTCTGTTCAATTTTTTTTTTCGACTTTATTTATCTATATCTCGTAATTGTGGCAGAAAATTAAATTTTCATTACCCTGAGCATGAACTTTGTTTATTTATCAATAATTTTGGTAAATTGTTTTTTATTTTTAAGGTATTTTTCATTTAGAATTTTACCATTTTCCGGGATGCTGTCTTTAATCTGTTGAACGATGGTTGAACGTCGTGTAACATACGAAGCAAAAGTTTGTGTGTATGCAAGAAGAGTATCAACGTATAGAAAAAAATTGAACAAAGTAGTTCTTTCAACAATAAAGAACTTGAATGTCAAAAAGGGTATTTTATAATGAAGTGACATAAAACAATTTGTTAAGTTGGTGGTTAAATTGTCGTTGGTGTTAAAACGCGAAAATTGTCGTAGTTGATCGCAGGAGTATACAAGTTTATGATTTATATAATAATTAATACTTAATAAAAAAAAAATGTTGAATGTATATATTTATATAATATATAAATACCTATATAAATAAATTGTGCAAGTTAAAACGTTTAATTTATAACGTAATATACTATGTGTATTGTGTAATTAGTCGGACGAGAAAATCTACGTCCTTTACCAAAAATAATTTCTTGTTCACAACGTGGTGAACATTATTGGTAAACAAAGTTATGAGTTAGTATAAACAAAGTTCATGCTCAGGGCACTGCGTGTATGTATACGGCCAAGTAGAAGAAAATATAAAAAATACGGTTTATATGTATGCAGGCCCAAATAACGTAAACACGAAAAATCACTTTCATACGAATGCTATGGAAATTTTCTGTTCAATTTTTTTTTTCGACTTTATTTATCTATATCTCGTAATTGTGGCAGAAAATTAAATTTTCATTACCCTGAGCATGAACTTTGTTTATTTATCAATAATTTTGGTAAATTGTTTTTTATTTTTAATGTATTTTTCATTTAGAATTTTACCATTTTCCGGGATGCTGTCTTTAATCTGTTGAACGATGGTTGAACGTCGTGTAACATACGAAGCAAAAGTTTGTGTGTATGCAAGAAGAGTATCAACGTATAGAAAAAAATTGAACAAAGTAGTTCTTTCAACAATAAAGAACTTGAATGTCAAAAAGGGTATTTTATAATGAAGTGACATAAAACAATTTGTTAAGAAAAAAGAGGGATAGGCATATACAACAACTACAATAACGAAACCTTTAGCTACAATATAACAGAACCACTCTCGATAAAATCAATCGAGACAATAGCGATATTAGAAGCATCAAGATAGCAAACCACAACAACATAAAAGATTTAACAATAGTCACAGATTCACTATCAGCATGCACATCTATAAACAACTACAGAAGTAAAACACACACAAAACACTTCGAAAGGCAGATACACAAATTATCAATAACACATAAAATGAACATACAAATAATATGGATACCAAGCCACGTAGGAATATACGGAAACGACGAAGCAGATATAGCCGCCAAAAAAGGGACAAACACCAGAAGAACAATCGCTACAGAAACACCAATAGAAGAAAACATCAACATAATGAAAAACCTGATGTATGAAAAATGGAACACCGAATTCCTGAATAGAACAGCAATAAAAGGGATACAACACAAGAAGAACATTAAAGGAATAGTTGGGAAGAAACCATGGTTCCATAAATTAAACCTAGATAGCGATACCATAAAAAAATTGACAAGACTGAGGACAAACCATACTTTCGATAAAAAATATCTAAAATTAATTAAAAAAGTGGAAGATGACAAATGCGAAACATGCAACACAAAAGAAGACGCTAGACATATAATCGAAGATTGCAAAAGATATGACAACATAAGGATAAAATTTAAATCAATAAGCAATAAAAAAGTAGAAGAAATATTAGCTGATAATAAACAGGAAGAATACGCTGAATTAATCACCTTTTTAAGAGAAACCAATGCGGAAATTTAATAAGGGAAGATAACTTACATCAAGGGAACCAAACATCAACAAAAAAAAAACACATAATTTTACATATTAATCTCGAAACATAAACATACAAATAATCTTTGGAATGCACAGACAAACCGTACATCGGATAGAGGGAAAATAAATGTAAAATAAAATAAAATGAAATGTCAAATATAGAATCATGTAACCGAACTGTAAATTTTGGTGATGTGAACGATAATGTTCAAGCCAAACAAATAAATTAAACTATAAAAAAAAAAAAAAAAAAAAAATTTGTTAAGAATTTATAAATATACAAATATAATACAATGTACTTATAAATTATACTTTCGATTACATATTACAGGTAAGAAATCATATAAATTTAATTAAAATATTTTGTTATTATTGATAAATTTTATATGTATGTGGTACATTATGTTTTTTGCTGATTTTATTTTTTTTTTGTGTTTTTTTTAGAAGAGGCCCAACGCGGAAGAAACTATTTCATTCCATGAATGTGGTAATATTCTATAAGGTGAACTATAATAAATTGATTTTATTTATAATTTGTGATGCTCGATTTTAGTGTAAATATTTTTTTATTGGGGAAACAAGAAACATCGAAACAAAATACCATGGATAATATGTTTTTGCTTTAAATAAATACTACTTAAAATTTCAAGTTTTTTAGTTTAACATTTATTTATCGAATATAATAAATTAAGGTTCCATGCTGGAACGAAGAAATCCAAAATAATTTAAAATGTGTGACAAAACATGAAGCTGTGTCCCTGTCTCCAATAATGGGAATAACCCTCGCAGCAGTTGCTGCAACCACGCCATCCATCGAAAACGCCTGAGGGATTCATCCTAAACAACAATTTTAGAGCGTGCAGTTGGTGAGGCGAAAGCTTCTTTTGATTTTGGTCCAATATCAAGACCATCTAATGAGCCTGCTGGAATACCACCTTCGATGGTAGCAGTTCCTGCTTCCGCGTCTGCGGCAAATTTATTGCCAGTGACGAAATCGACAGACAGCTGTAACTGAACATTATTTTTCTTTGCCTTATCTGCGAGTTGTTGCACAATTTTTCGCCTTCAGCATCAAATAGTGAATCACCAATTTCCATGTTATTTAAAACTAAAGGAATGTGAATGTCATTCCTCCCTTAAAAATCATCTCAGTAACCTTATCCAAAAGATTACCGATGGGCTGAATTTTGTCGGCAACTTTTACACTACTCAAAATAGCCAAAAAAGGCGCAGAGGATTATCCAAAGCGGATGAGAAATATTTGAATTCTTTGCTCAGCAAAAGGCCGGCAGCACGTGTTTCAACTCGTTCCCTCATCATTGAACTGTGAGCCCGATGTACAATACCAAATGCATTATTCACATAAACCTGAAATACACGATGTCTTTTGAATGAATCAAAACCTGAAATACACAAAACTAATTAAAAGTTGAATTCCTTTTCGTACACACCGTGGTATAATATTATTGGACACGTACAATTGATTTTTCATCAGTATCCAATACGTATTTAACGGTTCCCAATGCAATCACAATATGTTGATTACCTTGGATTTGTCTGTCCTTGATTGGCACATTGAAATCCTCTAATGAGCGTGTATCCAAAGCGTGTGAAAAATATTTCAATAATTTGTCCAGCAAAAGAGCGACATCACGTGGTAATCATTCCCACCATCACTGAACTGTGAGCCCGATGTGCAGCACCAAATGCCACATCATTCACATATAAACATCGCCTAATTTATGTAAACTTTCTCTAAATTATTTAACTTTGGTAGGATCCGCTTTTATTTTTTTACCTTGCTCATTAACCCTTTTACCTTCTTCTTCGATATAGAAACGAAGGTTTTCCAATAAAGCAATGGAACCTGGGGCTGGATCGCGACAAACTCAACTTCATTACCAACGCAATCGAGCAAACATTTCACATCACAGTCGAATAGTTTTAAGTCATGGGCTACTGGTTCCACAGTGCATTTAAGATTTTTATGGTCATCGGGCCGACCTAAATGAGACATCAAAACCTGAAATACACAAAACTAATTAACCATCAAACACTGTGGTAACGTTATTGGACACGTACAATTGATTTTGCACCTTTATCCAACCCATATTAAACGGTTTCCAATGAAACCACATTACGTAGATTACTTTGTATTTTTCATCGAGTTGTTGAATCACCGAAACACTACGACATCATCGGTTGCAACTGGAAATAAGTAAACAGAAATCACAAATTATAAATAATTTTATCACTTTATTATAGGTCACTTTACTGGAGGGTATATATTACTACATTAATCAAACAAAATTTTCTTCCGCGTTAAGTCTTGAATAAAAAAAAAACAAAAAAAATTTACTTGAGCAAAAACATAATGTTATAAATTTATCAATACAATAAATATAAAACAATATTAATTAAATTTATATGATTATATGATTTCTTACCTGTGATATGTAAACGACAGTGTAAATTATTTTTAATAAATTACTATAATATTTACAAATTACTATAATAATTACCTATATACGTATAATTATTTTATGTCATTAAACACAACACTGAAATTAAATTTTTTTTTTTTTAGCCGAACTACTTTGTTCAATTTTTTTTTCTAAATGTTGATTACTCTTCTTGCATACACACAAATTTTGCTTCGTGCATACGTCGTTCAACCAACGTTCAACAAATAAAAGGCATCATACCGGAAAATCGTAAAATTCTAAAAGAAAACTACCTTAAAATTAAAAAACAATTTACCAAAATTAATGAAAAATAAACAAAGTTCATGCTCAGGGGAATGAAAATTTAATTTTTTGCCGCAATTACGACATATAGATAAATAAAGTCAAAAAAAAAATATTGAACAGAAAATTTTCATAGCATTCGTATGAAAGTGATTTTTCGTGTTTACGTTATTTGGGCCTGCATACATTCAAAGGCAATTTGTTGAAAGACGGCCGTATACACATACATAGACACTGGACGGCCGTATACACATACATAGGCACTGATGAAACTAAAAAGCAAAATCGAATCGGATTTTCCCGATCACACTACAAAAAATCCGACTGCTATTTAGTTGACGTATTTGTATCCGATTGGTTATTTTGACGTTTCAACAAGTGAAAGTGAATCCTATTTCAATAATATTATTAAAATAATTTAATTTGCAGTATTTAGAGGGCGAAGTCCGAGATTCATACCTCCTCGCGGTGCTCTCTGGGTAACTCTAAATGAATCAGGCGGTGTAGTGGAGACGAGCAGCTAAATCCTGTTTATAGTCATGGACACTACATGTCAGGGCGAGCCATTGGCGCCTCAAAACCAATGCCAAACCAGCGTCTGTTTTCCAGGTTAGGAGCGGCTGAAGCGGGCGTTTGTCTTACATCGCACATCGGTCCTAACAGCCTGCACCGGCCAACGAGTCACCGACCTGGCAATAACGTACAACTTAGTTGTATCAAGTACGTTTTTCCCACATAAGGGAATCCACAAAGTAACGTGGAGATCGAATGATGGGAGAACGGAAAATCAAATCGATCACGTCATGGTGTCTAAGAGGCACCCCACCAGCATATCTGACGTTAGATCTTACAGAGGTGCAGACATGGACAGCGATCATATGCTTGTCATATTTAAATATAAGTGCAAACTGTCATCTACGTTTAACAGACAAGCACAAAAGACCGTTCGATGGAATATCAATGCTCTAAAAGACCAAGCGTCATTGCAGAGTTACCAATCAGCTGTCACTAACTATTTAGAGCGGCCCAGCAACAACGAAGAAGCTCCCTCTAACATCGAGGAGCAGTGGCACGTTATACAGTCAGCCATAACCACCGCGGCGCAAAATACCATCGGAAGAAGACCTCCGAGGCCCCGCAATGATTGGTTCGATGACCAATGCCGTAGGGTCGTCGAAAATAAACGAACGCTTCGTGAAAAATGGTTGGCTCGCAACACTAGAAGCACTCTAGCAGAATATCTCCGCGCTAGGAAAGCCACGACTAAATACCTTCGACAAAAAAAGCGCGAACATATGAGATTATGCATCGAAAACATCAGCTTCCAAGCGGAACTGGGAAACTCAAGGGACTGTTTTGCCAACGCCAGGAATCTCACTAAAGACTTCCACCCAAGAAGTACAGCCATCAAAGACGGGAATGGAGAGTTGAGAACAAACGTGGCTGATGTTCTCTCAGTATGGCAAACCTACTTCCAAATCTGCTAAATCGGAATGACGACGTGACCCCCATTAGAGCAATAGCTCCTCCAGGTGACGAGGTCTTTGTCGAATATCCCACAGTGGAGGAAGTAGACGCAGCTATTAGTCGATTGAAAAACGGCAAGGCACCCGGTCTCGATGGAATCCCCGCAGAATTGATTAAACTCGGAGGCGCTACTCTTGCAACAAGTCTATACGATCTCGTCGTCTGTATTTGGGACCAAGAAGAGCTGCCTGAGAATTGGAAGACCGCGCTCATATGTCCGCTGCATAAAAAAGGCGACCGTCTTAAATGTGAAAACTATCGTGGCATAGCCCTATTGAACGCTGCTTACAAAGTGGTGGCTAATGTTGTACTTGCCAGACTCATCCCTTTCGCCGAAAACATCATTGGCGACTATCAATGTGGTTTTCGACCCAACCGATCAACCACGGACCAGTGTTTTACCATGAGGATGATCTTGGAAAAATGTTGGGAGTACAACATAACCATACATCAACTATATATAGACTTCCGGCAGGCATATGACAGTATAAACCGCGACAACTTATGGGCCGCGCTCATATGCCTAGGTATCCCAGAGAAACTCGTTTCGCTGTGTAAATTAACAACGTATGGGTCTGTATGTAGAATCGTAATTGAAGGAACTGTGTCAGACTCCTTTGAAATAACATCTGGCGTTCGACAAGGTGATGCACTCGCGAATGTGCTGTTCAATTTGGCGCTTGAGTACGTAGTAAGAAAAAGCAACATCGAAACTTCGCGCTGTATATTTAATAAATCCGGCCAAATTCGTGGATATACAGATGATATCGTGCTTCTTGGCCGAAGACCTAGCGATATCAAAGACAGTTTCATACCGCTCGACCGCTGCGCAAGAAGACTTGGTTTGGAGGTGAACAGCAGTAAAACCAAATATCTAACAACACCCAGGAACATCTCTAGTGCAAATCTCGGAATTGGCGACCACAATTTTGATGGTGTCGAAAACTTTAAATACCTCGGGTCAGTTATAACATCACTGAATGAAATGCAGGCAGAAATAAAAGCCCGAATCGCTGCCGGACAACGAGTTTTCTACGCCCAATCAAGATTATTGCGTTCGAAACATCTGTCGCAGTCGTGCGAGCTCGCACTTTATAAAGCACTAATAAGACCTGTGCTGACTTTCGGAAGCGAGAGCTGGACCATGACCTCTAATGATTGTAGATTGTTATCTACATTCGAAAGGAAGGTCATCCGTTCAATTTTTGGTCCAATTAAAGTTGCGAACAACGAATATCGGATTCGTATGAATCACGAAATAAAGCAACTCCACGGAGGCAGCGATATCATCGGATTCATTAAATCCAATCGAGTGAGATGGCTCGGCCACGTTACAAGGTCCCCACAACAACGGATGATATATAAAGTGTTTCACCAACAACCAGCCGGAGTATGTCGTAGAGGAAGACCCCGACTACGCTGGCGTGACGACATTGAACAAGATCTGCAAGCATTAGGATGTCGAAACTGGAGGACGAGAGCAATGGATCGGGATGGATGGAGCGCCATTGTGCAGGCGGCGAAATCCCTTCATGGGATGTGAAAGCCAGAGAGAGAGAGTATTTAGTATAAACAAATAATTAAAAACCAAAGATTAAAAATGTAATATTTTATTATAAGAAATTTTTAATAAATTAAATTATAAAAAATCAAAATCTAACCTCAAATTATTAAAAAAAAAAAAGTTGCTAACTTCAATTTGTTTATTACCAATCCGATAATATAGTTTCATAATAGAATAAATTCGTGTCGAATCGGATATTTCCGTTAACGGAAAAATCCGAGACGGATAAATTTCATAATAGACCCCCGGATTTCCATCATTACTAAGCATCATTCTTCAACATCACACATTACATGATCATTATTAATGTCATTCCCAGCAAGTAATGACATTATTACTGACCGTGTAATGGGGGTAATAGATTTGCAATACATATTTAGATTTTATTATCTAATCGATTCTTCTTTTTTAATATTCTATACATTTCAATAGTTTGAGTTCTTTCGCGTTCAAGCATAAGCCGAGTAGCCGTCGGTAAATCTTTTCGTTTGACCGTCAAATCTACTTTGACAGAAAATTTCGACGGCTGTTTTTGAGTGTGCTGTTCGTTCTCGTTTAAATTTGGTTTTATTAATGATGTTAAGATTAAGTCTCCTTTGCCAGGCTACAATTTAAATTAAAATATATAAGTTTTTACTTTGAATATTATTGAAAATTGTTTACCCTTAATGTTCGTTCCGTCTTTTCGGCCTTCCTTGGAATGGTAGTAAAAATTGGTGGTCCATTAACAACTTCACCAAATTTAAATTCATCCTTTTGATATTCTGGAATTTTACCAAATTTATCTTCTTTTTTTTTACTTTCAAGTTTCTTAATTTCATCCTTAATCATTTGTTTCTGAGCAGCTGTTAATTGATTTTTCTTTTTGTTCTCGAAGACATCTTTTCGTTTCTGAACTGTTATTTCACCAGTTTTTATATTCCGAATAACATCAACCCCATATTTTGTTTCGTACTGCGCCTCAATCATCGCTTCTTTTGTTGTCGCATGAACACGATTCATAAAGTTTTGGTCACTTTCGTCAGCACGTTGTACAATTTCGGGGAGCTTCTTTACTGGGCGAGCGTTTTGGTGTTTGCCTTTAGATTTAGGAAAATCTTCAATTCCCGCACGAGGCTTTTTAAATTTTGACCTTTTTGCCGCATCTTTCAATTTCACAAACCGAGCAAAACTATTCGACATATTTTGCTCATTTCTGTTGGTTGGTGGATTATCGATCTTATCTTTAATTCTGAAATAAATGATTTAAATTTTCTTAATGATTTATTAATAAAATAAATGCAAAATATCAAAGTTGAGGGCGGGGAGGCTGCGAAAAATTTAGAAACTAATGGAATTTTACGGCGCTAATAGCTACGTAGCTCTCATAAGGGGGATTTCTCTTAAAATTCCAAGAGTACAGGAGCGGAAATTTATAAACATGTTCGGAATATGGGAACGTGGGTGTCAGAAGTAGAGCGAACTATGTTTAAAGTTTGCCGCTTTTTTCCCGGATTATTTACAACCCACAAAGAATTACAAGAAATAAGAGAATCTTTAAGTTTAATGGGCACTAAACACCGCTACATACCTCTTTGGTTGGATCGAATGCAAAATTGGATGGTGTCGTTGCTCGGCAAATCTAGTTACTAAGTTGCACGTAGAAATTAGATTCAACCGACCAACCAACTAAATTGGATGGTGTGTAGTGGGACGAGATTTCTTCATTTATGTAAAAAATTGCATAGAAAACGAAAACAAATTAAAGAAAAACAAACAATAACTAAGGCTGTTTTCGAAACGAATACTTATTTGTGGAACCTAACTTATTCAAATAAGTAAGCTGGCGAGGTGACTTATTTTCTGTCTCTTTCTTCCATAAAAATCTAATTTAATTGTCATTTTTGTTGATATTTACATGTCAATATTTTATTATTTTAGATTTAGGATGATATATCTAGAAAACAAATGGGTCTTTGTGGATAGCAAAATATATAAAACGATCAAAATAAAGATGTAACCCAATTATATATTTCGTAAATTAAAATGTTTTAATTTACACACACAATTCTCGGGTAGGGGCTAGATTTCTAAGGTAGATAATGTAAACAGACGGTACGGAGTTTAAAAACTGATTACAAATTAAATTATTATTTATTCCGCTATTAATTAAGAACCCAACTATATCTTTCTTGGTCGCTTTGTACAATTTTAAATATGTAATAAAAATCTGAGATCAACCAAAATTCACATCAAAATAAATATTTAAAGAATATTTCTTTTTTATGATTCTAAATAGCCGCTAAGCATTTTAATTGATATAAATATTATTTATATTCGTTATTTTATTTAATTGTATACATTAAATTAATAAAAATATCGAATAAAATATTGGTTGAGATTTTTTCATTGAAAACAGTAAAGGATGAAACACACCAAGCAGCAGCAGCGAGCAGCAAATTTAAATTTTGGCTTATTCGCTTATTTAATGATACAAAATCATAGTTTGCGTATAAATATAGGTATTTCCATTAAGTATTTTGTAAATATAATTGAAAAATTTAAATTTAAAGAAATTGTACTGAATGAAGTTGCATCTGTCGCGGCATCAATAGGTTCCACACCCAGCAGCTTCAATTTGCTGCTTTTTGCTGCTACTCATAACCTCGATAAAGTTTGCACAATTCAATTTTACTACTAAAACAAAACAATCTGCTGCGCTGCTTGGTGTGCACGCCCATAAGCAGCCGTTAGTGTGGATTGCTTGGAATATGTCGCGCTGCTCTTGGTGTGTTTCATCCTTAATGCGTTTTCATGTTGCTGTCAAAATAAGTAAGCAAACTCATTTCGAACGGCTTTGCTTACTTATTTAAGATGGCGGCAAATAAGTAAATAAGTTTGAAATAAGTACTCGTTTCGAAAACAGCCTAAAACAATAATCGTAAAATAGGTTAGCTTAGTAGTGTAGGCTAGCCAAAACACAATTTAGTTGGACCAACTGTTGGCCCATGTTGGATGGTCTGTAGCGCTCTTGCCACAGCCAATAATTGGCGTCCTTTACATTAGTCAAAAACGGCCAGCGGAACGATCCGTTTCATAGTGAATTTGAGCGAAACAATCTTATTTATCCCTTTTTCAACCAAAATAAAAAGAAACATGGCTCAATTAAACTCCAAACCACACAAATGTATGAGTTAAAAATCATAGTATGTAATGGCGTTTTTGATAAAAAATTGCACTTGTTTTGAAGTACAGCCAACACAATTGTGTGTATAGTGATTTTTTTTCGAACGAAAATAGTTTGAAAGGAATACACAAATATGTAAGCTGGTTCAAAACACATGCAAAAATAAATTTTGACATGGTACTTTTGCCGTACTCGCACAATTGTGTTAGTAAAACACAAAACGGTTATAGAGCAGTATAATTTGAGTTTGTGGGCAATACAAATATTATGTAGAATAATACTTTCTAAAAACAAGTGACGAATACGTACTGCAGGTTCTGTAATGCATAGCATATTAGTGCCATGAAACTTTGCTAACGATGCCCAATGTTGCCGGCATCATGAATGTCTTACCACTTTGTAGCCATCACTTACTTATTAAAACGTTCCTGAGCTTGTTTAATAGGATCCCGAATTCCATGATGTTTCCGTGCTGGAATTTTCCTTTTTCCCATTATTCCTGAGTTAAATTAATGAAAAAATCGCTATTTACTGATTATGGTTTTATTAACACAAGTTAACAATAGAAATAAAAATATACAACGCACATGCACATGGGGTTTTTGCATAAAGTTAAGGTTTTTGACACTTAACTTACCAATGCCATTATAATAAAAAGTCATTTCTCTACATAGAATAATAGCGTTTTCTGTGGCACAAAAATCTTGATAATTGTCGTCTTACTTTGGCAAAAGTTAAAACCATTGTGGAATAGAATTAATTTGTGCTCAAAGTAACAACCAAAGATATTTTTTAATTTAATTTTATTAGTTGGTAACAATTACATTTTGAATTTGAAAACAACGTAAAAATGCAACTAATCCATTCAATTAAATAGTAATGTGCTAGAACATTATTGAATATTATTACAAATCGTAACTAATTGCTCGTGTTGTTTAGAAAAATGCGATGTCAAAATAACAAAACTCACTTTTATATTTTTATTGCCAACATTTAAAAATAAAAATATTCAATAAAATTGCCCTGGTGGTGAACATTAAAACTACAGGTAGAATAGAATAATTCTATACCAGCAGAAAAGTTTGTCTAAAATAATTCCAATTTGGAATTACTTATATGGGATTGTTGTTGTAAATGTCTCAAAATAAGACGGCACTTATATCGCCTTTAAAACGCCGCTAGAGGCGTCGTAGTCGCCCGAGCCAATTGTGGTGTAAATTCATTTATATGTCAAATCGTATAGGAAAATGGTGCAAGCTAAGTTTTAATTTGAATTTATTATTATTTCGCAATATATTACACCGCAGAAAAATATAATAAATTAATAATAATAGCACATAAAATATAAATATATATATATTAATTTTAGGAAATCAATCCAGAATTAATTACGAAATCCACTTGAAAGTGCCTCTTTGTCTTTATAATTGTAATTGTTGTTCTATGATGTATGATAAAAAATTTGATATTTCAATATGTCATTATTTACTATTGTGGTGGGAGAAAGTTTACCAAGCTATAGAAACATAATAGTAGTGTTGCTTTCACTAATCTAATCGGATTAGCTAAGAAATGTGAAAACAACAACTTTTGGCTTTAATTTTTAATGCGTTTTAATTTTTCTGTGTTGGTTCCTTTTAACTAATAATTATTTTAGTTTTTTATATTTTATGGAATAGAACAAATTAAATTCAGTATTTAGCTATCAAATAAAAATTGCCAAATTATACTACAATATAAAATTTCGTAAAAAATTGAAAAAATAAATCCTTGCGGTAAACACGATAACCATAAAATGATTTTATTTCCCCTAATCCTAAATTTTTTTTCTTAACATTCTAAGAAAATCGGCTTTTATACAATGCAATTGTTGTTGTAAAATTTTGAAAGCAACACAGCTAGTAGTGTTGCTTTCACTAATCTAATCGGATTAGCTAAGAAATGTGAAAACAACAACTTTTGGCTTTAATTTTTAATGCGTTTTATTTTTCTGTGTTGGTTCCTTTTAACTAATAATTATTTTAGTTTTTTATATTTTATGGAATAGAACAAATTAAATTCAGTATTTAGCTATCAAATAAAAATTGCCAAATTATACTACAATATAAAATTTCGTAAAAAATTGAAAAAATAAATCCTTGCGGTAAACACGATAACCATAAAATGATTTTATTTCCCCTAATCCTAAATTTTTTTTCTTAACATTCTAAGAAAATCGGCTTTAATACAATGCAATTGTTGTTGTAAAATTTTGAAAGCAACACAGCTATAATATTAGCTGCGTTGCTTTCAAAATTTTACAACAACAATTGCATTGTATTAAGCCGATTGTTTTAGAATGTTAAGAAAAAAATTTTTAGGATTAGGGGAAATAAATCTTTTTATGGTTATGGTGTTTACCGCAAGGCGTTATTTTTTTTATTTTTTTCGAAAAATTAACTTGTAATAAAATTTGGTATTTCTTATTTGATAGCAAAATACCGAATTTAGTTTGTTCTATTTGATAAAATAAAAAAAACTAAAATAAATATTAATAAAATGAACCAACACAGAAAAATTAAAACGCATTAAAAATTAAAGCCAAAAGTTGTTGCTTTCACATTTCTTAGCTAAGCTAATCGGATTAGTGAAAGCAACACTACTATTGTGTGATGTTGAAGGAATTACTCAAAACTGCGAGTATTTGATTGCAATCGTCAAACCCGAAAACCAGCCATGGGAAGTAAATCTTTTCATCCATTTAAGCAAGCAATGGATAAATACTGCCACTTGCAAATGTCCAATCAGTTATGTAGTTTTCGATTGATCATATGTAGTTTTCGATTGATCATAATAACTTGCACTGAGTGTAAAAAGGGTACCCTTTTTACCCCGAAAATGTTCGATTGATCAAAACAAATTGCAAATATTATTTATTACAAACAATACACGATCACGTATGAAGACTAAAGGGCCAACTATAGATAGAATAAAAAAAATAACAGAAAAACGTAAGAAACGAAGACAAAAAAATATTATTCCAATTTGACTTTTCGGCTATAGATTACTTAAAATATTAAGGTCATTCTTATATTTCATGTAATATTTTTTTAATGTATTTGCTAAAATATTGAGTGAAACTACAATAGTTTTGAATATAAACGAATTATATCTCAACAAATATATGTGTTTAAAATTATAAAAATTATTTATATGCGGTTTAAATTACCGCAATTCGATAAATTAGTTTTTTAGGTCTGCTTTAGAAAATACAACTATACAGTGTAGTGAAAATTATTTTTGATTTTATATTCATATTAGTATATGTGTACATGTATATTTTATAAATAGGAAACATAAAATACACCAATTATTCCAAATTCTCATATATAAAATAATAAAAATGCATATTACTTGTAACGCACAAAAATTTGTTTGAGTTTTGTTGTTGTAATTGTTAAGTTTTTTATTCTTGCACGAAAATTTTCGCTCTGCTATTCTTTTTACGTGACAGCAAAATTAAAACGCAATTTCTCTTAAACTTTTTATTTTTGTTATTCTGAGTATGGTCGTATACATTTAAATCCTATCTCTCGCTCTCTTACGTTATTTTTTTTATTTTTTTTTATTCTATCTATAGTTATAATAAAAATATTATAAAATATTTAGTTAGTTTATATAGTAGTGCGTGGTGTGCATCATTTGATAAAAAAAATACAAACTTGTATTTAAAATGAAGTGTATTGTCAAAAATTGTAAAAATACGCCTAAAAGATTTCAAAAAGGCGTATCTTACCATTAGTAAGTTTACTAAGTGTATATAAAATAAAATGTAAATTGTGTTAAGAAGAAAGTGATTTGTGGTAAATTTATCCTTAATTTAAGTTATAAATCAGAGAAAATTAAGTAAACAATTTTGATTTCGGCGTGGGGTTTTTCATTTTTTGTTTGTGGTTGTAAACATATGTTATATTACCAGTGTCGCATTTCTCTTATTACTACGTACATATCTACGTGCTTTTCTTTTCATAATAACTTTTTATTTTAGAATACTATAAGTATAATTTAAAAAACAATTAATGCGTATTATATTCGAATAAAAATAATTTTGAATTTGTGTAGTTTTAAATTTCGATCGAGCAAATTCTAAATACGACCCGTTGATTTATATGCTTTCTCTTTTACCCTCCGAATTTGACTCACTCGACAGCTACTTTCATGCACTCTAAGGTTTTTTTACTCTAAGGATTTATCCTCGTTCATAAAATCGGGCCTTAGGTCCTGTTCCAAACACTGACTTATTTGCTTATACCGACTTATACCCTTGACAGACTAGCATTTAGCTAAACGCGTTTAGTTAAACTAGTTTAGTTAGTCTACTACAAATCCAATTAGGTTAACACACTATGAAGCTTAGCAAACCCTGTTTCAACAATAAAATACGGTAGCGCTATGTTTGTTCGGAATCGGTATTAAACAAATGTTATTGTGGTACAAATAAAAAAAATATTTTATATATTTAAACTTTGGGTTTTAATTGTATCCCAAAATTCCTATTCCATTTTAATACAAATACAACATAAAAATGTAAACAATATAAATGAATATATAAATACAATATATATTTAATACATCACTGTGTATCCGCCATATTTTTTCTGCGCGAGAATTGTCAGATTCCAGCGAGATTTGAACAGATTTAAAAACATATGAATTCCAAATACAATACTACGGTATATTTTCCGGCACTAGAAGTCAAATATAGTGCAATACTGTATATTACAATACGCACTCTACGGTAAGAGGAATGCACACATGTGTAAGTTGGACCAAAACAGATACAAAAATAAATTTTGACATGATTCGTTTTCGTTTCCCACATAATTGTGCTGACAGGCAGGAAAAGAGATATAACCCTTTTGCCACCCATATACACAATTGTGTATGTAAGTTTCAATTACGAGAAACGAATGTGTGAAACATAGAATTATGTGTAAGACCACAATAGACATTTGTGCATATCGCTTAATTTTGTTTTCGTCCGAAAAACAATACTAACTATAATAATAATAAAATAATTAATGTTATTTAATTTATGTGTTATCAAATTATTATGTTTTTTTTTTCAAGAATTCCCATTTAACTAAGATCCGTTAAAATACGGAAGACATTACAACCTGTCATTATTTACATACACATTTGGGTATTTTGAACTTAAATAGGACCAAAAAAATTTTTTGAACTCGAAAGGGATAACTCAAAAAGTAAGCGACATCTATCATTGTATCACAGTACTAAATGGCATTGTATTATAAATTTTAACATTCATTGTTAGATGGCGCTCTCGCTAAACCCATTTTTATGCGATAAGATTTAAATCTGTGCAATTATGCACTACATTCGTGTTCTAGAACTTGAATCGATAAATTCGTCGTTTGGGTGCTAGAACACGAATCAGAAAAAAGGTAATTAAAAATACACACATAATATAAATAATACACAATTGAAAATTAATCACATAACAAAATAAAACAAACTAGTTCAATATATACAACCAAATTAATCAAATTTAATCAACTTATCCGGAGCTCTAGATTTTCCCTTGAGAAAATTCTAGAGCATTTTTTCTGGACGCAAGGAACAACAGGTCATATCTGACTTCAAAAAACTAAGAAACAAACAAACAATTGTGCACTAAACGGGTTTAGTTACTAAACCTAAAACAAAACTCATTTAGTAAATCTCGAAGATGACAACATTAAGAGATACACTCGAAAAAATGATTAAACGCGTTTAGCTAATCCTAGTCTGTCAAGGGTATTATTCAAATAAGTCTGCTATCGAGGTGACTTAAGGGCCAACTATAGATAGAATAAAAAAAATAACAGAAAAACGTAAGAAACGAAGACAAAAAAATATTATTCCAATTTGACTTTTTTTACAAGGTCCCCACAACAACGGATGATATATAAAGTGTTTCACCAACAACCAGCCGGAGTACGTCGTAGAGGAAGACCCCGACTACGCTGGCGTGACGACATTGAACAAGATCTGCAAGCATTAGGATGTCGAAACTGGAGGACGAGAGCAATGGATCGGGATGGATGGAGGGCCATTGTGCAGGCGGCGAAATCCCTTCATGGGATGTGAAAGCCAGAGAGAGAGAGAGAGACTTTTCGGCTATAGATTACTTAAAATATTAAGTTCATTCTTATATTTCATGTAATATTTTTTTAATGTATTTGCTAAAATATTGAGTGAAACTACAATAGTTTTGAGTATAAACGAATTATATATCAACAAATATATGTGTTTAAAATTACAAAAGTTATTTATATGCGGTTTAAATTACCGCAATTCGATAAATTATTTTTTTAGGTCTGCTTTAGAAAATTACAATTATACAGTGTAGTGAAAATTATTTTTGATTTTATATTCATATTAGTATACCTGAACATGGATATTTTATAAATAGGAAACATAAAATGCACCAATTATTCCAAATTCTCATATATAAAATAATAAAAATGCATATTACTTGTAACGCACAAAAATTTGTTTGAGTTTTGTTGTTGTAATTGTTAAGTTTTTTATTCTTGCACGAAAATTTTCGCTCTGCTATTCTTTTTACGTGACAGCAAAATTAAAACGCAATTTCTCTTAAACTTTTTATTTTTGTTATTCTGAGTATGGTCGTATACATTTAAATCCTATCTCTCGCTCTCTTACGTTATTTTTTTTATTTTTTTTATTCTATCTATAGTTCCCACTTTATTTGAAAGCAAAAAACTTATTTGATCATGTAAACAAGAAATATACATTTGATCATGTAAACATGAAAAATTCAACAAATTATCAAATATTATTAATAATTTTCAAACATTAGTGATATTTCACTTAATTAATAACTATTAGTACAATATTGTCTTAATGAATTGATATAATTAATAGATTTTAGAGATATCATTTTTTTTTAGAGATATAAAGAGGATTAATAGAGGTGTAGCTTGCGTATACAATAATAAATTTTCATCGTGTTTTAATAACTCAAGACACATTTTTATGTTTTTATTTATTAAATAATTCATTAAAATAAGTCATTTTTTGTGTATTTTAATTTTTTTATTTAATTATTAAATAAAAAATTCCTAAAACATTTGTTGTTTGCTATATCTGTCAAAATAAGCCAGTAAAATCGTTTGGGACGACTTGATCGACTTATTCAAGATGGCGTCAAATAAGTCAATAAGTTTGAAATAAGTCGGTGTTTGGGACACAGCCTTAGTTTTATTAAACAAATAGATTTTATTTGTACACCAAAATTTATTTGAAGAAACTATAAACTGTGTCTATTAGCACACACCTAATTTAATGTAAAAATTATTTTGTTGATTTGCATACATATTTTAATTTTTTGTTATGTTTATGATATGTTTTATAAAATAATGAAAACAAACAAACACCGCAAAACGAAATATGTACAACAATAAAAAGTTTCATCCCCTTTAAATCCGAAACTGGACGAAACTCATTATAAACATTTTAATGCATGTGTATACGTATTGAGAAATATTTGGCGGGAACAATTGTGCTTGTGTTTGTTTAAACGGCAATTTCAAATTTTGGTTGTAAAATTAAATGTTTTTAAAGAAATATTTTTGTTTTTGTAATATAAAATGATTTATTAAATTCATTATTGATTACTTTGGACATACATATATATACATTTCGATTAAATTATTCAGTTTTTTAATTTCTAATATTTACACTAGATTTTTTTTTAAAATAATTTTCCTTGTTTGTCTTTTATATAATAAAAGTAATTTGTGGATATTAAATCGTTTTCGATAGAGTTCGTAAATTTTTCCATAGTACAATCTAAACTGTTGAAAATAATATTATGATTATTAAATTTAACACGGAGTAACGTAAACCATACCTCACATTATCTTTATTGACTGTTAAACGTAAACTTGCAGCTAAGCTCTTTGGTGAACAGCTCTGTAAAGTTTGCCCTAATGCACTTTTTTAGTTCGTGGCCATCTTGCTTCATAAATAATGATTTCTAAATATAAAATAGGAAAACAAAATATAATAGATTGTACCAGATTATCTCGAATGAATCTTTACATTACCAATTGTTTTACAGCCTTCCTATCTTCAATTAAATTAATATCAAAGTTGACAAATGTATCCGCATCGTTAAAAGTTATTATAAACTTAGCGTTCTCACAATAAACTAAATAACGCCATTTGTATACGCATATGTATATAATACGTATACGCTACAAACACTATCATTATAAGGTCGGTATCCAGCTCGCGCTAAGATAAATTTTACACAAAAAAATATTTAGCTCGCGATTTCGCAGATGCGGTACGCAGCTCACGCTAAAAGTTTGTATTTATCTCACTTACATATAGACTGCGCTAGTGAAAACTCTACAAACGTTTTCGCAGCAATTTATCTGCCTAGAACGATAAAATTGAGATAAATTTGGACAGCACAATGTGAAAACTATTTTTTTAATGGATGAACTTAATAATTCTATAGATTATGAAAGTTTTCTATAGATTATGAAAGTTTTCTATAGATTACGAATGTTTCGAATATCAAGAAGAATACTTGATTGACTACGAAAAAGTGGATACAGAAAATTTAGAAAGTGTAAAAAGGAAGCCAAAACTAAAATTTTAACTTTTAAATTTAAATGTTTATAAAAATACTTATTAAATAGTCGATTGAACTATATTTTTGTTTGTTGTAGGAGAAATAAAACAAACGTCAAAATTTATCTCTACACAAACTTTTTAGCTTACAATTTATCTGCAATTTAGTGGAGACCGCGTTAAAATTTATCTTAGCGCGAGCTGGATACCTAGCTATAGCTAGGTATCCAGCTCGCGCTAAGATAAATTTTAACGCGGTCTCCACAAGTCCCCACTAAATTGCAGATAAATTGTAAGCTAAAAAGTTTGTGTAGAGATAAATTTTGATGTTTGTTTTATTTCTCCTACAACAAACAAAAACACAGTTCAATCGACTATTTAATAAGCAATTTTATAAACATTTAAAATTAAAAGTTAAAATTCCCGTTTTGGCTTCCATTTTCCACTTTCTAAATTTTCTGTATCCACTTCTTCGTAGTCAATCAAGTATTCTTCTTGATATTCGAAACTTTCATAATCTATAGAATTATTTAATTCATCCATTTAAAAAAAAAATAATTTTCACGTTGTGCTGTCAAAATCTAACTCAATTTTATCGTTTTAAGGTCGGTATCCAGCTCGCGCTAAGATAAATTTTACATACAAATTTGACGTAAAATTTAGCTAGCGAAATAACAAAAAAATATTTAGCTCGCGATTTCGCAGATGCGGTATGCAGCTCACGCTAAAAGTTTGTAGTTATCTCACTCACATATAGACTGCGCTAGTGAAAACTCTACAAACGTTTTCGCAGCAATTTATCTGCCTAGAACGATAAAATTGAGATAAATTTTGACAGCACAACGTGAAAACTATTTTTTTTAATGGATGAACTAAATAATTCTATAGATTATGAAAATTTTCTATACTGCCGTACTAAACATAAATGACTTAACTGCAAAAAATGAGTTTTGATATAATCGATGTTAAACTTTTGAAACTTGTATCCTTTCTGTGTTAAATTGAAATGCATATATCTTAATAACAGGTTTCTGTTTTTCTTTTTAATTTATTTTGTTAATGTTAAAGATAGAGATTAATAATAGCTATCGAATAGCATCATTAACTCAATTTGTCCAAAAATGCAGTTAAGTCATTTATGTTTAGTACGGCAGTATAGATTACGAATGTTTCGCATATCAAGAAGAATACTTGATTGACTACGAAAAAGTGGATACAGAAAATTTAGAAAGTGTAAAAAGGAAGCCAAAACTAAAATTTTAGCTTTTAATTTTAAATGTTTATAAAAATACTTATTAAATAGTCGATTGAACTATATTTTTGTTTGTTGTAGGAAAAATAAAACAAACGTTAAAATTTATCTCTACATAAACTTTTTAGCTAACAATTTATCTGTAATTTAGTGGAGACTTGTGGAGACCGCGTTAAAATTTATCTTAGCGCGAGCTGGATACCTAGCTTTAGGCAGATAAATTGCTGCGAAAACGTTTGTAGAGTTTTCACTAGCGCAGTCTATATGTGAATGAGATAACTACAAATTTTTCGCTTCAGCTGCGTACCGCATCTGCGAAATCGCGAGCTAAATATTTTTTTGTTATTTCGCTAGCTAAATTTTAAGTCAAATTTGCATGTAAAATTTATCTTAGCGCGAGCTGGATACCAACCTTATAATGTGAAGTTTAACTTTCGTTAATTTTGGATGAAAACGAAGGAAAATACTGTGCTCAATTTTTACTTTCGTTTTGTTATACTTGGGTTATTTAGAAAAAAGGTTTTCCACTTCCACACAACTCATTTTTTTGCGCTTCTCCATATTAAAAAATTATAATTATTATTATCAATTATTATAAAAATTATTATTATATGTAAATTAATAATAAAATAATATGTCTTTTTTAAATATTAATGTCACGTTCGTATATCCAAACAATTTTTATTGTACATGTCAAATAATAAAACAAGAAAAAAACTACTTTTATCCTCTGATTTAAACACCAAAAATAGAAGATAAATCAGATGATAAATTAAATCACTCGGCTTAATAAACACATTTTTATTAATCACTTGTTTTTTGTTTCGCAGAATATTTTGAATATTTTTCAAAAAGTTTAAAAAATCACTCGATCGATTTCGACTTGTTAGGTCATCATCAGGAGTATCTACTGATTTGTATTAGTAAAAATTTTGTTATATAGTAGAAAAAAGCAAAATATAAATAAAAATAAAAGGAGGGGAAAAAATAAGCAATAAAAATTAATCTACGGATCGCGCAGGTAGGCGATGAGTCATACGTTGAGTAACAAAATTCAAGGTATATTATTGCGTACGTGAGAATAGAAAAGGGCGGGGTCTGTAATTGGTGAGAACCGGATTTCTCTCTGTTCGTTAAGGATATTTTGGTTAAGAAATATTGATTTTCGAATTTAGAATCTTACGAAATTCGAAAATCAATATTTCTTAACCAAGCGCGATCCGTAGATTAATTTTTATTGCTTATTTTTCCCCCTCCTTTTATTTTTATTTATATTTTGCTTTTTTCTACTATATAACAAAATTTTTACTAATACAAATCAGTAGATACTCCTGATGATGACCTAACAAGTCGAAATCGATCGAGTGATTTTTTAAACTTTTTGAAAAATATTCAAAATATTCTGCGAAACAAAAAACAAGTGATTAATAAAAATGTGTTTATTAAGTATAAGTGTGTTTCGCCAAGTGCCTACGGCAAATAGCGTAAAAAGTATAAATCACTCGGATTTTAATTTTTGTTTATCGTCGTTCATAAAACGCAAACACTGGATTAATCCTAGATTAATCATTTATCCGCGTTCATAAAATCGGGCTTTAGTGTATAATTCTATTGGTTAAACCTTTAATATAAACACAAAAAGTTAACTTGGGGTTAACTCGACTCAATCCAAAAAATTTCTTAGGTCGATTCGAAAAACAACAACAAAAAAAAACTAAAATAAAAAAAAAACAAAAAAAATTATTAATTTTAATTTTTTTGTATGAGCAGTGTTATCTAAAAACGAAAGCATATTTTTGTGATTTTTTCCGATTTTAATTTATTAAGTTTTCCCTAAAATTAATTGCATTCATCTAGAGATTTTTAAAAATTTTTAGACTCGATCCAAAGAAAACTCTGCCAATATAAACACTAGAAGTTAACTTCAAGGTTAACTGAAGATAATACAAGTTGTCTCGACTCCCAAATCCCAATCCGTGGTTCCACATTTTAATTCTTTCGTCGTGATTCTTTCCTCGTTTCCTTTCCCTTCACCGACAAACTAATTTTTTCAGCAACATTTTTTTTGATTCAACTGATTCTCGCACTACTACAAAGATAAATAGTTCAAGGACACCTTTTTTTATTTGTCGTTTTTGGGCTAATTTTTGTTTAATTTTTACTTCGAGCGTATAAAATGTAAAGTTACCAGATAAAAGTTACCCTAGTGTGGATATGAACTATGAATTTAAAAAATCATTTTGTATACTAACAAATACTGTTTTGTATACTAACAAACCTAGGTCAAGTCAACTTGTAGTTATCTTCAGGTTAACCTTGAAGTTAACTTCTAGTGTTTATATTGGAAAGTTATCTTAAGGTTGAGTCGAAACCAGGTTATAAATGTCAAAATCATTCTAATTTTTTCCTTCAAAAAATCATTCTAACTTTTTCTTTCGAACTACTTACATAGAAAAATATTTATAAAAAAAAATAAAAAAAAAATCGAAAAAAACACGAAAATATGCTGCCGAATTTAAACACAGACACGCTCGTACAAGAAAAATATGAAAAATCGCCATTTTTATTTTTAAATTTATTGATTATTTTTTGGTGTTGTTTTTCGACTCTACTCTGGGCGTTTATATTAACCAGAGTTAACTCGACCTAAGAAATTTTTTGGATTGAGTCGAGTTAACTCCAAGTTAACTATTGGTGTTTATATTGAAGGTTGAACCCAGGGGCGGTATGTTGTACCATCACTTCGAATCGAAATTCGAAAAAAGTCGAATGGCGGTATGTTGTATCATTTTCGAAAAGGTAAAATGATACAACTTTCACTTTTTCGATTCGACTTTTTTCGAAATCGACTTTTTTCGATTCGAAGTGATGGTACAACATACCGCCCCAGGTTGAACCTGGGTTCACCTCCAATATAAACAGTATAAACAAACAATTTTCTCATGTAAACCGGGCATTTGCTGGCGCGGCTCGAGATTCGAGCAAATTTCATGTGGCCGCCTTATCCACTTGTAGTTGTCTTTATTTCTTTAATATCATTTTCTGTTACACCAAAGTTTTGATCCATTTTTGATTTAAAATGGCATTGTTTACATTTTTTGAATAGCTATATCGTCAATTATATTTTCCATTTTATGTGTTTGACTTCAAACACCCGCAATATACTATCAAAATTATTTGTACATACATATATCGTTTTCGATATTATATTTTTATTTTGTTTTCGGAGCACAATAATCTTTTAAAATTACACTTTGAATAAAACACAATTTTTATTTTATTAAACACAACTTACACTTTAATGCCCGGTTTACATGAGAAAATTGTTTTCTTCTACAAATTTTTGCAGGTAAATAAGAAAGAATCCGCTATATAAAAATATTCAATATGCCAGAAAGAAATAAACTTATATAATAATGGCGTAATTTTTTTTATAGGATCATTATTAATTTATTTTTAAAGAATTATAAAACGAAATTTACATTTTTATCTATGGCGTCTGTTTTTATAATGAATCCTCAACATTTATAAATACGAAATAATTTTTTTCTTATTAATTTTAAAAATGTTCCCATAAAAATACTCGGATCGAATATATTTTATGGCAACATTTTCGTTTTTATGGTGGTTTTTGCTCAAAAATTCTTCTGCAAAAATTTGTTGGGATATATTGCTTTTCTTGTCTCTCATGTGCAAAAAGTCAATGTTATATCTTATTCATTTTGCAGAAGAAAAATGTTGGTCGTATGTAAACCGGGCATAAGGCTAGCCTTTAGTATCGCATCGCAAATTGACTGTCGCGACATTTTTGTGAAAATGGACATATCACTAACTAAAAACGTAAACATTATAGCCTTTATTCCACAATGAAACATATTTTGTCAGTAAAAAATACTGAGAAACCGAAAAGAGGAGAGTGTACATATTAAAATTACGTTAGAGTGACAAAGACAACAAATGTTGCCATAAAAAGTATTGAGTTTCATACTTTTTATGGCAACATTTTCCCCAGTAAATTTTACTGAAATTTTTTTTTAATTCGTTTTGGTACGTGGCGAATTTATATTTTTATCTCGCTCTTTTTTTACTGAAAAAATATGTTTCATTGTGGAATAAAGGCTTATGAGCGGCCATCTTATAGATATTTTGATTTTTTACATATTATTTATAATTTTTTCCGCTTTTAAATTAAAATTTACTATAATTTTGTTTAAGTGGTTATAATTTAAACTAAAAAATTGTTAAAGAAAAAATTGATAAAGAATGCCATCTTAGGGATATTTTTATAAATAAAATACAAAAATCAAAATTTATTTAAATAATTAGCGAAACATAAATTAAAATGCTTAATTTAAAACAAAATAAAAAATATTTGTAAATTTCGTTTATAAGTAAAATAAGTTTTAATAAGTTACATGCGTTTGGTATTTGTGTTACAACTATAAGAAGAAGGGTGCAATTATTTTTCTTTTTAGTAGGTGTCATTAATAGATTCTATATAATCCGCTCCTACGTGCGGCACGCAGTGCGACATGTTTGCTGATCCCCGCTCCTACGCCCCCTGAAATAGAAATAAAAAGACCCCCGGAGGGCTATATAATCCGCTCCTACGTGCGGCACGTAGTGCGACATGTTTGCTGATTCCCGCTCCTACGCCCCCCGAAATAGAAATAAAAAGACCCCCGGAGGGCTATATAATCCGCTCCTACGTGCGGCACGCAGTGCGACATGTTTGCTGATCCCCGCTCCTACGCCCCCCGAAATAGAAATAAAAAGACCCCGGAGGGCTATATAATCCGCTCCTACGTGCGGCACGCAGTGCGACATGTTTGCTGACCCCCGCTCCTACGCCCCCCGAAATAGAAATCTAAAGGCCCCCGGAGGGCTAAGCGGGCTAGAGCGCAGCTGTTAGCCTCTACAAGTACATATATCATTTCAAAATATTGCATTGTAAAATATTGCTTTTTTTAATAATCTTGCGGCTACAAAATGTAACAATTACAAAATATTGCAAGTACCAAATCTTGCGGATATCCAATTGTACCACTATTTCCTTCCCTTACCACTGTTAATTTGATTTACTCATAAAAAAATATTAAATTTTGTTAATTTTTAAATCAAATTTAATATTTTTTGAATAAAAACTATTTTACCACCGATTAACGAATAAAATTTTAAATTTACATTTCAATAGACAACACTAGTTTGATATTCCGAAAAAAATACTTAGTAGAGACACTTTTGTTTTAATTCTAAAAATATCCGCTTTTGTTCAAAGTGTAGCCACAATTGTTGCACTGTCAAAAAATTTGCGATGCGATACTAACATGGCCTCTCCACCTGACATAATTATCTGCCATAACATTTACATAACTGGAATACAAAATAATAAAAATGGCGTCGTGTGCGGTAAATGTGCCATAAATTTGACGTTTAAAAATCATTTGTGTTTTAGTATTCAAAAGCGTCGATTGTTTTGTTACATTAAAAAGACATTCATTGAGTCTATACAATTCAATAAGTTTTAATACTTCCTGTTTTGAACTCATTGTCACAATTAAATTAAGTATATAAGATAATATATATAATATAAAAATTTCAAAAAATTTTCCAAGCACTTTAATAAAACACAAACTAATTCTTTATTCACACACAGAAAAATGAAATCTCCGTTTTGAAAAATACAAAAACGTCAATACACTAATATAACCCTTTTGTGATTTACTAACACAATTGTGCGAGTACGGCAAAAGTACCATGTCAAAAATTTATTTTTGTATGTGTTTTGAACCAACTTACACATTTGCGCATTCCTTTCAAACTTATTTCGTCCGAAAAAAAAACTATAACTATACACACAATTGTGTTGGTTGTAGTTCAAATCAAGTGAAATTTATTATCAAAACGCCATTACATACTATGATTTTTTACTCACACATTTGTGTGGTTTGGACTTTAATTTAGCCATTTTTCTAGTTTTTCTGGTTGAAAAACTGATAATTAAACAAATACGAATAATAATCAAGTCATCGGACAGTATCTGGTATACAAGATAGTTAAGACATCTCGGCAGAAAATGTTTGTACGACATATGTCAACCAGCTGCAAATTTGAGTCTCCACGTGCAACTGTTCGAAAATTAATGTTATAACTTAATGTTAATGGCAGGTGGAGAGTAGGCGTAAAGCTGTTCCCTCACAAATATAATAAAACAGAAATGGCGCGACGTCGTTTTTGACAATTTGACATGACGTTTAGTTTTTTTTTTTAAAAATCCAAAATTGTGTTCTCTGACAAAAAATAATTTATCCAAAAATTTGGATCAACGTGTCAGCGAATTTCACATAAATAATGATTGTGTAATGGCCGCTTTTGATTAACATTTTTGGTTCCTCGGGTACTTCACTTTGACTTTGACAGCCAAACTTGGAAACTAGATTATTTACACTATTTGAGTTACGGGGAAATTATCTTATCTATTTTCTAAAATTATATAAAATAAAATTTGGTTTATTTTTTACAAACAATTTATATTTAGTGAACTGTGTAAGCTATTGTATTTCTTTTCAAAATATGACATCCACCTCAGTTTTACCGTCATGTATTCCACTCGACATTGGAAGCAAAGAGCTAAATGAAGTGGTTTCTAAGGCTAAGGATTGGGCTTTAATGCATGGGGCTGCAATGAGATCAAAAGCTAATTTTAGTCCAGATGTTTTGCAGGTAACTAATTTGTAAATGACGTTTCTTGCATTGTATAAAATTCTAGTGAATGGTTGTTTTGTTTTAACGAATGTTATGCCCACTCACAGATTTCGGTCTTTTAATCCAGTGGGTAGGTAGCGCGCATAAATTTTAAAGATATGTATGCCTGATAAAAATAAATGTTGGTAATCACTCGTTAACTATTTACAAAACAAATTTATTGGAAAATAATTTCAGCATGACACGAAATTTCAACAATTAATGACCAATCACTAAAATAAATAATACATATATGTAATTTGAAATGAACGTACTTTTTCGGTCATAGAAATTGAATTATGGAACAATTTGCCTATTGAATTACGAAAAGACGGTTCTGTGGGATATTCTAAGTCTCAGCTTAAAATTCTATACATATATCTCTAAATATTTTTGTATGTTTATTAGCTTTTTTATGGACAGATCTTTCAATCCATAGGATTAAGTTATTGCCGGTCAATTTAACATTCAGTTTTTATGTGAACCTGGGGCGGTATGTTGAACCATCACTTCGAATCGAAAAAGTGAAAGTTGTATCATTTTTTGCTTTTCGAAAATGATACAATATGCCGCCATTCGACTTTTTTCGAATTTCAATTCGAAGTGATGGTACAACATACCGCCCCTGACTCATTCCGTGGTTCCACACTTTGATTCTTGGGTCGTGATTCTTTCCTTGTTCCCTTCCCCTTCACCTACAAACTAATTTTTTGGCGGGGAAATTCTGATTCTTTTTTCAGCATTTTTTTTTTGATTCAACTGATTCTCGCACAAAAACAAAAATAAATTTTTCAATCACACTTTGTTTATTTGTCGTTTTTGGCTTAATTTTAGTTTAATTTGCACTTCGAGTGCAAAAAATATATTTTTTCAACCAAGGAAGTAGTTTTCGCAGCAAATAATTAACTCTTTTTACAATACGAATAAATCAAAAAACATAATTTTACGCACATATGTACATAAAAAAAGAAACGTGCAAAGAAATCAAATGTGGACGGCGATTGATTTTTTGAAATAATTGAATCACGACCAAAGAATCAAAGTGTGGCGAGGCTCATTATGTTTCGCAATTTTATAAACTTGGGCGGTATGTTGTACCATCACTTCGTATCGAAAAAAGTCGAATTCGAAAAAAGTCGAATCAAAAAAGTGAAAGTTGTATCCAGAGGCGGTATGTTGTTCCATCACTTCGAATCGAAATTCGAAAAAAGTCGAATGGCGGTATGTTGTATCATTTTCGAAAAGCAAAAATGATACAACTTTCACTTTTTCGATTCGACTTTTTTCGAATTCGACTTTTTTCGATTCGAAGTGATGGTACAACATACCGCCCCATGATTTTTGCTTTTCGAAAATGATACAACATACCGCCATTCGACTTTTTTCGAACTTCGATTCGAAGTGATGGTACAACATACCGCCCCTGCGGCGGTTCGAATCGAAATTCGAAAAAAGTCGAATGGAGGTATGTTGTATCATTTTCGAAAAGCAAAAAAGATACAACTATCACTTTTTCGATTCGAAGTGATGGTACAACATACGGCCCCTGAAGTTGATAGAGCTTAACAAGATATTGATAATCAACATTTAACTAACATTTTTTTACTAACAGCCGCTAGAAATATTTTTCCATTTGTAACGACATCGAGAATTTGATTTACACATAAATTTTCTTTTGGTTTAGGGGTCTGATTGAATATATTTTGTATGTGAATGTACCCTTAAGAATTCATTCCTCTTGATCGACAGCCAGTATTTTCTCGTGTGATGAATACAAGGTTTGTCTTCGTCTCTAATGATATGCCTCCCCAGAACATGCACGATCCACTGTCATGACCCGCCGAGACACGTTCTTCAATGAAACATTGTGCATATCGCCCTCCTTTTCCTTTTTCTTTCCAGGTTTTTTAGGTTTCAGTGGTTGGACACTTAGGCCATTTTTTGGCCCATTGTGATACCACGCATTCACGCCACATCATTAACCCATTTACCTATTCACCTACTCACACAATTACAGTATACCACCTGCACATTGACATGGACGGTGAGTCGGCGTTGAATTCTGTACTCCATCAGAGGGTCTTAGTTGTGTTTATTAACATCACCGATTGTAATCGACGATGAAAATTCGATTTGCATCTAGCCTCTGATGGGATTCGAACCCAGTACCTCCCGGTCCAAGTGCCGAAGCTTTAACCACTGCACCACTTGTCCGGTAATTACAAATGTGTGAAAGAGAAAAAAATAATTATTTGTTGCCAATTGATTATATGTTGACTAATGAACCAATTGTGACTGGTCATATATTCTTCTAATGTGACAAGTCGTTTAATTTTATAAAGAGCTTCATTTCATAACAGGGCAAATATTGGACATGTCTACTAAAAATCAGTTTTATAAGAATTTTGAATACCATGTACTCAATTGTTATGTATTAAGGCGTACGTAAAAAACCATGACAATGCATTTTATTTGAAACTGATACTGACTCTTTGTCGGACTCGGTAAAAAAATTATCAATATTTTTTGTTAATACGATAAATGTGTAATTGAAACTTAAACAATATCTCAATTGGTAAGTATTTATTAATTGTATTGTATGTTTCCATATAACAAGTAGTTTGTTAATTTTCTGCAAATATTGTAATTCGGCAAGGTGCAGCAATTTTTATTTCCGCAATGTCATTCCGCAACATTGTGACATATTGCCACAAAGATGATTTCTATATTTTCTAACGCTAGCAACTTTAACATTAAATTCCCTTTAACCCTCATTTGAGTGAAGAAAAAATATTTTAATTTGAGTGATTGACTTATTTTTTCCACGTTCGTCCAAGTTGTAACATTTCTCATTTTTAAGTATGATCGTAACCTATACCAATTGAACTAGAAGTTCTCATAAAATTTATATTGGTAGTAAAACATACAAAAATAGACGTCAAAAAGGGCAAAAGGTACCTGGGTATCCACGTCACTCACATTAGGGTTAAAATCAAAATAAATTATATATATATTATTTTTCATTTCAATATGTTTTTCATTGTTAGTCTAAGCTATTCAATAATTATTGAATAATCTAAGATAAGTCACTTATGAATCACTTATGAACTCTGTCCTATCCTCGGCAGTAATGGTAAGTCACATGATAATCGTTGTTGACTTGTCATATATGATTCATCTAAGAACTGTCATATACTAATTGATGAAATGATAATATCGATAATGATAAATTTTTTCGTTTTATGATTCGATTTTATTTTTTAACTTATTTGATTTACACGTTTTTCTATACTAATGCTTATATTCTAAATTTTTATTTATTTATACTAAGATTCCCCACCACCTATTTTAAACAAAAAGGATTCTTAACCTAAATATACTATATATGCGCTTATATATTTATATTTTTAACCAATAAAAAGGTAGAGATGAAGATAAAAATAATGCACTTATGTATATTCTATTTTTAAAATGGTTTTACCTTAAATTTACCATAATACGCCGTAGTTTTGGGAATTTTCCTATTATAAATGTGGTTGCCATATGTTGTTTTCGGAATTTTGCTAGGATGATTGTATGTCGTTTTGCTATGATTATTAATATTATATCAATCTAATCTATTTGTCCATAACTCCCGGGGTTGAAGATTTATCTTCAATATTTTCCAATGGCAAAGGACAGATTTTTGATATGGCACGACGTACAATGCCATGTGATGTTTTTATATCACATACCCTAACGATGCCATCTGCACCGGGATACAATTGAGTTATTTTTCCTCTTGACCAATGAAGCGGTGGTAATTTCTCATCTCTAAGTAATACTAGTGTGCCGATAGCGATATTGTTGTTTTGTTTATTCCATTTATAACGTTTTTGGAGAGAAGTTAAATACTCATCAGAAAATCTTTTCCAAAAATGTTGTTTTAGTTGTGTAACTCGATTCCAACGAGACAACCTGTTGTAATTGTGTTGAGTAACATCTGGTTCTGGTATATCATTGAGTGATGCTCCAATTAGGAAGTGTCCTGCTGTTAGTACCTCCATATCATATGGACTATCACTAATCGGAGTAAGAGGTCTTGAGTTGATTACAGCCTCAATCTGTACTAATATTGTTGAAAGTTCCTCAAAAGTGAGATGTGATTTTCCCAAAATCCTATAAAGATGCCATTTAACACTTTTTACAGAAGATTCCCACAATGTTCCAAAATTTGGCGAATAAGCAGGAATGAAATGCCATTTTATTCCCTTATGGGAGGTATTATCAAATTTGTGTCTGATTTCGTTGATCATACAATATCTTATGAAGCTCTTTTAGATGATGGTTTGCGCCTTTAAAATTTGAACCGTTATCACTAAATACATCTGATGGTTTCCCACGACGTCCAATGAATCGTTGAAATGCTGCGTTGCCTGCTGTACTTAGGCTGCTGACCAATTCAAGATGAACCGCTTTCGTTGACATGCAAATAAAGAGCGCTATATATGCTTTGTTCAATTTAGGCGAGCGACCGTATATCCTTTTTACCATTATCGGTCCTGCATAATCTACACCTGTTACTAAGAACGGACGCTCAAACTTTAATCTCGCAGGTGGTAAGTTTCCCATTAAATTAGAGATTCCTTTAGGTTTGTTGCGGAAACAGGTTATACAATGTTGATATACTGATTTGGCTATGTCTATTCCTCTTATAGGCCAGTATTGTTGTCTCACTGCTGCTAGTAGCCCTTGTGGCCCCACATGGAGATTTATGGAATGGTAATATTCGAATACCAGACGTGTGAAATGACGCTTTGCAGGTAATATTATTTGATGTTTCTTGTCATATGGAAACTGAGCTTTTTCCAGACGACCACCAACACGAAGTTTTTTTTTCTTCATCCAGGTATGGATGTAATAGAAATAGAACGCTTTTTCGATCAACCGTAGGTCGGTGCCTGGCTGTGCTTGATAACTGTTGAATTTCCTTGTGAAAACATGCAGACTGAATCAGTTTAATTAAGCATGAATTCATCTTTTTAATTTCACATACGTTCAAAGGTGGTATTTCTGCGACACGAGAATTTGTTTTGTTTCTACGTTCTCTAAGTCTATTTTTTAGTTTATCAATAAACCGAAGTATAAATGCTGTTGTTCGTTGAAGTTTAGTAAGACAACTAAATCGTTCGATTATATTATCAGCTTCTCGTGAGTGGTATGTGGTTGGCATAGTAATTGTCTTCTGCTTTATCTCCTTTTGATCTGGCAAATGTATATTCATTGGGCTTTTTGGCCAAAATTCCTTTTCTCTATTTAAAAAATCAGGTCCGTTCCACCATAATTGATTTTCTCTAAGGTCGTTTGGTAATAAGCCGAGTGATACTAAATCTGCCGGATTGGCCTTCGAACCCACATGCCGCCATTCTGCATCTTTCGTTAAACTTTGCAATTTTGCTATTCTATTTGTCTCAAATTGTTTAAGGTTAGATGATTCCATTTTAAGCCAGCATAACACAATTGTGGAATCAGTCCACATGTAGATATTATTTAATTTAATCTCCATCGATGATTTTACTATATCTACTAGATTGGCCAGCAGAAGTGCTCCACAAAGTTCTATTCGTGGAATTGTTTGTGACTTTACCGGGGCTACTTTTGATTTGAACACAGCAGCTGAGAACAATGAGTGCCTTGATCATCCGTTGTTCTTATATAAACTGCTGCTCCGTAAGCTGCTTCTGATCCATCACTAAATCCATGTAGTTCAATATATTTGTACGGTATAGCTGGTACCACAAGCCGTTTAATGTTTAATTTCTGTATGTCACACATTTGATTTTGAAATACTAGCCATTTTTTGATGATATCTAAAACGCAATTTTTCATCGCAATCTATTTTCAGCTTCCACAAATCACGCATTATTAATTTTGCAATGAGAATTACGGGACCAAGTAATCCTATTGGATCGAAAAGCTTAGCTATAGCCGATAGAATTGAGCGCTTTGTTATGATATTTGATGTTGACTGGAAATTAGATTTAAAAACGTCATCGCATGGATTCCAAATCAGTCCAAGAGCTTTTATGTGTGGTGATTCTTTCATAGACATGTCTATCGATTTCTCTTCTTGGTTTATTATCAATTTTTTGTTGTTTGCGTTCCATTTATGCAATTCAAAACCACCGAGGCGACATAGCTTTTCGACTTCTTCGTTCAGAACTATAGCTTGATTTAAATCATCGGTACCTGTCATGAGGTCATCTACGTAGAAGTCTCTTTCAATTATTCTTGCTGCTTCCGGGAATCTATTATTTTCGTCAACTGCTAATTGCTTTAATACTCTTGTGGCTAAAAAGCTGGAACATGCCAATCCATAGGTTACTGTTTGTAATGAAAATGTTTTAATTTCCTCCTCATGGCTTGATCGCCAGTATATTTGTTGTAATGATTGCTGTGATTTATCAATCCAAATTTGGCGATACATCTTTTTTATGTCACTAGTGAACACGTATTTATGTTGTCTGAATCTCAACATAATTGAAATGAAATCTTGTTGAACCTTTGGGCCTACCATAAGCGCATCATTAATAGAAATTCCAGATGAACTTTTGGCAGAACCATCAAAGAGAACGCGACATTTTGTTGTAACTGCATCAGGTTTCACCACCGCATGATGTGGAATAAAATATTGTGGCTTCAAATCATCGATAGTGAGTTCTCGCATATGTCCCAATGATTGATACTCGTCCATAAAACTAATATATTGTAACTTGAGCTCATTGTCACGTTGCAGTTTGGTTTCCAAACTTAGAAATCGTCGCAAAGCTGTTTCCTTAGAATTGCCCAAATTTTTTATATTTGGTTTAGTCGGTAACTTTACGATAAATTTTCCATCCTTGTCTCTTTTATACGTATTTTTAAAATGCTCTTCACAATAGGTTTCTTCGACAGATAATAATTTTCCTTGGCTTTCACAATTTTCGATTCTCCAGAATTGTTGCAATAATTGATCAAGATTGTCATCTGTTGATAAATGGCAATGGTTTATGGTAGTTTGTGGAATTATAGTTGAGCCAAATACGATATAACCGAATTCACTGTTACGTAATGCTGGGAAATGAATTGATTGACGAATAATATTCTCCTTGATAATGTTATGGTAGTATTCTGCTCCGATTAAGAGGTCGATCTTTCCTGGACAATTAAAATTTGGATCTGCTAGTTGTATATTATTTGGTTTCGATAAATTCGCAAACTCTATTTTATGGGTTGGTATTAGACCAGTGATTTTTTCAATTACAAGACAATCTAGGTGTATATTGAATGATGTGCACTTGGACTTGATTTTTACACAAGCCTTTTGACGAATATTTGTGTTTGATTCATGAATTCCCGAAACTGTTGTGTTGATTTTGATTGTTTTGACTCCTAATTGTTGCCTGGCTGTCGTCGTTAGGAAGTTAGACTGACTACCGGAATCCAAGAGACATCTGTAGGTTTGAAAGTTTCCAAATTGGTCTTCTATATCCACCAATGCGGTTGCTAACCAAATATGACTATTCTGTTTTTGACTAACTAAAGAACTCGAACAAGACGTTGATTTCGATTCAGTAGTTTGCGACACTTGTTGAACTTCCGGTGCTGATGTTGATGATGTTGAACTGCAAGTTATAGGTTCTTTGGTTTTATTAATATGCAGCAGAGTATTATGCTTTCGATTGCATATTTTACATCCAGCAGCTAAACAGTTTCTAATTTGATGATTCGTTCGTAAACAGTTATAGCACATTTTTTTGTTTTTCACAAGGTTGCATCTTTGTTCCGGAGTTAATTTTTGAAAAATCGGGCACTGGTATATTGCGTGTAGCATATTGCACGATGGACACGTATTGCTTGATAAGGCAACTGATGATAATGAAGCTGGATGATTTCCGGAAAATGATTTTGGTTTTACTTTTGACGATGTATTTGCCAATGTCTCTAGTATACTTCTTCGAACTTTGAGAATGTTGATAAATTCGTCCAAAGTCAGTACATGATTTTGTGGACTTTTTACTTCAATTTCTTTTCTTGTTGCTAAATCCAATTTTTTTGATAAGATGTATATGAAAATGATGTCCCAATGTTCGACTGGAGTATCCATGGCCTTTAAAGCTTCGTAATGGCAGAGAAATGTGTCTATAAATTTTTGCAGTGATGATGCGGATTCAGATTCCGGCATTTTTAAATTATCAATTTGCTGGGGGTGACTGTTTATAATGATTTTTTCATTTTGATATGTTTCCTTTAATAACCTCCAGGCAATGGTGAAGTCTTCGTCCCGGCCTTCCAATCCCTTTATAGTTAGTGCTGCTTTGCCTGTTAGCGATCCCTTCAAGTACTCCAGCCTATCGCTATTATTGGTCACATGCTGCAATACTCGTGATTCGAATTGTGCCTTAAAACTCATCCACTGCGTGTAAGTTTCATCGAAAATGGGTAGTTTTAGTTCGGGAAGTTTTATATAACGCTGTTGATTGTTTGATGATATGGGACTTATTGCTGGTTTTTTGTCAATTTACGTTGATTCTTCTTCTAATTTGGCTAGTTTTGCTTTATAATTTAAGTAATCCTTTTCAAAGGCCTCCTGCTTTTTTGAGAAATCCTCCTTTGTCATATTTATAACTTTGCGACGGTCACAATTGGTTGAAAAATCTGCTTCACATTTTTCGAGTGCTATTGAAAAAGTTTTTAAACTATGAATTCCACTGGTAGATTGATCATACGTATCTATTGAATTCTTAATGATGTTTGCATTGCTGTATATCGTTGCTAACTGGTTAGATAGATGTATTTCTTCTAGCATCATTTCTATTTTATTCATACTGCTATTGTACATGATATCAACGTCGTACACATAGTCCGCATTTTCCGCTACAATTTCTTCCAAATTATCTGGATTAATTTCTAACTGCGCATTCTCTACTGCCTGCTGGCTTTCTCTAAAACGTTCAATGTTCAATGTTAACGAATTTTGAAGTGTTTTTACTGTCGCTGTTATGGATGCATCGATAGGCATTTGAATATCTTCCCCTTTTTTACTGGCTTTTGTTATTTGTGCTTTCCAAACACTTCTGCTTTTTTTTGCTCTGTTAATGAACCCATCTTTTATTAACACTTTGTTTTAGCACTTTATTTTTAGTATGATAGTAAACTATTTTTTTTTTTATTTTTTTTTATTCGGCTACGAAGGACCAAAAATGTTATGATGAAATGATAATATGAATTTTTTCGTTTTATGATTCGATTTTATTTTTTAACTTATTTGATTTACACGTTTTTCTATACTAATGCTTATACTCTAAATTTTTATTTATTTATACTAAGATTCCCCACCACCTATTTTAAACAAAAAGGATTCTTAACCTAAATATACTATATATGCGCTTATATATTTATATTTTTAAGCAATAAAAAGGTAGAGATGAAGATAAATATAATGCACTTATGTATATTCTATTTTTAAAATGATTTTACCTAATTTACCATAATACGCCGTAGTTTTGGGGATTTTCCTATTATAAATGTGGTTGCCATATGTTGTTTTCGGAATTTTGCTAGGATGATTGTATGTCGTTCTGCTATGATTATTAATATTATATCAATCTGATCTATTTGTCCACTAATCACCTCAGACATACCAAGCATGAATATTAGTTCCGCTCTCTGTTAAAATTTTATATACGTGTCATACGAGATAGTTATGCCTGAGTCATTAGTCTCATTATTTTCCTGCTGCCAAGTGTCAATAATTACGATAAGAAAATATTTACATACCTCAGACACAGTCAAAACAGTTGAAAACATCCCAGATTTACTTTTTTATTTTCTGTTCCTTTTTTTTAATAACACTCCAAGAGCCATTTTATATTATTTTTAGAACGGTCTATCCTGCATTTTTCTACATAACACTTCTTAATACTTATCCATTTTATACGGTCACCCTGAAAAAAAATTATTTTCTATATAGATATTGGTTTATCTGCACCATTTGTCCGATTTGGAAATAAATATAGAAGCATGTGTATTAAAATTAACCAAGTTCAATAAAAAATATACCTCAAATAGCATAATCGGATATCTCGTGAATTTTATTGCTGTGAGGTATTCAAATTCTTACAATAGAAATATTTTTATCTTTTTTATAAGTGCATATTTATGCTATAGTCATAAAAAATGTCCTTTTTTATGGTATAGTATTTGTTTTAACTTTGAGGAGTATATACTGAGCTAAAAGAGATGTGTTTATGTCTCTAAACGTCATAAAAAATTAGATGTATTTTGCGTTTTTACAGATATAAAATATTCTTGTCCCGAAACGAGATATATTTATATATAAAAATATATCTCTGTGTGCTATATCTCAGTGTATTATTAGTTTTTAAGGTAATTTTTTCTAAAATAATTCCTAGAACTGAGTGATTATAATATGTACATTGGTCCTTTTTACACGTGTATTGAGCACGACACTTCATGAATTTATAGGTTCATTTAACGACTGTTCGCCTTAATTGTATTATTTTTTAAATTGTTAATACGTTACCTACTTTACATATCTTCGGCAACAATGTATAGTAGTATTCAAATCTCGCTGGAATTCTGACAGTTTTCGCGCAGAAGTAATATGGCGGATACACAGTGATGTATTAAGTATAATATTCATGTTTATTGTTTACATTTTTACGTTGTATTTGTATTTAAATGGAATAGGAATTTTAGGATACAATTAAAACACAAAGTTTAGATTTTATAAATTAAAATGATATTTAATTCGATAAGCTAAGAATTAATTCATAATTCCATTAAATTGTAAACTGAATTTGCTTTTTTGTTGTTGTAGTTTTGTGCGATACGAATCACATTTGGTTATTTATTTTCCCTAGTTCGTACCAAAATTAAATGTTGTCATTGTTTCCAAAAGGCGTGCAATATTTTATTAGACCTATTAATTTTCACTTGATATATGATTGTAATAACATAAATACATTGTATTAATTTTGAATGTTTTGTGTATTAAAACTGAAATATAATTCTTTTTCATGGTTATTTATTATTTTATTTAGGTTTACTATACTATAAATGCGACCCATCAAAGTTTTTATAAAAAAAAATTCTACACCACTGAAAGCTGCGCAGAACAGTTAAATTTTTTTTTTTTTTTAAGATCTGAATATTACTATAATAGTGTTTATCTACAAAATTCGTCAAATTCACTTTTATACATTATCCTTAAAATCGCCACTGTTCGACTTGTTCTCTCCCTAGTTTCAGTTCCACCCAACACGGTTTAAAGCTTGTCAAATCGTGAATATTGCAATTTTATTTTCATATAAGCTAGAGAAAGAGTTTTAAATCAAAACATTTTTTTCGCCTCCTTTACAAAACTGAAAACGTAGCTACATACTATGTATTACATTGTTAACGATGATATGGTAAATTGACTTAGGGAAAATTGCGAAATAATCAAGAATATCATACGTATTCATCTTTTTTGTTGTCACGATGTCTCAGCATTCGTTTGGAAAGGCACTTGCAATGCAATTTAAATTTATACAAGAGTTGCAAATCATTTGTTAATATAATTTGTATTATTTAACTAATTTCTTTTTTCTAGTTTGCACCATTCATTCTCACGCCAAGTTCATTTCCTCGCAAAGAATTTGAAAAGGCTGTACAACTTCAACCATTGTTAAACGAACTAATGCATTGGGTTGCCAACGATGAAGAATTTTTGCGTGAAACCTTAGCCAATACCATAAAAGTTGATGAGTTTACCGGAAATCTCTTTAAAATATACGACCAGGTTTTAAAAGAAGGCTTTACACAGGTATTGTGCAAATTTTTAGAGCAAATTAATTTAATTTATTTTAATATTTATTTTATATCAAAATGAATTCGTAACAAAATTTTTAAATTATTTTTCCATGTTAAATGATGTTTTTTTTATTAATTTATTGGTATTTTATTATTTTCAGCTGAATTATTATTTTTATTATACCATTTTATTTTCATAAATACAAATAGTTTGGTGTTTTGAAAAAGGCGTGTTCATATTTTTTGTGCTTGTTTGCCTTTTTTAAAACATTATTTTGTACTAAGATTATGTGGGCCAAGTAAAAAATAATCTTTTTTATACATTTTTTTTTATTAATAATTTAATTGACTGGAGCAATATACCTAAACAGTCTGTTGAATCATTCAACATCTGAATTAGACTCTTCTTGTTATTTAATCTAGAGGAATAAACAAGTATTATATAATTAGGTAAATTAGCAGTAATTTGAAACTCCAATTAAAACTAAATACATATATAAAGGGTTTTCCAATAAGAGGTTTCATTTTGATATTAAAAATAAACGAAAATTTTTAAGAGAAATCAATGAATGTTTATTTCATGGTAAACAGGAAGGTATGCCATTAACATTTGAAAACGATATCAGCCAAATGGCCGCCACGGCTACGCTTGCAGCACCACATCCTTTTCATGAAATTTTCCATGACCAATTCGCACTTTTGCGGCTGTATGTCCTCGATAACCTCACGAATTCCATCTTTAAGGCCTTGAATCGATTGTGGAGCATTGGCATAGATCTTATCTTTCGCGTGGCCCCAAAGAAAAAAGTCTAAAGGTGTTAAATCAAAAGATCTCGGTGGCCAATTGTGATCACCTCTTCGAGAAATAACACGGTCAGGAAACTTTTCTTGCAAAATTGCGATTGTTTCGTTGCTTGCGTGGCACGTAGCGCCGTCTTGCTGAAAATAAACGTCGTCCACATCAATATCTTCCAATTCCGGCCATAAAAAATCATTAATCATAGCTCGGTGGCGCAATCCATTCACCGTAATAGTCCAGCCTAATTTTCGAATAAGTAGTATCCATTCACACCGCCAGCGGAAAAACTGCACCAAACAGTGACACGTTGAGGATGGACAGGCTTTTCAACAATCATTCTTGGGTTTTCTGAGCCCCAAATGCGACAATTCAGCTTACTAGCGTAGTCTCCGAGGTGAAAATGGGCCTCATCACTGAAGATGATTTTTCGATGAAAATCCGGATCATTTTGATGTATTTGAAGGACCCATCAGCGAAGATACGACGTTTATGGTAATCGATCGGCTTGAGTTCTTGGTTTAACTGAACTTTAAAAGTCTTAAGACCTAAGTCTTTATGCAAAATGCGGTGTAATGTCGTTTGTGGAATGTTTAATAATTCCAAAGATCGACGAGGAATCGACAAACCTGGGTTTTCGTCAGCACTACGAGCTACAGCAGCAATATTCTCAGTTGTTCTTGAGCGACGCATACGGTTTCGATTCTTTACATCACTAACTTGTCCCAACAGCTCAAAGTTTTCCATCAGTTTCACTATTGCCGGCCGAGAAGGTGCTTCACGACGATCCAAAAGTCCTTTAGTTTTGCGAACTTTGACTGCAAAATTTTCACCATTTTTGTAGTGAATACTGAATTTTAACAATTTCAATGCGTTTTTGAAGCGTATATCGTACCATTTTTAGTAATGGCGTAGTTTTTACATGTCAAATGTCAAAATATGACAGCTTCAAAATTAACAGCTGCCCAAATAGCAGGCTATTCAAAATGAAACCTCTTATTGGAAAATCCGTTACATTAATAAAAGGAGTATTGGAAAGTATAAATTCGCCTTCCAATATGCTACGCTAAAAGTTACAAAACAAATACCACTTTTAGCTTATCAACTATTAAAGTTGATTCTTTTTTTGAAAACCGAAATGTGTGTTTTACAATCGAGTAAATCATTACGTAACTTGAGAGCTCAAAGGCTGAAGAGGTAATTCGTGTCATTCACACGTGCACATTTCATCACAAGATGTGCAAAAACATGAGTCCTATTATGTTTTCATAAAAGTGAAGTGCTCCTCAGCAAGCACCGCGTTCCATCGATGCAAATAAGTGCTATTCGGACGGAGCCAAGTCTGGCGAGTAAGCCGCCGCATGTGAAAGTATTTCCCAATTAAGTGCTTCCGGTTTTGTGATGGTGCATTATCATGAAGCAAAATCATTTGTGTTGCCTTTTATCATATTTTGGTCGTTTTTCACGCAAAGCTCGATTCAATTTGATCATTTGTTGTTGGTAGCGTTCAGTATTTACGGTTTCACCAGGCTTTAGCAGCTCACTCAGAATAAATCACACTCTTCTGATCCCACCAAATACAGAGCATTGTCTTCCGTCCGAAGCGGTTTGGCCTTGCAGTCGATGTCGACGGTTGACCTGGACAACCCAAGATATTTTGCGTTTTGGATTCTCAAAATAGGTCCCTTTTTACATCGCCAGTCACAAATCGATAGAGAAATGGCTTTCTTTAATTGGCGAGCAACCTTTCGCAATTGGTTTTTCTATTTCCCTGTTGCCTTTCATTCAGTTTATGCGGAACCCATTTTGCCAGCTTTTAGATCTTTCCCATGGCTTTTAAACGTATGGGACGGCTTCTCGTGACACAATCAATGGATCCGCGAGTTGTTTTTGCGTTTGAGCGTTATCCTCATCCAACAATGCTTGCAATTCACTGTCTTCAAACTTGTCTTCAAACAACAAGCACATATCGCAACGCAAAAATATTTTTTCTAAGAACGAAAATGTCGAGATTTGTGACAAACGAGCAGCATTTGCGGGAAGCTTTGCTTTTCTGCTTCATCTTGGAAATAACAGCTGAAGCACGTCATTTGCTTGAGGAGACGAAAACTAGCTATGAGATTGGTTTAAACACTTCAAAAGTGGTGATTTTGACATTGAGGACAAGAAGCGCTCCGGAAGACCAAAAACATTGTAAGGCACCGAGCTGCAAGTGTTATTGGATGAAGATGTTATAAAGAACTCAAGATGAACTTGCGGAGGCATTAAACACGACTGGCCAAGCTATTTCTAAACGTTTACTATGGGAAAAATTCAAAAGGAAATGGGTACCGCATGAGTTGACTGAGACAGATGGAAAATCGAACAGCTACTTGCGAAATTTTGCTTTCATAACATGAAAGAACGAGCTTCCTGCATCGAATTGTTACGGGAGATGAGAAGTACATTTTTTTAAGAATCCCAATCGTAAAAATAGTTGTGGCTGTCAATGGCGTAGCATCAATATCGATGGCACGGTAGAATCGCTTCGGAAAGAAGACCACGCTCTGCGTTTGGTGAGATCAGTGGCCCTATTCTGGTAATTCCCCGTGAATCGGGAATTGGGGAAATTATTTACTTATAAATTCTATTTAAATAATTTTTTTCTGGCATACTAAGGTAAAAAGTTAGTGGTAATTTTTTTGAAAACGAAATAAAATTGGGAATAATTTTCCCTGATAATCGCGCTATGGAAAAATTATTCCCAATTTACTAATACATATTTACATAAAACTTTTTTTCTCAATACGCCAGAAAAAAAACTGATTTATAGACAAAAGCTATGTAAAATCTTTCCCCAGTTCTCTATTCCCAGGGATTTACCAGAATAGGGCCACAGAAAGGAAGTATGCGCTGCTGAAACAGGGCGAAACTGTCAATGGGCAACGCTACCAAGCATTCGATTTGATCCCACATCAGTTTTTTTTTCAAATGATAACAATCAATGATGTCCGCATATGTAGGAACAAAACTCGACATTTTTAACAGTAACACGTAAAAAACATGCGTTATTGTATGAAACTTGTATGGTTATGAATTGGATGTTGTTGACAGATGTCAAACGAAAACAATAGCACTGGAGGCTGTTCGTAAACTCTACATTGTTACAATATTGTTAACAATGACAGCTCTAAATCGTTCTGAAACTATCATTGTAACAACGAGCACGTGCTTTTTGTCGTTCGTAAACTCGTTTTAACATTGTTACAAATGTCATTCTCAACCCTACTCGAGACCGCCTTTCCAGCTGTCAAAGTACTAATTATGCTACAATCAAGCGAAAAAAATATTCTTTCACATCAATATCTAAACAAAATAATTGTTTAATGAACTTTTTTATGTGGTCAATGTGTTTGATAAAATTACTATGCGTATAATTGAGTATTATTTAAAAATTATAATTTTAATACTCTAAGTTTACGGATATCTAGTATAATAATTATTTTCATATTGATGAGAATAGAAATTAGTTTTCTGTTTTGCGTTTTATGATAGATTATTTTTAATCGCCGACAATCATCTGTGAGATCATTGACATTTGTAACAAAATCATTGTTAAGCACATACGTCATACTAACAATGACACTTGTAACAATGTTAACAATGTAGAGTTTACGAACAGCCTCCTGATGACGTGGTTTGTCGAATGCCCTCCCAAAAAAAAATGTATACATCAACAACGTAACATAAATGTTATACTTTTGAACACAATTTTAAGACACAGTAGCGTCTCTGGCAGGTTTATGATTAACTACTCAAAATTCAGCCATTTTGATTTCTTTACCTTTTAGTTTAATGTGATAAGAAATACTATGTAGTATTGTGATTTTATTAAAATATTTTGCGAATTAAAATATATTTGAGTTTTAATTAAAAAATACATTTTAAAGTGTTTCATAATTTAATAGTATTCTGGTGATAGTTTAATTAAAATAAATACTTAATAATGTAATAAATATATTTTGTCTTTTAATTTAAAGAAAATATTACTAAACAATACATCGGAAATATAACATCAAAACCGCTCAATTTTATTACGTCTATGTGATTCGAAAACGTTCAACAAAAACAGTTCAATTACGGTACGCCATTATGTAGACAAATTGTATACATGTTTTTGTTTCATTTCTCTTGTGACAAAGGTTACGTAAACTTAACATATTTGTTACACAAAAGCGTTACTTTTCTGAAGACTTTAGTATAAGCAAGTCTTCGTAAACTGTACGTTTCTGGTACGTAATAAATTCCGGTTTCATATTTATATACCTCGTAAAACGATATTTTCGAAAAAGTTCGATATTCAAATTTTCAAATGCGAGAGTTATGTGAGACACATCTCGCATCATTAATTAAAAAATTTGTTACTTGCAAAAATGCAATTAAAATCATGTACAAAAACATATGTAAGGGTACACTCAAAAAATTTTTTTGTAAATATACAGCACACAAAATAATTTGTAAATTATAAAAATAAATTGTAAAAATAACAATTTTTTTTAATAAATTTAATAAAATTGAAAATATTGAAAAAAATACAATAAAATTTGTAAATTTAATAAAAATTTCGTCTAAATATTAACAATAAAATTGAAAGGGACGTTGTTAAATTTATAAATTATTTTGTGTGCTGTATATTTGCAAAAATTTTGTAAATTTTTTTTTGAGTGTGATCAAATTAGTACTATATATTTTATACACATTTTAGTCTGCATTTTCTCAGATTCCCTTCAAAATTAACATTTGTGTTCAGTATTGGTTGGCAAATAACCATTTATTTAGTGCAACTTGAAACAGATATTATTTCATGAAAAAATCATCTTCAGCGAAGAAGCTCATTTTTGGTTAAATGGCTTCGTAGATAAGCAAAATTAACGATGGAATTATCTTTCAATACTAATTTTTTTTTTAAAGGTAGTATTAATTATTCAATGGATTTATTCTCCTTTTAAGTTTAATTAATACTCCCATTTTCATTCACGCACACACCCACCTATTCACCTACTCACACAATTACAGTATACCACCTGCACGTTGCAAGCTCCATGTCAACCTGCACACTGACTCGGACGGTGGGTCGGCGCTGAATTCTGCACTCCAACAGAGGGTCTAAGTTGTGTTTATTATCATCACCGATCGTAATCGATGAAGAAAATTCGCTTTACATCCTGGTGGGATTCGAACCCAGTACCTCCCGGCCCAAGTGCCGAAGCTTTAACCACTCCGCCACTTGTACGGTAAAATTATCGCATTTGAAGTAAAAAAAAACACACGTTTACATAAACATACAGTCATACAGTCCCCGTCTGTATTTTATTATTTTCATTTTTATTCTGTTCTCAGAAACGACAATTGTTTGTGAAACGTTTGGCCAAACCTTAGATTGTCTATTGTTTATTTGGAGGGTTTCTCTCGTAGATTGATGCACGCTCACCTAGGTAGAATGGGATTCTTTATTCCAGATAGCAATCTAGCATGGTCAGAAGCTTAGTTTGATAACTTAAACTATGTATAGTAGTATTCAAATCTTGCTAGAATTCTGACAGTTCTCGCGCAGAATTAATATGGCGGATACACAGTGATGTATTAAGTATAATATTCATGTTTATTGTTTACATTTTTACGTTGTATTTGTATTTAAATGGAATAAGAATTTTAGGATACAATTAAAGCACAAAGTTTATATTTTATAAATTAAAATGATATTTAATTCGATAAGCTAAGAATTAATTCAAAATTCCATTAAATTGAAAACTGATTTTGCTTTTTTATGGTGTTGTGGTTTTGTTCGATATGAATTACATTTGGTTATTTATTTTCCCTAGTCCGTACCAAAATTAAATGTTGACATTGTTTCCAAAAGGCGTGCAATTTTTTTTAGACCTATTAATTTTCACTTGAAATATGATTGTAATAACATAAATAAATATTCATTTTGAATGTTTTTGTATTAAAACTAAAATATAATTCTTTTTCTTGGTTAATTATTATTTTAGTTAGGTTTACTATCTAAGATAAATGCGACCCATCAAAATTTTTATAAATTTTTTTCTACATCACTGAAAGCTGCGCAGAACAATTCAAATTTTTTTTTTTAAGATCTGAATAGGACTATACTATATTCTCGAACTTTGCTCCAATGGTCAATTTTAGTGATTGAGCGGAATATCATTCTCGTTTGCTCATCCTAAACAAAAAGAAGCTCAAGCTCAGCTCTGTAATAGTTTAAAACACAGGGGGCTATTTGTGAAATGTTTACGATATCGGATTTTCCTATAACAAAATAAACCGGCCAATTAGATAGAAAAACTTATAAAAAAATTTCCCGGATCGAAAAGCCGATATCGTAAACATTTCATAATAACCAGATGAAACCGTAGTACAAATCGTAGTTAAAAATTGTATAACTTTTTTAAATTAAATTAGATATTAATAATATTTGAATTAATCAACGGACTTTGCTACAACAGTCCATTTTAAAAAGTGGAGCATTCCCGTTGGCTCACCCTTTAAAATAATATTCTCGAGTTTAGCTACTTGAATTATGTACTGTTTTATAAAATTCATATTTAAAATCTCTGTTTTATGTTTAGTCTCCATCATCATTTTTACTATATTTACTTAATGTGTTCTGTGAATATTAAAATATTTTAAATTTAAAAGCTACAATTACTTTCATCTTTCTAAGTATTTGAATTCTGGGCTCTTTATACTTTCAAATAAACAGCAAATATTTGGATGGTGTCCTTGTAATTTTCCTAAATTTTGAAAACACAAATGTATGGCTGTTATTCAACGAGTTACATGAACTTGTCTGAATTTGACATTTTCCAACTGTGTATTTTCAAAATTAAAATATTTTTACATTGTGGTTAAATTATTATTTTTTTCAGATTAATTTTTATTCTTTTTTAAATATATTTTATTATTAAGATTTTTAATGATAAACTAAAACCAACATGATTGAAATAAAAATATTACATTATGATCTTTAAATAATACTGTATAGCCATTACAATTGGGACTTATACGATCGGATCTTATGTTGGAAACTGTATGTGTACCGAAATGTCCGGCTGAAGCCCAATGTAAATTAACGAATGCTTATTGCTGCTGGAAACAAGTTGAAATAAATACGATTGCATCGGGATTTGGGCACCTTGGTCCCGCAAGCAAAGATGTACAGAGGTGGATTTATCTTATATTTTATATTAAGTTGATTTTATTATTATTGTTTTCCTAAACAACTTTTATATTGTTAATTTATTAATATTTAAGTTCCTTGCCGTTTATACTGCTGTCGCTCTTTGGATAATTTTTTATAAAAAAATTAAATTACGATTAGATAGAGCTATTTTGTATGAACAAAAAATATTTGTGGAAAATTGAATACTTTTTGTTTTTAACTGCACCAAAGTGGCAAATATAAACTTGTATGGGGTTTTTATATTTGCCTCTCCATTAAACACAAAAAAGAAATTAAAAAATGAATTTTATTTTTTCATACTCATTTTCTGTTCAGACAAAATAACTTTTAATTTTGTCTGACAGACATAACTAATAATCGCTCTGATTGGTTAATATTTTTTTGTCTTAAATACGATAAAAACGAAATTCTTACTTAAGCGATACATGTATAAAATTTTGTCGTATATGGATATTTTTTGACATTTTTATAAAGCATATTCATATTGATTTGAATAAACATAACATACATTTTAGTGGAAGTGAATAATGTCTAATTCAAAAATTAACAAGCGTATAATATTATATCGATCATTTATATTAAGGTTATGTATTTATCTTATACAAAATTGAGCAATGTTCAATTTTAAATTTTTGTCGTACGATAAAGAAATATCGCCGACCTTCAACGAATCAGAGCGATTATTATTTATGCCTGTCAGACACAATTTGTACATGAATAATCGCCTTAAAGCGACTGAAACGGCCCATACATGAAGCGATTTAGCGCACTCCACAATTATTTTGTGTGGATAATTTGACTTAAATCCTCCCTTTTGGTCGTACGAGCATTCGTAGCATGTATTGGCCATTTTAAGTGTAAATGGCAGAATATAATTTTTTTAATCCTAGAAATATTCAGCATACATATTTATGTTAGTTTTTAAATATTTTGTGACGAGTGATAGTAATAATACATAAACATTTAGTCCATAAATTATTATTCGTTACTGTCCAGTTGCATAAAAATAGAATAATCGGATGTACATATCGGTGCTATTCCAATTGATTAATGTAAAATTTTAAAATTTTGTTACTAAATTCAATTAAATAATTTTTTTCTTAATTAATGTCAGAGGGTGCACTCTGGAATTGGCTTAGTAAAATTGTTTTAAAAAATTAACTGAATAATTATTTTAGTACATAATCCATGCACCACATTTTTAATATTAATGCTTTTAAATATAAATAATAATGAATTAAAAACTGATTAATAATATAATTTAGGGTAGTATTAATATAAAAAAGAAATTTTGAAATTGTATTATTCCAGGCCTCGCAGTCTCTTGGCCTCTTTCGTTCAGATTATATGCTAAACCAAATAGATGAGAATAATGTTAAACAAGTGGAATTCAACACAATAGCTTCTAGCTTTGGTGGTATATCCACTAAAATGAGACCCTTGCATAGGTGATTATTTATTATTAATATGTTTACTGTCAAAGCGTTTTTCTTATTTATTAAATTTGATTTTAATTTAACTTTCATGTGGAATTTTATGTTTTTTTTTTAAAAATTAGATTTTGCATAAAAATATATACAAACCTTTTATTTTTGAAAAATGGAAATTTATATTTTTAAAAATCATGTCATTATACTTTGTGTTGGAACTTTTCGAAATTTTTTCTATTATTTTTTAAGAATTAGTTCATGTCGATTTAGAGACTTATTATTATTTATTTATTTTTATTTTTTTGGTGATTTTTATAACATGGGAGAGATACATTTCATTTTATTAGTCATTTTAATACAAAAAACATACACGAATCGAAATAATTTTTTCACATGTAACATAAATAGTTCATTATTTTTACCTATTGTTTATAGTTCTGTACACACTAATTGTGTTTATGCATATTTTTAAATCCTTAATTAAAAATTATCGATCGATTGGTGATTGGATTAATTGGATTAGCACCTTTTTCTCAAAACAAATATTTTAAAATTAAACCGCGTAAATTCATTAATTTCTGTTCGAAGAATTTGTATCTTGAAGACTTCAAATTATGTAATATTTTGCTGGTTTGAAATTAAAAGTTCAAGTTGACCAGAAATTGTTCGTTTGCGCTTTTTTGTAGTTAATTATAAATATTATTTGCTTGTTGTTAATTAAACATATTTTACTTATTATGTTTCTTGATTAAAATCTGTGCTTAATATATTTTCAGTTACGTACTGCAAGAATTAGGACATGGAGAAAAATTAAAAAATGTAAGTTTTAAATAAATAGATTATTTATAATATAAATAATAATATGCGTCATACATCAGTTTGTTATACCAAAATTACCTTTCCCAATCGTCAATTGGGATTCTGTAAATCTTCATCAGAAATTTACATTGTAACGTTGACCTTTAATTGCTAAATATCTCCGAATTTTCTTAAGGCGTTTCTTATATAAACATTTTTAGAGACTAATTTTAAGTACTTGCAAATATTTATTAGTAAAGCTATGAGGTTAACAAACTGTTGGCTTTAAAAGGTTTGATCTATTAGAAAAAACTCTATCGTCACGGTAACTTTATACTTACCAACGCGGCAAACAAGACCGATCGAAATTGAGCGTGACAATAAAAAACGAAAGTGGAGACGAATAGAAAGCACACTGAGGAAACGGTTAAAGTTTACTCTTTGTGTAATAATGTGAGTTTTATTTCACACTGCAAAACCGAAATAAGACACGTTCTTGCCAACCTGTTACAAGCATGAAATGTTTTAAATTTTATAATGCGAACTTTTATCTTTCACTATTTTGTGTTTAATACTGTGCTGAATTTCGGGCTTCGTTTAATTATACAGAGTGATTTTTTTAAGCTTAAACTTTCAAATATCTCGGAAAATAAGCACTCTACAAAATCAATGTCCATTATCTTATCAAAATTTAATCATTCCGGGGAGTGGGAGGGGGGGGGGGGGGGGTGCAGTATAACTACTGCACAAGTTTGAAATATATACTATCGAGAAACAAAACTAGATATATCCACGCATTATAAATTGAATATAATGAGGAAAGGTTTTCAGCATCTATTTAATCCTCTTTCACTAAAACATTAATTTGGGTTGGGATAAGTAAGGGTTCCATTTCGTTATATTTTTACACATTCTTCTTTGTTTTTCGTGCGGCCTTCCCCATCATCGAACTATTTTTTAAATAAGTAACTGAACAATATTTCACCCGAAGAAAAATATTTACTTTTTTAAATTTATTGTTGATATTACTGAAAATAAAATTTTCTTCAAAATCTCAAAATTTCCTTTTCCATTAAATTTTTATAGTGTTTAATTCATTACAAATAAAAATAGTAATAAAAAACTGTATTTCTTTCTATTTGCTAGCTACCCGAAAATCTTGCACTATCTGGATTGTGTGGTGCCATGGTTGAAGCCTGGAATTTAATGAAAAATACAGATGGTGTAATTTTGTTTGTAATTGAAAATGTTTCTTATAACATTTGTGATCAACGTTTTCATGAATTCGAGATACGTCGCACGAATCCACATGTTAAAGTTATTCGAAAAACTCTAACTGAAATCTATAATGAAGGTTCATTAACTCCAGGTCGCGATCTTATTGTGTAAGTTGGAATTTATTTAACGTAAGCGTATATCTAATATTGTCTGTTAAGCGGATTTATAGTTAATATGAAAATTATATTAAACCCGATAAATTGTTTTAGCTATCTTAATTTAGGCTTGTGCTGTATAATATGATGGCGCTTATTAGAACAATATATCTCAAACGTCATGAAGAACATAATTTTGGATAAAAACACCCTAGTGGTGGCGATAAGATAACTTTAACCATAAAATAAATATCCAACATTTTTTGTAGGAAACATAAACGGTAAAATAAACAAATAAAAAGCCTCTTAACGAGATAAATGTTCGAGTGACGAAAGCGAATTCAATTCACAAAATTTCTGATATCAAATTTGTGCCGAAAAAACAATTGCATTCGATTTGTCAACGATTTTTCGGAATGTTAGTGCATTCAGCGCGTTGTTGTTTAACATTCCGAAAAATCGTTGACAAGTTGTTGTTTTTGATAACTAGAAAGAAAAATGTAAACAAACGCGCCGAATGCACTAACATTCCGAAAAATCGTTGACAAATCGAATGTTTTTTCGGCACAAATTTGATATCCGAAATTTTGTGAATTGAATTCGGCTTTCATCACTCGAACATTTACCTCGAGGTTTTTTTATTTGATATCAATGATTTTGCCACGGAAAATTGTTATATTGAGAATACGCGTTGCGTTCTCATATTTTCACTTGTCATTGCCGATCAATACTACGTGAAAATTAATAGTACAACTTTCTTCTGTATCTCAGACAGAATTAAGCTTTGGAAATAAAAATATGTTTTGTCATGTGCCATTTTCCATCATGGCACAGAATTAAAAGAAGACCATTACACAGTAATTTTGAGAAAGAATGGAAACTTTTTTAGAGCAGATGATGGCGTCATCTCACCATGCTCTTGGCCTCGAAATAGTAAAGACTTATATTATCTTTTTTATGTTGAAAAGTAGGGTCAATGATGAGACATCAGGTTCAGATAGCTAGTTTTTTTTATTATGTTCAGTACGATAACCTACGTTCTTTTGTACTATTTTTGATGTGTGGTAGACGATTCCATTTCTTTATTTTGCATGCATTTTTTCAATCTTCATTTTGTAGTAGTTTAGTAGATTTTATTTCAGAATCCTTTACCACATGCCACAAACAGGTCATGCCAGATGTGATCTTATTACACACCCGGTTCTCGTAGGCTATCTGCTGAACATTTGTAGTTTAGTTTTTAGTGCATGTTACAGAGTAGTAAAAATTTAGATCAGATGCATGTGTTTTTGGTAGAAATTCGATTGAGTAATTCAACAATTTTTTTTGCATGTTTCTTGCTGTTTTGTTACTAACCATTCATTTTTGATTCCTTAAACAATACAAAAAAATACACATATTTTAGTGTGTTAGTTGGAAACAAAAATTAATTGTGGCTACCCTCTCGCTGATATTCCATCTTCATGCGATGGGATGGAAGATAAGATCTATTTTTTAAAGAAATCATCATAAAGATTAAAAACATATCGATGCAAGGAGACTGTAAAATGTTCAATGTTTTTGGTGATGTTTTCGATCACATCAATTTGTTAGTTTTTTCATTTTTTTTGTTATGAAAAACGGTCACTGGTAAAAATTCTCTAAGCAATGATAATAATATGATGTATTTATATTTGTTTCATTGTAATACGTTGATTCACTATCATTATGAACCGCAACGGACCGATATTAGGGTGCATTTGAGCCAAAAAATCAAATTTTGCAAAAAATTAGCGTGGCTTTTAAGTTATGGAGGTCAATATCTAAAATATACGAGTTTACTGGGACAAACGGTTGGAGTCATATTGTAGGTGAGGTTTGTGGCTAATAATTCTGAAAATATGAATCAAAAGTCTTGGCTAATTTTTTAGCAATTTTGCCGAATGTAGCCGGCCGATTTGGCATTTTTCATTTTTTGTGCCAAAATGATCCCCCACCCTAATTTTTTGATTTTTTTTTGTATATGCTATTTGATAGCTGGCGTCAATACCTTTCCAACGATATGCATATGTCCGGGGTATGTCAAAGATGATCAGCGCTGTGGGCATGGCTAAAAATGGCCTTTGAGAGGCCGGCCGCGGCCAACATGGCGGCCAAATCAAAAAGTTGTAGAACAAAAGTTGCTTAGTTTTTCAAGTACTCCAAACCCTGAAAATATGAGATCAAATGAAAGAAGTACGGACAAACAAACAAATATAATATATGCTCAACAAATATAATATATACTCTCAACGATTTTGCCGCCCGCACTATGGTCCTCCATCCATCTCGGTCCATCGCTCTCGTCCTCCAATTTCTCCATCCTAATGCGAGTAGGTCTTCTTCGGCGTCGTCACGCCAGTGCAGTCGGGGTCTTCCTCTGCGACGTACACTGGCTGGGTGTTGATGGAACACTTTGTAAATTATTCGTTGTTGTGGAGACCTTGCAACGTGGCCGAGCCATCTAACTCGATTAGATTTGATGAAGCCGATAATATCGCTACCTCCGAGAAGTTGCTTTATTTCGTGGTTCATGCGAATCCGATATTCATTGTTCGCAACTTTAATAGGACCAAAAATTGAACGGATGACCTTCCTTTCGAAGGTAGATAATAATCTACAGTCGTTAGAGGTCATGGTCCAGCGCTCGCTTCCGAAAGTCAGCACAGGTCTTATTAGTGCTTTATAAAGTGCGAGCTTGCACGACTGCGAAACATGTTTAGATCGCAATAATTTTGATTGGGCGTAGAAAACTCGTTGTCCAGCAGCGATTCGGGCTTTTATTTCTGCCTGCATATCATTCAAGGAGGTTATAAGTGACCCGAGGTATTTAAAGTTTTCGACGCTATCAAAGTTATGGTCGCCAATTTCGAGATTTGCCATGGAGATGTTCCTGAGTGCTGTTAAAAATTTCGTTTTGGTACTGTTCACCTCCAAACCAAGTCTACTTGCGCAGCGATTGAGCGGGATGAAACTGTCCTTGATGTCGCTAGGTCTTCGGCCAAGAAGCACGATATCATCTGCATATCCAAGAATTTGGCCTGATTTATTGAATATAAAGCGCGAAGTTTCAATGTTGCTTTTCCTCACTACGTACTCAAGCGCCAAATTGAACAGCACATTCGCGAGTGCATCTCCCTGTCGAACACCAGATGTTATTTGAAAGGAGTCTGATACAGCTCCTTCAATTACAATTCTACATACAGATCCAGATGTTGTTAATTTACACAGAGAAACAAGTTTCTCTGGAATCCCTAGGCATATGAGCGCGGCCCATAGGTTGTCGCGGTTTATACTGTCATATGCCTGCCGGAAGTCTATATATAGTTGATGAATGGTTATGTTGTACTCCCAACATTTTTCCAAGATCATCCACATGGTGAAACATTGGTCAGTGGTCGATCGGTTGGTACGAAAGCCACATTGATAGTCGCCAATGATGTTTTCGGCGAAATCGATGAGTCTGGCAAGTACAACATTAGCCAACACTTTGTAAGCAGCGTTCAATAGAGCTATGCCACGATATTTTTCACATTTAAGACGGTCGCCTTTTTTATGCAACGGACATATGAGTGCGGTCTTCCAATTTTCAGGCAGCTCTTCTTCTTGGTCCCAAATAGACACGATGAGATCGTAAAGATTATTGTTGCAAGAGTAGCGCCTCCGAGTTTAATTAATTCTGCGGGGATTCCATCTAGACCTTTCCATTTTTCAATCTACTAATAGCTGCGTCTACTTCCTCTACTGTGGGATATTCGACAAGGACCGCTTCATCTGGAAGAGCTGTTGCTCTAATGGGGGTCACGTCGTCGTTCCGATTTAGCAGATTTTGAAAGTAGGTTTGCCATACTGAGAGAACATCAGCCACGTTTGTTCTCAACTCTCCATTCCCGTGTTTGATGGCTGTACTTCTTTGGCGGAAGTCTTTAGTAAGATTCCTGGCATTGGCAAATCAGTCCCTTGAGTTTCCTAGTTCCGCTTGGAAGCTGATGTTTTCAATGCATTATTTCATATGTTCACGTTTCTTTTGTCGGAGGAATTTAATCGTGGCCTTCCTAGCGCGTATATATTCTGCTTGAGTGCTTCTTGTGTTGCGAGCCAACCATTTTTCACGAAGCTTTCGTTTGTTTTCGACGACCAGGCGGCATTGATCATCGAACCAATCATTGCGGGATCTCGGAGGTCTTCTTCCGATAGTGTTTTGCGCCGCGGTGGTTATGGCTGACTGTATAGCGTGCCACTGCTCTTCGATATTAGAGGGAGCTTCTTCATTGTTGCTGGGCGGTTCTAAATAGTTAGTGACAGCTGATTGGTAACTCTGCAGTGACGCTTGGTCTTTTAGAGCATCGACATTCAATCGAACAGTTTTCTGTGCTTGTCTGTTGAACGTAGATGATAGTTTGCACTTATATTTAAATATGACAAGCACATGATCGCTGTCCATATCTGCACCTCTGTAAGATCTGACGTCTGATATGCTGGTAGAGTGTCTCTTAGATAGCATGACGTGATCGATTTGGTTTTCCGTTCTTCCATCATTCGATCTCCACGTTATTTTGTGGATTCTCTTCTGTGGAAAAAACGTACTTGATACAACTAAGTTGTACATTATTGCCAGGTCGGTGACTCGTTGGCCGTTGTTGTTACTAGTTAGGTGCAGGCTGTTAGGACCGATGTGCGATGTATTTTCTGCACTCCTACCGATTTTTGCATTAAAGTCGCCCACGATGATTTTAATGTCGTGGTGCGGTATGTTATTGATAACTTCCTCCAGCTCGACAAAGAATATATCTTTGATGTCATCTGATTTATCTTCGGTGGGTGCATGTACATTAACGATCGTGATGTTAAATTTCTTAGTGCGAAGTCTGACCGTGCATATCCGCATGTTGATAGGGCGGAAATCGATGATATGATGCTTCACGCGCTTATGGATGAGGAAGCCAACTCCAAATTCTCCTCCGTTCTGATGGCCGCTGTAATGAAGAGTGTAACCATTGGTGGTGTCATGGATCCCACTCCCAGACCATCTGAGCTCTTGTAGTGCAAGTACCTCTAATGTGTAACTTTTTGCTTGGTTTGAAAGGTTCTGGAGATCTCCAGGTCTTAAGAGGCTCAGCACGTTCCATGTTCCCATTTTTAAAGCGTTGTCCGTGTATAATTTCCGTGGTCGATTTTGTGATGAATCCGATATGGTTATTCGAGGCCTTCGAGGGGAGGTTGTTGGCCTGCCGCTCAACCCGCTTGTTACGTGTGTGTGTCAGCAAAGTAGGAGCTTTCGTCACTCGTTTGAACTGCCGTCCAAAGTGATCTATTAAACTGACAAAAACAAGAAAGCTTGCATTTTCACAAATTTTATCTATTTTATTTTATAAAATGCATTACAATTGCACTAGTTAAAATACCGCATAAATACTTAAAAATTTATTCTGTTTCAATACGTTAAAATTTTTTGAAATCTGTCTCGTCATATAACATATTAAATAATATAACCATTTCTCTCATTTGCTGCAAGAGACGGCTCAAAATTTGTTCATTTCTAAGATATTCGAATCAAACGATTCCCAATAATTCATTTTTTTATTTTTTTTGTATCAAATACTCAATTCGCGATAGTGGTGAACAATTTAAGATGTTGGGAACTGCTGGAAGAAATTTTCAAAACTATTAAAAAGTTATAAAAATTAAGATCCCCGATTGAGGATGTAGGAATAGTAAAATTTTGATTTTGCTATTAAGAATGTATTTTCTGTACAACGCCGTACGCTTTTTTTTTTGTATAAAATTATTATTTTATTTTCCAGTTTTTACATTTTTTTTTTTTTTTTAGTAAGGTAAACATAATATATCAAAAAACTTACTATACTTAATGCTAGTTTACAAGATTTAGGCCTCCTTGGCAATAATTGAGGCTCTTAATTTGTTTAAGTTAACCATCAATGATATTTTACATTTTACACACAATCATGATAACGTTTAATGTTTTTATGGAATTTTATATTGCGAAAATTTAATTATTTAAATATTTTAGGATTTAAAAAGTTACAGGTCTAAAAACAATCCTTAGCTTTAATTCAATTAAGATTTTAAATATGACTAGAAATGATAATGGGATTGGCAAATAGATACGTTTTTTTTTTTTTTGTTTAATTAACTATTTTGGCATAACCACCAATATTTTTCTATATTATTAACATGTTTCAGTACCGATTTATTCGAGATGTTCGTATTAAACCTAATTTGTGTTGGGTCGTTGAAGACGTTTGGATTAATCGATTTATTATTTTATTTTTTCTTCTGTTTATGTGATATAATAAGGGTATTGCCGTGTTGTGGTTTTGTGTATATGAATTTTGATCTAAATAAATAAAGGATTCTAAAGGGGGAAATTTATTTTCTATTTCTTCTTTGAACTGTTCCATTTCTGTTAGATATGGTGCATAAATCATCGAATTTTCGTTATTGGTAGTTGACCTTACTATGTGTTTCCTTATTTGCTCGAGTATGAATATATCTATTCTATCAAATTTAATATAGTTATATAGGGTTTTATTAGAAATGTAATGATCCTTATTTTCTGCTTTTCTGTATTTTGAAAGACAGGCTCTCAGGCATTTTCTTTCGAAAACTCGTAGTTTTTCCATTGTGGCCGAGGATATATTATACCATATAGGCGCTCCGTAGGTTAATATAGGTGTTATTAACGTTTGGTAGCAGATTAATTTGACCTGTTTATTTAAATGTTGTGACAAAAATAGTCGCTTGAGCAATCCGAAGGCTTTACATGCTTTTTCGATTTGCATTTTTATCGAAAAAAAATGTCTATCGAAATAAATATACTGATCTAGATTTATACCTAGGTATTTGACTAAAATTGTTTGTTCTATTCTTTTATTATTGAGTTTAATCATTACTTTTTTCCAATTTTTTCTTATATTACTGTTCATTTTATTTAAAGGTAGCCGAAACAGAATTATTTCACATTTTGAAATATTTATTTTTAGTTCCCATGTTTTGCAGTATTCATTTATGTAGTTTAAATTTTTTTGCAACGTTCGTTGGATAACATCTATATTTTTTGATGTCGAGTATATGACAATGTCATCAGCAGATGCTAACGCCTGACATTCTTTTGAATTTATACATTCGTTTTTTAATAAACCTGCCGTGTATAAAGTGAACAGAATTGGTGCCAGTATTGTTCCTTGTTGAAGACCGTTGTATAATTGAAATTCGCAGCTCGTTATATTTCCGTCTGAGATGTAAAATTTCCTATCATTCAACATTTCATAAAGAAAGGGGTCGGCGATTGAACGTCGTAGAGGAAAGACGTGTTTTTGTCTCTCCTCTATATAAATAAAAAATAATTTAAAATATATATGTTCAATTAACTAATCAATTACTAATAAATGTGAATATATAAATAAATAATAATAATAATTTGTGTGTTTTAAGTAAAGTGATAAGTTATATGCATATATATTGAATAGTTGTAATTGTGTGTAATGCGCTAGCAATGGCACAGAATATGTATATATAACAATTTCGTTTATATGTATTTTGATGCCGTTGTTATAATGCGTCATACGCATTGTTTGCAATTTTCCAATATGTATAGAACTTTTTTGATTTCAAAGGATGCTCAAGATAAGTGTTTTTTTCATTTTTTCACTGTTAAATACGTATTAAATTTTGTTATTACGTAGTAAACATAATTTTTATTGTAAAAATTTAAGTATATAAACTTATAACTGTGTTTTATAACACATAAAGGTGTAAGATAATACTATTTTCATGTAGAGGGTTGTTGCGAGTATTGTTGAGGCGAGAAAGGGTTTTTCAATTCTGTTTTGCTATCTAGTTAAAAATTTGTGTTGTTGTTTTGCGAGTAATGCCTCAACCAGTCAGACTTAGGAGCTTAAGATGTGCTCCGTTTTGGGCCACTTGGGAGAGCGGTACGACCACCAAAATTTTAGTGGTCAGTTGTTTATTTGTGACGAGAAGCCTATAAAATTTTGGTGATTGTAGCACTAACCGAAGTGGTGCAATCGGCGTGTAGCTTGGGCTCTTGAGTCTGGCTGGTTGAGGCATAAATCGGTTTGATGACCGACGATTATTTTTCGTTTTTTCTGAGGTAATTTTGTAACCTACGTTTTCTTTTATATACATTTTTACTTGTGCATTTATTGTGACGTATATATGTACATTATATTTTGCATGGAGATTAGTATTGGAGGTGTAAAGCGTTATATACATTTCAATAATCACCGAAAATATGGTTTTACGATGTGTATACATAGCTTGTTATATGCTCTTGGCTGTGCTACTATGATTGGGTATACATGTATTGATTACGAATGAACAAAATACAAGTTCAGTTGAGTTTTTGTTTTCATTTTGTTTTATTTATATCATTACATAATTGTTATATATTTACTTTTTGTGCTTCTGTGTGTAAATGTTTTTATATATGAAAAAACGATTGAAACAGGGATTTTTGAATGCGCTATTCAAATGCTTTTCATTGATTTCATTGTGTGTGATCAATTTACACAGGGGTGGCGAGGATATGATGGACCTGTTGCAATAGGTTTTCTTTGATATTTATGGTAGAGTAGTTTGAATTGGCTTCGTTCACAATGAACATTATGCTTCTCAACTGACGGTTGTATTCATATAATATGCTCTATCGTTACCTATATTTATAAGCTATTTTTTACTATTTTAAATTGTTTTGTTTGTTTAGGAGTTCATGCAGTCATCAATTTTTACTTTAGGGGCGAAAATTTGCAGGTTTACATAGAATCCCTTGTCTGAGGCTTGGATTTGTATGTCCAAATTAGTCTCTACTGAATATTATAGATGTGTTTGTTGAGGTTTGCAATCGCGGAAGTGGCATCATTTTTGAAATTTTGGGATGATCAGTCATACGATGAAATTTTGAGCTATAGGATTACCACGATACGTTTATAATCTGTCGTGGAATCATCACGGCTTTGTAAAGCATAAATGTTGTTGATTGGTGATGTTGGCAGGAGTTCGCATGGTTTTTATTTTGCAAAAGTGGGTATCGGGCGCTCCTTTATAAACGTTACATATTTTCTAGGTACATTTTACTCTGATTATTTATAGAAATGATTCTTTTCACAATTTGATTTTGAGATTAAATAATTTTACTAATCCTTTATTCAATTTTATTCAGTGTTTATTATATTTGTTTGTTTTAATTTGGATTGCAATTTGGAGTTATCAAGGTTTATCAAACTGTTTATTATGACACTATTATTCATTGCAGTTCCTACTTTCTAATTAAAAATAAAAATTTAATTTAAAAACCAGACAAGATTGCTTGGAAGCTACAGTGTAAATTTGAAATGCAGTTAAATATTGATGTACATACTTAGATAGTACAAAGATCATAGCATTTCTTTAATTAAATTATTTTCTAGTTTGTTGTAGGAGACTGTAAATTGGTGAAGGTTTTGATTTTGTTCTAGCTTGGATAAATAATTACCGCTGGTTGTTCTTTTCATGATTTAGGTAATACAGTTGACGACCATACAATATTTTAGAATGTCTTATTTTAATATTTGCTGATTCATTTATTTTATAATTCAAACGTTTAATAATTGATTGGGTTATTTGGTTATCAAGGATCCAACAGTTGTGCTAGCTACTTATTATTAATTTTGTTATCTTACAGATTCCTGATTGCTTTAAATTTTATTCTAAAGTTTAATTTTTAGGTATTGGGGCTCTAAAACCGTGCCAAACATCCATTATTGATATAGTACCTTACAGATTTCAGATTAGCTGTTTTTGGAACAAGATTTCATTTGGTCACTTTATTTGTTGTTTTTAAATAAACATTTGTATAAGTTTTTGCCTGAACAGCTAATATATATGATTTTTTGCTATTATTGACATTTTTCCATTTAGGTAGGACATGTAGCAGGAAAATATTAATTCATTATCAAATTTCAGAGAATGTGCAGATGTGTACGAACAATATTTCTTTGTAATTTAATTGTCGAATATGTAGTAGAATAGTATTGTTACCATGTTACTAATTATCATTTTGGTTATTGGGTTTTCTATACAGCTGTACTTGTTGTTGTTTCTCTCATCTTACAGATTTTTGATTACCTTAATAGTATAATTCTGTTAATTCGTTTCGGCAATGGGATTCTAGAACTGTGTCAAAAATTGTGTTTGATGTATTACCTCATCGATTCTAGATTAGCTGCTTTTGAAACTGCACGTTGTTTCACAATATTTTTATTTAAAAAATATCCATAATTATGGCAGGGGTGGCAGTGACTGTTTGTCTTTTACATTATTTTAATTAAAACCATTATTATTCAAATTATTTTATTAGAAATAAATACATTCAGCAGATTTCAAAGCCTGTGGAAGACTGAAAGATAATTTGCTCTTTTATTCTTTAATAATATTAGGGGATTTCTGGATTGGATTAAGTTTACATGATTTAATACGTTTTTGGAGAACCAGTTTAATTTAGTTTATGGAAAATTGAACTATTTAGTTTATTGAAAATGCAATTCATAATAATAAAGTTTATTGCAGGAAATGTATGGGTACTACTATATATGGGTACTTAATTAATTATTAAATTTTTTTCAAGATGCTGATTGCCGAACTTTTATGCCATAAAACCAAAAATAATTGTGCTGTCTTGTGCTTATCAATTTACTAACTATTGACTACTTAGGTGTCTGTAACCGGGTCAAGTCTATCATATCTAACAACCTTTCCTATCCTTCCATCTTGTTATATGTAAAAGGGGTGTACGGTAGGCCCGGCGTATCCGGGATCCCTGCTTAGTCTTGGCCGTACATTCTAATCAATCAATCAATCAATCAATTCAACATTTCATAAAGAAAATATGTTATGTTTTTATCAAATCCCCTTTTCTGTAGTTTATAGATTAATCCTTCTATCCATACAGAATCGAAAACTCTTTGGATGTCTATCAAGACAGCTCCGGTCACACAAGTGTTGTTAAGGCCTCTGATTACATCCGATATTAATTTGTTGACCGCATGTACCGTGGAATGGCAGTATCTGAATCCAAATTGTATGTCAGGTAATAAGTTTTGCTTTGTGGTGTGTGCTAGTATTTTATTATATATTATTATTTCAAAAACTTTGCTAATGTTCGCGTACTAAATTTATAGGGCGGTAACTTTTATAGCATTTGTGATCCTTGTTTTTTTTCTTTATCGGTGCAATTTTTGACATTTTCCACTTATTTGGAAAGTAGTTGTTATTTAATGCATTATTGAACAATATGCAGTAGTCTCTTATGATACAATCTGGTATATATTTCAGTGCTATGTTTGGTATGTTGTCTGGCCCCGAGGATTTTTTTTTATTTAGACATTTGAAAATGTTTTTGAGTTCATCTATGGTCGTTTGAAGTTTGTTGTTAGTCAAAGTGTTTTGATTTATATAATCTGCGGTGCTGTCATCGTTGAACTCGTCCTTAAAAAATTTATCAGTGTTGTTAAACAAGACTCTTGGTTTTTGCTCGATTATTTGTGTTATAAATATTTTAATAGTATTTTCCATTCTCGACTTGTTGTGTTTCTCTGTTTGTTTTTGAATATAAGCCCCAATCACATTTAGCTTATTCTCAGGATCCAATATTTCAATATTTTCACTATCTATACGTTTAGTTTTACTCTTATCATTTAAATCAGTTAAGTACTTGTTTTGATAATTAAGCAATATCAGATCCTCACTATTGCCTAAATTCATATTTAAATTATTTATCGATATTTTATCTTTCGGTCTAAAAATTTGATTTATATTTTTAAAAAAATTTGTGTTTTTATTTATTTGGATCTTTTCTATTTTACATTTCCAAACTTTATTAATTTGAATCTTGATGTTTTGCTTTATTAATTCATTGATATTGTTTAATATTGATTGAAGTCTGTTCATAATATTTCTATTGTAATTATTTCTTCTTTTCATTTTCTTTATTTGTGAGACTATTATACTTTTTTGTTTATATAATTTAAATATGATTTTGTTTCCATATAAATCTTTTAAATATACCTTTTCTTTATTATTGGTACTGGTTTCTTGCATAGTTTTTTTTATCATTGAGTCAATGTTCAGTAAATGTTGGTCTATTTCGTCGTTCGTTAAGTTTCTGTTGTTAGCAATTTTGGTTCCGATGTCCTCTTCGTTTATTTTTTTATGATATATTTCCAACTTATCCCTATATCTATTCCAATCTACTCCTCTAACCCACTCTGAGTTATTTTGGTTATTTATTGTTGTGTTTGCAATTATTGGATCGTTGATTTGCTGAGTAATAATACTAAATTCTAATGCTCGATGGTCGCTATCGTATTTGACAGTATTTAAGTAAGCCTCGTTTGATAGTTCCATTCGATCGTCTATGAATGCCAAATCTAATGTAGATTTGGTTCTCGGATAAGTAGGTTTGTCTGGTGTAATAAATTTTAGTTTATAAAACTGTGAATTCATGTTAATCCATTCTCGTAATTTTTTCCTCGCGAATCCTCTACAGTGTTGTTCCAAGAACTGTGCTTGGCATTCATATCCCTCGCGAATATGTAAAATTTATTAGAACTTTTACAATCCAACTGAGTGAAAATTTGGCTTAAATCTGTAATAAATTCTGTATTAGATTGGTTTGGAGCCGAGTAAATTGAACCTATAATTAGTTTGTTGTTATTATTTAAGTAAATTTCTACTACAGTACATTCTATCTTGCTTAAATGGCGATTTATATAGGAGATGCGTTTAAATTTAAATTTAATTTTTAGTAATATGGCGGTACCGCCACCTAACTTGTTTCTATCATTTCTGATCATATTGTATCCTTTAATTGCAAATTTACACGTATTATCTATTTTAGTTTCTGTTAATAACATTATATCAGGATTGTGTCTATCAATGAAGTCTATCAGATTCATTCTTCGTTCGATTGAATAAATGGAATTTACATTTATAACTATAATTTTCAGATTTCTAATATTTGCCATGGTATTTTTTAATTTTTTCGTTAGAGTTATTACTTCCATTATTAATAGATATTAATAATGCTCGTATTGCTCATTCTAAACATAATATTACAGAAGTAAAATATATCTTATAGTAATTTTTGGTAAATTGATTACCTATTATTTTAATATCGGGGAAATTGACTTGTTTACTCATTCATTAAAGAGCGTATTGTATTGAATAATGTTTCAATCTTTTTATCATTTTCGATCATGTAGGATTCAAATATCTTCAACTTCTGTAATATTTGTTCATTTATATTGTTAGTGGTATTATTATTGTTAGTAGTTGTTTGTGGTTTACCAGTTTTATTTTTGTTGTTGGCTCCAAAAAGATCTGCAAAATTGGTTCCTGTTTTAATATATGATGAGTTGAAACTTCGACTTTCCACCTTTTGCTGCTTTAGTAGTTTAGCTTCCTGCATCTTCATTATAATTTTTTTATACATCGGGCATCCTCTAAATGAGGCTGGATGTCCTATTTCTTTACAATTTGTACAGTAGGCCGTAGAGCCTTCCTCTTTAGTTAATTGACATTGCTGCGGTTGATGTTCCTTGTCACATTTAACACACCGGTATGGGAGATTGCAATTAATTGCCGAATGTCCGAATCTTTGACAATTTTTACATTGGCTAATATTATCATTCGATTTTAGTTTATCCCATTTGATTCGTTGATGTCGAAGGTATTGTATTTTATATAATGCATTTAAATTTGATCCAGCTATTTGTATCATGTAAATTGCCAATTTGTTGTTGTTTGTTCTTGGCTTATTTGCTTCAAACTGTACACACTTTGTAAATTGCAGTTCGTCTGTTTCGTAGAATTTTAGTTCGTTTAGTAATTCACTGGTATCCTCATCGTTTGATAACCCTTTGAGTAATTTGTTTTTTGGCTTATGTACTTTTGGTGTATAGGTATAATATTGTGTATACACTGTGTTTAACAATTTCTTTGCCTTGTTATAGCTTTCCAGCGATTCAACATAAAGAATATGTTTATTACTATTTACTCTTTGTATAGTAAAATCTTTAACGGTAGATCTTTCTAAAACCGTTGTGGTCTGCTTTGGAGTTTGCACGTATATATTTATTGGGTGTATTTTTACCTTTGTTTTGATATTATTCTTTTTATTATTATCATTATTATGGTTTTTATTGTCCTTGGTTTGTATGTCTTTATTACTTTGTTTTTTATTTTTAATGGTATTATTACGGGTTTTCTGGCGATTTTGTCGTCGTAAGACCGGTATAAACTCGTCATCTGAATTATTATTCTCATCGGCGGATGAACGGCTATCTGCTATACTTACATTATTATTTTCATTTAACGGCAATGAATTAGTCTGTGTTTGTGTTGGCACGTTGTAAGTCAAATCATTAGAATTTTTTGCTTCATTTAACAGCATCATTCTCTGTGAGGTCTCTTTCAGTTGACCTTCCAGTATTGCTATTTGACTTGCCATTCTCTGATTATTTTTAATTAAATCAGCGTTTTGTTGAATTAACTGTTGTAATTGACTTTCACTAATTTGCGACTGTTCTAAAGCCGTTCCGGGCCGTTTTATTAATTTTGGAGGTTTAATTATTGGATTTGAATAACTTTCGAAACTTATTTCCACATCCGAATTAGTACTCATATTTTCTAATTCCATCATTCTCACTGTTGTACACTGAATCACAATAAAAGTTTGTTTACTTTCAGTCCACTACCTGGGGCTCCGAATAGGATGCCCCAGTTATAACAAGATTTTTTTTTTTTTTATATACACTAATATTTCGATTTCTTTTTCTCGTACTTTTTATTTCAGTACAATATTCGATTTTATTGTTTTATGATTTTATTGTTTTATTAATATTTATTTGTTCTCGATGTTTGTCGTTCAACGATCAAAACGAGACTCACGCCGTACGCTTCTACAAGCAATTATGATTTTATGGCCCAATTCCATGCGTCCAATATTTTCCTTTTACAAAATGAAAGAGATGTAACATTGACTTTTTACACATGAGAGACAAGGAAAGAAATATACCAATGCAAAATTTTGCAGAAGACTTATTGAGAAAAACCACTATAAAAAAAAATGAAAATGTTACCATAAAATGTATTCGATCCGAGTATTTTTAAGGTAACAATTTTAAATTAACAATAAAAAGTTTATAAATGTTAAGGATTCATAATAAAAACAGATGCCATAGATAAAAATGTAAATTTCGCATTTGAATTAAATACAATTAAATTAATAATAATCTTATAAAAAATTATGGCATTTTTATACAGGGTGTCTCTAAAGTAGCTGACACGAATGGTACCGTTGGATTCCATGATCGAAACGAAGGTGAGGTTACTTCTATCATTTCGCACGTTAAAAAGCCTCCCTATCAAGTTATATACGTTTAAAGAGGAGCCTTCCACCTTGTATTAATGAAACTTCAATATCTTGAGAAATAACCATTTTTAATTTCAAGTACTAGTTTCTTTCAGAAGTTTATAACATTCTCTTTTAAATACATAATTTATAATAATTATGAATATTTAGTTATAAGTATTTCAAATTTAAACAAAACTTTAAAAATTCGATTTTAGTAAGGAAAATGTTTGATCCTGTGTTATTTAACTCTTAACAATCACTCTACGTCAGTAAATATATTCTGATGGAAACATAGATCAGTCTCTTTAGCTTTCAGACAAGCTAAGCTATTTGTTACATCTGTTATATTATGTTACCGAAAAAATTAAAAGTTCACAATAAAAATTTTGTATTTTCTGTGCATTTTCAAATATTTGTATATTAATGCTAGTCATATTGCTACCAACATACTTAAAATATAAAATTTCTATTGTGAATTTTTATTTTTTTAGATAACATAATATAGCAAATATGACAAATTGAGTTTTGTTCAAGGAATCCAACGGTACCATTCGTGTCAGCTACTTTAGGACACTCTGTATATGTTTATTTCTTTCTCGCATATTTAATATTTTTATATAGCGGATACTTCTTATTTGCAGAAGAAAACAATTTTCTACATGTAAATGCCCCATTATTTGGCCTTGATCTGAAAATTGTAGTAGAATATAGTAGCTTAATATAATAAAAATAAAAAAAAGTTTAATGAATGAATTGATAATAGCAACGAAGAAAAATTGAGGTACTGTCAAATTTTTTGTGTTCACCTGCATAAAAAGTTTAACATTTTTAACCTCACTTTTTAATTTTTTAATTTTTTGTACAGTTTTTTAACCAATTGCAACACACTTATACCACAGAATATAGAATAAAACAGAAGAGACATAACCCGATTTTTCTATAGACAAATGTCAACCTTTTTTATCCTTGATTTGTATAAGGGTAGAATATAGTGGTGAAAAAATTTGTGCACTGAACTTTTTTACATTCAATAAGGGTATAGTCAATTTTTTTGGTACACTTAGTAGCGTATATATATATACTTTATAATATATGCTTATACTATTTGCTGTATGAATCATTTGTTAAGATTTTGTAGTTTTTGTGAAAGCGTATTACAAAAACCCGAGTTCAATTTTAATAAATATTTTGTTTTTTATTTTTTTTATTCAATAATTTTAGAGGGAACACTCAATAAATTCTTTTGATTTTGATTTCTTAGATTTAGGTAGTGAATTGAGATCTTCATCATTGTTGCAAATAGAAACTAAATTGTAGGTAGATTTCCGATGAGCACAAATAAATACTACGTTTTGGAATAAAGAAAACCAGAAATGTGTATCTCGTTTTGTGAGTTTGATTGTAATTTTTTGACTACATTAATGTTTAGAAATAATACGTTTAACCGGTCGTTTGATAAATTAATTATTGTTGCCACATCACCAAGTTACTTCATGCCAATCTTGTCATTTTTCTATAGTAATTCACTTCCAGGTGAGAATCATAAAAAAGACTTAATCATTAATCAATCAATGTAGTATTTAATTTATGAGTAAAAAGTGAAGCATCAATTCTTTTATTCTAAACTATGTTCTTTCATCCTAAGGATTATACAATTAACCTTTATTTTGCAGATAAAATATTTTATTATTGGGTTTAAATCTTAGACTTTAAATACTATGGACCTCGAGCGATGTATATTTTCTGACTCCAATATCTCTGAGGGCCTCAATTGATCTTGTGGTTATTTTAATTAATATTCCATAGTTAATGTCGTGTAAAGCGATGCTATTAAATGATAGGAAAAACGAAGAAACGGAAAACATCAAAAATATCATGCAAATAATTCTTAAAATACTGATATCATCAATTGAGGACGTTAGAGATTATGGAGACACAAACATTTCAATTATTATACAGAGTTAACATACTAGCGGCCCATGTATAAATTGTCTAAATATTTACTTAACAGTAATAGTTTAAATTTAAGACCATTGTAATAATTGCCATTAAAAAAAATAAATTAATAATTTTAATTTATAATTATTACAATTAGAGATGGTAATGTAGTGACTGTGATTTATTTTCGATCTGGTTATGAGCCAGCCCAGTTGCCAACTAAAAATGAGTGGGATGCAAGATTAATGATTGAGATGAGCAAGGGCATAAAATGTCCCGCGATAAATTATCATTTGGCTGGTACCAAAAAGGTTCAACAAGCGTTAGCACGTCCTGGAATGTTGAAGCGATTCTTGAAAGATGATATAAAGGTCGATATGATAAAGGAAATATTTACAGGATTGTATTCGTTGGATAGCGATGAACTTGGTGATGCCGCTGTTAAAATGGCAATGGACAACCCTGATAAATATGTGCTTAAACCCCAACGTGAAGGTGGTGGAAATAACATTTATGGATCAGATATTCCGGAAGCTTTGATGGTTAGAGTTTAATCATTTTAACTTAATAGTTTTAGTGTAATAGTTTACATTTAATTTTATTTTGTTTTTTGTTCTCTATCTCTTCACAGAAAATGAACGAGCTTGAACGTTCGGCTTGGATTTTAATGGAACGAATTTTTCCTCCAATTTCTAAAGGTTATATGATTCGTCCACATGAACCACTGCCACCGAAAATAGTTGACCTTGTTTCAGAACTAGGAATCTTTGGAATTGTTATTGGGTAAACGAAAAAATAATGGAAATATTAATTTAATTTATATTTTATTTATTCATTATATTTATCAAATAGCGACAGTGAAAAAATTTACTCAAATCGGCAAGTTGGTCACATGTTACGCACAAAAATATCAACCGCAAATGAAGGTGGAGTTGCAGCTGGTCTTGGTGCCTTAGATAGCCCATATTTAACTGATTAAGTTGTTAGAATACAACTAACTAATTTGCGTTAATTTGTACGTGTAAACATTTCGTTATAAAAGAATAAACTCAATAAATATATTTTTATTAAAAATAATAATAAAAATTAATTTTGGAATTTTGAGTAATTATATAGATTTTTCAGCTACAATTAGTGTCATTATTGTTCAACAATTAAAATAGTAATTTGATTTACAAAAGACAGCAGTGTATAAGTACACCGATCAGAAAACTAATATGTGGTTTATTCAATAAGAGACCAACATTTATCGAAATAATTTTACTTTTATTTCATTGTTCTTCACAATATCATATACAAGTGTACGAAACACAGTGTCCTCCAATGTCCCTCCGGTTTTAGTAACAATTGGAATGGTGAGCAGATATTTGAAAAATATCAGGAATATCAATTTGATGCGGGAAGCAGTACGGTGATATTTGACGATGTAAAAAAGTATAAATGTATTTAGGTAGTTCCTATGGTTCACGCACCTCTCTTTTAGGTGTGAGGTTATGAGTATCATCGAAGTACCTAGTTACTACGGCAGTGTCTGGTGTGCAGACTGTGTGTGGAACATATTGATGTTTCTGCAGATGCAAATTTATTCAACATAATTTCTTTAAATTTAAATTATTCTATTCAAATTATTAAATATTTAATTTGTTTTATTAGAAATATGTACCTTTATAATTAAACCACAGACAATCAAAGGAGATTTTTCATTTGAACTAAAAAAGTGAAACAAAATTTACTTCTGATAATTTCAATGTCATCGTTGTATCTGTGATTTTTCGTTAAACTGCGTATACGTGTACGCAAAAGAACAACAATAATTTTGATGGTGTTCGACTAATTTAGCATACAGTTTAAATTTTAACAATTACAAAGGATGAAATATCTCTTTTAGGTTGTCTCCGCTTAAACTGTGATTTTGACTCATTAGGTGCTTGGTGTAGATTCTTTACCTGAAAAATGGGGATATAACCAACCAGCACACCGCATGTAGCATGCTGTTGTTGAGTTTTGTAAATCCTGGCATCTGAAGATTAATGTGATCAACTAATTTCTGAAATTTCTCCTAGTAAGTATTGTTATTTTTGTTAGCGAAGGATGACAAGTTTCCTTAACTGTTGTTGCGCTGGTTGTCACAAGAACTGGTGTGTGATCCGACACAATCCCCTCGTTGTTTTCTAGGTATGTCTATGCAGTTTTCGTATGTATCTATGGTGATAAAGAAATCTATGAGCACGTTGATTTTGTTTCTATCCATAGGCCAATATGTTGATTTATCTCCGTACGTAGGCCAATATGTTGTATTTGTGCATTAAAATTACCTCAGGCTATGACACTGTTGTATCCATATGTTTTAACATAAAATTGAAGTAAATTGGGTTGCCGATATTAGGCATATGTTTATTTTTGCAGTATCTCGAACTTTTCTGGTTCAGGAATATATTGCATTAGCCTATTTACATTCCAGGTTACTATTTTTCCAAAGGGGGGCAAACTCCTAGATTCATAACTCCTCGCCGTGCTCCATGGTATACTCAATTTATATCAAACGATGTAGTGGTGGCAGTGTAACTGAAATTCTGTTTTCGTTGAGCCTACAGGTCACGGCGGGCTATTGTCGCCGCAAAACCGACACCACATCAGCATCTGTTCGCGAGGATAGGGGTGCCTGAAGCGGGCATCTGTCTTGTAGCAAGCGGCTTACTTTATAAACATGTTTCAGGTAGAATTGTATGCCTCAAGATCAATCACTAGGATGAGACTCACACATGTAATAAGTGGGTTGGGTGGCGGCCAACTACTTACTCTCACAAAAAACATCAAGTTATGAACCGTACACAAAGGTCTCGGATACTTCGTCTTCGCCCAATTGAAATTTCGGTTTCAAATGGCTTGGTTGAAGACCGTCGTACGTAGTTTTGCTTTTAATACTAATTCAGTCTTACGAAGGGCGCAGTTAGTGGATCTTAAATCGCACTGAAAAAGGACTGTCGTAGATAACTGCTTTTTAACCCACATTTTTTAAACCCGGGGGTCTATTATGAAATTTTCGACCGCGTTTTTTTCGACGTTGTCGAAAATTTGGTATTATGAAATTTTCGACCTCGTATTTTTTTCGACGTCGAAAATTTGGTATTATGAAATATTTTCGACCGCGTTTTTTTTCGACGTTGTCGAATTTTTGTATTATGAAATACTCGACGCGTTTTTTTAGATAACGTCGAATATTTTTCGATAGCTCTTGAGGTGTCGAGTACATAAAAGAAAAGCGTTGTGTTGAGAAATAAAAAAAGTTTGTTAGTAAAAATAAATTAATAATTTACTAATAATTTAATTATTTAAAATTATAAAATTTTAATTAATAAAAATTACTTAATTTAAATTTAATAAAAAATAATTAATTTAAATTTAATATTTTTGATAATTCCAAACAATAAATATTAAATTTAATAATAAATTATATTTTTTTTTATCAAAATGTGAGTATGATTTAAATTTTGTAAATTTTTATATTAGTGTTTTAGTTTGTTATATTAACAATAAACTTTTTTTGTGTTTTATATATAATTTTCCTTATAGGACCGGAATAAAATAGAATGAAAGAGAAAACTTTTATTTTGATCGGATTTGGTTTTTTGGTATTCACTTTTTACTATTTTGCCTTTTGAGGAATAAAGCAAAAAATTAAAAAAAAATGTTTACGTTTATGCTTTTGGTCCCTTATATACGAGTAACAAAATTTTCTTTTGTGTTAAAACCAAAATTAAAATCTAAATTATGTATACTAAATTATGTATTAATGAAACCCTCAAATTTACAAATAAAATGCATTTGCATAATATTTTCTTGTTTAAGCACCTTTCTTCTCAAAACACCAACGAAATAAAAATGATTTTATGCATATACATAAGTAAAATGCAATTATGTATTTTCCTTCAAAATTATTCATAATACCAATTTTTGACGTTGTCGAGTTGTCGACATCGTCGAAAAAAAAATTCATAATAGCGATTTTCGACGTTGTCGAAAAAAATACGCGCGTCGAAAATTCCATAATAGACTCCCCGGTTTTTAAAACGAAATACAGTAAAAAATAAATAAATCAATATAAAATATCTGAAAATACATAATCTACCTAGGTACGTTTATGGTTTCGTAAAGTATGCACTATTCTTTAATTTTTATTTTGACGATCGCCTCTTTGCACCAAAGTCCTTGCAATGTGTATATAAAATTTGTTTTGTTACACATATGGCTTCATCTTGTAAAATATAAAATTACATACATAAGCAATAATAAATTATCTGACATTTTTTCGCTCTTCAATTATAGAGAGAACCCAATTTAGACGCCATTTTTATTTTGCGATTAATTCTGGATCCTCATTATGATTAAACCACAATAAATTTAAGTAATTTGTATAAAAGTAATTTAGTAGCCACTTAAAATTAACCCAATTAAATACCATAATTAAGCAATAATCAAATTGCCTTACAATTTTCAATAAAACTTTAACAAATATTTATTATTATTTATTTAGGTAGTTTATTAACTTATTGAACCCTGATTGGATGTTTTTAAATTATTTAAATACTATGTAGTTTGGATTAATTTATAAATTTCATAAAATAAATGTACATATGTAAAATTTTACTTACTTTGTTTTTTTTTTAAATTTCTGTCTAAGTTTGGTTTAAATGTATCCCAAATATAACTGAAATGAATATTTTGACCTCGTTTCATTATGGGCCCATATTGAACGGTCCTGAGGAAGAAAGTATAATTTTCGGCCGACTTGTGTTTCACGTGTAAGCCTTTTAAGGCCTAGAGATGTCCACAACCTTTTGAACCAGACGCAAATTTACACATTAAACGTACATGGTTGCACTCACCACTACAGCGGTCATCAGAACGGTTTAGAATTTGGAGTCGGTTTTCTCATCCACCGGCAAGTACAGCAGAATATCATCGACTTCTGCCCGACCAACATGCGGATATGCACGACTCCGCACAAAGAAATTCAATATCACGGTTGTCAATGTGGGGGGCGAAGTCCGAGATTCATACCTCCTCGCGGTGCTCTCTGGGTAACTAAATGAATCAGGCGGTGTAGTGGAGACGAGCAGCTAAATCCTGTTTATAGTCATGGACACTACATGTCAGGGCGAGTTATTGGCGCCTCAAAACCAATACCAAATCAGCGTCTGTTCTCCAGGTTAGGTGCGGCTGAAGCGGGCGTCTGTCTTGTATCAAGCGGCTCGCTGTATAAATGTGTCCAAGGTAGGACTGGATGCCTTAAGATTCTCACCAGTACGTGACCCACACACGTAACAAGCGGGTTGAGCGGAAGGCCAACAACCTCCCCTCATAAAAACTCAAGTTATGAACCCTAAACAAAGGCCTCGGATAACCATATCGGATTCATTACAAACTCGACCTCGGAAATTGTACACGGACAACGCTTTAAAAATGGGAACATGGAACGTGCTTAGCCTCTTAAGACCTGGAGATCTCCAGAACCTATCTAACCAAGCAAAGAGTTACACATTAGACGTACTTGCACTACAAGAGCTTAGATGGTCTGGGAGTGGGATCCATGACACCACCAATGGTTACACTCTTCATTACAGCGGCCATCAGAACGGAGGAGAATTGGAGTTGGCTTCCACATCCATCGGCGCGTGAAGCATCATATCATCGATTTCCGCCCTATCAACATGCGGATATGCACGGTCAGACTTCGCACTAAGAAATTTAACATCACGATCGTTAATGTGCATGCACCCACCGAAGATAAATCAGATGACATCAAAGATCTTTTCTTTGTCGAACTGGAGGAAGTCATCAATAACATACCGCACCACGACATTAAAATCATCGTGGGCGACTTTAATGCAAAAATCGGTAGGAGTGCAGAAAATACATCGCACATCGGTCCTAACAGCCTGCACCTAACTAGTAATAACAACGGCCAACGAGTCACCGACCTGGCAATAATGTACAACTTAGTTGTATCAAGTACGTTTTTCCCACATAAGAGAATCCACAAAGTAACGTGGAGATCGAATGATGGGAGAGCGGAAAATCAAATCGATCACGTCATGGTGTCTAAGAGACACTCCACCAGCATATCTGACGTTAGATCTTACAGAGGTGCAGACATGGACAGCGATCATATGCTTGTCATATTTAAATATAAGTGCAAACTGTCATCTACGTTTAAGAGACAAGCACAAAAGACCGTTCGATGGAATATCAATGCTCTAAAAGACCAAGCGTCATTGCAGAGTTACCAATCAGCTGTCACTAACTATTTAGAGCGGCCCAGCAACAACGAAGAAGCTCCCTATAACATCGAGGAGCAGTGGCACGCTATACAGTCAGCCATAACCACGGCGCCGCAAAATACCATCGGAAGAAGCCCTCCGAGGGCCCGCAATGATTGGTTCGATGTCCAATGCCGTAGGGTCGTCGAAAATAAACGAACGCTTCGTGAAAAATGGTTGGATCGCAACACTAGAAGCACTCTAGCAGAATATCTCCGCGCTAGGAAAGCCACGACTAAGTAGCTTCGACAAAAAAAGCGCGAACATATGAGATTATGCATCGAAAACATCAGCTTCCAAGCGGAACTAGGAAACTCAAGGGACTGATTTGCCAATGCCAGGAATCTTACTAAAGACTTCCGCCAAAGAAGTACAGCCATCAATGACGGGAATGGAGAGTTGAGAACAAACGTGGCTGATGTTCTCTCAGTATGGCAAACCTACTTTCTAAATCGGAATGACGACGTGACCCCCATTAGAGCTATAGCTCCTCCAGGTGAAGAGGTCTTTGTCGAATATCCCACAGTGGAGGAAGGTGACGCAGCTATTAGTCGATTGAAAAACGGAAAGGCACCCGGTCTCGATGGAATCCCCGCAGAATTGATTAAACTCGGAGGCGCTACTCTTGCAACAAGTCTATACGACCTCGTCGTCTGTATGTTTAACCAAGAAGAGCTGCCTGAGAATTGGAAGACCACACTTGCATGTCCGCTGCATAAAATAGGCGACCGTCTTAAATGTGAAAACTATCGTGGCATAGCTCTATTGAACGCTGCTTACAAAGTGTTGGCTAATGTTGTACTTGCCACACTCATCCCTTTCGCCGAAAACATCATTGGCGACTATCAATGTGGTTTTCGACCCAACCGATCAACCACGGACCAGTGTTTTACCATGAGGATGATCTTGGAAAAATGTTGGGATTACAACATAACCATACATCAACTATATATAGACTTCCGGCAGGCATATGACAGTATAAACCGCGACAACCTATAGGCCGCGCTCATATGCCTAGGAATCCCAGAGAAACTTGTTTCTCTGTGTAAATTAACAACGTCTGGGTCTGTATGTAGAATCGTAATTGAAGGAACTGTGTCAGACTCCTTTGAAATAACATCTGGCGTTCGACAAGGTGATGCACTCGCGAATGTGCTGTTCAATTTGGCGCTTGAGTACGTAGTGAGAAAAAGCAACATCGAAACTTCGCGCTGTATATTTAATAAATCCGGCCAAATTCTTGGATATGCAGATGATATCGTGCTTCTTGGCCGAAGACCTAGCGATATCAAAGACAGTTTCATACCGCTCGATCGCTGCGCAAGTAGACTTGGTTTGGAGGTGAACCTCAGTAAAACCAAATATCTAACAACACCCAGGAACATCTCTAGTGCAAATCTCGGAATTGGCGACCACAATGTTGATGGTGTCGAAAACTTTAAATACCTCGGGTCAGTTATAACATCACTGAATGAAAGGCAGGCAGAAACAAAAGCCCGAATCGCTGCCGGACAACGAGTTTTCTACGCCCAATCAAGATTATTGCGTTCGAAACATCTATCGCAGTCGTGCAAGCTCGCACTTTATAAAGCACTAATAAGACCTGTGCTGACTTTCGGAAGCGAGAGCTGGACCATGATCTCTAACGATTGTAGATTGTTATCTACATTCGAAAGGAAGGTCATCCGTTCAATTTTTGGTCCAATTAAAGTTGCGAACAACGAATATCGGATTCGTATGAATCACGAAATAAAGCAACTCCTCGGAGGCAGCGATATCATCGGATTCATTAAATCCAATCGAGTGAGATGGCTCGGCCACGTTACAAGGTCCCCACAACAACGGATGATAAATAAAGTGTTTCACCAACACCCAGCCGGAGTACGTCGTAGAGGAAGACCCCGACTACGCTGGCGTGACGACATTGAACAAGATCTGCAAGCATTAGGATGTCGAAACTGGAGGACGAGAGCAATGGATCGAGATGGATGGAGGGCCATTGTGCGGGCGGCGAAATCCCTTCATGGGATGTGAAAGCCAGAGAGAGAGAGAGAGAGGTTGTCAATGAGCGCATATGAGTGTGGTTACAACATTACACATTGGTTCGAACAGCTTGCATTAGCTGAATAACAATAACGGCCAACGCGTCACAGAACTTTCTATAAGGTACATATCCACAAAGTTTCGTGGTAATGGAATGATGGAAGAACGGAAACCCGAATTGAGTACGTCATGATTTCGAAGAGATATTCAAATAGTATAACTTACGCTAGATCTTAAAGAGGCGCCGAAGTGGACAATGATCATATGCTTGTTTTATTACAATATATTTCCAATTATCATCTATATTTAATAGATAAGGAAAGAAAACCGCTAGAATATGCGCGATGCGCTAAAAAATGAAGATTGCAAAGTTACCAATCAGTTGTCACTGAACAACTAAACTAGCACAACGAAAACCACGAATCTCCACAAAATATTCAGTAGCAATGGCTAGCTATCCAATTTCCATTTCTATCGTAGCGAAAATATAATTAGTAGACCTTCCAAGTTTATTGTAGGAATTGGCAGAGGGCTGTTGCGAGTAGGAACCATATGGAGGGCGATGGTGGAAAAAATCACCAACGAAATGATAGTTAAAGAGGGTGTTAGCAATGGCGCGTAGGCTATTTTCAAGAATGGCACTTGGCCCGTTCCACACCGTGGTTTAAAGAAGCAGCTATAAAACCTGTTTTAATTGCGACTCATTTTTCAACAAACATTTTTTCGATGAAGCAGCAGCACTAACAATAATAGAAATGAAATAAAACAAATTTAGGCCATTTTGAGATGTAGATTTTAGTTTAAATTTTATTTTCGAGAGAGCAGAATAAAACAATACAAAATTTTTTTGTGACTATAAAGTAAGGTTTTAAAGTAGCAATAAAATCTATTGCGACTTATTTTGAAGCGTGAAGCAGTGCTTCAAAGAAGCACAATGTGAAACGGGCCTATGGATAAATAGAGCGAGTGTTGCCGTGTATGGAGAAGTCGCATGGCCTGTCAGCAGTGGCGAATGGACCGTAAATGGTGACTGCGAGGTTAGATGGCGTCAAGTGGCAATGGCAATATAGAAGTAGAATTTGCTGGCACCGTACATAGTCAACTGCATAGACGGTGGTTTGGATCCTGTTCTGGACGAACAGGCTTTATAGATGTGAGATAATGTTACAATCTCGCCTATTGGTTTGGTGGGCATCAAACTCCATTTAGGGGGGATATTAATTCAGCATAGATTGTTCAGTCAAGGGTTAAGTACTTAAGTAGTTCAATAACCGTTTAGTTGTATAACAAATTACTTTCAGAGCAGTATAGTCTTGAACAGAATCTGCAATTGTTCGCGGACAATCTGGAATATTCAGCGCGTATATATGGGTGCTATAGAGTATAGAACGCAATGAGTCTTTGGTGCGTCTTAGTTAAGACACTGTACACGATAGTTTAAAAATTATAAGTGCTGTTAAAATAAAATTAGTGGTATGATTAAAAGTAATTGTAAATAGTGTTAAGCGAATTAAATAATTGTGGACATTATTTGTTTTTGTTTTTTAGTGTTAGTGGATAATAGCGGAAACATTATTGTGGGAATATTTTTCCTGTATTTGCCGGAGTATTCCAGTAGTGGTGTAAGTATTACTACCATACCGGTGTAAGTTTTTGAGATATTATTTCCGGTATTTTTGGATTTCACAGGGCAAAGCAGTAAAAATATGATAGCTTATTTTTGGGTAACACTCGATAAAAGACTTATAATTAAAAACACTTATAATTTGGTGTAACGTAAAAATAAGCTGTAATCTAACTAAATCATTGAAGTCTGTATTGTACTTAAAATGTGTAATTTTACTAAACTATTATTGTAATATAAGCTGCATGCAATTATTTGTCCGGTTTAAATTCCCTAACGCTTGTAACGAGTTCTAGTGCAGTACTTATGGAAAACACAGCATTTATAGATTTTACAATAAAACCCAACAACAAATTCTGAAAATAGTGGCATATCGTAGAGACTTTTCAAACAGCTAATAAGAAGGCATATTCTTAAATTGGGCAACATTTGAAAAATGGCCTGTCAATTGACTATCGGTTATTCACTTTTCAGGCATTGGTGTTGGGTTTACTCAAAATCGACCGCGTGTTTTTTTAGGGCCGCGCTAATATAATGCGCAACTCTACGTATCGTTCAAAACATGTCGTCAACTAATAACGTGGTAAACTCTACAATACAATTTGTGAGAGTATAGTAGAATATATGTGCACTATGTTAGTTCTTCCACATGTTTTATCAAACAAATCATTCTTTTTTACGTAATAATATGTATGTACGTATGTTGGACCATCTTTAACGTGTACAACGTTTGTCTTTAATGTTTTGGGAGATTAAATATCTATATTTATAAAACGTGGCTACAACTTAAAGTTTTATTTTCTGAAAGACAGGAATTCGTTTTAAATGAAAACCTTTAACCAACCGACTATGAACAGTGATGATGTTGAACAGTATCCCCTTCCAAAGATTTCAAAACTGTATTCAGACAATTTTCTTGCATCTAGTTTTTTATTATACTAGAACATATACAAAAATATAAAATGTGGCCTATCGCAGCAATAAAAAGGTTATCTCAATTTAATTTAAAAATAATCAAAATTGTTAGATTTGTAACAATTTGTTATAAAAGAAAAATTTGAATTTCATAAATTATAATAAATTCTTTAACATATGAAATAAAATTTATTGTAAGATGAACGATTTTTTTAATTGAAATCAATAGAGATGAACTGACCGCATCATCTCTCTAGTATTTGGGGTGTGATTTATTCAATTAATTTGTCTAAAATTGCCATTTGAATGACAAAATATTTATCTATTCATTTTTGTTATGCATTTAACACATACACAAATATATTTAAATTTATCTCGAAATAAATATTAAAATTTTTATCTACAGAAAAACCTATTTTATGTTCTAAAAATTCGTTTAGAAAATAATACGAAAATAATTATTATATTTTATTTTGTTATCAAATCTAAGTTCGAATAATACTTATGTAACTTACTGGCTGATTTTTATCATTTCATTTTATGATTTTTTTTTGTGGTCAATTGATTTTATACAAAAATGACTTACATACTCGTATTTCTAAATTATTAACTAATGCAGAATGCAGATTATTTAATTAAATGTATATTGTATATGTGTTTTAATTATGTAAATATTTTTTACGAGCTCTGGTAAGCAACACTTATTGTCTAAGGGCCGCTCGCCAATATATAACGGATTTAATGCATGTGACATGCAGTTCGACTTCGCCACGTCCAGAGGTTTTCGTGATTGATGCTATCATATGCCTGTTCAAGTCAAGATCCATGTAGAGTTGGTGAATGCATATCTTATGCTCACAACATTTTTCAACGATAATCCTTAGTGTCAAACACTGATTAGTGATTGATTGATTGGAACGAAAACCAACTCAGCTGTCCGTATTTTGCTTGAAAGCTGATATTTTTAGTTGTGACTTCCGACGACGAGATTTTGTTTGTGAGCTCCTAGTGTTGCGGGACAACAATTTTTCATGTAGCTTTTGTTTTTTTTTGATGATTTGACTGCACTGATCATCAAACCCATCTTTTCGTGATCTTAGTGGTGTTCTTCCAATAGTATTTTCCGCTGAGGCAGTTATGGCTGACTGGGGCAGTTATGGCGTGCCACTACTTCCGGAAGTTTGATTGAGGGTCGTGGTTTTCGTAGTGCCGGTTTAAATATTCAGTGGCAGCTGACTGCTACGCATGTGCACGCAGGTCTTCATTTTTTATTGCATTGATATTTTAGCGCACGGTCTTTTTTGCTTATTTATTAAATGGTGACATGGCCGAATAGAGGAAGACGCAAAAGCTCCTCCCTCCGGAATGTAAAATTTATATCCACAAAATGTAAAACATACTTTTAATCTCGATAAATATGTATGAGTAAAAAATTCATTTCTGCATTCTTTGGCTCTCCTGTTTCGGTAGTGCATTCAAAACCACGTTAATACCGTTATTTAATAGACAGAAACACATTGCTCGAATTATGTGTTTTAAAGAAATGTGTTCACCCTCCTGGCCCGTATTTCAAAATCTCGGTATATTGCCACGACGTCACATATTTGTCTTCAAGCTTTTAAGAATTGTTTACAATATTAGCAGAAACTCTTTTATTAACTATTCGATCGTAGTCTTCTATTCAGAATAAATATTTTAAAATATAATTCACATCTCAGAAGATGTTTTTTCAAGGTAATTGCACCTATTATCTTTAACAAGTTATCTTGCGTGATTCGTAGGTGTTGCACTTTATCATTATTTTCAAAAGAACCAAAACATTGGTTTAGAACAACCAAGAATATTGATGAGCTCTTCAGTGTTTATATTTGGAACTAGTACGAGTAGAGTTACACTTTCGTGATGTTATTATAATTGGATTCTATTATATTTATTATGTATTTTACTATTGTTAAACGTTTATTTTATACTGTAAATTATATTGTTACGTTACATTTTATTCTAAATATTTTATAAATTACATACATATTGTCATCAAAAAGGAATCAGTGCATCTGGCGCGTGTTCTGTTGAACCAAAGGTACACTTTTCTTACCTTTATATATTTTAAATTATTGTATACTCGATGTAAATAAAAATTCATAATAATTTTAAACAAAAAAAAAAAAAATCTTATGTTGAAAGAACGTACTCGATACGACTAATGCGCGAATTCCAGTGAAACAAATTTTTTCAGTAAAATTAACATGAGATAAAAATATAAATCCTTTACTTGTTAGAGAGAAACAAAAAAAAATTCAGTAAAATTTACTGACAAAATAATAGAGTAATGCTAGAAACAGACGAGCGGAAAAACGCTTGCGTTTAAATTAGAATACACTACTTTAAATGAAATGAAATACATGTATTCCGCATAGCAGGCGTTTTTCCGCAATTTGTCTCTATCTCTAAAAAAACGCACAGCAGCAGTGTTGACTACATAACAAAAAAATATCATGAATTAATATTAACATTACGACGGTTTACAATGTTTTGACAGAAATTCAAAAACAAATTGCCATAAAAAGTATGAAACTTTTTATGGCAACATTTTTAACACACTTTCAAAAAATAGTATGCCATGAAAAATATTTTTTGCACACTACGACACAATTTTATGGTTGAAAACTATTATAGTGAAATGTCCAGAAAAAAATGATACGCGGGATTATTTTTTGTGCTGCTACATACAACACGTTCATTACAGCATATTATGTAGAGTAAAATACATTTTTGAAAATTTTGTGTTTCGTTAAAATGGTTTATTTTCAAATTTTTTAAGTTTTGTTGCCCCCAATCTGTCAATATTTTCACTATAAATTTTGATATAAAAAACCAACAAAAGTTGCTGTCTTTGTCGCTCCAACGTAATTTAAATATACTCTTCTCTCGTCTGTTTCCCAGTACTTTTTACTGAAAAAAATTTGTTTCACTGTGGAATGCACGCATAATGTTATACATTATAGCAAGCTCGGCTAGACGTTGGATGTTTTTGTTACTAACAGCGCATCCCCAATAGAATTCCTTTTCCCTTTATCTTACAGAAAAAATTGAAAAAAAATTTGAGAAAAAAAAGGAAATAGAAGAAATTAAGAACGAAACTATTAACAAGTACTTAAGTGGTCTCACCGAACATAAAGACACTGATTACTCTCTTTGGAAAGCAACAAAGCGATTAAAAAGGACCAAAATGCATATGCCACCTATTAAAAATGAGGAAGGAAACTGGGCCAAAAGTGACAAGCAAAAAGCTACTTTATTTGCGGCTCACTTGGAAGAAACCTTTCAATCGTTACCCAGGCAAACTACAGATGAAAACATAACAACAATTAACAAAATTGATGACCATAATATACGATCTGTAACATTACAGGAATTGAAAGAGGAGATCAAGTACAATTTAAATGCGGAAAAAGCTCCAGGTTACGATCTAATTACTGGCCAAGTCGTAAAAGCCGAGAAGGGATTACGAAAATTGGTTCAAATAATCAATGTTGCCTTCAGACTAAAATATGTCCCACAGCAATGGATGGTTGCTGAAATAATTATGATTCCTAAACCAAGCAAACCAGCAAACGACAAAAAGTCGTACAGGCCGATTTCACTACTACCGGGCATTTCAAAATTATTTGAAAAATTCCTGCTCATAAGAAGCCAATAATAGAAGAACGAAATTTAATTCCACCCCACCAATTTGGATTTAGGGAAAATCACTCTACGATAGAACAAGTTCACAGAATAACGGACATAATAGAAGACGCACTTGAGAAAAAGAAAATATGTTCCAGTATCTTCTTAGATGTAGCACAAGCTTTCGACAAAGTTTGGCACCAAGGACTTGAATTTAAATTGCATAGATATCTACCTAAACAGTTCTATCAAATTCTTAAATCGTACATCGCAGATCGGCTTTTCCGTGTAAAATATAACGGAGACTACTCTGAACTAAAGAGAATATCAGCAGGCATACCACAAGGTAGCGTACTGGGTCCTATACTGTATATCCCTTTTTCAACCAAACAAAAAAAAAAGGGTTCAATTTAAGAAAAAAAGTTTCGCTTGATTTGAAATATGTACAACAAACACAATTGTGAGTATATAGTTATAGTGTTTTTTCGGACGAAAATAAGTTTGAAAGGAAAACACAAATGTGTAAGTTTGTTGAAAACACATACAAAAATAAATTTTTGACGTGGTACTTTTGCCGTACCCACACAATTGTGTTAGTGGGCAGCAAAAGGTATATCTTGTACACCAGAGATATGCCAAATACAGAAGGTGCTACCATAGCAACATTTGCAGACGATACAGCTATTCTGACAACTGGAAAGTGTATATCAGAAGCAACGACAAAATTTCAACAAGCAACCGACTCAGTGAGTAGCTAGACAAACAAATTATATAAATTCAAACGGGAGTAACCATTGGGTTACTGCCCGTCAAAAGTGAATATTTATTTAAGAAAGATAAGTTACTAAATGATTTGTAGATCAGTTGTAATATAAATTATAAATAATAAAAAAAAATACTTTTCTGTAAGGAAAAAGGAATTCTATTGGGGATGCGCGTTAGTTGACGTAAGCTGTACGGACCAATATATGATCTAGTTTCTGCGGTTGTACCGATTTTTGTATTAAAGTTGCCCACAATGATTTTGATTTCAATGTGCGGGATATTATTGACGATGCCTTCCAGCTCAACAAAGGACCAATCGTTAACATCATCTGATTTGTCTTCGGTTGGCGCACGTCTATTGATAGTCCTGATATTGAACCTTTTTGTATGTACGAGTAATCTAACCGTGCATATCCACATGTTGACATGGAAGAAGTGGATTACACTTACACGAGAAAGGTAACTCATTCTCGTCCACTCTGATGGCCCATGTAGTGGAGAGTGTATAACCATTGGTGATACTATGGATGATTTTACTGACAGATAATCTAAGCTCTTGAAGTGCAAAAGTACGTCTAGTGTGTAAATGTTTGCCTGGAGGTTTCCAAGCCTTATAAGGCTTAACACATTCCATCTTCTAATTTTAATGACGTTGTCCGTTGTTGTTGCTGGAAATTGCTGGAATTCTAGCCGATCGAGTATTTACCACTTTAATCTATATACATATATCTCGTTACCACATAAAAAAGCTTCAACCCAAATTTTGTAAATACAAGGCGCAAGAATGAACCTAGCTCTTTTAGTACAACTTCGAAACAAATTCGTAAAGCGACACTTGCGTCAAAAAGAAGAATTTTTACATTGATGTTTCTCAATTGTGGCATAAAATTTGATTTAAGCAACCTGGTTTTGTAAAAAATACATAACGGGTGCTCAAATTTGATGTATATTCCGCCATTTTATTTTTTGTACTACTAGAGTATCATATGTTATTTGACAGATGACAAGTACAAACATTCTGGTTGGTTAAAATGGAAAGATATACGATGGAACAGCGTGCTTTCATTATTAAAACTTATTTTAAATATGGTGAAAATTATTCAGAAGTTAGAAGAAAACTTCTTTCAAAATACGGTACAGAAAATTCTCCTATAAACCGTGCTATATTAAACTTATCATTGATAAATTTGAAGAAACTGTGAAGAAACTTACAAAATACAGTTAACACAAGAATTAACATCGGCAATTCGTTAATTGGGCCATAGAAAAACAAGAAGAAAATGAAAATTTGTGTGGTGGCGTAATTGGTCCATATTTTTTCGAAAATCAAAATGGTAACGCAATTACTGTGAATGAAGCTCGATATCGAGAGATGATTAGAAACTTTTTATGGAGTTAATTGGGAGATATTGATGTGCAGAATATGTGGTACAGGATGGTGCAACATATACTACACAGCAATGGAATCAATCGATCTTTTGAAAGAGAAGTTTAATAAACGAACAATTTCTCGAAGAACAGACGTGAATTGGCCAATTTTGGTAAAAGATTGACAGCCTGCCGCAGCAGAGGAGGTCACTTAAACGACAGTCTTTTTCATTATTAACCGGAACCAATGTTACTTTAATTTCCAATAAAAATAAATAAAAATTTCGCACAATTTATATTTTTTATATAAAATTTAAAAAGATACCTAACATTTGAACACTCTTGATAAATGACGATAAAGTTGAGAGATTGATCATATCCTTGAATACTGTAGATATAACATACCCAAGCGAATATTTTCCCTAGTTATTACAACTATACGGATTTCTCAATGCCCATTGTTGATGCTGTGTGCCGTATTTCCGTACGGTGTCCAATGGAATACCCATAGAAAGTGCTATTATTAACCGATGATAAGTATGTTGGGTCTGAATGGAACATGTCACTTTAAGAAATTTTACCAGATACATATGTATGAGTCTGGGCCCCTATTTGGGAAATCGAATTCGATCAATCGAACGACATTTTCGAATTATCGGTATTTGGGAATTCGAAATCGAATTTTATTTAAACAAAAGCGTATAACAAGAAACGATTGAAAATTTCCCTTTTTGGGCAATTCGATTACGAGCAATAATTCTACGATCATGAACGAATTTTTATTCGTAGCTACTTTTGTTCACGAAGGCGAATACAAAGAGCAAAATTTTAAAATGCTAGGACGTTGATTTTATGTATATATTTATACTTAATTTAAAATAATGAATTAGATAATTTTTATAAAAATATTAAATAAAAATATATTTTTATAAAAATAATCACAATTTTTTATTTATGTAATGGAATTTAGTACATTATTTCTGATCTCCTCGTTGATTATTTCTTGCCTGCCGAATGGCACATTAAAGTGAAGACATATATTATGTAGCGTTACGCATACGTTCATTATTTGAGCTGTTTTTTTGGAGCGTAACGTATTTCTTAATATACATAGTAGCACTTAATAGACATCTGCATCTAGATCCCAATACATCTTTCTATGATGCTTCGTGTTTAAATGATGGAGTGATGGTGTATGAAAAGATAGACATTGCGAACAGGTTAAACAAGTATTTTGTTGATAGTGTACATAGAGGATATTATAAAGGAGATACCGGAGGAACAAGACAATGTGTATATAGCATATGATGGAAGAATAATTGAGCATATGGGCATGGTACAGGAGGACTACCTAGATAACATAGTTAAAATGTTAAAATTGACAGGATGTGAGGGGGTGTTAAACTGTAAAATGTTTAAGGATTTATGGAGGTTTTAAGAAGATATGTGAGCCGCATAGTAAATTTGTCTTTGGAATATGCAGTAGTTGGTACAGTTATGAATAGTTGTTGGATGTTGGATTATCGTCCTATAAATATTTTGCCAATCTGGGACAAAGTATCAATCAGAACAAAAACAATTCCGCCATTCGGGCACTTCATTGTGAACAATTTATAAGGTCGTCGAGTGATTTAAGAAGTTTATCTGACTTTTGAATCAATCCTAACGTTCGAAGCAGTACGTACTTAAGCTGAAAACATTTTTAAACTACGATCTAATCACCTGGAAATTACAATCTAATCAACGGTTTAGGTTTCAGCGGTTTCAGCGGTTGCTATCGCACATTTAAACCAATTTTGGCCCATTGTGATACCACTCATTCACGCCACATCATTAATTCATTCACCTATTCACCCACTCCCAACTACACTAACACCACCTGCGCATTGCAAGCTCCATATCAACCTGTACATTGACGTGTACAGTGGGTCGGCGCTGAATTCTGCACTCCATCAGAGGGTCTTAGTTGTATTTATTAACATTACCGATCGTAATCGTTTCCGAAAATTCGATGCACTGGGGAGATGAACGAAGCTCATATTGCAAATTGATTAGTTCGATTAATTATTAAATAAATATGTAATTAAATTAAATATTTTTTAGTTTGCTGGGGATGTGAATAAGCTGTGCAATTGTGTTTCCAGTTAGTTAAAAAGTAAGTTGTTCAGCATCAGTTTTTTTGGTGAATTTTGTGCGTTATGCTCTAAAAGGTTGGAAACAGGATAAAACAACGCAAATAATTTTAATGGCAGCAAAAAATCAGCCAGATATAATTAATCTGACCGCATTACTGCTTGGGTAAATCAATATGTAAAATTACTTTAGTAAATATTTCGGTTTAGTATTTGGATTATAAGTCTACTCAAACTATCATTGGGTGCCTCCGAGTTATTAATAGAATTCCAACAAGAGTTCAATTAAATCACCCTGACTTATTTCGTCATCAGCAACAACACCATAAGCTTGATTAGATTCAGCCAAATAAGTAGCATCCGGCGTCTCATAATAACAACCTCTATCGATGCTAAAACATTTTGCCGGTGCTAAAATATTAGTTAGCATTTCCAAAAATTCCATCTCTAAGACGATTTGCCTATAACTCCTGCGAACTTTATTAACAGAGAGCCTGTTCTTGTTCTGGTAGGGCACCGAGTTAATCAAAATGTATTCTTTGAAATTCAGCTCATTCATAATATACATAGTTGACAGTACGTGCAACCTCTTTTATCCGGAAGGACTGGGGAAAACAATTCCGGATAAAGATTATTTTTAATAATTTCATAGTAAAACCAGTAAAACAGCATATAAAATTTTGTATACTTAAGTGTCATTTATTAAGATTTTAAATTTATTTTAGTTAATTACATAGTAAAAAATCATTTCATTTTTGGGAAATAAGGTAAATAAAAGAGGAAATGAAAGAATACGAAAAAATGTTCTCCGGATAATAGATGTTTTTCCGGATAATAGATTTCCGGATAAAAGAGGTTTGTATGTATTTCAACGGTTAAATTCGTTTCTCATTTTATAAAATCTCTGGCGTATAAAAAACAAATTGCACAACGTTATCTAAAAATAAGTTCATCACACTTACTAGGCAGATGACACTTTAACACTTCACAAAGCACAATTTGTTTAGCGTAACTTCGAAATTATTAAATTTTAACGGAAAGAACAACCAACTGTTGAACTCTGTGCCAGAAGATAAAGAAAATGTCATAGGGTTAAGAGCACAAAAGTTACTAGTCTTATATGTAATAATAAGCATATGTGGTTGTATCAAGTAGTGGCTAATCAAAACGTTATATGATCACCATGAGACCACACTGCTGTATTCGTTAGATCTTCGTTAGATCGTTAGAGAAATCGACATTGACACCGATTGTATGTAGTCGTTTACCGCCAATTCGTCGGTATTTCGTTGGCTCTTAACACTAGAAGCATTGTTGGTAACAGAACATCTGACACTAATGCTGAGATAATACATTGCAAATGCACACACAAGCAAAACATAAAGTTTTTCTAACGTCAGTAATCTCATAACTACTTTCACCCAAGAAGTATGGCCCTCAAAGACGGGAATGGAGCGCTGAGAGACAAACGTGGCTGATATTTAAAGCATTGAGGCACTATACTCTTGCAGTAAAACAAGAAACATTAATTTGTCCCTTAACAAAAGTAACACGTATAATAATTCGGTTTTGATGAATTCAATTATTAACTGGAATGGTTTACCCCTTGAACTTAAAAATATTATGTAATTCTCTTAAAATTTAACAAAAAAAAATTGGTATATTTGTAATAAATGTAATTAAAATTTGTAATAATATTTTCATACCCCTTTGTAAATAATTTTGAATATAGATGACGATTGTTAATTTTTTTCTTTTGTGATTTTGTTTCTCTTTTGTATCCCAATAAGAAATTCGGATTTAAAAATTTAATAAAACAAAAACGGCTTAATATATTTCCAAATTTATATTTTTGTTTGAAAGTACAATCCTCCTGGTTATTTATGGAAAATGATTTCATTCAAATAGGAGCCGCGGCTGGCCTTGGCGTACTCCATTCGGTCGGTCCAATTTCTGAACACATTTTGGATTGTGTGCGGACCTATTTCGGCAATGGTTGCTTCAATATTAGCTTTCAAATGCTCAATTGTTTGTGGATTGTCCGTATAACACTTGTCCTTTACAGCACCCCATAAATAAAAATCCAAAGGCGTCAAATCACAGTTCCTTGCCGGCCAATTCATGACACCATTTCGACTGATAATGCGGCCATCGAATTTTTGACGTAGTTTCGCTATTGTAATGCCCGATGTGTGGCATGGTGCATCATCTTGCTGGGACCAAACCAATATCTTCAAGATATGGCCACAAAAATGATGTTAACATGTGGCGGTAGTTGATTCCGTTGACCGTAACGGTCGCGCCGGCTTCATCTTTGGAGAAATACGGCCCAATAATGCCGCCGCGCCACAAGCCGCACCAAACAGTAACACGCAATGGATGCATTTGCTTCTCCACATATCCTTGTGAATTTTCTATTCCAAAATGCAACAATTTTGTTTGTTTATACGAACTCATCGTGATGTAAATGCTCCTCGTCCAAAAAGATGATTTTTTGAGCAAAATCCTCATAAATTTCGAGTTTATCGCAGCCACACACAGCGAATCGATATCGAAGCAGATGGTCACGAGGCTTCAATTGCTGAACCAATTGAAATTTATAGGGCCACAAACCAAGATCATTACGCAGAATTCGTTGCATGGAAGACCGGCTGATGTTCATTTCCGACGCACGGTGACGAATTGATGTTCTCGGCCATTGATGCACATTTTCGGCCACCGCGGTGATATTTTCGGCTGAACGAATACGACGAGCACGGGTACGCATTGGATTGTCGACTAGTTAGCCCGTATCACGCACTTTATGCACAAACTTCTTGATACCGTTGGGTGTGAGTCCGTGTTTTGGCCAAATTTTGTACATTTTCGTGCGATTTCAAACCAATTGTCTTTATTGTGGAAGTAAATTTCCAACATTTCCCACTATTGTTGAAGCGTTAAACAACTCATTTCGTCAACTATACTGTCATATACTGAGTTTCCGTCAAAGAAAGAATGTCATTAGTGTTGCCAGAGCCAAAATAACCGAGATGTCGAATCTGAACCGGTTATTATGTCACCCTTTATAAAAGCTTCGGCTTTTGCTTGTAAATCTATACGCCGCTTTACGTCTCCCCATAAAAATGGTGGGCTAAACGTGTGATACCTAGCTCCTTTGTTGGTTGCGGTTAGCGTTGGGCAAACCTAGCCTGTGAAAAACAAAGTGATTGATTTTCGAATCAATTTGTTAGCATAAGTATTGGATAAATTTGAAATTTGAACAACGACGGTTACGAATTAAGTGCTACGTTTTAAAAATCGAAACTTAGAATGTACTAAGCCTGAACCGCATAAGATCATGAAATCGTTTAGATTGAGATGGTTAGACATGCTCCACAAACACAAAACAGGATCTCTAGGCAGGCCTCGGAGTCGCCTTCCAACGAAAATGGGTCCTCGTGGAAGGCACCTACTCGATATGGATAGACGACATGGAAAAACATCTGCACACACTCGGTTATCGTCACTCCAGGCGTCCTCATGCAATATTATTTTTAGCTCATTTATTTTTAGTTCTCTGCAATATTATTTTTAGCTTGAGTACTAATGGTATACAATTGAAACCAGATGACGCATGCGCCTTATATACTATATGTTCATTTAAAAAAAGAGAAATATCATACATATTTCGATTTTAGTTCAACTGTAAATGCTCATAGAATAGGTTGTGTTTAGGTTATGGTCCTTTATCATACCCTTCAAACAAGAAAATGTATACACCCAATTCTTTACGGAAACGTAAACTTTGCGAACAGTCTTTTTCATCGAATACCAACACACTGGCAATATTTTCTATTTATTTTACTTGATTTCTTTTTATGTTAGCTATATTCGTAGTCGTACGTTATACGCCATTTTGTAATTATTTGATAAAATTAATTTTAATAGTGAAATAGTATTCTTTTAAATATTTTTATTAAAATTAGTGTAAATAAAAAAAAATATTTATATTACAGTAAATATATATATGTATCTGAATTATATGTGTGAAAAAACGCATTTGTCTGTCTTTTAATTTAAACTAAAAATAAATTTGTTTACCTAGAAAAGTGAAACTGTTCGCAAAATTTACCTAGAACCGAAAAGAACTCAGTGTGTCAACCGTTTGTTAACATCACTCCAAATTTAGGAAAATGCGAAGACATATTTATGTTACTAATACATACATAAGTCTTCACCAAATTGTTTCACTTTTCTTTGGACAAACCGTTTACTTTTAAAACTTTTTCAGTTCGCAAATGCGGTCCGCTTGCGAAGACTTTAGTATAGTGAAGTCCTCGTAAACCGTACGTTTACCTTGCGCTATGTTTGAAGGGTACGTATTATTAAATTAGAGATTTTCAAATATTTTTTAAACCGTTATTATGGCTGGTAAGTGTACATGTAGTATTTATTGGTTCGGATTTTGTTGTAATTTAATTGTTTTTATCAACTACTACGTTCCAAACTAATAATTTGTAAGTGGTTTGTTTTTGAAACCCCTTATAGGAACATAACTTTTTATATTAAACTTAAAATAAAGAAAATCTCCGTACATAAAATGTTTTTATCTTATCCGTTTATATATCAAGAAAAATAATTTTATTGCACGATCTCGAAAAAATGAGTTCAAATGAGCTAGAAGCCTTCTGGGCTGATATGCCTTCTGATCCAGAATCAATTCAAACTGATTGTGGATCCAACGAAGATGATTTTACACGCGTTCGCAAGATGATTTTGATATTCAAAATATGGAGATAATATTCGACCCAATTGTACACGATTTGCCAGACGAAGAAAGTGATGCAGAACTGTGGGATGATGACGATAATATAGTTTATCTGAAATAAGAAAAGAACTGCTAAAAGATGAATATGCCTGGTCAAAAAATGCATCATATTGCAGCTTCATATAGAGCGCTATGCACCAATTATTCCTGACACTGCCGGATGTATTTCTTCAACTGTTTCCAAATTATCTGATAGATTAGATTAGTTTCCAAGCCAACTACAAGTGACGAGATAAAAATATTTTTTGCAATTAACATGTTGATGATCCTTAAAGAATGCCGAGTTATAAAGATTTCTTGTCCACACGACCTGATCTAGAGATTCCTATATTACTTCAATGATGTCGCGAGATAGATTTCAGTGGTTGTTATCGAATATTCATCTCAATGATAACTCAGTAATGCCTAAAAAAATGACAAAAAGTTTGACAAACTTTTAAAGTCCGTATACTATGCTGGAAGTTTTGGAGAAGACATTCCTGGAATCATATGAACCTGGGTTGTGTCAGTGGGTGGATGAAAGTATGGTTAAATTTAAAGGACGTAGTGCCCTTAAACAATATTTGTCAATGAAACCAGTAAAACGGGAGTATAAAATTTGGAGCAGAGCCGATTAGACGGGATATATATGCCAGTTTCAGGTGTACATAATGGGCAGAAGTTACCGAAAAATCTTTAGCTGCACGAGTGATCAAAGATTTGACTAACTCACTCGTTGGAAAACATCACCACGTATATTTTGATAATTTTTTAAATTCCGTGAGTCTTTAAAGAGAATTGTTGTCTCTTGGTATTTATAGATGTGGTACTGCTAGAAAAGGCAGAAAAATATGCCGGCAGACCTATAGAATCCGATAAAAATATGAAACGAGACTCGCCAGGCTCGAGGGTTTCCCAAGATGGAATAGTAGTACTGAAATGGATTGATAAAAAACCAGTATACTTTTTAAGCAATTTTCATAATCCAGAAGAGGAAACAACTGTAAAAAGAAAACAGAAAGATTGAACGTCCGAGAAAGTATTGAGTCCTTCACTTATGAGAAGTTTCTACGAAATAGACCATGAATCTTCAAAGTGGTATCAGAGACTCATGTGTTATTTGATAAATCGTATCGAATAAAATGTATTTTTTCCCAAAAATTTGTGTTTTCTTTGTTAGACCGGCAACTTTTCAGGTGATGTGTTAACCACAAAAATCGACCAGTTTTCATATAAAATTGTTTTTAAAAACCGAATTTTTAATAAAAGCACGATAGTAATAGAAAAACTTTTTATATTTAATATGAAGTTGTAGAAAAAATATCATATGTAACTCGGGAGTATACGAGTGCATACACGATACACTCCTTTCAGCCTCGTGTGGTATTTTATTCACTTAAGCAATAATCTCCTATTTTACTCCGTTGATATATAATCAACATTATTTAGCAAAGTTTTAATTTTTGTTCATATTATTTTAAATACCTGTCGTCGGCCCTATTCTGGTAATGCCCTGGGAGAAAGAATTTATATAGCTTTTATCTATAAATCTGTTTTTTCTGGCCTCGGAGGAAACAATTTTGGTGTACATTTTTTAGAAATTGAGAATAATATTTCCAGAGCGAAACTGGCAGGAAAAACTATTTCCAATTTTATTTTGTTTTCAAAAAAATTAGAACGTAACTTTTTATCTTAAACCTAAACCAGTCAAACTTAAGAGCTTAAGTTATGCTTCGTTTTGGACCACTTAGGAGAGCGGTATGACCACCAAAAGTTTAGAGGTCAGTTGTTTGTTTGTGACGAGAAGCCTATAAAATTTTGGTGATTGTAGCACTAGCCGAAGTGGTGTAACTTAACCTCTTAAGTCTGACTGGTTGAGGCATTAGCCAGAAAAAATTTATTTAAACATAATTTGTGTGTAAATTCTTTGCCCTATTCCCTATTCCCGGGGAATTGCCAGAAAAGGCTACTGTATGTAATGCTATTGTGATTTGTATTCCACTCATTTGGCAAATGCGAGATATAAATATAATAAATCTAATTATCAGGATGGTAAAGTTTTTGGATTGGCGAGTTGGTTCTATCGGTGGGTTGTTTAATCTATGTTTACTAAGACCTCCCGCGCTTTCAAAAATAATAAGTAAGTAGGTCGTGCTATCAACCTACATAAAGACTGCCAGGTTTAATGGGATGATCAGCAACTCGTCTACTCTAGATTCTAGCTAGACTGATTGATTAACTTAACTTAGAAATATCATGTAATAAACAAACTTAACGAACTTTTTCAACAACAATATAACCTTCTTAAGGCATAAATAAGAAATAAGTTTTAATCTATAGCCGTCGTTAACTGATTTATCAAAATGCTTTCGTGAAAATATTTTTGCGGGTGTCGACCTATTGGAAGATTCATTTACATTAGAAATTTTATCAAATTTTGAGACGAAATTATGGTTTCTTGTCTCTACAGCTAAAGGACAAATAAAATGATGTATGTAATATCATACTTTTAACGCTATTTGCCGTAGGCACTTGGCGAAACACACTTATACTTAATAAACACATTTTTATTAATCACTTGTTTTTTGTTCCGCAGAATATTTTGAATGTCTTTCAAAAAGTTTAAAAAATCACTCGATCGATTTCGACTTGTTAGGTCATCATCAGTAGAGTAGATACTCCTGATGATGACCTAACAAGTCGAAATCGATCGAGTGATTTTTTAAACTTTTTGAAAGACATTCAAAATATTCTGCGGAACAAAAAACAAGTGATTAATAAAAAAATGTGTTTATTAAGTATGTAATATCAAATATCTGGAGATCGATAAGGAATTATTTTTTAATTTAGTTTTGACGTGTGAGCTTCAAAACGTGAATCAAATGATGATAATCATTAACTTCCTTCATTGTTTTATACTTGGACTTTGCAATTTTGTACAACCGTGGTAAAATAAAGTCGGTTGTTGGGCACATCTTAATACAGTCTACATTTTTTAAAATAGGTTGACAAAGACTGCTACATCAAAAAATATGTAGTATAACATTTTGTCTTCTCGATTAATATTTTTATGATATTCTATTTTTTTAAATCTAATCAAAAAGAGTTTATCAATTATGTTTTCTTACATACAAATTTATTTATATTTTAAAGAATACCATAAAAAATTAAATGAAAAGTTATATAAACAGATCATTGAAGTACATCGAGTAATCATTAGTTGGTGTGTTCTCGGGATGGAAGGATTAAATAAAGTGAAACGTAAATGGTGATAGAAAACTTATAACAGTGAATTTAATTCTTTAGTGATTTTTTTTTTATTTAATATTCGGTAAATTTAGATTTTTTTTGAATTGATTTTTTGTGTGTGATTTATAATGTTGCAAGTGAATATGTTTTAAACATATGTGAAAATGTTAACATTGATTTAAATTTAAAGTGAATAAAAATGTTATTTGATGAAATATATTTCTTATCAGTTAATTACACAATACTATGGCTTTTAAAATTATGGATATATTATTGACTCTTAGATGGAATCATCATTAATTAGTATTTAATGGCATAGTACTTTGCTCGTATACGGATAAAATTTCGAACGTTTTGAATAAATTATTATTCATTTGAATTAGAACAGTGCTACATTTGAAAATATGTTTCCAAATTTTCTGCTTGGTGGCCTCGTTTAAAAGATACTAAAGTGTCACGACCTCAAATTTAAATATTTAAAAAATAAGATAACGTAACACCCTTTTGCGCTTTAATGTGTTTTATAATGACAGGGTAAAGACGTCTGAAATAGTTTTGGTTATATTTATAATTTTTGTGTAAAACTAAATTTATTTTGTGGAATATCGAAGATAAAATACTTAAAAATGCTTAGCAACAACACTCATCATTAACCAAACAATTCTTTCATCTTTGAGATTTTAAACGATTGGCTGAGTTAATTAAATTATTTAGATTTGCTATATACAACTTAAATTGATTTGATCTATTATATTTATATCTGCGAATAACCGCCCATATTCGTACCATTTGTATAAGTGTAATATAGAATAATTCGGTTGGATAAAATTTAATTTAAACTTTGTAAAATATCAAATTATGGCTTTCCTTTATGTATATTTTCAGTGTAACGATTGTTCATTTAAAAGCTATATATGTACATTGAATATGTTAAATATGTACACGTATGAAAATATATTAAATGTTACAATAAAATGTATATTTTTATTTGTAATTGGTTCAGAAATTTTAACTCTCCATTCATAAATGTATAGTTTTAATTAATTCCATGTTTAGTCATACTAAATAAGAAGATTGGCGGAAATGATTGGTAGCCCGAATTATTGGCATTATCAAATTCTTCAATAAATTATTAGTTTTTAGGACGTCAATTAAATTGTGATTTTTTTGCAGCATTATTTTTATGTGCGGCTCGTGTTGTATACTTACACAAACGAAAAAACAATAAAATTTAGCACCTGGATTTTGTTTTGTTTTTGCGTGATTAGTACGAAATTGAATGTTGACAAAATATAAATCCCTTAAGGGCTAGACCCACCAAGTGCGACGCGTCAAATTCCAAATGTTTCATACAACTCGACGCGCATATCCGTTCACACCAAGAGCGGTGCGGCGACTTTTTTGTTTTCAATAATTTTGAGAATTTTAGACTTTTGTTTTTTAAATCTTTATTATTGGTAAATAATATGAGTGCATACGTGAATCACGAATGAGAAATGTATGGACCACAATTGAAGTAGCATTATTTTTAGGTTATGTTCGGCGGCGATGGACGAGTTTTTTTGGCCGCTTGGTGTGGGACATAATTTCGCGACGGCAGATGCAACTCCATTCGATATAATTTCTTAAAACTGAAAATCCAAAATTTGTAATGTCTTTTATAATTAATTGGTATATAAATTGTTTTTACTATCGTTTCTATACAATAAATAAATAAATTAATGCATTTTTAAATTCGCCGCTCGCCGTCGACGCTTGGTGTGTCTAGTCCTTTAGCAAATGTGGGAAATTTTACATTGTGCTTCAATTCCTACTAGATTCTTTAAATTTTGTTTTCCTACCCGTCTCGCTCAAACATTCAATTCAAAAATGAAAATAATTTTCACATACTTAAACACGTGCCGCACATGAGTTTCCACACGCTGCGTTTTGCAATAAGACTCAAGCTGCACTTACCGTTCCACGTAAAACTCAAGTGCGACCCGTGTCTATGCATGTGTAAAATTATTCTCAATTAATATTGAGCGAAACGGATAGAAAAACAAAAAATAAAATTTAAAAAATCTAGTATACTGAAACAAAATGTAAAATCCTTCACATTTGCTCAGGCGTTTATTTTCTACTAAAATTCATTGTCATACTAATCACGTAGGTTTTTTAGGTTTCAGTGGTTGACACTTATGCCAATTTTTGGCCCATTGTGATACCACGCATTCACGCCACATCATTAACCCATTCACCTACTCACACAACTACAGTATACCACCTGCACATTGCAAGCTCCATGTCAACCTGTACATTGACGTGGACGCTCGGTTGGCGCACTCCATCAGAGGGTCTAAGTTGTGTTTATTAACCTCACCGACTGTAATCGATGATGAAAATTCGATTTGCATCTAGCCTCTGATGGGATTCGAACACAGTACCTCCCGGTCCAACTGCCGAATCTTTAACCACTGCACCACTTGTCCGGTTACTAATTACGTAAAAACAAAAGCAAAAATGCGACACAATTTTTTTTTTTAAACATGAGCCGCATTTTAGTGCTACTTTTTTAGTGCTACAAACGTGCTGCAAACACCCTTACGTTAAAATTTATCTTATTCCCGATTCTCATCGAATGTAGATAGCATTGGTTTCTACGTCACGTCTACAAAGGGGACGATAATGGTCAAATCCATTGTTTTGACAGTTTTGATCCCCCTTGTTTCATAGCAAACTGCGATTTGCGTTTTGTTCACCAGATGTCAGCAGGCGATGATGTAAGATACGGGGAAAAACGCATCGTGCTATCACACTGGGTGGAAAGGCTAATGCCTGCATTATAATTGAAAATGACAACATTCGTTATTTCCAGCAAAGTAGTTGGCATCTGGTGAACAAAACGCGAATCGAAGTTTATTATGAAGCTAGTAGAATCAAAACTGTTAAAGCAATAAATTTAACAATTCTCCTCATTGTAGACGTAGATACACCAATATGCTATCAAAAAATTCGATGAAAATATCGCACATATTGATCGAACGAGACCCTCAAAACGCATTTGAAAATTAAAGCAGTTGTTGTTAGCAATTGATATGATAATCAAGACAGCGCATTTTGATTATATAACTTAACTATAAAATAATTATTATAACATTTTACAGTTATTATAATTTTAAAATATTAATTAATGTTTACAGAAATGAAACACAAATATATTATTATTGCATTAGTTTTATGCATATTAATAGTTAGTATAAATGCCGAAGAAGAAAGGGTGAAAAAAAGACGTCCAAAAAAACCCAGGTTGGCACCAAAATTACCACAAGCAGATGAGCCACGAAGAGGGGAAAATATTTTAAATCGAAATTATGAAGATCCAGATTACAGTTATGACGATTTTGACGAAGAATATGATAATGGTAGGTATAAATTATAACAAAAATTAACTCACTAATGGTTTAAATTATCACTGCATTTTGAGAATTGCATAATACGTTTTCTTTTAACGGTTTTTTACCCTCTCTAAAAAAATTAAATTAAATCAAATCAAAAAATTAATTAATGTTTTCAATCAAAATTTATCTATGTGTGTCATCCAATAGTGTTACACAACAAATTGTCAGATTTATATGAGGTTCGAATCACTTAACCCAATAAATTGTGTGTGCTAAAAATCTAAAAATACTAATTTAACCATATGCGAATTGTGCTTAACTATTAATATTTATAAATATCACTTAAATCGAGTCGATTAAAATTCTAGATTATGATCTAACTAAAAATGTAGAATTATTTTATAAAATTGCATTTCCATACGCACAGTCGCACCATAATATGTAAAGAAAATGTTTCAATATATATGAACATCCCTCCAGCATACACGATGGTATTACAGTAATAATTAAAGTTGTTAACGTTTTATTGATTTATGCTCGTATTTAATTACGCTTGTGAAATTTCAAATTTTTGATTTATTTAAAACCATTTATATTTCAATTAACTGTTTCCTTTGTTGTTATTTATAAATTAATTTATGTTACGTTATAAACGCTACATTCTGTAATTATTTAATGTGCCACAGGTGCTTCTATACCAAGCGTAGATGATCCAAATGAAACAACTGAAATTTTTAGACAACCCGATGATGAAATTCCGACATCAGCTCGACCAGAAATTACGGTTAGCGTACGACCAGCCGAAAGACCTCAACCATTTTCTTGTAATTACCGTGGAAAATGGTACAGAGAAACAGAAGAGTTTAGATCTGGAGTGAATCTGTGTGCAGAGTGTCAATGTAACAATGGTGTAGTAACGTGTAATGAGGATCGTTGCCCACAACCTTTAGGTGGCGATGTAAATGTAGTAGTGCAACCGCCAACACCTAAAACAACTACTACAACTACAACAACAACACCGCGACCAACATGGGGCGCTGCTGCGATCGGAGGGGAAACACAACTTGGTGGGCGAGGCCCAGATGGAACGCCTGGGGAACCCGGCCGTCCAGGTGATTCTGGTGTTCCAGGAAGTCCAGGAGTTCCAGGTATACCAGGAAATCCTGGACCACCAGGGCAAACGCCTGACATGACATACTATACACAACAGTTGGCTGAATCTATGTCTAGTTCTGATAAAGGGCCTAGTGGTCCACAATTTTTACCAGAGAGTTTTCAATATATGCAAGCTCAAACTGGGCCGGTAGGAGCACGTGGACCTCCAGGTCCAGCCGGTCCTGTAGGGCCACAAGGATTTCAGGGTATACGAGGTGAGCCTGGGGAACCGGGACCTCCAGGTGCATTAGGACCACCTGGTGTAAGAGGATTACCCGGTCCACCAGGAAAAGATGGTGAAACGGGTGAAGATGGAGAACCAGGCCCTTCAGGTCCTGGTGGTCCACCAGGGCCAAGAGGATTACCAGGAATGCCGGGAATGCCAGGAGTGAAGGGCCATCGAGGGTTTACTGGGCTTGACGGTGCAAAAGGAGAAATTGGTATGACTGGTGAAAAGGGCAACACAGGACCAATGGGTCCAATTGGACCAGTTGGTGTAGCAGTAAGAACAATTTTTTTTATGGTAATTTCAGAAGTATCAGTAATTAATAATTTTGCATAGGGCCCAGCAGGACCTAGAGGAGAACGTGGACGAGAAGGACCTACAGGATCACCAGGACTTCGAGGAATTGATGGTATTGCTGGTCCACCAGGACAACCGGTAAAATGATTATCAATCATTGTTAATCCAATAAAATTATTTGAAATCATTTAAATAGGGTGCAATCGGAAAATCTGGGCCACCAGGATTCCCTGGAAGCCCGGGAGCCAAAGGAGACTCAGGATCGCAAGGCCCTAAAGGATCTCAAGGCCTACAGGGGTCCAGAGGTGAAGCTGGACGACCAGGATCGGCAGGAGAAGCAGGAGCACCGGGATTACCAGGAAAGGATGGATCAAGTGGCGAAAAAGGAAGTACTGGATCTGCAGGAGTATCAGGGGCCCCTGGATTTCCGGGTGCAAGAGGACCACCAGGGTTAAATGGAAGCCCTGGAGAAGCTGGGCCTAAAGGAACGCAGGTACTTTCGTCTGAAATCATTTTCATCCGTTCGGAAATGTTAAAATTTCTTATTAAAATTCGCATATTAGGGTAATCAAGGTGAACGTGGATTTAAAGGTGATTCAGGCTTAAAAGGCGAAGCTGGCCCGCAAGGACCAAGGGGATTACCTGGAGCAATCGGACCTGAAGGAAAAAGAGGAAAAAGAGGTAACAAAGGACCGTCAGGACCTCCTGGACCGCACGGAGAACGAGGTGCTCCAGGAATAACTGGACTTCCAGGACCAGACGGTGCTCAAGGTATGCCTAATTTTCCTTATAATAATTAACCCAATATACGATAGGTCCAGGTGACATATTTATAAAGAAATTTATATAACACTCAATTTGGGTTCTGTGAGTATGTCGCATATTGAGCAAAATTGTTTAAGTGCATGTTTAAGTGGATCTTAAATATGATTTTATTATGTAATTATTCTGAGTTTAAAACTAAAATATTGTTTGTTCAATCTCTAATTGTTTAACGTTGCATTCATTAAATAATTGCTTAATTTAGCAGCGGAGTTTACGCTTTCGCTGTATGTATAATATTTTCTTTTCCGGTTGTAAATTACTAATAAATAGACCAATAAATATACTTAGGCCCCAAAGGACAAGCTGGAGATGTGGGCCCATCTGGACCTACAGGACCAAAAGGAAGTCAGGGTGATGTTGGCCAATCTGGTGCACCAGGGGCTCAAGGCATTAGAGGTGCAGCTGGAAGACCAGGTGCTCCTGGACGCCCAGGTAGTCCCGGTGAACGAGGTATTCCTGGCGCTGATGGAAAACCTGGTGAAATAGGGCCGCAGGGTCCACAGGGTCTACCAGGGCCAATTGGAATGCAGGGAGACAAAGGATTTACAGGTGAAGCTGGCAAAGATGGAGAAGCAGGTGTGCCCGGCCAACCGGGACCTAGAGGAGATGCTGGGAAAGATGGTGGTCCTGGAGCTTCAGGACCACCTGGACCACCAGGCAATGATGGAGAGAGAGGACCGCCAGGATCTGAAGGTGCCAGGGGATTCCAAGTAATTTACTCATTAACTTTTTATTTATTATTTATTATTCTTTATTTATTATTCTTTATTTACATTTAGGGACTGCCCGGAACACCTGGAAATCCTGGATCACCAGGTAAAGATGGACAAAGTGGACAACCTGGATCACAAGGCCCTCCAGGTCCTTCGGGAAGTAGAGGCGAACGTGGGTTTCCTGGTGATAGAGGGCCAGTCGGGCAAGCTGGAGCTACGGGACAGAGGGGTGAAGTGGGAGCTCAAGGGGCAGATGGTCCACCCGTAATTTTATTTTATTTTTATGTAATCACATATTCATAAAACTAACAAATTATAATTTATATAAAGGGACCACCTGGTCCAGGAGGATCGAAAGGGCATGCTGGTTCACCAGGAATGATTGGTCTTCCCGGATTAAGAGGTGCGCCGGGGCCAGCGGGTGAAAAAGGTGAACGTGGAATTCTTGGAGCTCAAGGTCCAGAAGGTCCACCAGGAAGAATGGGCGAGCGTGGTTTGCAAGGAATAGTTGGACCGCCTGGACCTCCAGGGGAGCCAGCAGAACGAGGAGAACCAGGTGTCCCTGGAGTTCCTGGAGAATCAGGAGCAGCAGGCTCACCTGGTGAACGAGGTCCCTCTGGGCCACAAGGATTACAAGGTTTCCCTGGACCACAAGGTATTGCCGGCCTTGCAGGCATGAAAGGTGAAAGGGGATTGGCAGGAGTTAAAGGTGAACAAGGAAATGCCGGACCGCCTGGATTAACAGGTGAATCTGGCCCTCAAGGCCTAATGGGATTGATGGGTGCTAAAGGAGCACGAGGTGACGCAGGACTAAGAGGTGAAACTGGTTTGATGGGCGCACCAGGTAGACAAGGAGAACCAGGACAACCGGTAAGTTTACGAAATGCGATGATTTTTTTTATTTAACTCTATTATTATAACAGGGACAACCTGGAAACTCGGGACCAGTTGGGCCACCAGGTGCACCAGGTGTTAAAGGTTCCGTAGGTGATGCAGGAAGACCTGGAAATCCGGGAATGCAGGGTCAACCAGGGCCACCAGGGCACGATGGCAGCAAGGGCGATTCAGGAAGCGAGGGCCCTCCTGGACCATCTGGAAACCCAGGATTACAAGGGCCTCCTGGTGACCGTGGCCTTACAGGGTTACCTGGATCACCTGGTGCTGCAGGTCTAAGAGGTATGAGAGGCGCTCAAGGTGAAACTGGACAAACTGGTAAATCAGGTAGTGATGGACCACCTGGTCCGCCTGGATTAGTTGGACCGCCAGGAAACCCCGGGCCCGCTGGAGAGCCTGGCCATGAGGGACCTGCAGGTAAGTCAGGTCCGCCGGGTATAGCAGGCCGAACCGGAGATAAAGGTCCTCAAGGTCCTCCTGGATCTCAAGGAGGCCCTGGAACACCAGGTTTACCTGGGCCACCTGGGCTTGTTGGTCCAGCTGGGCAAACTGGAGAGCGGGGACAACGTGGAGAGACAGGGCCACAAGGTTTAGAAGGTCCTACAGGGCCAAGAGGAAAACCTGGTCCAGTCGGAAATGAAGGTTCCAAAGGAGAACGAGGGGAATCAGGAGGTAAAGGTATGAAAGGTCATCGTGGTTTAATTGGATTACAAGGGCTTCCGGGATCTGTCGGTTTCCCAGGCGATAAAGGTTCACAAGGTGAGAATGGAACACCAGGCAAGCCAGGCGATGTAGGACCCCGAGGACCGCAAGGTCGTGATGGAAATCCAGGCCCAGCAGGTCCATCTGGTCCACCTGGAGGTCGAGGTTCCTCAGGAAACGATGGTAAACCAGGATTAAGAGGTGAAGCTGGTCCGCCTGGGCCACCGGGGCCGCCAGGAGATTCAATTGGATATGACGCGGCTGCTCTTGCTGCTATTCTTAGTCAAGGGCAAGGAGCTTCTAAAGGACCTGATCCATTAGGCGATGAACCTCCGAGGCTTTTCGGTGACAAAGAATTAACCGAAGAAGACAGACGGGCCATTGTATTAAAATCTTACGAACAATTAAAATCTTCATTTGAACGTTTCAAACGTCCAGACGGGCAAAGAACATCACCAGCTAAAACGTGTCGTGACCTCGCTGCTGCTTATCCTACATTTTTATCTGGACAGTATTGGATCGATCCAAATGAAGGTGACATCAATGATGCTCTTACTGTTTTCTGTGATATGGAGAAACGAGCTACTTGTGTCTTGCCGTCACCAAAGAAAACAAAAGAAATACGATACACGGAAAAATCGTCAGATGATGATTTATGGTTGAGTGAAATTAATAATGGTATTCAAATGTCCTACAAATCCAATAATAGTCAGATTGGTTTCCTTCAATTGTTGTCGGCACATGCGACACAAAACATTACCTATCACTGTAAAAATAGTATTGCATATTATGACTCCAAACAAAACAGCTATCGTTATGGATTGAAGTTTTTAACATGGTCTGATTCAGAATTAACCCCAAGGGGTACTAATAAATTACGTTATGAAGCGCTAGAAGATGGATGCAAGGGTAGATCACAGGAATGGTCAAAAACAGTGCTCAGCTATACCACAAATAAATCAAATCGGTTACCTATTCTTGATATAGCCATACGTGATGTAGGTTCAAAAGCAGATCAGGCCTTTTGGATAGATATAGGAGCGGTATGCTTCTATTAGTAAATGATGACTAGTTAATGATTATATTAATTGTTTTTTATTTTGTAAATTAATACTCTGATACTTAATTATTCGATAAAATGATATTTTGAAATGAACACCATTGTAAACTTATCACTGCCATTCAACTAAGAGAAATAATCTTTTATAAAATAAAGTGAATTACCAAAGAAAATATGTTTGATTATTATTTTGGTTAGCACACGATTCTTATGATCATTCTATTCAAAGTCCAAAAGCAACAAATTTTAATTTCTTGGCGTCTTATTCTAATAACTCATAAGTAATAGACAAATTAGAATCAAGGATAAATTGCGATGGTTGCCGTTACATAACATAATTCAATTACGCATAATAATAAAATGAATAAATCGACAATTATTATGTGCGTGTAACTATGGCGCAACCGCATATTTCAACAAACTAGTTTAATTTGATAAAACTGTTTGCGATGTACTATAACCATAAAATAATTTTATTGTTGTCGACCGAAAAATCACAAAAAAATTACCAACGACGCTTGATGGCGAACGTCGATAGGATGTCCACAAACTGTTCGACTAGGTGTAGCCGACCGTTGTTTGTCAGCAATTGTTGGCAAAATTCGACCTCGTATAATAGCACGGTTATTCTTTCTCGACTAACAATTGTAAGTCTATATTCGCGATGGTGACAAAAAGTTGTTCGACCAACAATGGTAAGACAATATTCACCAACAGATGGCGCCACAGTTAGAAAGTCATCGGTAAGTTCCGGTTACGCGCCAAATAAATAAGTCGAATCAAGAGGCGAGTTTGTTTGCGAGTATATTTTTTTCTAATGACAACTGTAAGTTTTTATTTCTAGCAAAAGCCACTGTCTTTAATAAAATATTTATATAGCATTTAAGGAAATCAAATAAGAAGGTTTAATGGTTGATAATTCGGAAAATAAATTCAAAATAATCAAAAAATTGTTAATTTGCGGTTTATTTCCTGAGGACTAAAGCGCTCAGAACTAAACTTTAAAAACTTTTTTTAAAAACTCTATAAAAATTTATCTTAAATCGATTTTGCCAACTTCAGCATACCCCATACATTTGTTAAATCTACGAATGATATTTTTTAAAGCAATATGGCTTTTCATTTACTTTCAAATTAGCTAATTATAATTCAGCCAATTTAAAATAAAAACTGATTTTTTTAAATCAAAAAACTTAGATCAACGTCGATCTCTATTTATAACAAAATAATCCATCATAAACGTTCGACAGTTTTCTTGTAATATTCTTGATCTCAATAGTTCTGTGTATCTAACATTTTTAAAATAAATGCTAATCCGAGCTCGAGCCTATTTTTGTTTTAAAAGTGCATCCACTGTGATTGAGCATATCTTTTTGAATATTTACAGCACCTGTCCATGTATATTTCTATTTGTGAAGCACGCTCAAATTCATATAATTTTTCAACTTTCCACCTTATCAAGATCGCTGTAATTCATTAAAAATACAACGTTTGGACTATCGACGGGATGTTACGGCTACAGAGTTAGTAAGAGATATTTTCGACACTCGTATCGATTGTACGAAACTCCTACAACGGTTAAATCTCTACGCTTCCTAACGTTATATGCGTCAACGCAGCTGATTTCTATTTATCGACCAATCATCAACAGACTACGGTCTTTCGGAAACAATTTTGAGAGAAACGCGTATATTTAACGCGGTATCATATTTGATTTTCGTTTGTCGAGAGATACGTTGAAGAGAGATTTAATTGAATTTTATAATAGACAATGGATGCCACACTAGGGTAACTGGTATCCGGTAACTTCTTCGTTTGTTTCCCCTTTAAGAAAGAAACGAAAAAGTTACCCTAGTGTGGATATGCACAATTAGTATATGGCCATGAGCGTTGTTTTTGTTTTTTTTTCTGTATTTCTTGCATTACCGATTGTATTATGTAGATAAATGAAAATGAAATAATTGATTAATAATAGCCCGTGCTAAATGCTGAACGAACTTGTGATCCGCTTGGCAATGAGTGAGGAGCCGTCCAACTACCAATGCTTCAACCACGAAGATGTCTCCTGGGGTGATTTTGCCTCTTTTTATCAATAGTATCCACGCGAACGTGAAACAAAGATGCTCACTGAAGGTTTCGATCTCGCTAACCTCTTTGTGTCTTAGGTTGCTTGCGATCCGTTCTGAACCAAAAGTTACTCCCAGCACGGATCCATAGTTACCTCTTTCGAAAGTGGAAACCCCTTTTCTATTAAGACAGACAATAGGGGGAGTGAATAAAAACCGAGTGTGAGTGTTCACTCAGTATTTTCATGTGAACAATCACTTTCATGTAAATAAAAAAATCTCTTCGTTAAGTTTCGTTTTACATTTTACGTAATGGAGAGAACACTCAGTTTTGATGTGAATAAAAATAATTTGACGTTTGAATTTTGAGAGAACGCTCATATACATTTGATTCAGCCTCAACGTTTTTCAATACATAAAAATCGTCATTTGTTTCATGATTAATCATGTTTTTCACTTTTTGTGTACTTTTGTCACTTTGAAATGTTTTCATTTTTCATATTTTTTCACCACCACGAGTTTCTACATTTTCTTGTAAAAAAACCACTCAACATTTTCCAATTCAAAGCGATATAACGATTTATAATTTTCACCAGTATCACCAAAACGACGAAGATTATATTTTTTTCCTTGCGAACTTGAATGTTTATAAACATATTTGAAATTCTTTAAATTTTCTTAAATTATATTTTGCTTAAAAAAATCGTGTTTATAAATTTAGCATATTTTATAGCACAACACATTTGACATTTCTATGGCCGTATTCTGGTAATTCCCCGGAAATAGGGAATAATCTATTTTTGTAGCAGCTATTCCCCAGACATTTTCAGACGTCTGGGGACATTCCCCAGACCGTTTTACATAAGTTAATTCTGGCGATTGGGGAATAAATTTACCGGAAAACAATTTAATTACTTGAGGTCGACCGTAATAAAACAAGAAAACAAATGAATAAAAATAGTTTACTATGTTTACTTGGTTTTTATTAATATTTTAATCGAATTTTACTTAAAAAATAAATTTTGTTTATTAAAATAAAAATTGCATATTGATATTTCCAATTGACATTACTAATTTTTAGTATAAATTTACAGACATAATACACAAATTAGGTACGTATATACAATAAATTTCCGTTAAATTCTATTCCCAGTTAATTCTTTCCTAAAATAGGTATGGAATAATAAACGTCAAAACTGCTGTAATGGGGAATAATTTTTTCCCAAAAAAAAATTTCCCCAAAAGCCGGAATACACTTTTGGGGAAAAGGGAATAAAACTGCTATAAAATTTAAAATTTTCATTCCCCGGGAATTGCCAGAATAGCGCCACTGCACTCTAAAATGTAAATTTCGTATGAGTGAATGAAATACGTATAAGTATTTTTTTATTCACTTCACACCAAAAAGAGTGCTCACTTGAACAAGCTCACTCCACTCAAGAGAGTTCACTCAGAGTGAACATTCAATTTTTATTCACTCCCTCCAATATTACATGAAGCGGCCCATTCAGCAACTAGCGGCACCCTGTGGTCTAATATAACCCACCCCATTCCGGTGATTTAGAGTTAAAATCACCGGCGACAATCACATCCTTTGTTTCGTGCCGGATAATTGAGGCCAGCTAGTCATTGATTCTTTGGGCGAATTCTTCCAAATGTCTGTTGGGCGAAAAGTAACAACTGAAATAGCAAATTCCTTCAGCTTTAACCATATAACTTCTGTTACAGACAAAATTTTCTATTTAAAGTATCTCTTAAAAGGACGATGAGCGCTGCGTCACTCTCTTGTCTACTTTCCAATTACCAGCTCTTAGTCTTCACCGGTCCACCTCAATTACTATATCGACATCTGGTTTTCCTGCTGTTGCCAGCAGAAGATTCTGGGACGGACCACTCCTGTTTGTGGAGTATTCGCATTTACTTATATGAGACGATCTTCAAATCCTGTTGCCCTATTCCTGAATACGATACATAACTTCTTACGATACTATCTCTAAGTCCATAATCCGATTGGTATTCTTGAATACGAACGTGCCACAAATTTTTATTTTAACAGTGTAGGCAGAGAGAAATTTTTTTGTTGTAAAATTTCCTTCAAAACAAGACAGGGTAAACACAAAGAATATAAAAGAATATAAAATTTTCTATTTCATGTGTCACAAAATGCATATGGCGGTCTCATCGCAAAGAAAAAACCTACCAAACCAGTTTTTGTTTTTATTCAAATTGACAGCAAAATTTGGTTTTCTAAAAAATATTGAAATTATTAATAAAAATATTATAAAAACCAAAGTGAAATATAAAAAATTTGTAAATACGAAAAGTTAAGTTGTGAGAATAGAATATAATCAACTTTCGTACGCTACGCAGTAATTTGCTAGTATTACATGGTATTATATATAAATACATATATAGCCAATATTCCAATGTATATAATACAACATCAGTCGTCGCGAGTAAGGCAAATTTTTTGGTTGTTTTACTTAAAATATTTTATTAAATAAATTACTTAAATATATAAATAATATTTAATTAATTTACAATTAAGTAAAATAAATTACTTAGAATATTTTTAAATATATTTTACATCTTTAGTTTTGTTGTTTTATTTTCATTGTCGTTAACTAAAATGACATTGAAAACAAATTCGTTCATGCCCGTATTACAAAAACTGTTCGAATTCGAATTGACTGGGACGACTTGAGTCCAGAGTTGTCAAGTTATTTGTACCATTCTTTAAAGGTATTGAGAAATAATATACCTATTATATCACTACCATTTTGATTCATATGTGGCACTGTAAAAGGTTGGATTACTTTTGGATAAAATGCATTTGTGGGAAACGTTTTTATCCAGTTATAATTTTGGCGAATAATATTTTATTATTTCGATATGATTGCGGATCGTTCTTTCGTTGTGGTTTGTAATTTAACCCTTATGTGAGTGACAAGATACCCGGGTACCATTTGCACGTCTAGCTTGTAAGTTCCAGTCTTATACCCTAGACAGACACAAACTAGCTAATCGCGAATTTGAGATTACGTAGTTATTTTTTTCAGTCTTCAGCACACGACAACATAACAAGTATATTACAATCGGGTTGTAGGAAGAAGATAATCGCGAAGAATAAAAGAAGAATAAAATCGCGATTTTATTTGTTTGACATGCATGCAATCGCGATTGGAAGAAGTAGCGATAATCTTTCTGTCTGTCCATGGTATTAGATTATACTATAGATAACGGAACAATACAAATTTCAATACAAAACACAAACCAAAATTGAAGTAATAAAAATGTATGACTAAGCGAGGTACATATGCATAAAATAGAAAACACAGATGAGGCGAAAAATGGAAAATTTTCGTCATTTTAAAGTGTTTTCTTGTGTGACGTCTACTTGAATGAAAACTGTTTAGTTTCAAAAATATAATTGAATAAATAAGTGCTCTATCTTATTACAATGACAATGTAGTGTCAAAACGAGTCATGAGTGAAAACACACAGTTATAAAAAAATATGGAAATTTCTTTTCACAAGTAAGTTTTTTGATAGTGTTTACAAACTGTTTAATTAACTTTTTCTGATTAGCATTTCAATTGATTTTAATAATATTACACAAATTTATAGCATATATATGCATAAGTAAATACGTTCAGTGATAAAGGTGATTTATTTTAAATTTCATTCAAAACAATAAGTGGAAACATTCGGATGTAAAAACAAAAACGAAAAAAGTTGCTCATCATTTTAGAAAATAACAGTAAAAAATTCTGAAATTGTCTTGAAAACCCAGTGGCGTTATTAAAATTTTTATATTTAATTTTCATGGGGCAGCGATTCGCTATTTATGCTGTGTGCCTCAAGTCGATTTTTCTGTCTAAATTTCCAACTTACAGCGCATCCCCAAAACAATTCCTTTAACTTTTTCCTTACAGAAAAGTATGAAAAAAACTTGAGAAATTTTTTTTTTCAAGTTTTTTTTCATACTTTTCTGTAAAGAAAAAGTTAAAGGAATTCTATTGGGGATACGCGTTAACTAAATCGATGGTTAGTTTATACCAATCGTTCACAGATGGCACGAAACAAACCACATCTGATGTTTAATTAAAAACTGCTATATAAACTTAAATTTAACATTCTACAAAACATTTCTAGTCGGTAATTGATATATCGAAACTAAGTTTTCAGTTTAGAACTAAATATCGGGTAGATTTTGGTTTACAAATACTAGAGACATCTAGCAATATCTGGGTGAACTAACGATTAATTTAGTTAGTCGGAAATTTAGACAAAAAAAAAAATCGGCGTCAGGCACACAGCATTAGTTGTATTAAATTTTGCGATTTATTTTCTTTTTTAATTCGTTTAGTTTCAAGTATATTAAATTAATATGCGCATATGGTTTATTACAAATATTCAAAATCAAATATGAATTATATTTTTGATTATTAATAAATCGATTAATAATTTATATATTAATAAATCGATTAATTTTAATGATAAAGGATACTTTAATATGTTTTAGATATTTTAGTATAACATTTAATTTATTTTAATGTAATGGCGGGCCCCCGCCCTATGTAACAATTCACACCGCCATTAGATGATGTTATGAAATTTATAATTGTTATACAAAATATCAAAACAATAATACAAATATTACAAAATTGATACTTCAAAACAATACTGTCAGTGTTCTATCTATAGTATAATCTAAGGTTCCAGTCATAATAAAAAGTTTTAATTTTATGAGAACTTCTAGTTCAATTGATAGATTACGATCACACTTAAAAATGAGAAGTTTTACAACTGGACGCACGCGAGAGCAAAAAGTAGTTTAGTTGTACCAATTAAGAGACCCGGGTACCTTTATATATTTTACACTATATTTGAAAGAAATAGTATGCAAATATTTTATAGTTTTGTGTTATATCTGTTTATTTATTTCATTTAATTTGTGTTTATACTTTTATTTATTTCAAAAAAATGGACCAACATTTTTTCTTACCATCGATCATTTTTGTGGTGGTGTAGTTATCCTTTACTATAAAATAGCACGAAAGAGCGACATATTATATATTTACCTCGTAAATAAACCTTTGTTTTCTAAATGAAACAATAAGCTTTGAAAATATTACTTAATTTATTTTTAAATATATTTTAATATGTTTACAAGATTTTTTAAATATAATATGTATACTATTTATATTAGGTTTATATATATGTAGTTACAAGACAATTGCCATTCGCCACTAGTTTAATGAAACAAAGTTCTCTTGTTGAAATTTAAAACCCCGTTTAAAACAGTTTTCTGACAGTTAATATACAAATTTTGCTAGTTCAGAGCATAATAAATTAGGAACAAATATGTAAAAAGTATATTATTGATTTAATCAGTAAATTTTTAATTATGGTTCAATATGTTTACGAATTGCTTTGAACATGAACATCAAGACATTTTAAAGTGCGTTTTTGAATTTCAACAAGAGAGTGAAATTATTTGGAAGATGCATTCGTTTCAAAATATTTGCTCGCAACTTTATTAAATAAAAATTAATGGGAAATATTACAAAAAAAATGACTAAACATAAATCATAAAAAAATAATCTGTTATTCATTAAAATTTTTAAGTTGTATTGTATTTATTGTAGTAATTGAAGATTTTTATAAAGGAATTTCTGTATACTTATCCACTTAAAATATTTTATTTATATGTACACTATGTAATATTTAAATTTAACATTTTTTGCAGGTTCAAATGAATATTTCCGGGTTTTTGCTTCTATATATAATGTAATATAGTAATCTTAGCCATAAAAATATCAATTAACATATATAAATAATTATAATATAATAATAAGGTATATTTAATAAACAAAACATTAATAATTATTATATAATTTATTTGTATGTATTAAAAATATTTACAATCATTGTTTTACTAATTCAATGTCTTTAATTTTTATTTAAATCGAGTGTTTTATTAAAAAAATACAGTAATTATATTAATATTATTTAGAACTATGCAGTTTAAATCTTTGTAAACTACTAAATTTAATTATTTACAATTAAATTTCTGTTTCTAATCTATATATATTTAGTGTCCGGGATAAGGCATATTACCTAATATTAGATGTAAATCGTGAAATTTTAGTGTTTTATATATTTTCTCTGTAATTTATAATATCGAATGGCAGACCTAAAATATTTTACTTCAAATTATTTAGCCTTGTTTTGATTAACTTGAACATACATTTCTGCATCTATTTTTATTAAAAAGTTGATGGGATTTTATAGAATTCATGCTTAGAATAGAATATATTTTTAAAATAATTTAATATATTTTTAAAAATACAATTTAGTTCTTCAAAAATTGAAACGGAAAATAATATTTATAAACACACTGAAATATCGATGATTTCTGATATCGTAAATAATTGCAATAAAAAAATAAATAAATAAAAAACGGAAAATTTAATACAAAACCATGTCAACGTTATTATGAGCATTAGCTCTGTACCCAATACCCAATTGATATTTTATTTTAAAAACAAATCGCACATTAAAATACCATTTTTTTAAGCTAGTAAAGTACCCGAAGTTTCACTTAATTTTTTCTAATTTAAAGGATATGGAACATGCTCAAATACAAAAATATTCGAATCATCAGGATGAGGAATCCTCCTGATGATTCGAATATTTTTTTTATCATACGACGTAATACTTATGCATGGCAGATAAATTAAATAAATCTTAATCAACAAACACTATTTGAATTTAATGAAACTATTTAAAAAATAAATTTATTTTGAACACGCTAATAAAATAGAGAAATAAACGAGATTTTCAAATTCGATAAACCATAGGCATAAGTTATTAGTTAATTTCCGACACTATAGACTACATGAGCTTTGTATTTCCAAAATTACGTAAAAAGATTAAACAAAAAAATTAAATTATTTGTTATTAATCTTTGCAATCTGTTTAGGGGCCGAAGCCTCTTTTACGCAGTCCACTTTTCACGTCCTAATTCTCTCACATCCTTAAGTAGACCATCTGCACATTTCAAGCTCCATGCCCGCTTCCGAGTATAGTACTGACATGGTTGGTGAATTGTAGTGCTCTTGAGAGGATTTAAATTGGGGGTGATCTGACGAAAACCTTACCACTCAAAAGCATTAAAAAGCCAATTTTTATGGCACATAATTTTGGGACTCGGACATAAAATGAAAATCTGTAGTTTCACTGTTTTCATAATGACAGAAATAAACATTAACTAAATTTTTGACAAAACAAAATTATCACCTCAATTGTCATAGTTGTCTCACGTTATTTTAGACGTTTATAGTGACGTCACTTCATTTTTGCTGTTATCATAGTGGTATCTTACGCCTATAGTCATTTTAATCGACAAGTGTCACTTAAAATAACATTCTTGTCACATCAATTTTACAAGTGAGGAGAAGTGACTAGTATAGTTGAAGTCTAGACTAGTAAAAGGTAGTTATTTTTTAATAAATAATTATTGTTTATGTAATGTTTTTAATGTGGCGTTTGAATCGACTTCAACAATACCAATTTTGGCGCGACGTGACACGACTGTGACTGTAGTCACATCAGTTGAAATGAGTCGACTTCGACAATTGAGGTATATGATAGAAAAACGTAATCGACCTATTTCGTTGCAAATTATGTAATTTACTATTTCTGGTTTACCAGTAAAATACGAACTCGTAAATTCGATCCGCCGCGAATATTCCTATTATGAAACTTTTTTTTGGCCGTAAAGTTTAAAACCATGAAATATGCTAGTTTGTGTTGGTTTTAGTTAAATAATAAAAAAGTTTCAAATTAATTGTAATAAATTAAATTAGTCAATTATTATAAAATAATTGAGTAACTTACATTTTAAAAAGTAATTAAAGTATTTTATTTTAATAAAAAAATAATAAGTATACACTATTGTTTTAGTAAATACGATATTCGTCACATAGGAGCAGTCGAATTTTGACATTTGATTTTCGTAAAATTCGATTTCGATTTTTTTTTTTGGATCGAATTTTACGAAATCGAAAAAAATTCATAATAGGCCTCCCCAGATTTATCGATTTTTGCCAAAAGCCCCCAATTTTTATAAAAGGTAAAAATAAACTTTCAATCGGATGAATTCGTTCGTCTGGGTCGACAGATCGTCGTTAGCGAGTCATTAGTGGATATCTACAAAATTCACCAAATTTCTTTTTGATACATATACCGTAAGAACACCATTGTTCGATTTGTATCCTAGTTTCACAACAAACAGGGGGTCTATTATGAAATTTTCGACCGCGTTTTTTTTCGACGTTGTCGAAAATTTGGTATTATGAAATTTTCGACGCGTTTTTTTTTAGATAACGTCGAATATTTTACGACAGCTCTTGAGGTGTCGAGTACATAAAAGAAAAGCGTTAAGTGTTGAGAAATAAAAAAAGTTTGTTAGTAAAAATAAATTAATAATTTAAACTTATAAAATTTTAATTAATAAAAATTACTTAATTTAAATTTAATAAAAAATAATTGATTTAAATTTAATATTTTTGATAATTTCCAACAATAAATATTAAATTTAATAATAAATTATATATTTTTTTTTATCAAAATGTGAATATGATTTGAATTTAGTAAATTCTTATATTAGTGTCTTAGTTTGTTATATTAACAATAAACTTTTTTATGTTTTATATATAATTTTCCTTATAGGACCGGAATAAAATAGTATGAAAGAGAAAAATTTTATTTTGATCGGATTTGGTTTTTTGGTATTCAGTTTTTACTATTTTATAATTTTCCTTATAGGACCGGAATAAAATAGTATGAAAGAGAAAAATTTTATTTTGATCGGATTTGGTTTTTTGGTATTCAGTTTTTACTATTTTGTCTTTTGAGGAATAAACGAAAAAATTAAAAAATATGTTTTGCGCTTATGCTTTTGGTAACCTAATTATATACGAGTAACACAATTTTATTTTTGAACGGATTATTTTTTGTGTTAAAACCAAAATTAAAATCTAAATTATGTATTAATGAAACCCTCAAATTTAAAAATAAAATGTATTTGCATAATATTTTCTTGTTTAAGCACCTTTCTTCTGAAAACACCATAACGAAATAAAAATGATTTTACGCATACATAAGTAAAATGCAATTGTGTATTTTCCTTCAAAATTAATCATAATACCGATTTTCGACGTTGTCGAGTTGTCGACATCGTCGAAAAAAAAATCATAATAGCGATTTTTGACGTTGTCGACTGTCGACGTTGTCGAAAAAAATACGCGCGACGAAAATTTCATAATAGACCCCCAGGTTTGAAGTGGTCAAGTCAAATCTAGAGTTTTGCCCTCAACATGCATGCAATTGTGCTTTGGTAGCATTTTTTTTATGAATGCTATAATTTTAGAGCGCAATTGACATACAAGGTATTCTATAATAGCTGAGTTAAAATTTATTTAAATATAAGTCCTGCCTAAACTTTCATTGACATATATTTTTATAAGTAAAACTACCAAAGATTGTGATAGTTACACTAACAATGCAACGTAAATTTGATTTTTTTTTTGTTTCTGCACCAACACATTTATGCTTAGTTGTTTATGCTATATAGTTAGTTACACCAATGTATCTTTAGTTACAGTTTGTTTAAGTCATATGTATGGTGATAGCAGGACTTATACTTAAGTAGATTTTGCCTGAGTATATGATTTATAAATGCGTTTTCTTCTTCTTGGGAAGCAGGATGAACATTTTAAGATTAAGTTTATAAATTGAGCGAACCATTTTGAACATCTAGACTCGAGTCAATCAGTTTCCTCTAGTGATTCGTAACTGACAAACTCCTTTCCTTCTCATACGTTACCCAATTTGTACTAGTTCAAGTAACGGTTACTTGACGTGGATGGTGTAGTTGATGTTGCATTATCTCTCTGTGCCCCCCAAAAGTTAAAAGCGGTGGATACAATTGATTTACATACATTAATGATAATCTTTATATTTAACGCATATTTATGAGAGGAATTGATAAAAAAAGCCTTTTATGTACAATTAAGTCGTTCCACAGTCCCATTTAAATAATGCAAAAACAATATGTTTTAAAATTAATATTAAATAACATTTATCGAGATTTTGCAGTAAATAAAATATTAAGTTATTATTTTAAATAAAAATATTTATTAACTTACCGAATAAAATTACGTAACAATTAATTAAGTATAGTTTTACAGTATGTATGTTCAACTTTCAGTTACAACTAACCGGTTGGTCAATTTATATAATTAATAGTTGCAGTTTTATAGTTTATTTGATAGAAAAACGTTTGTAAATAAATAAATTAATTTGAAAAAGTAAATTTGGAGTTAAGTGTAATTTAAATAAAAAACATATAATAAAATATTTAAAGTAATTTTTAAATTAAAATATTACATAGATTCGACGGCGTTTTAAACGAAATACGTAAAGATCAATTAAATGTGAATAGGCTTTTAACAAATATCATTAAAATTTGTTTAGTAAAATTCATTCATCACCAGTGCAATGTTGCATATCTAGATTTTTTAGATCTTCAATAACTTTTTTAGTTTGTTTTATATGTGCCACAACACCTGCTTCTGACTGCAATTAAAAAGATAATAATAGTTAAATTAAAAATAATAATTAAATAAAAATGAATGGTAATCAAAAGTTTGTTTTGTATTGAATTATAGAGTCTGTGTTACAATTCAACCCGAGCTGCCAGCTTGCTGTAAAAAATTAATGTTTCCGCACACAGCGCCTCTTTGTAAACGGTACCTACGACTTACGCCGTGTTTGCTAGATTCCCAAATATTACTCTGAAATGAATATTACGGAGTGTGCAAGCAAAAAAAAAAATTAACTATGTATACCGGATCATTTCGGAAACAGCACAATCTTCGTTCGATGTACTCTGCTCGTTCGGGTTGAATTAATAAGCAGACCCATGAAGAATACTCCGTTTCAGAATTGAAAGAGGTACATTTTTTTGAATAAAACAGGTATTTCTTTCAAAATTGTAAACCAACTTGTGCTGTGACTAATAAATAAATTAAAATCTCAAAGCAATTTTATTTTATTATTTTAAGTTATCTGTGATTTAAGCAAAATTTATCGTTTCAATAGTCTAGTTCTAGTTTTTTTTTCATTCAAGCCTTACTGAACGCGGAGACGTGTAGTACCTAGACAGTAATAAATATTAATAATATTTGTTACTTCGTGCAAATTGACAAATTTTTCAGCCTGGAGCTTAAACGTATAATAGAAAAAAGATGTTTAATTCCATCACACCAATTTGGGTCTTAGTTGTTTTTGTGACTAACATCGTTTCCTAGTATCAACCTTATCTGTCGAGGATGTAGCAAGAACTTAGACCCGCATAATTTTGGAATATAACTTACACTCAGATATAATTTGATATTTGGTTCTAGATAACCCAGGAATGCGCTTTACACACCTAGGATTACCGTCATGGTTGGCTTGTACGTCTCTCTCTTATCATATCATCTCTTTGCTAGGTAGTCAGATTATTTGTTGTTCCATGGACTGAGCGACGAAACATAATGGCATGAAAATATGTTTATAGTGAACCCATCTAGTATTAATTGATTACTCACTAAAACAATAAAATCTCACATCTGATATATAAGATAAAGAGCGACCACAAAACGGTATTAATTTTCAGCCTTTGCATTAAGCTGTCTTCAAAAAGAACCTCGATATTTAGGTGCCGCACGAGTTGACGCAAAAAAACTTGATGGACTGTGTTTTCATCTGCGAATCCTTGGCCAAACGGAACGAAATCGGGCCATTTCTGAAGCGAATGGTGATTGGTGACGAGAAATGGTTCACATATGACAATGTGAAGCGGAAAGGATCATGGTCGAAGGCCGACGAAGCGGCCCAAACGGTGGCCAAAAAAAGATTGACAGCTAGGAAGGTTTTGCTTTGTGTTTGGTGGGGATTGGAAGGGAATCATATACTGAGTTTCTGCCCAATGGCCAAACGCTCAATTCGAACCTCTACTGTCAGCAATTGAACCGAGTGAAGGTAGCGATCGACCAGAAACGGCCAGAATCAGCCAATACGGAGGTGTCGTGTTCCACCAGGAGAATGCCACTCCTCACACGTCCATGATGATTATTAAGCATAGTCTGGACCTGGAACCAAGCGATTATTATCTGTTTATATCCATGGCAAGTGCTCTTGATGGTGTAAAAATAGCTTTAAAAGAGGCTAAATTGGCTACTCAGGTTTTTGCTAATAGAGACAAAGCGTTTTGCAAAAGCAGCATAATGAAATTGCCTTCTAAATGGCAACGAGTTATCGTAAAATGGAACATACTTGAGTTAAAACAAATTATTGTAACCCCGAAATAAACGTAAAAATAATGGATTTATTTTTTTCCAACCTTTTATAAGTCCTGCTAACTCTACGCATATGAAATAAACAACAAATAACTAAAGATGTATTGGAATTTTTTTTCAAAGAACTATGAATGAAGAACTATAAATGTGTTGGAGCAGAAACAAAAAAAAAATGTGAAAAAATCAAATTTCCATTGCATTGTTAGTGTAACCAATTTTCGGTAGTTATTTGTATATAGGAATCTGTCAGTCCGCATTTCCACACTTTGATTCTTTCGTCGTAATTCTTTCCTCGTTTCCTTCCCTTTATCACCAAACTGTTGTTAGCTTATTGGTAAAGGGGAATGAAAAGAGGAAAGAATCACGACGAAAGAATCAAATTATGGAATGGCGGAATGAGAGTTACAACAGGACTTATATTTAAGTAGCTTTTGGTCAAGACTATGCCAACTCAACAAATCATTAGTAAATTATCAGGATTATCATCACAATAAATTATCATGAAATTATTACGAAATGTCATTGACCTTTGAGGTTATGTTTCATCATTATAAATTTAATTTTCAGAGTGAAGACATACATTTTTGTTATATTTATTTATCTCAATCTGTATTCTGTGTTAATATATCGAAATTCGTGTTAATTTTCTTTAATATATTTAATTTTTTCAATAGTTGATGTTTGTCCATTATTTGTTTTTTTCACGAATCGACACACAAATTTAGCATAAACTGATGTCTTCAGTCTTTAAATTAAATTTATAATGATGAAACATAACCTCAAAAGGACGACATTTTGTAATAATTTCATGATAATTTATAGTGGAATAATTCCTGATAATTTGCTGATAGTGTGTAAATTTATATAACCCTAATGTGAGTGACGTGGGTACCCGGGTACCTTTTGCCCTTTCAGACGTCTATTTTTGTATGTTTTACTTCCAATAAAAACTTTAAATTTTATGAGAACTTCTATTTCAATTGGTATAGATTACGATCATACTTAATACGATCATATGAGAAATGTTACAACTTGGACGAACGTGGAAAAAATAAGTTAATCACTCAAATTAAAATATTTTTTCTTCACTCACATGAGGGTTAACACGGATCTAAATACATTAGAACAAAATATAACATCAAATGCAAAAATTACCAAATTAGAACGTATTAATAAATGGAATAACATAGATAAAAAAGCTGAACCTACAACCGCGATCAAAATAACATACAGATCAACCAGTCTACTTTATAATATAGCGATTTATGAGGTTAACAGACGTGTCACATATTATATCCAAAAACCACTGATGTGGAAAAAATGCCTAGTATACGGACACACGCAAAAACACTGTAATGAAAAACAGAAGTGCACCAACTGCTCTGAACAAGACCACATTAGAAATGATTGCAAAAATCAAAGCAAATGCTACTATTGTGGAGGGTACCACACAACCAACAACTTCCTATGCGAAGAACATAAAAATAAAAAAAAAAAAAAAAAATAAGATACCTAATGGTTATCAAAAAAGTATCATATGGGGAAGCTAGAAATATAGTAAAACCGTGAAGAAGTAAAGAATTCGACCTAAATCAAGAAAATTTTCCACCAACAACAATGATAAAATGGTAGAAATACAAACATTGAAAAATGAAATGTCATTCATGAAAACGAAACTGATCAACGATAACCAAGCATTACAAGAGGAATTAAACGATATAAGAACATCATAGTAAAGATAACACATATAAACAGGAAAATCCAAGTAGGTAACAGGACAGAGTTTCATAAACCCAACATCAGATCAAGGAGCTCAAACGAATGTAGCAATAATAGAGATATTGGAACAAATTCAAGAGATGGACAAAATAATAACAAACAAAAACAAACCTTCTAAACAAGCAAACAACAACAATGAATAAGTCACTAAAATTAATGCAAAAAACATAAGAAGCTTCAAACAGAATAAGGAGGAATTAGACCAATATATAAACAAGGAGAAAATAGACATAACATTCATAAGCGAAACAGGAACAAATGATAATAACAGGATAAAATTCACGAACAAAAGATTATACGTAAAACACAGACCAGACAATTATGGCGGAGTCGGTTTAATTATTTCCAAGGAAATTAATTCAAAATAAATTCCAATCAATGCAAGATATGAACCCATAGAAACCATAAAAATCCAAGCAACAGACACGAACAACGACATCCTAAATATCATTGGAATACATATCCCACCGAATTTAAATAACAAAATAATACAAGAAAAATTCAAAATGCTAATAAATGATAATAATAACAACAACAACAAAATTATAATCATAGGAGATATAAACGTACATCACTGATTATGGGAATTAAATAGTAAAGAAGATTGCAGAGGAAAAATAATAGCCAATATAATAACAACATCAAAATTTATAACGTTAAACAAAGAACATCCTTGGATGGGACCACACGGACGTAGTTCGGCTATTGACATATTGATCGCAACTCAAGACATAATACAGAAAATACAATGGTACACGGATAAAATTTAAATTGGTTTCACAGATCATATACCCATCAGATCATATACCCATTTAGAGAACGCAAAAAAAGCCACAGAAGAGATATTAAAATTAATCCGGCACATACATTTGACTTAATGGATGGACTACGAAAATGAATTACAAGAAATCATTGAAAATAACACAAAAACAATAAATCATAGTAACAAATACATACCAAAAGCTGGTGGACAGAATCCATCAGGAATGCCATTGTAAATAACAATTTTTATTTTCAAGTACTAATTTCATTGAAAAGCTGATAAAATTCTCTTTTAAACAAGGTATGTAGAATAATTATGACTATTTAATTAAAAAGTATTCCAAATTTAAACGAAACTTTTAGAATTCGATTTTCTTTAAGATTTTTTTTTGTTTCTGTACCATTTAATTCCTAACAATTACTCTCCGTCAGTAATTGTTTTTTGATGGAAACATACTCGTAGTTCAGACCCTTGGCTTTCACAAAAGCTTACTATTTGTCATATTTGCTATATAACGCCATCTACAAAAATTAAAGTTCGCAATTTTGTATTTCCTTTTTTAGACATAGTATGTTGGTACAAATAGGCCATGAACCAGTTTGTTATGCGAAATTCTTTAGACTTTTCGAAAAAAGTTACCCGGTTTCTGTGTAAAAGAACATGAAAAAAATTTACCCGACTTCTGTATTAGCATTGGTGAAAAGAAAGACAAAAAATTGTTTATATACATATACATATCAGATTTATCATTTCAGCTTGTTAGCATCGGCATAATAAATGGGTATTTTCGTTAATTCATTCTTCAGAAAGAATAGAAGGAATAGAATGTTGATCACGTGATCTAAGAACATTCCGAACGAAATGTAATAAAAGAACATAAATAGAATAAACAGAATACTTTGTCACAGCAGCAACTTGTTTTTATTTTGATAGCATCTACTTTTGTTGAACCATAGATAATATACAAATATTATATACATATACATACATATACATATATAATACATATATTTATATTATGTTGTTTTATTAAAAACAAGAAAAAATGAATTTTTTGCACACGCACTATCACAGCTTGACATTTCAAAACAGAATATTCTTTTTGTCCTACCTATTGATGTAGATCAAAAAGAATGCGTTCTGAAAATTCCGAATGAATAAAAGAATAGACAAAAAAAGAATAGAAAACATAGAATGAATAAAAGTACGATTACTGTCAATTTTAAAACGTTCGGAATGAATAAACGAAAATACCCAAAATATAGTCAACTCTCCTATATAACGCGATTAATTCGTACCGCGTTACATGGAAACCGTGCTATAAGAAACTCGATTGTAATTAAATGCATTTTATGGAAATCGCGTTATCACAAACATAGAAATAAGACAAATCGTATTAACTTACATCGCGTTATATGGGAAACGCGTTATAAGAAACTGAGAAACGCGTTGTATGGAATCTTAGAAATAAATAAATTGTACACAAGTAAGCCTATATAAAAAATGCATTCTCAAAATATATTATCAGATTGAGATTAATAGGGTTCATGAATGAATTTTATAAAATGACAAAGATTATATAATTTATTTAGATATTTTAATCTAAATTTATTGCATAATTCATAAAATTAAAAGCTAAATTAGAAAAAAATATTTACAACAAAAAATTAAAATTATACTATATTGCGTATAATGTATTATTCAACATCACTGTCTAAATTTTTTTTTCTAATTGGCTGAAAATTCTCGTCACTTTACAAATTTTCTTCTTGGTTTTCAAATGTAGTTTTATTTTGTAGTTCTTCCAAAACGTCTTTATATGGAGTCAAGCAATTTTGAAATTCTCGTTTAAATTTTTCACTGCGTATGGTTGAAGGGTCATTTTAAATGAAATAGCATTCAATTCTCTAGCCAAATGTAGTCCTTTCTTAAATAATAACTGAAGTTTTAAACGAATTTGTTATTAGTGTTTCCTCCACAAATGCATTGAGGGTAGACTCATCAATTAATTCTGCCAATTCTTCCTCCATAAAAAAATTTAAAATAAAAATCACTATATTAAATTCTCTATTAAAGGAAATTAGCGTTTAAAATACTGAACTGTCAAATTTATATGCCAAGCTAAAAATAAACGCGTTCACTCGTGTAATAAAAAAAAATTGGTATATTTTACTGAAGCGAAGTTAGCCGGGGTAAAATATGTCAAAAATATACCGATTTTTTATGTCAGAAAACCATCAGTGAACACGCTGATTATTTTCGTTTGGAAATATCTCTCTCTACGCATCATTTATATTTAATAAAATGAATGAAATAAAAACTGAAAATTCACATATTATGTATATAGATATCCTCGTATATGCATACTATTTAAAATATGTAAATGTGTACACGATCGAGAATTCCTTCTCATTTTAGATATATCCCTTTTGCTGCACGGTAACACAATTGTGTGGGTACGGCAAAACTACCATGTCAAAAATTTATTTTTGTATGTGTTTTCAACCAACTTACAGATTTGTGCATTCTTTTCAAACTTATTTTCGCCCGAAAAAAAACACTATATCTATACACACAATTGTGTAGGTAGTACTTCAAATCAAGCCAAATTTTTTATCAAAAACGCAATTACATACTATGATTTTTTACTCACACATTTGTGTGGTTTGACCTTAAATTGTTTTTTTTTTCCAAGGAATGTGAAGTCGAACACAGGAAACATAATTATTGATTCATTTCTCAGCGCATATTCTTTAATTTTTCGTTGCGTAGGAAAAATGATGATTGTTTTGCGCTTCATTTTAGCTTACAGGGAACGTTTCACTAAACGAAAAAGAGGGTAAATTTTACGGAATAGTTTTGGTATATCGTAAATAAATTTTTAAATTATTTATTGCTTAACTCAATGGTTTATACTCGAAATGAAAGTTATAAAAAAAATCAATATTAGAGAAAGCTTGACCGTAAAAATTGGCAAACTCGTTAGAAATGATTGTGGTTGTAAATTGTACTTCAAGGTAGCAGAATATTTGACTTTTTCTTATAATTGATGATCTATCAAAATCGTTTAGTCAGTTCTGTCGGCTGATGTGGTTATGATAAACTTCAAGAGATAACTTGGAGAAATTATTGTAAATGTTCAGATCAACACAAATTTACAATCCGAGCCCATTTGTAGAAATTATGAAACTATGGACACAATGGCTTTAAAAAAGATCTTGTTTAATAATCAATCGATTTGATGTGCTTTTAAGGAAAATGTGTTATTATGTACTTCCTTTCTTATTTACTCTTACATCACCCATTCTCATAAATTCAGTATACTAACCGTCGCAAGCTCGGCAGTGAGTTCTGCGCGTTTATTAACATCGCTTGAAAATCCAAAATGGTGTTTTAGTCCACTTAATAAAGAAATCACAAGACTAAGAAGGCAACGTAAGTCCAAAAGACACTTTTATCACTTTTATTAGACCACGAACAAGTTCCAATCGATACTCCTTGATGCATGTGATTACCCATACTACGTGCCGATCGTTTTTGTCCGGATTTTTAGGCGAGAGTCCTGTTATATCCGAACATTTTGTTGTTAGTATTCGTGAAAAGCTTAATGTTTTCGCACGTTCGAGTTGTCAGCCTCGCGGGGGTACCCTTGAATCGCCTTTTGGTGATAAGTTTTGAGAAAGTATGACGCTTGCAAAATTTAGTCCTATTGAACTAGCCGCTAAACAGTGATAAATAGCAAATAAAACCAGCTCAGATATATAAGATCTCAAATTCCGCAAACCAAAAATTTTTAGACGTTAAACTACTCGCATGAAAAATTCGATTACTTGTAATTTGTCAAATTCTTGAAACTAATCGAATTTTTTATACACCACTCTCATCGCGGTCAACTACTCGCCGTATGGTGATTATGTATATGTCAAAAAAGTTTTGTTTATCAATAAATTTTAGATTTTTCGTGTTGTTTATGTGAAATTCTATTTACTATTCAAAATCAATGTAAAATTTATGATTCAAATAGAACAAAAAATCAAAATTGATGTGGTTTTATGTATGTATTGGAGATATTAAAAAGGTTTTTGAAGTTTAGAAATGGCACGTCAAAATGACATCAATTGAGCACTCTACTATACGAAATCATATGAATACATACAGTCGTGTGCAATATAATAGGTAATTCTATGAAATTTTTAAATAATACATTTTTTTAACAAAATCATCAATATCAAAAATTGAAACATGGTTTTTTTAATTGTCAGTCTCTTCTAGGAAGCAAAACATTTATTACATTATCGCATCATTGTGATCATAGATCGAATTATCGTTTTCAATTTTGATTCATTTACACCATCTGTGCAAATCAATAGGGAAATTTAAGTAATCTGGTTAAAAAATAGATATTCTTTGGAAATAATTGACTTTTACATAAAGTATTAATATTTGATGATGTACCCGTTATTTTGAAGAACCACATTACATCGCCTCCCCATAGAATCGCCTCTCCATGACATCTTTCAACTGGGATGCTCCATCAACCATTTTGAACATGTTCTCAAAGCTCACTCCACAGGTTTTCTATTGGGTTTAGATCAGGAGACAGAGTTGGCCATTTCATTACATTAACTTTATTTGCAGCAAACTAATCTTTCACCAAATTCGCCGTGTGTTTCGGATCATGGTCCTGCTGAAACACCCAGCGCAAGGGCATGTTTCCATCAGCATACGGAAGCATGATATCTCTTAAATGTCCTCCATATAAATTTTTTACAAAGATTTCCGTAGACCCAGCATATAGACCCAACAACACCATACAAGACCATTTGGAATAGCCCATAACAAAATGGCGGAACGTGTTATGGTCCGATGAAACAAAACTTAATTTTTTCGGATCGGATTGCACCAAACAATATGTCCGACGACCGCAAAACTAAAAAAGTTCGACCCGCGCTGTACAGTAAAAACTGTCAAACATGGCGGAGGAAACATTATGGGGGTGTTTCTCGTATAGTGGTGTAGGGCCTATATTCTGGGTCCACGAAAATCTTGATAAAAAATTTATATGGAGGACATGTAAGAGATACCATGCTTCCGTATGCTGATGAAAACATGCTCCTTCGCTGGGTGTTTCCGCAGGACAATGATCCAAAGCACACGGTGAAGGTGGTAAAATACTGGTTTAATGCAAATAAAATTAATGTAATGAAATAGTCAGCTCAGTTTTCCGATCTAAACCCAATAGAAAACCTGTGGGGTGAGTTAAAACGTGGTTTAAGTAAATTTCCGAGGCCAAAAAATATAAATGAGCTTTGAGAAAATGTTCAAAATGGTTGATGGAGCATCGCAGTTGAAAGATGTCAATCACTGATAAATTCTATGGGGAGGCGATGTAATGTGGTGCTTAAAAATAATGGCTACATCACCAAATATTAATACTTTATGTGAAAATCAATTAATTCCAACGAATAACTATATTTTTAACAAGATTACTTAAATCTCCCTATTAATTTGCACAGATGGTGTAAATGAATTAAAATTGAATACGATAGTTCGATCTATGATCACAATGACGCGATAATGTAATAAATGTTTTGTTTCCTAGAGGAGACTGACAATCAAAAAAAACATGTTTCAATTTTTGATATTGATGATTATGTTAAAAAAAATGTATTATTTAAAAATTTCATAGAATTACCTATTATATTGCACACGACTGTATATGTATTTTCGAACGAATAATCGTTACATATTTATTAATGAACGATTTCAATTAAATTTAAAATGTATGCTTTAATTTATTATTTATCAAAAAAAAATTTACGAAAAAATTTACATTTTTTAAAATTGATGTACATCAAAAAAAAAAATTTGTTTTTTTCAGTCAAATAGAACAAAATTTTTGATGTACATCAATTTCTTTTGCCGGATTTTGGTAAATAGAATTTCACATAAAATTGTGATTTAACACATTGTATGCGGGAAACGTAAAATTACGTTTTTCGTAAACTGTGCATAGAGCGGATCACGTAAAAATACGTTTTTTATTGACTGGTGGTAGAACGAGGGAAACGTAGTTAATACGAGTTACTACATGTGTGTTTGTTTGTTATGCCGCTTATTTATAAATAATACTACGCAGGTATAAACATTCCCACAATATACTTAATAAACACATTTTTATTAATCACTTGTTTTTGTTCCGCAGAATATTTTGAATATTTTTCAATAAGTTTAAAAAATCACTCGATCGATTTCGACGTGTTAGGTCATCATCAGGAGTATCTACTGAATTGTATTAGTAAAAATTTTTTGTTATATCGTAGAAAAAAGCAAAATATAAATAAAAATAAAAGGAGGGGGGAAAAAAAAATAAGCAATAAAAATTAATCTACGGATCGCGCAGGTAGGCGATGAGTCATAGGTTGAGTAACAAAATTCAAGGTATATTATTGCGTACGTGAGAATAGAAAAGGGCGGGGTCTATAATTGGTGAGAACCGGATTTCTCTCTGTTCGTTAAAGATATTTTGGTTACGAAATATTGATTTTCGAATTTCGTAAGATTCTAAGGTATCTAAACGTCTGCCTTTGGGTTGTATATGTAATATGTCTAAATTGTTCAAGCTAGCTGTATGATTTTCTGAAGTTAAATGGTTATGGAAAGTTGATTGATTGCAACCAGATAAATGTTCTTTAGCTCTAACTTCAAAATTGCGCCCAGTCTGACCAATATAGGAGAAACTACAATCATTGCAATTAATCTTATAAACGCCAGATTTGGAAAGGCGATCAACTCTAGGTTTATTGTTAAAAATCATTTTCTTTATTGTGTTATTATTATAAAAAGCAAAACTAATATTGGTGTAATTGGACACGATGTTGCTAATCCGTTGGCTTGTTTTTCCTATATACTCTAAGCGACGCCAATTTTCCCGCGTTGGACTGTCCGGTGGATAAATACCCGTTAGAGTTTCACTAGTTGCATATCCGTTATTTGTTGCTATTTGAAGAATTATGTTAAGCGCAGTATTATAATTTGAATTTGACAGAGGGATGTTTATTAGTCTATCTATGAGTGAGTGGAAAGCTGACATTTTAATATTATGGGGATGGTTTGAAGAACTAGGGATAACAGCGTCTGTATACGTGGGTTTCCGATAAATTTTGAAGTCTAAAGTAGAATTAATCCTGGTTATTGTTATATCTAGAAAATTAATACATTTATCTGGCCAGATAACCCAAATAAAATCAGTGTGTGCGTTACAAATAAAGAAAGGTATTGATAACTCTTCTACTCCACCATTCTCTTCTTCTGCTGCTTCTAATAATACTAACTTCAAAGTGATTGGTGCGATAAAGAAAAAACTACGTGACCATGACCTTATAGCGTGTAAAGCGGATAAAGGCAATACAATTACCGTGCTCACAAAAGTCGATTACTGCAATAAAATTTCTGATTTTATTACAGAAAGTAAAGCAATAGAGCTTGGCAGAGATCCAACTAAGTCTTTTAAACTTCGGTTAGTAAGTGTATCAACCAATGCCAGAAGTTATTTGATGGAACTGGTTGGAAGTACTCTGTCATGAATCCATCTGCCCCGATCCTTTATGGTTTACCAAAAATCCATAAGGAAGGCATTCCGATTAGACCAATAGTAGCGTATTGCAATGCTCCTGCCTACAAGCTATGTAAGGGTTTCATAATTTTTTTCAATTGTCATACTAATTTCTTTTCGGCTTACTCGGTTAAGAACTCGGTAGAATTGATTAACAAAATTCAAGACGTCGACATTCCGTTACATTCAAAACTAGTTTCATTTGACGTTGCCAGTCTTTTCACTTCTATTCCAATTAATACTTTGTCCCAAATAGTTTGTAATTACTTAGATAGGGATGTTGTAGATGAGAGCTTACGTCGTGAACTGAAGTTAGTTTTTGAGACTTGTATTAAACAAAATTATTTCTGTTTTGATAATAAATATTTCAAATTCGCTGATGGTCTACCCATGGGCTCCCCTCTGTCACCTTTGTTGGCTGAAATTTTCATGAATTTCTTCGAACAAATGATCATATCAAATAACAATCCTTATTTTCGTCATATAATCTTTTGGTATAGATATGTTGATGACATATTATGTCTATGGAATGGAACTGATCGACTGTTAGACTCTTTCCTTACTTGGTTAAATTCTCAATATCCCACCATTGATTTTACGTAAGAAAAAGAAGGAAATAAATGTATTAATTTTCTAGATATAACAATAACCAGGATTAATTCTACTTTAGACTTCAAAATTTATCGGAAACCCACGTATACAGACGCTGTTATCCCTAGTTCTTCAAACCATCCCCATAATATTAAAATGTCAGCTTTCCACTCACTCATAGATAGACTAATAAACATCCCTCTGTCAAATTCAAATTATAACACTGAGCTTAACATAATTCTTCAAATAGCAACAAATAACGGATATGCAACTAGGACTATATTAAAGTTATTAAATAAAAAGCTAAAGCGTAAAACTCTAACGGGTATTTATCCACCGGACAGTCCAACGCGGGAAAATTGGCGTCGCTTAGAGTATATAGGAAAAACAAGCCAACGGATTAGCAACATCGTGTCCAATTATACCAATATTAGTTTTGCTTTTTATAATAATAACACAATAAAGAAAATGATTTTTAACAATAAACCTAGAGTTGATCGCCTTTCCAAATCTGGCGTTTATAGGATTAATTGCAATGATTGTAGTTTCTCCTATATTGGTCAGACTGGGCGCAATTTTGGAGTTAGAGCTAAAGAACATTTATCTGGTTGCAATCAATCAACTTTCCATAACCATTTAACTTCAGAAAATCATACAGCTAGCTTAACAATTTAGACATATTACATATACAACCCAAAGGCAGACGTTTAGATACCATAGAATCTTACGAAATTCGAAAATCAATATTTCTTAACCAAAATATCCTTAACGAACAGAGAGAAATCCGGTTCTCACCAATTACAGACCCCGCCCTTTTCTATTCTCACGTACGCAATAATATACCTTGAATTTTGTTACTCAACCTATGACTCATCGCCTACCTGCGCGATCCGTAGATTAATTTTTATTGCTTATTTTTTTTTCCCCCTCCTTCTTTTATTTTTATTTATATTTTGCTTTTTTCTACGATATAACAAAAAATTTTTACTAATACAATTCAGTAGATACTCCTGATGATGACTTATTGAACTTATTGAAAAATATTCAAAATATTCTGCGGAACAAAAACAAGTGATTAATAAAAATGTGTTTATTAAGTATAAGTGTGTTTCGCCAAGTGCCTACGGCAAATAGCGTAAAAAGTATTCCCACAATAGATTAGGTAAGTGACGGTAAAGTCATAAATAGGGCAACCTAAATAAGATCCACCAGCAAGATTGTCGATGGATTTGAAAAAACACATTCTAGAAAAAAATGTTGTAACCGGAAAGAAAAAATTTGCGCAATTTTGCGGCGTACCCCTTCATAGAGGTAAATGTTTTGAGCGCTATCAAACTATGAAACATTATTAATGTTCATTATTTACTTCATTAAGTTATTTCTTGATTGAAAATTTTTGGTAATAAATAATATTGACGAAAATTATAATTTTTTTCGTTTTTTTGTAATTTCAACTGTATATTCTATACTCATTTATATAAAAAGGGCCTGTATTTCATAATAACGATGAAGAATACATTATAAGTTGCGAAAATCAGTTTCATAAAAAATTTAAAGTAGTTTTCAATTTATCGTAACGAAAAAATTCAGGAGGATTTTTCGAAAAATCGCCCGCTCCCGCCATATCGCTCAGACGCGAAGTGCCCGACAACAATGTGTTAATGTACGGGTTAGATGAATTAGGGATTATTTTACATGACATGTAGCATACCGTTGGAAAGGGCATAAACTAGAGAAGTTTTTAAAACAAAAGTTATTTCAAAACAATCTCTAGTTTTTTTTTTAATGCATATAGAGGGTTTTATATATATATTTTACATATATACGTATATTTTTTATACTTTTATACATTTTTTAGGAGTTGGAAGCCCATAACTCATTTATCTTAAAAGGGTTCTTTACTAAAATAAATTTTAATTTTGCAGCTAACCTAAAATTTAAAATACGCACAATCATACTATATTATTTTCCTATGTGGTAGTGGTAAATATGTATACTTTTGATCTCTTGTTATTTATGCTTACGAATGGAAACAAAATCAACATAGTGTAGTGTTGTTGGTTTATGCAATAAAAACGAAACCATAGCAGTATCAAATATAGCAGTATGCACATATTGAAAGCAGACATCAAAAAATTCATTCAAAAGAATTTCATTTGACGCAAAACAGATGAACAAGAATTTATAGTATTCACGAAAAAATCAAAATCGAAATAATGTGAATTTTTTTTCTTCACGACTTTATGATTTCTATTTTCTCATGAACAACTAAAAACATGAATTTTGTTTTTCGTAGATGAATGTTTTAAAAAATGGTGAATATTATCTATTCAGTTAACGGACGAAAAATATGAAAAAAGAGTAAACTAATTCACAAATATTTTAAAATATCGAACTCAAGAATTATAAAATTCTTTCCGGAACCATTTTAGTGTTTTGTGAGAATTAACCGTTTTACAAATTTTGATTTTGGGATTTGTATCAAAGTGGCACGGTTTATCAAAGAACTAAATTTTCGGTGGACAATTTGATATAGGAAATTCCGTTATTTTAATATTCGTCAATGATAAATTTATATCTATGTATATACCTGGAGGAATTTAGCTTACAGGATAATTGGGTTTGGGATGCCAATACGTTACGGGATGCTAATCAGTTACTAATCCATGTGATTTTTTAGAGTGTTGACAAAATTTTACTCCTAGAAGCAAACGAGAATAATTTTCAAGTTGTTTAACATGGAGCGATCTACTTCTTGCTTGGGATTTAATTTACGTCCAAGTGTTTATTTTGAATCTCTCTCTATTTGGAGAACTAAGATGCTTTATAGTCATAATTTATAAGATGCTTTATAAATTATAAAGAAAATCATTGCAATATTAATTCTAAAAAATTTCCTATTTATATTGCATAAATGCGGTATATGTATCTAAAATCTATAATACAGTAAACCCTCGATTTAACAGATCCCGATTTAACGGACGATGGATTTAACGGACCCTACATTTAACGGACATTTTTTCCATTTTTCGGTTACCGATTATGATGGGATTTGGTATACTGGATGGAAATGGGGAAATTTATGGAAGATGTTTTGGAAAATGGCCATCTTGGACGGAACTAAGGCAGTTTTTAACCGATTACGATGGAATTATATTTGTTTAATGGCAATGAGATTCTAATGATTTCTAGAAGAAGTTTGTTAATATGGCCACCTAGAACATGGTTATTACTTAACCTATAATGATGAAATTCGGCACGTTGGATAAATATGGGATTATAAAAAGATAAACTGCTGTACTCGCCAGAGGATAAGAAACCGACTCTTAATTTTCTTCTTTTCTGATTATTGCTGTAGTGGAGAGTGTAGTTATTGGTTTTTTATGGAATTAACTCCCAGATCGTTTAAGCTCTTGTATTGCAAGTACTTGAAAAGTGTAAATTTCCGCTTGGTTCGAAAGATTCTGAAAATCTCTAGGTCTTAGAAGACACTATATTCCATGTTGCCGTGAACATTTTTCGAGATTGTTGTTGATTAAAATACAGTAAACTCTCGATTTAACGGACTGGGCCGATTTAACGGACCCTCGATTTGACAGATAATTTTTTATTTTCCATTATTTGGTTAATCACCGCGCTTATATGTATATATATTTTTATGTATTTTACTGAACAGATCAAGTTGAATGATATTTATTTATCTTTTTATGGTTATTCAACAATAAAAACACTATTATTTTCCATTATTTTTGTGCACTTTTAGCACCAGATTTAATTTTAAATTTAAATAAAATTGAGACTATCTCATTCTTTATGAGATAATTTTTTATTTAATATTTATTTTTATTTTTTATTTCATACTAGTTTCGAGAGTTCTCCCTCCGTCAGTTATTTTCGTCAGCTATATTGATCAATTGTTGATAAGCAGGTATCTTTCTTAAAGCAAGCGGCTCATGATGTTAACATGTTTCCGGAAAGGCTGGAAGCCTTAATATCTATACCCAGTACGTAATCCACTCATGAAATTTGTGGATGGAGCAGCAGGCCAACTACATACTCTCCCAAAAAATCACGTGATGAACCCTACACAAAGGGCTCGAAAACTTTTCACGGATACATGGAATATGATGCCTTCTGAGACCTTGAGATATCCAATCCCATCGTAATCGGTTAAGAATTGGTCGAGTTCCGTTCCGGGTAGCGTAATTGCAGAACTTCTTCCCAAAATCATTTAAGAATCCCATTTGAATCCAACATATCCAATCCCATCATAATAGTTTAAGAAATGAACGAGTTCTGTCCTAGGTGGCCATATTCCAGAACAAGTGCAACACCTATAGATTACATTTAAAAACATTCGGATTTAACGGACAATCGGATTTAACGGACTCCCCAATTAGTCCGTTAAATCGAAGTTTTACTGCAATTGTTTGGAAATAATTTATAGAGATTTGTAGTGAATATAATAGAATTAACAATTTAACTCAAACGTTAGAAACAAAATATTTTTGCTATTTTCAAAAAAAAAAAAAAAATTGAATTTAACCACTTGGACGTAAAATAAAGCATAAGCGGTTACCAGTTGAATGTAACCATGTTTGTTCCTTTAAATGTTTTGAGGGTTATACGTTAGTAGTTGTGTGCCTATTTCTTCTGAACAAAATTTTGATCTGCACTCAGTATTCGGAGCGTAACTTAAATGCATTTGCCTTTTCAGGCGGCTTGTTCCTCAGAGCCAAACAAGGAATTACCGCTTTGGAATTAGCATGCCAAATGGGTATTATGAATAAATATGTTACTATACAGATGTTTAATTAGGGTTTTATTGATTAGAAAAATGTACAGGGAGGGAGTTGTTATTTTACTATAAAATAAAATAAATTCAGCGATCCTGATAAAAATCTAGCATTCAATAAAAATTCGAACTTAAACAAATTTTATTTTATAAAAACTTTAAGCTTTATATAAAATATTGGAATTAAATATATCAGATTTGAAAAAATATAAATTCTTAAAACTTCATTTCCTTACCACTCTGTAATTTTTTTTTATTAAAATACAATTTTAATTAACATTGCACTAATAGAAAAACTACATACATACGGGAGTATGCACAAAATATATTTATCTTGTTCTAATGAAACGAACAAAAAATACTAAATATTTCCATCAATAGAAAAAGATTCACCAAAAATCAAAATCGTCAATTTCGCGAATCAAATATCTTCATCACATTCATTTTTTTATTCTTCTATGAACATTGGTTTGTCACGTATTATCATTTTATTAATTTGTGTAATTTTTACTTGACATTCTCAATTCAAAACAAGAGAACGAATATTTTTTTTCGAATGAAGAAAAAACTATGTCGTAGAAGAATATTCATGTGAATAAAAAATAGAAACATTTATTTTCGAGAATATTTTTGGTTCTTCATGTTTGTGAATTTTTTAATTCGTGAATTTTTTTGCACATTCATAAATGAAGATTCTTTGATGTCTGATTGAAAGTAAATAATTTGAAGTCAATTAGTACATTCATGTCCTTATTTTCATGGAAATGTTTTTAATAATAAAGAAATCTCGCGTAAACACAAAATGCATTAATAATGCCTGTATTAACAACGCATGATGCGTATAGAAACGTGAACAAAATGTGTAAGCAAAATAAATAAAATTTAGTAAAAAAACACGTACACCAGACCGCCACCAGATATTGGATCAAACGTTTGTTTTCGATATAATTTGTATACCGATTTATAAGCTCACGATAGAAAAGCCCCATACCATAAATTAATCTGTTACGAATTTACGATAGATATGATGGTTGATGATCTGATCGAATAAGATAGATTTATGAGGCTAACTAGCTCAACAAACTTAAAAATTCCCATGCCCTTTTATAATCAATTTCTCTTATTGGTATATATGTACATACATAGGCTGTACAATTAATATAAATAATAATGCCTTGTAAAATAATAAATTAGTGCACAAAAAATATTTTATAGTAAATATCGAAGCATGTACATATATAATAAGTAAAAATATACATAATTTGTATCAAAAATTACTTCGTTATCTCCTTTGAATGTGTGTCTTCATTGATTCGATTTTTTTTAAATCGAATCAGCCATGCTCCACACAATTTTGGTTTCTGGATTCAAACTACTGCGCGACAGATTTTAATTTTTAATTTAAACCCTTATTTTAAATTAAATCATTAAATTTTTTTGTCTTGTTTTATTCTGTTCTCTCGAAAATAAAATTTAAACAAAAATCTACATCTCAAAAATGTCCTTAAATTTTTTTATTTTCATTTCAATTTTTTTCATTTCGGATTCACGGTCAAAAATTTTATGTCGCAGCTGCGTAATAAAATTGTTGTCCGTGAATCCGAAATGAAAATAAAAAAAATTTAAGGACATTTTTGAGATGTAGATTTTTGTTTAAATTTTATTTTTGAGCGAACAGAATAAAACAAGACAAAAAAATTTAATGATTTAATTTAAAATAAGGGTTTAAATTAAAGATTAAAATCTGTTGCGCAGTAGTTTGAATCCAGTAACCAAAATTGTGTGTAGCATGGCTGAATCGAAATACAAATCACAACACAATAAATCTAATATATACCACGTTTACACTAGTAGTATAAAAGTATGTATCAAACAAGTATGACGATGTAAACTCAAAGTAGAATACTTTATCAGCCATGCTACACTATAATTTGGTTTTCTGGATTCAAACTATTGCGCAATAGATTTTAATTTTTAATTTTAAACCCTTATTTTAAATTAAATCATTAAATTTTTTTGTCTTGTTTTATTCTGTTCTCTCGAAAATAAAATTTAAACAAAAATCTACATCTCAAAAATGTCCGTAAATTTTTTTATTTTCATTTCAATTTTTTTCATTTCGGATTCACGGACAAAATTTTTACGTCGCAGCTGCGTAATAAAATTTTGTCCGTGAATCCGAAATGAAAAAATTGAAATGAAAATAAAAAAAATTTAAGGACATTTTTGAGATGTAGATTTTTGTTTAAATTTTATTTTCGAGAGAACAGAATAAAACAAGACAAAAAAATTTAATGATTTAATTTAAAATAAGGGTTTAAAATTAAAAATTAAAATCTATTGCGCAATAGTTTGAATCCAGAAAACCAAATTATAGTGTAGCATGGCTGTATTACTTTATCACATCCTTTTTTGCTATTAAAGTATTGTACGTATCTAAAAAGTATTGGTATAATGTTATGCGTTGTGAACTGTTAATATAATATTTTTTAGATGCGAAATATCATTTTTGTCAATTTTCAGATTTTTTTTGTTTATTGTGATAAATTTTAACTGTTTTTGTGAAATATTAGTGAAATATATAACTAATAAACTATTCTAATATGTGTTCACACCACTATGGTGTAAACTGAAGGAGAAAAATACTTTATTAGTAAAATACTAATGTACTATTAAAGTAGCTATGGTGTAAACGTGGTAATAGTCTACATGCAGGGGCGGTATGTTGTACCATCACTTCGAATCGAAAAAAGTCGAATTCGAAAAAAGTCGAATCGAAAAAGTGAAAGTTGTATCATTTTTGCTTTTCGAAAATGGTACAACATACCGCCATTCGACTTTTTCGAATTTCGATTCGAAGTGATGGTACAACATACCGCCCCAGAAGTACATTGGTATTCTATGTAGAATAAACTAGTGTTGGTTTCGATTGAATAATCATAAATATAGAACACTACCAAAATTCATTCATTTACGTATTTTTTTCTTCTCTATTGTTTTCTCCGTGTAAAATTATTAACAAATACACAAACATTTGATTCCCTTCATGTGCGCGTGCATACCAAACGAGAAATAGCCACTAATCGGAATATTGCTGAGCTTATTTTCATGGAAAATTTTGATAAACTATTTTTTTTTTATAATTTATATATTAAAATTGAAAAATATTTAGAAAAGAAGAAAACTAGGCACGAGATTAGGAGTTCTAGTTGAGTCTTGTGAAAGAATTTTTTGTCTACTGTAGTTGTACATTCCAATCGAACCTGCACAACTTGTCCAAGTTTGGGAGCTAATAACATAATATTAAAAGAAAATTTGGAAAAACTAGAAGAACTAGGCACGAGTTTTACATGTTATCTAATGATTATAAAAAAATTCTAGAAGAAAATGTTCACACAACCTGCACAAGATACCATTACTTTGGTACATGACCCTCTTAAACCGATTGTATTAAATAATGATTTATTTAGAATAAAATCATATTTCAGAATATAATAAAAGTTATTTCGTGTCTTTACGTCTACAAGCAAAAAAGTTATGACTATTTAAAGGTGAGATTTTATGTAATTAAAAAAAAACTTAAAAATATCATATCTCAGTTACCGACAGACTACGACATCGGTTCCATGAGATAAAAGCTTCCAAATGACCCCCTCAGTCTGCCAAAAAACGTTGTCGGTCCATCTGCCAAACACTCTGTATGTTATCAAATTATTATGCTTTTTCCAGAAAGAATTCCGATTTAACTAAGATCCTTTAAAATCTGGAAGATATTACAACCTATCATTTATTAAATACACATGTGAGGGGCGGACCATTGAAGAAAATAAATTCTGGCAAGAAAAAATATATATATACAGACCGTATTTAATATAAAGACGGATATATATAAAGACCTACTTTGGTACAAGCAAAATCCATTCTGGAATAGAATAAATATTGTGCCCAAAGTAACAACCAAAAATTTTATTTACTTATTTTTATTAATTAAGAACAATTACATTTTGAAGTTAAAAAAAACGTGAAAACACTAAACACTAAATATATCTAATTAAAGAGTAATGTGATCGAATAATATTGAATATTATTACAAATCGTAACTAATTTACAACCGGTAGAATAGAATTAATCTATACCTGCAAAAAAGTTGGTTTAAAATTCCAATTTGGGATTACATATATGGGATTGTTGTTGGAAATTTCTCAAAGTAAGACCGCAATAATCTATTTCTATGCTAATGCCTCAATGAATTATTTTTTAAAAACAATTTTTTTGAAAGATAAACGTATGCGAAAATGAAACTCGCCGATTTTATACCATTCGTAAATTTTTGTCTACTTTATTCGAAAATTTTCGCATACTAATTTCAAGAATACAATAATTTAAATTTTCGCATGGGATGACGTATTTTGACAGAAATTCGTATACGATTGTTTTCGTACGAATTTCAAGAATATGCGCCCAGTAATAATAATAAATAAATTGGTTTTCATGCCTAAAACTTATAATTCAAAAATAGAATTGCACTTTTGGTGAAACCTATAAATCGATAACCCTTATTCAATATTAATCGAAATTTTCAATCGACTGGCCACAACCAACAACGAAATATTTATTTGTTGCCATTGGAAAATCTTAAGGTGGTTTTCACACTTAACACGTTCCCGCAGCCCGTACCACCGGTGGCCCGCACTAAATCGTCTCATCGGGCGGCGCGTACCATCGGTGACCCGCACTAGACTGCCTCATCGGGCGGTGTGTACCATCGGTGGTACGAATTTTATTGTTTGAAATTTTTGATTGAATCACAACTCGTGTAAACTGGCGGATCCGTATACTGCGCGTATAGTATACACATAGAAAAAATGATGAAATCTTTAATGTATTTGATTTGGAATCAGTATATAGTATATTGGAATGGAATATACATAATATATTCAAAACACAAATATGTACATATATGTATGTATAATTACACATTATACATACATATACATATGTATGTATAATGTGTAATTATACATACATATACATATTTGTGTTTTGAATATATTGTTAACATACGTTTTTTCCTTTTCATTCAACCAAGCTACACTTGATTTTAGTTTCTGGTTTTAACTACGTCGCAATAGATTTTAATTTTTAATTTAAACCCTTATTTTATATTCAAACGCCAAATTTTTTTGTCTTGTTTTATTCTGTTCTCACGAAACAAAAATCTACATCTCAAAAATGGCCTTAAATTTTTTTATTCAGCTATGCTACACACAATTTTGGTTTCTGGATTCAAATTACTGCGCAATAGATTTTAATTTTTAATTTAAACCCTTATTTTAAATTAAATCATTAAATTTTTTTGTCTTGTTTTATTCTGTTCTCTCGAAAATAAAATTTAAACAATCTATTGCGACTTAGTTTGAATCCAGAAAACCAAATTATAGTGTAGCATGGCTGATTTGCATTTATATTTTTTCATTTCGGATTCACCGAAAAATGAATCCGATCTTATGAGACTACATATAGCACGGTTTTTGATTTTTTCCGTTTCAAAATCCTTCAAATATTTTTTTCCCATTTTTTGGTTTACATTTCATCAAAAGCACACAAAAATAAAAATATTCAATGTAGCTAAATACACCTAAACGATCATCTTTCGACTTTTCATGTCACGTGTTTAATTTTGATATATCTAAAATGAGAAGGAATTCTCGATCGTGTACACATACATATTACCAAATATTACATATTTTAAATATAGGGCTTTCCAATAGGAATGAAATGATTTTTAAGTGACGTTTCGACCATTTGTAATAAATATGTCATGATCTGTCATTTTTTGTTTCATTGTATTTAGTAATGTTTACAATTTCATCATGGTGATATATACGCAAGAACAACGTTTACAAATTATTCAGTTTTGAATTTTTGACATAGATGACAAATGTGTAAGAATCACAACAATCAGTTTCGAACAGATGAGATTATTGATCAGTCTTCTCATCAGGTCGCGATGACTGACGTATTATTTTACATTGGAATATTGTCTATATATAGAACAATACCGTGTAGTGGTACTACTAGCGAATTACTGCATAGCGTACGAAATTCGATTCTTTCACATTTCTCATCTATATTCTATTTACACAATTAACTTTTCGTATTTACGAATTTCATTATATTTTTCACAAACACCATTACTACAATCGAAAAAACCAAAGTAAAATATTGTTTTACATATTATCAAAATAATCCTTCTCCAGTTGCAACTTTTCGTGCGCTTTTGCCATTTTATAGTCGTAATAATCGTCCAAGTGTGCTCGATATTCGTCGAATTGTTGAAAAGTTTAGGCATACATTTTCTTTGCATAATGTTCAAGTGCCAATAAGACAAAGAAACGCTCGAAGTATTGCAAATATTGCTGCCGTTCAGGCAAGTGTTGCTGAAGACAGCAATTTGTCGATTCCAAGACGTTCTCAAGAATTGGGACTGTCTCAAACCACAACCTGGCGGATTTTGAAAAAGGATTTGGGTTTGTATCCGTATAAAATTGTTCTCACTCAAGAACGGAAGCCATTGGACCACCGTAAACGTCGTGAATTTGCTGATTTTGCGTTGAAATAACTTGAAAACGATAACGATTTTTTTAAGAAAATCATCTTCTCCGATGAGGCTCACTTTCATCTGAGTGGTGCTTTAAATAAACAAAACTGTCGATTCTGTTGCGAAGAAAAACCACAAATTATTTATGAAAAACCATTACATTCACCTAATACTTTTAACGCTATTTGCCGTAGGCACTTGGCGAAACACACTTATACTTAATAAACACATTTTTATTAATCACTTGTTTTTTGTTCCGCAGAATATTTTGAATGTCTTTCAAAAAGTTTAAAAAATCACTCGATCGATTTCGACTTGTTAGGTCATCATCAGGAGTATCTACTGATTTGTATTAGTAAAAATTTTTGTTATATAATAGAAAAAAGCAAAATATAATAAAAGGAGAGAAGAAAAAATAAGCAATAAAAATTAATCTACGGATCGCGCAGGTAGGCGATGAGTCATATGTAGGTTGAGTAACAAAATTCAAGGTATATTATTGCGTACGTGAGAATAGAAAAGGGCGGGGTCTGTAATTGGTGAGAACCGGATTTCTCTTTGTTCGTTAAGGATATTTTGGTTAAGAAATATTGATTTTCGAATTTCGTAAGATTCTAAGGTATCTAAACGTCTGCCTTTGGGTTGTATATGTAATATGGCTTTTTTCTATTATATAACAAAAATTTTTACTAATACAAATCAGTAGATACTCCTGATGATGACCTAACAAGTCGAAATCGATCGAGTGATTTTTTAAACTTTTTGAAAGACATTCAAAATATTCTGCGGAACAAAAAACAAGTGATTAATAAAAATGTGTTTATTAAGTACATTCACCTAAATTAACAGTTTGGTGTGGTTTTTGATCTTTTGGAATCATCGGTCCGTATTTTTTTGGAAATGAAGCTGGTAACACCGTTACTGTCAAAGGAGATCGGTATAGATAGATGATAACCAACTTTTTATGGCCAAAATTGGAAGAAGTTGATTTGGACAACATTTGGTTCCAACAAGACGGGGCTACGTGTCACACAGCAAGTGCAACAATTGAATTATTGCGAGAAAAGTTTGGAGATTCGATTATTTCAAGAAATTGTGATATTGAATGGCCTCCAAGAAGTTGTGATTTAACACCATTAGACTATTTCTTGTGGGGTTATTTGAAGTCATTGGTCTTTAGCAATAAACTAAACTCTCTTCAAGCTTTACAAGTCAATATTGAACGTGCTATTCATGACATACGACTTGATTTAATGAAGTGCTCGAAAATTGGATTTATCGAATTCGTTCCTGCAGAAGAAGTAGTGGAGGCCATTTGAATGACGTTTTATTCAGAACTTAATTGAATCGATTGTACTTCACATTAAATAACAAACATTTCAATTTCCGGTGAGTGATTTCGCCTCCCAATTCTGGATCAAAATAGGCGTTCAGAATTGGGAGACGAAACCACAAATTAGTGTATACGTATACGACGTATAATACACAATTTTGAATAAGTGAGGTCATTTGTTACGCATGTATGTGTGTTGTTTTTGTGACCATAGGCATCAAAATTTATCGAACCGGGTGGAATCGGTTCAAATTGTTGGTGCTTCCACTCCTGTTTTGTGACATTTTCCCATGGTATCTAGATGGGGAATTTGACAAAAGCAAAATTATGCTAAATTTTGAGGAAAGTGAATTTATTTTTTACGTGTCGTTTTATTGAACACGAAATGTTTTACAATTGTTTTTTTTATAAAATATAAAACTTGTTAATTTACAAAATATAAAATTATTAACCTAAAATAAAAACATTGCGAATGATATGGCGCGACGTCCGAACAAATTTGTTTGTTACTAATACAAAACACATATTATATTCTACACTATTACGTTCCGGTAATTCTTCTCTCTGTGATTATTTTTGGACCAAAATAGGCGTACTGTTTAATAATACATTCGTCTGTCTTTTTAATATAATAATTAAATTATATTGCACAATGTTCTATTTTTAAATTTTATTTAAAAGATCACATTTGTCTCAGTCGAGTCAAGCAAAAATTGTCCAGGTTATTTCTATCCCAATTTACTCGCAGACCCAATTTCCTCGCCTAGATTCACCCTATTACGTAACTCGCAATTATTCAGAATAGGTTATGTTATTCAGCCGTGATACACGTAGTCTCATAAAACCGGATTCACATTCCTTTCTTTCCTCTTTTACCTACAAAATCCATTTTAACTGCGATATTAAATTTTTCGGTGAATCCGAAATGAAAAAATTGAAAATGCAAAAAAAAATTTAATAAGGAGCCATTTTTGAGATATAGATTTTTGTTTAAATTTTATTTTCGAGAGAACAGAATAAAACAATACAAAAAAATTTGGTGTTTTAATATAAAATAAGGGTTTAAATTAACAATAAAAATCTATTGCGACGTAGTTTGAAACCAGAAACTAAAATCTCGTGTAGCTTGGGTAAAACTAAACTAAATACAAAAAAAAATACTCCAAGAAGGACCTCTAGTTTCATTAATATGTAAAATAATAAGAACTGTATCCTCGATCCAGTCACAAGTTGACTATTTACATCGAGCAATAAATATAGGTATAAGAGAAATCAAGTAGTGCATATTTTATAAGCCAATTTTTCCGAGATTATTCTTATTTTATAGTTTTAATATATTTATATAGACAAATTTTATTTTTTTTCTATATGTAATCCATATATGTATACGTATGTTATAAACATATCGGCATAGTTATTTTATAGTTCATTGTTCTTGTTAGGCTTATACAGGTTGCCAAAAGTAAAATAGTTTAACTTCGGAATCTCTACACGAGTCCTCTTATGTATATTTTGCTTTATGCTATTTACGACTAGAGATATGGTTACTAGATTGGATTTTACAAAAAGATTTAAATTTAAACACTTTTTTTAGAATTTTTGCTTTACGATTGTAAAATGGAAATGCCAGAACGATGTTATGCATTTATCGAAATAATAAAGTTTTCCATATCAAATTTGTTTACTTGAGATCTATTAGATGATATACCGTAAAATAGAAAAATGTACTTACGCTAGCGGTGAGATTCATAAAATCGTAATACTTTTGAAGTACTTTAATCATATCTTGGAAATTTTCATTTTGTAAATAAGAGCGAATTCGCATTTCATTATCTTCACATTCTAAAACTAAATAGCCGATTAATATGCTAACATAGCTTCCTAGCATTGTATGTTCCATGTGATGGCCCGCTTTTTGTAACACTGAAAAAATAATAATTCTTGATCATTTATTTGTATATCGAAACACAAGATAATATCACTTACATTTCGTAACGGTTTCCTGAACTTCTTCCTGAGATTGAGTTTTACGTTCTGATTTTTTTGGATTCTCCAGAATTGCATCGGTATTTTCTTCGGCCTGTTTTGCCAGATCATCACAATTGTTAAAATATTCCACAAGAGCTTTAAATGCTGGTATTTGATTAAATTTATTACCGAAATCTGTTGGCGCATTGGCCTCCATTATTAATTTTCGATTTAATTTTGTGTACATTGTTAAGTTAATTAAAAATAGTAGAACCTTCAGTTACAAAAAAAAAAATTAGTATCGCTATTTTAATTTATATCTTGTTTAACCTTACCAGTACACTAAGTTCAAAAACACATTGTTCAGGTATGTAATTTGGTGCTTGTAGCAAAATATGTAGACTCGTATCGACAATGCCGGCCTTTTTACCAAACGCCTCACTACCAAATGCTTTATCATTAAATGTATGCGTTAAATTTATTAAAACTTTTAACGTAGGCACTAAAGCTTCCCGAATAACAACGCCTGGATTATCTTTTGCCGTATTTTGATTTGTTGGATACAGTGAAATTTCCGTATCACATAATTTATATAATTTAACCAGTGTATCGATCGCAATTCCGTTGTCATATGACAAAATATAATTCTGATTTTCTTCATTATATTGTGTAACATTTTCTAAAACTCGTAAACATCTCTCAATTTTGCGAAGTTTTTCTAATAATACATCCGTCCAATCGACTACGTAATCCGATATTTGTCGGCAACATTCACATACAGTTTTAATTATATGTTCTAAACCACCTAATTGTCGTAATTCTTCTTTAAACCATTCACCAGCCCGTTTCGATGTCAGAGACAGTAGGGTCTCCATTGCAAGCGTGCCAACCTGAAATAATTTTCGTCGTTTTAATAGTTTCTTTGAATAACCTACTCATGCGACTTGTACACTTACCGTAATATTTTCTAAATTTAGATGAGCTGCTTTTCCTTGATTTTTTATTTCTTCGCAGAGCTCTCGTACTTTATGTAAATGCTTTTGCATTTGTTGTTTGCTGCTTGGACCACAATCATCTAGCACATTTTTATGGCTAACATCCGATTCTAATAAATTGAGCATTAATTCTAGAGAATTCCTATCTAAATCCATATTTAAATTATCTTGGGATAAAACAAACATGACCGTCGCAGTACATAAACCTGACAGGATAAATAATGGAAGGCAAAAAATATTGAAAATATTATACACATTTATTGTACATGTAGCCCTCCAAGAACACGGTATTCGAAGAACACGGTTTCGAAGAACACAGATACCCATTTCCTCAGCTTACACGGTTTCAAACAACACGATTTTCTTTATTCTCTTTTATTTTGTCATACCAAATCAAAACAAAAAATAAAATGTAAGCTTTTTTATTTTCTTTTTTGTAGTTTCGAACAACACGGTTTTAAGGAACACGGAACGAATTAATCGTGTTCTTGGAGGGTTTTCTGTATTTTAGTTATTTACCCAAGCTTTGATCCTTCGTCGCGTCATGTAATGCATTGAAAAACTGGGTAACCGTACCATGTGCTCGCACATGCATCCTAAAAGCAGGCGTCATACACTTTTGTGCCAATTGTATTGCTGAAAGACATCTGGTTGATATTGGATTAAGTGGCTGCAAGGAATCTAATAAATATTCAACATCATCGTCCATTTCTTGAAATTCACCGATTTCTTGAATTTGATGTGCTTTTTTAACATTCCGAACGGTAACAAAGCTCTTAGCCTAAAAAAAGATATCACATTTTTGTTAGATTTAGGTATCAAATAAAAATTTACTTTCGTGAATTTGCCTTTCTATGTATTCATATAGCTTTATCTTTTTCAGCCTAAAATTTATTTTAATTGGGGAATGAAAATTGTAAAATCAATTAATTACGATATGTTGAAATATGTATACCGCGAAAGGAAAACTAGAAGCGTCCCTATTATACATAGTTTCGATAATAATCGAACATACCCTTAATTCTGGGGTCACAAGTCAAAAGTGCTAAAGTCAACTTAAGTATAAACTCATATTTTGTATTTTCCTAAACTTTTCACGGAAAATTAATTTCGTCTGTATAATTTGGAATAATAACAGTAGATAATTCCAACAGACTTTTAAATGAATTTTTCGTGAAAAGTTTAGGAAAATATCAAATTCGAGTTTGCACTTAAGTCAACTTTAACACTTTTGACTTGTGACCACAGAATTTTTATGCCGCTCGCCTCAGAAGATTTTTCAAAGTTTCAAGCTTTTGTAAAATAGCAGTTCATGCAATATTTTAATAGATGTCACTAAGTTTAACATCGCGATTCTGAAGCACAGTCAGTGACTGAAAAATGGTGTAGGTAAGATTTTTTGTCTTTATTTTGAGTTTGGTCTTAATTATGAGACTTTTCGTATTCTGCGCGTAGTCTGTGACCAATAAGACCACAAAATATGTATGTCTTACGTAAGACTTTTTTTAAGACAAACGCCGACTAAGGCTATGCGTAGGATACGAAAAGTGCAAGATTTAAGACTAAACTCAAAACAAAGTCAAAAAGTTTTACGTAGACATACATTCGTGTGCAATATAATAGGTAATTCTATTTAATTTTTAAATAATACCTACATTTTTTTTTACAAAATCATTAATATCAAAAATTGCAACATGGTTTTTTTAATTGTCAGTCTCTTCTAGAAGACAAAACTTTTATTACAATATCACTTCATTGTGATCACAGATCGAATGATCGTATTCAATTTTAATTCATTTACGCCAACTGTGAAAATTAATTGGGAAATTTACGCAATCTTGTTAAAAATATAGTTTTTCGTTGGAATTAAATGATTTGTAAATAAAGTATTAATATTTGGTGATGTAGGCATTATTTTTAAGCATCACATTACATCGCCTCCCCATATAATCTACTAGTGACTGACATCTTTCAACTAGGATACTCCTCAACCATTTTGAACGTTTTCTCAAAGCTCATTTTTTGGCCTCGGCAATTTACTAAAACCACGTTTTAACTCACCCACAGATTTTCTATTGGGTTTAGATCGGGAGACTGAGCTGGCTATTTCATTACATTAATTTTATTTGCAGCAAACCACTCTTTTACCACCTTCATCGTGTGCTTCGGATCATTGTCCTGCTAAAACACCCAGCGAAGAGGCGTGTTTGCACCAGCATACGGAAGCATGGTATCTCTTAAATGTCCTCCATACAAATTTTTTTATCAAAATTTTTGTGGACCCAGCATATAGGCCCTACATCATTTCACAGTTGGCGTAAATGAATTAAAATTGAATACGATCGTTCGATCTGTGATCACAATGAAGTGATATTGTAATAAATGTTTTGTTTTCTAGAAGAGACTGACAATTAAAAAACTATGTTTCAATTTTTGCTATAGATGATTTTGTAAAAAAAATGTATTATTTAAGAATTTCATAGAATTACCAATTATATTACACACGACTGTACATATTTCGTGGCCTTATTTATCATAGACTACACGCAGAATACGAAAAGTCTCATAATTAAGACTAAACTCAAAATAAAGACAAAAAGTCTTATCTAAGACCATTTTTCGGTCACTGACTGCTTCAGAATCGGGGTGTAAAGCAAAAATATTTAATTGTTCTAAAATTCGCTCTACAAAATATATTATTCTTTCTTTACTGATTGAACAAATAAGTTTTACTACTGATCGTCGCGAATAGTGCATAGAAAGCAAAATTTACTGCTTATACTCATCTTGCATTGAATAGAAAACAAAAAAATATATTCCTTGTTCCCACTATAGTGGACTATTCTATTATCTATTCAAACAAATGTGAAAAGTAAAACAAAAGAAGAGTACAATTTTATTTTAATTCTCGCAAACAAAAAAAATTGGATGGTATAGGCTTTTCCAATAAGAGTGATAAGATTTCTTTACAAAAAAAACACACTAATTGTTAAGGAAATTGAAATGTTTGTTATTTAGTGTGAAGTACAATCGATACAATTAAGATCTGAATAAAACGTCATTCAAATGGCCTCCACGACTTCTTCTGCAGGAACGAATTCGATGAACCCAATTTTCGAGTACTCTCTTCACTAAATCAAGTCGTATGTCATGAATAGCATGTTCAATATTGACTTGTAAAGCTTGAAGAGAGTTTAGTTTATTGCTAAAGACCAATGACTTCAAATAACCCCACAAGAAATAGTCTAATGGTGTTAAATCACAACTTCTTGGAGGCCATTCAATATCACAATTTCTTGAAATAATCGAATCTCCAAACTTTTCTCGCAATAATTCAATTGTTGCACTTGCTGTGTGGCACGTAGCCCCGTCTTTTTGGAACCAAATGTTGTCAAGATCAACTTCTTCCAATTTTGGCCATAAAAAGTTGGTTATCATCGATCTATACCGATCTCCATTGACAGTAACGGTGTTACCAGCTTCATTTCCAAAAAAATACGGACCGATGATTCCAAAAGATCAAAAACCACACCAAACTGTTAATTTAGATGAATGTAATGGTTTTTCATAAATAATTTGTGGTTTTTCTTCGCAACAGAATCGACAGTTTTGTTTATTTAAAGCACCACTCAGATGAAAGTGAGCCTCATCGGCGAAGATGATTTTCAGCAAATTCACGACGTTTACGGTGGTCCAATGGCTTCAGTTCTTGAATGAGAACAATTTTATACGGATCCAAACCCAAATCCTTTCTCAAAATCCGCCAGGTTGTGGTTTGAGACAGTCCCAATTCTTGAAAACGTCTTGGAATCGACAAATTGCTGTCTTCAGCAACACTTGTCTGAACGGCAGCAATATTTGCAATACTTCGAGCGTTTCTTTGTCTTATTGGCACTTGAACATTATGTAAAGAAAATGTACGCTAAACATTTTCAACAATTCGACGAATAGCGAGCACACTTGGCCGATTATTACGACTATAAAATGGCAAAAGCGCACGAAAAGTTGCAATTGGAGAACGATTATTTTGATAACAAAGCTGAATAATTTGTAAACGTTGTTCTTGTGTATATCTCACAATGATGAAATTGTAAACATTAAAGAATACAATGAAACAAAAAATGACAGATCATGACATATTACAAATGGCCGAAACGTCACTTAAAAATCATATCATTCCTATTGGAAAACTCTATACAATCAATGGAAACACATGGAAACTACATGGTTTCCTCGCCACATGGTAAACCACGCCACATGGAAAAAAATTTACTCTAAAATACAAATGTATAAAGTATTCGCCGACTATTCGATTAGCAAAGAGCAGACAGTAGAAAAATATAATTTTTGATCTATTTAAAAACATCATTCTCTTTGTTTTTTCATTATTCACTCACTATTCGTTGAAAACTGAATATTATTCTTAAACCTCAACCAGTCAGACTTAAGAGCTTAAGTTACATGCAGATTGCACCACTTTGGTTAGTGCTACATCACCAAAATTTTATAGGCTTCTCGTCACAAATAAACAACTGACCTCTAAAATTTTGGTGGTCGTACCACTCTCCTAAGTGGTCCAAAACGGAACACAACTTAAGTTCTTAAGTTTGTCTGGTTGAGGTTTTAATCTTTTATTTTACTATTCACGATCGAAAAAGTGGGGAAAAAATTAAAAAATCATCAATTGAGAGAATATAAATGGAATAGAAACAAAGTGAAGAATATTTTTGAACGCTGGTTTTGAGCGATGCAAACTAATTTAGTAGCTCGGGTTGTCTTTGGATTGCAAAAGTCAGCCATATCCCTCACAAATACATTGCTATTATCGTGTACAAATTTACAACATCTTGAAATTTGGATAACATTTTAGTATTGTTGTATTTGGTATTGTGAGAGATGTAATTAGCTCAAATGTGCAGCGGAATGAGCTGTGCGAGCTAATAGAAACTACGTTTCTAGCTTAGCTTAGCTGAAATGTAACTAAAGATTTTTGAGCGCATAGAAATAGCTTAGTTCGGGATGTCTTCATCGTACTAAGGTACATCGGCTCACTCATACTTTGACAGTAAATATGTATTTATTTGTGACGCATATATAATATAGTATGCAATGAAATGTATTCTGTCAAAATATCTTATTTTAAAATTACATGCAAACATATAACGCCAAAATACCAAATTATATTTAAAAAAATATATTTTTCAAATTAAAAAATGAAAAATAAGCGTCATAGGAAATTAATTACATTAGTCTGAAATATGTTTTTAGTTATAACGTGCATACGATCTAGCTAGCGAACTAGCTAAGCTAACCTCAACTATGTTTCATAGCTTAGCTTAGCTGAAGTGTGCAACGGGCCTTTGCCTTATATCCAATTAACGTATTCATTCGAATTTTATAAACAGTACGATAGAAAACTTATAAATAATACAGAATTATAGCAAGTTCTTTCCAAAAATCAAAAATAATTTTTTTTTTGTGTGTCAAAGAACACGATACGCGATTGATTTTGTTTGCTAGTATATTTGTGAAAAATTGACATTAGATTTTCAAAAGTTTTATATTGACAGTATATTGTCAACAAAAAATATCAACACACTTTTTTGTCAACACAATTATTTTACCACCGTGAAAACGAAACAATTATTTTAATGCGAGACATAAAATTATTTCGTCTGTCAAATTCGCACAGCCAACTAGTCAAAAAGTTATAATGTTTATATTTATACTTTTTGAAATATTTATGTTTATATTTTTGACGTAAACATATTTATGTGTTTGTAAACGTCAAAAAAAATCTAATGAAATGTTGAGATTTTTCAAAATTGATTGCGATCAAAAAAAAATCAATTTTTTACTTGGAAAGAACGTGCCACGGCATTTCGATCAAAATTTTTTGATCTCAAATCAATTTTTTTGATTTATAAATCAATTTTTTTTTGGAAAGAAATTGCTATTAAAAAAATAAATATAATCTTATAAATAATAAATATTATTTTATGTGAAGTAAACGTACTTTAAATTAAAAAAGTTGTTAATGTCAAATTGTATGTCATACAAAATAAAAAGTAATTTAAAATTGAGGTGAAAAAAATGTCAAACTTGTAAATCAATCAAATAACTACAATAAATAATTAGAGGGTGGATTGCTTTTACTTTCCATAGATAATCGGCGCAATAACAACTCGCAACTGTGTCGTTGTGCTCCTTCAGCAAAACAAATTTCAATTTAAAATCTGAAAATGTTGCTCCAATCCTTTTTCGGGTTTTGACGGAAAATGATTTCAAAATATTTTGTATTTTTTAGGATATAGATGTGTTATTTTAAGGATGAAACACACCAAGAGCAGCGCAACATATAACAAACAATCCACACTAACGGCTGCGAATGGGTGTGCACATCAAGCAGCGCAGCAGTTTATTTTGTTTTAGTAGTAAAATGCACTTGTCTCAATTTTATTGAGGTTATGAGTAGCATCAAAGTGCAGTCAATTGAAACTGCTGCTAATTCAATATAATTTCTTTAAATTTAAATTTTTCTATTAAATTTAAAAAATATTAGATTTGTTTTATTGAAAATATAGCTATATTTATAATCAAACTATAATTTTGTTTCATTAAATAAGCGAATAATCCAAAATTTAAATTTGATGCTCGCTGCTGCTGCTTGGTGTGTTTCATCGTTTAGTGATGTAGTCAAATATATTACACATATATTAGACGCGAATCGCAGTTTGCTATGAAACAAGAGGATCAAAACTGTCAAAACAATGGATTTGACAATTCCCCTACACGAAGAAATCAACGATACATTTGATTTAAATCGCGAATAACTTTCTATAGCAAACACGTAAACTAACGAGAATTATCATTACATTTATCAATATATTATATCTATTTTACATATACTTGTTATATATATATTTCTTTTTCAACCAAAAAAATAATGGCTCAATTTAGGTCCTACCACACAAATGTGTGAGTCAAAAATTATAGTATGTAATGGCGTTTTTGATAAAAAATTTCGCTTGATTTGAAGTACAACCAACACAATTGTGAGTATAGTTATAGTGCTTTTTTTCGGACGAAAATAAGTTTGAAAGGAAAACACAAATGTGTAAGTTTGTTGAAAACACATACAAAAATAAATTTTTGACATGGTGCTTTGGTACTCACACAATTGTGTTAGCGGGCAGCAAAAGGAATATCATAATTTTGTTTAAAAATTCTCGTTAAAATACTATGCTACCATCTACCAACGTATTCTGTGACTAGGATGGTTTATACATTTTTGACAGTAACATACAAAGTTACACTGTTTACAATGCGATTCGAATTTACAACTTATTTATTTATTTATACTTAAATTTGTAGAATAAATTTGACTTGAAAAATATTAATGTAGAACTATAAATCGTTACACCATCATTTACCACCGTAAAATTTTTGGGCAGCTGAATTTAAACGTGGCCGTACCAGCCTGGGTGACAATGAAAGTTCGCGGTTTGGGCATAAGAAAGCTGTCCGCGCGTCGGGTGTCGCGTTTGCTCACTTTGGACCAGAAACGTGTTCGAATGAACATTTCCAACGCTTTGTTTGCGCAGTTTAGGCGCAATAAATTAAGCTTTGGCGCCGGCTAATTACTGTTGAAGAAACTTGGATACACTATTACCCTCCAGAATCAAAAATGCAGTCAAAAGAGTGGACTGCCAAAGTGCCAAAGGGGAATCGTCTCCAAAAAAGGCAAACACTGCTCCTTCGATTGGGAAAGTGATAGCGGCTGTTTTCTGGGACAGTCACGGAATTGGTTTAATTATTTTCAAAAAGAGAAAACCACTATGGGAGCATACTACACATCATTACTTGACAAGCTGAAGGCAGAAATTGCGGAACAACTGCCACATTTGAAGAAAAACAGATCTTGTTCCACCAAGACAAAATGCGCCTTCTCACACCTCAGCCGTTGCCATGGCGCAAATCTGCGAATTGCGGTTTAAACTGCTTAACCATTTTCCTTACTCCAAGCTAAACGTTGCACTCGGAGCACAGAGATTTTCGTCGAATGAGGGGGGCCATCAACTTCGAAAATTACTATTTTGCAGAGAAAGACGCCGAATACTATTTTGACGAGTTGAAAAGATGAGAGCATCACGGGGAGGAATGCCAACCTATTGGAGACTATGTAGAGAAATAAAAATAAATTTGAAAAAAAAAAATGTTTTGTATCATTGTTAGTTAAATTTATTGAAACTCTAGTAATACTGGAAAATAAATGTCAACTTTTCTTTTTAACACGTTTACTGCTGTATAACCGTCCGGTGGGACACGCGTCACTTTCATTATGACGTCGCGTGCACAGAAGGTGAGTCGAATGCATATGAGTTTTACTGCCATGTGACCCACCGGTGGGGCACGCATTACTGACATTATGACGCCACGTGCACCACCGGTGGGCCACATGCATATGAGTTTTTAAAGTAAAATAGTTTTTCCTTACAATCCAAAGGAATATATCTATACCATGGCACATCAGTACAGGTCATTTATTTATTAATCCGCACTTTTCTAATACATTTTTTCCTAAAAAATCAATGGCGTTTTGATAAAAAATTTCACTTGTTTTGAAATACAACCAACACAATTGTGTGTATAGTTATAGTGTTTTTCGAACGAAAATAAGTTTGAAAGGAATACACAAATATGTAAGTTGGTTCAAAACACATACAAAAATAAATTTTTGACATGGTACTTTTGCCGTACTCACACAATTGTGTTAGTAAAACTCAAAACGGATATATGTAAACGTATTTTATATATTTAGTCTGGAGGTGAGCATTTGAACTACAAGAAGAATATAGTTATTCCTAATCCTACTTTTAGGTGGAATTAAATTTTTCATTGAGGATTGAAATTATATGGAATTATTGTAATACAATTACGAAAGTAAAACGCCTAATAATTCCATAATAGACCCAGTTTACCTGGATTCATTCTTATTATAAACAATATATTTTATGTAAAAACATGATGTTTTATTAATTATACGCGTCAAATAAACATAGACAATGAGCAAAGTTTCATTTAACTTACTAGTGCTGCACTACGCCAATTTGCTATAGTTATTGTATGTAGTTCTATTTCAATAGATGAAAAATTTTATATATGAAAAACATTTGGCGGAAATTCAAAATACGTATGTACATAGTTGTAAACCGAGAAAGATATAATTTGAAATATTATTAATTTTACATATTTTCCATTTTTAATTTGGCTATAGGTTCACATTAATATAAAATAAGTAATCCTACAATTATTGTCAAACAACTTTAACCAATTGAGAGAGAGATAAAATGTTTAAAGATGAAATTAATTATTATGATTTTTTTAACTTTCGTCTTATTCGGTGTTTTAAACCACTTGACGTCGTTCTTTGAAATCTTCTGAGGGACCAGAATTAATGTTATTATTATATTTTTCTCCATATATACATAGCTATGCGGCTATGCGCAGCATATTGAGAGACGTCAAAAACAGTTTTAAATATTTAAAATAATCATATAAGCTATCTTTTAAATTTCTTAGTACATAATCTTTTTTATTTAATCATTAGAATTTTATCATATAGCGATTTAAGACAAAATGTACCATAATTGCAACTGTTTGTTTATTCGTTGGCATATATTTTATTAAAACTGACCCGCTCGTATACTGTTTCTATTTAAAGATTATGACAGGATTCTGAATGCAACCAAATTATTACACCAGGGCCGACATGTTGTAACTATCACTATTTTCGCTTCGATGCATTTTCGATAGAATAACGGTATTTTGGAAGTAAAAAATTTTTTTTCTTTCTCGTAAATTTTTAAATTTTCATAGCACGGTTTTTTCGTCGAAGCGAAAATAGTGATGGTTACAACATGTCGGCCCAGCTATGCGTAATAATTTTTGACATAACTGAAATATTTTTTGTATCATTTCATTGTTATTTTTTTAAATGTGTTTTTTTTTTAATTTCGAAATTAAATTTGCTATACCTAGTTATGAATTTATGAATTTAACAAATAGTGTTTTTTCTAACTTAATATAATGAATGAAATATTGGATTCAGAATAAGCTTCAGTTATCTTATACAATATATACTATATCTCTTTTTCAACCAAAAAAAAAAAAAAAAAAAAAAATGGCTCAATTTAAGCCCAAACCACACAAATGTGTGACTCTAAAACCATAGTATGTAAAGGTGTTTTTGATAAAAAATTTCGCTTGATTTGAAGTATAACAAACACAATTGTGTGTGTAGTTATAGTGTTTTTTTCGGAGGAAAATAAGTTTGAAAGGAAAACACAAATGTGCAAGTTTGTTGAAAACACATACCAAAATAAATTTTTGACATGTTACTTTTGCCGTACCCACACAATTGTGTTACCGGGCAGCAAAAGTGATATACAATAATGATTATTGCAATTTTTTTTATAATGTCAAACAATTTCAGTATTCGGACAGCAATCGAACTTTAACAAATTATGGAAGAGAAAATTATTTCACTAATGCCAAAATTATTATAAAAAATTAAATTACAGTATTCGGATTCGGACCGATCCATAGTTGGTTTTACCAATGCCTTCTAAACTACTGGCCGCTTACACCGAAGCATGACGACACGCTAAGTCGACGTTGTTGTTGCTTTCTCTAGTTGCTTTGTTAGTGTAAATATCCTAAAATTATTATTGCGCAGTCTCGGTATAGACTTAAATTGACGTCATGTGCGAAAAATGAGTGTAGTAAAAGGCCAGTAGTATAGAAGGCATTGGTTTTACACACTTAGGAATTTTAAGTTTACAACCAGAGGAAGAGCAGCAACTGTTTAAAAGTAGTCGTTGTTGTTAATTTTATAAATAAAAAATATCATAGTAAACGAAAGTATGTAAAACCAAATAAATAATTTTAATTAATTGTTTGTAATTCATACGTTTTAAAAGTCTAATAAACTGTTTACCTATTCAAATTGCTGTATTTAACTATCAAATTTGCAAGAGGTGCCTCAATCGAATAATGTATGGAGCTCAAATTTTTATGAAAGCCAAATTTCTATGTTATTATTTCTAATGTAAAAGCTCATCCCTGAACAAAATCATAACATATAGTAGAATTAATGATCGCTGAAACTCCTTAATCTTTCCTTCCTAGTACATTAGTTGGGTGCCACCTCCCCTTATACAAAACGTAATATTTAATGTGTTTTTGATGTGACCCGGCTTAGTTCAAGTGTTGTGAAACACCGCGAAAACGCTCACCAGATTTCAAATTATAATTTGGAATCAAAAATAAAATTTGGATCAAGTGTTTCACGTAACATTTATACTGAATCGGAGCAATGTGTGTCATGAAATACAGCGAATTATAAAAAGCTACCTTTTTAATTAAGTTATCGGGCTCAATTTTTTCCTCCTGTAAATTACGCTTCGCCCGCGTCATCCGTGGTAAACTCGATGTTTCGCCATCGAATTCATCAAAAAAAGGATCAGCCACTGACAATTTTGGATGATCGTTCGTTATTGTTTTATCTTTGGTATCATCATCCCATTTATGTTTATAAACATGTCTTTTTTTGTTGTTACCTATAAGTATTTTACAATGGCTTATATTCATTCAGGGCTCTTTGAACATACAGTTAATTTTATATGTTACTTACCTTGTTCCGTTACCAAAGCTCTACTCTTAAATATACTGCCTTTCTTTTTCGAAATAAGCAGTTTGACACTGGGTTTATCATTTTCTTCCATGCCGATATTCTGATCATGTAATTTGTTAATTAATTGCAAACCGCCTTTGCCTTGTGAAGAACTATCACTGTGAACGTCAACTTCACGTTCGTACCACGACCGTTTTAATTTACTTTTAGTTTTATATTCTTTGTGGACGTCGTTTTCATCGAACTCGCTGCTCAATTTTGTTTGCAGAACGGACCAATTGTTATTTGTATTTGACAAGTGTGAATTTGGCAACAAAGTACTTTGATCAAATTTACTCGAAATTTCAGCTGGATGTAGCGATAATGATGTATTATTCATTTCTGATGTTTGATCTATCGCTTCCGCTTCAGCATCTCCAATCTTTCCAACATTTTTGCGTTTCCGCGTATAACTACGTGCCGGCCGCCTTACAACGGGTTCTGGTATACTACCGTTATTAGTATTACTCATATTATTCACATTATTATTATTTGTTCGAGTATTACGTCCCAATTTAGATTTTATTAGCGGTTTAGTTTGCAATTTAGGTACCGTTTCTTCCTCTATAGGTGATTTCATAGCACGATTTCGTGTAACACGTTTTGGCGGAACTGGTTCGGGTTCTGGTTTCGGTTCTGGTAGTGCCACTTCAACTTCTGGTAATATCGGAAGTTTTACCGTCGGCGAATTTCTATTATTTTCAGTAATATTATCTTCGATTATCTGTATGTTTAATTCTTTTTCTTCACTTTCCGATTCAAAAACTGTATCTAATGGCAAATTTATTTCAGATGGTGGTGCAGCAATTACAGAACTTTGTGACGTATCAATATCACTAGTTAGATCACTTGACCCTCGACTATGTACAACACGACTATCTTCAGGTACACCGGTAACAAACGCGGTTTCTTTTGATGATATACTTCCGAGTACTGAACTTTGTGAATCGAAATCTTTATCTGATGGCGAAGCTAATGTTCTATATAAATCATAGTTTTCAGTACCAGGTAAAGGAGATGCACTTTTACGAGATTCTTCATTAGAAGAAGCAACGGACTGTATTGGTATAGGAAGTGTTGGTTGTAATATTACTCCTTCAGAATCCAAAAGTCCTCTCCTTGAAGATCTTGTAACACGAGTTTGCCTGGCAGGTTTAATGTCAGCTAATACCGGTGTTACTGCAATTTCAACAGGCGGGACTGGTGGCGGAGATGAAGGTGTTGGAGATTTCGGTGATGGATCTGGTGATGCTGGTGGTAATTCCTCGATTATAGGTTGTGATGGTGGAGGACTTAATTCCTTGATGGACTCGTCCCGCAATGGTTTAATATTCAGTTTCAGCAAATGATCTTTCTTTTTATGATGATGATGGTGATGATGTTTTTTTTTATAGTTTTCACTTTTAATATTATTTTCTAGTATGTTTGTTTTAATTTTTATTTTAATACTATCCGGTTTAATTTCGGTTTCAATTGGTGATGGAAGGGTCTCTATCTCAGGTGTATCCGATAAAACAGCTAGCAATTCAGCTGTAGAAGTTAATGCACCAATCGGTTGTTGATTTGATTGGATTGGTGAAAAGGTAGCATCTTCACTATCGGTACTTATTAGACGCGAAGTTCCCTGTAAACAGAAAGAGAAATCCAATATTTATAAATCTGAAGTCTTCTTTCTTATAATTTTGTAATTTTTTTAATACATAATCATTGATATACCTCAATATAACTCAATAATTCATATTCCATTTCTAAATCTCTTTAAATTATATTTCCAACGGATCAACCTTACTACATTTAAAACGAAATTTTTTGTCTTAGTTTTTATTTGGATATGCACAAAAAAATCTATCTACTGATAAGATAAGAAAACTGGTGTACTTGTTTTGTTGTACATATTTTTGAATCACAATAATTATTAAATTTACTGTCACACATAATAAATACACAGTTACAGTTAAATAAAACTAATGAAAATATGGTGGAATGCAATTTTAAGATATGTAGTGTATTAGCTGACACAGTGTGAATTAATATATAATATACATCAAAAAGTAATTAAAAACTAATTTCTGATGTATCGACTTAACCGCGACATTATGAAATTGAAATGGTCATCTTCACGTTCACATTTCGTTAAAATAATAATATTTATGTTAGCTAAACACGTATGACGCGACGATACACTCAAACTTTACAAATACAAGCAATGTATTTTTAAAAAAATACATAAATATTTGTAAGCAGGGAAATTGAACCTTTATTAATACATGACAGTCCGCAGTATTCCGCATTTAGTGTGGTTTTTTCGTAAAATCGGTATAATTCCGAATCAGCTAAAACGAAATTTCATAGGCGCCTTTAAGTTGGTCTACTCTGTCTATATACACTATATATGTACATGTGCAACTTGTTTATACGGTAAAATTTTTTTATTTTTTTTATATGAACTTTGTTGTAAAGCCTCAGCTACAATGCATCTGCTCCGCTCCGTTCCGTTTTTCTAAAATAGTTTCCGTTCCGTCTTTTCCGTTCGCTAGTTACAATGTATCCGTTCCGCTTGTCAAAATCACATTTAAATCAAAGTAAACAATAAAACGTCATGGAGGATTATGAAAATTTAGAGTTGCTGTGCGATTTGTATATTTTATACATAAAATTTATGTGGCAATAACCTAAAACAACATAACTCGAGTTATGAAGTTTTTCAAATTTATTAAAATTCTAATTCGTTGTATTTAATCGAATATTTTGATATAGTCGATACAATTTTACCGTATGTTTTAGTGTGCAAATCGTAACAGTCAAAAACTACACAATTCGTTTTGAGTTTATATTGATGTGGCAAAAACATAATTCAAATTTTTGACTAGTGTTTATCTTAAAGTTGAGTTAATGAGTTTTTCCAAATTAACTTTTGATGTTTAATATTGTATTTAATTCGAATTAAGTTGTTTTTGCCAGAGTAAAATTTATATTAGTTCTGAAATAACCCCTTTTAGTGTGATTTTGTTGATTGTAATATAAACGATTTTTTATAAATCAATTACGTTTCGTCATTAAACAAAATTATTCTAAGTTGCATTTTAAATTATAGAATTAACATGAATAATAATATGAGTAGATCCGCACGGATGGTAGCATTAGCTTCTAAAGAAGCTAAGAAAATACGGTATGAAAATACACATACAACTAATCAAGATCCCACCGTTGCTGAATATTTAAGTACCGAAATTCAAAATGAATAGCTCGGTTTGGATGTTCGGTCGTCGGATTTACCGCTACCTGGAATTGCTCAGAATCTTGAATCAATTATAAATGACGGCGAACTTGATAAAGAAGTTATTTGGGAAGATGACCCATTCGAAAATAATGACGATTCTGATGTTGACCCAAACTACGTGCCATCTCCTAATCAATCGGACGATGATGAAGAGATGGAATTGCTTGCCGAACAAATTGAACGTAATTTAGAAGGAAGTAGTAATCAGGAAAACGTTACTGCTGAGGTTACTAATGCCAACGAAAGTAACCAAAAGCCATCTTCAAGCAAGATGTATCTAAAACAAATTAAATTGAAGTGCAATTCCGGTCAGTCTTATATTTCTTCAAGCGGGCGATCAGTCAATTCACGAGAATGTAAACCATTAGACAAATGTCGAAAGGGTTGCCAAACGAAGTTGTCGTATGATCAACAAAAAACTATTTTCGATCAATATTGGAATTTAAAATCTTACAATTTACGAAGCGCTTTCTTGTCGGGTTTGATAGAAATCCACAATAAAAAATTTCAGTCATTACAAAAGAAATCAATGAAAGTACGAAACTACTCGTGTTATTACTTTATTAAAGTTAGCACTGATAAGATTTCAGTGTGCAAAAATTGTTTCAAAAAAACTTTTGGAGAGACCGATGGTATAATATGAACTGTCGCAAACAAAAAATTTCATTCTACGGGATCATCTATCCCATCCGACAAACGTGGTGCAAGAATCCCTTTAAATTTAACATCTAATGAGAAAATCGGTGAAATAAAAGCTCATGTTAACTCTTTCCCATCCTATGAGAATCATTATACCAGAAGAGATACTTCTAAAAGGTAACATATTTCTCCATAAACTATTTACTGTTACAACATAAAAGTTTCTAATTGCATGTATATTTTTTTAGATATTTCCATAGTGATTTAACTATCACAAAAATGTTTCAACTATATATTGAAAAAGTCGAAAAACCAGTGTCACTTACTAAGTTCTCGGAAGTATTTCATACAATGGGAATCAAATTTAAATCCCCCAAAACCGACACGTGCCATAAATGTGATACGCTTGCAGCAAAGATAACTGTAGCAGAAAACGAAGATCAAAAGCAAGTGATTCTTGAAGAACAACGCAAACACCACGCGTTAGCAAATGAGGCCTACAAATCAAATCAGCGCGATAAAGTCCTAGCATCAAGTAACCCGACTGAAACTAAAATATTTGCTTTTGATTTGCAGCAATTTCTACCTACCCCTAATGTGATGACATCAGTATCATTTTATAAACGGCTATTATGGACGTAAAATTTAACAGTCTGTTATTCAAGTGCGTCAAACTGCTATATGTGGAGTGAGGTAACAGGCCAACGGGGTGGCAACGAAATTGCATCATGCCTCCTCACTCACATAAATGCTCTGCCAAATACAGCAAAGCAAATCATATTTTATAGTGACTGTTGCACTGGCCAAAATAGAAATTCTTTCGTAGGAACAATGTTTTACACATACATGCAAGATAATCCACAAAGCAATCTCCAGTATATAGACCATAAATTTCTAGTACCGGGCCACACCCATATGGAGTGCGACAATGACCATGCCGCAATCGAGCGAAAAAGAAACGGAGTAGCGTAAAAATCCACGAGCCAAGAGATTGGTTTCAATTTGTACATTCCGTTGCAACTCGGTTCCTCGTATACGAAATGACGCAAGATCACATTTTTGATATCGCTGCGTTAGCTAAGTCCAAGCTCATGTGGCGTAAGGTAAATACAAATGGAGAAAAATTTGTATGGAGCGATATAAAATGGATTCGTTACACAAAAGACCAAGGGCAAATTTTATACAAAACTACATACAGTGAAGACGAACCATTTAAGATTCTCAACATATCTCGCCGCGATTTAACAATCTTACCCGACACGATCTTGCGCAATGCTATAATAGCCCGTTCAAGATATCGGATGCTAAAAAAAAGGACTCTTTTGCCACTTTTAGATCCTTCGGTTCATGATTTCTATTTGAATTTAAACACAGAACCACAGCTAGACACACATCCAGATTTAACAGAAGAAGATTAATGTTAAAATGTTTTATTTTGATTATGTTGGTATACCTAAATATTAATCATAACAATTTTTGAATTAAATTTATTGATTTTCATTTTATTTACTTATAACGAATTTTTAATAAAGTAATAAAACACATTAAATAAAATAATTTTTTATTTTTACCTGGAAAACCCCAAATAACTCGAGTTAAGTAAAAATATTATAGGGAACAAGTTGTGTTAAAACGACATATGTATAGTTATGAGGGATTCATTAAAAATATTAATTATCCAAAACAGCATAATTTGGAAAAATCGTGAAATGATATAATTTGGGAAAATTTAAACGAAAACTTTTTTTTTACAAACAAAATAACAAAATCCAAAAAGTTCAAAATAATCGAACCACAAACATTTCTTCCAGAGCAATTCGAGACTTTAAACTGATTTAACTCAAAATCCTGTTTTTCGAGTTATGTACTTTTGGGTAAATGCCACAAGTATCGAAAAACATTTAAACCGAGGCGATGGTGGGTACGCCCTTTAAATTTAAATAGAAAGACCGCTGGATATTACAACACAACGTTTTTACGAATGAAGGAATTAGACTCCGAGGAATTTTTCTCCCAAACAAGAGTGTCAGGGGAAATGTATGAAATGTTACTTGGACTACTTCAAGAACATTTAACAAAAAAATCGATTTGCGAGCCAATTCATTTTGAAGCAAGATTGGGACTCACGTTGTCGTAAGTATTAAAAAATATAAAAATGTATTGCAAATATATAAATCCTTATTAAATAATGCTTATTTTATTATAGTTATTTATCTCAAGGAGTGAACCCAAAATTTCTCTCGTGGTCATTCAAAATGGGTAGATCGACAGCTCGAAAAATTATTTTGGAAACGTGTAAGATTATATGGAGAGTTTTATCGCCTTTTTATGTTTCTCAGCCCAACGAACAGGACTACAAAACCATTGCGAGTGATTTCGGTGCAAAATGGAACATGCCAAATTGTGTTGGCTCAATTGATGGCAAACATATTAATATCAGATGTCCAAAAGGAAGCGGTTCTTCTTACTTCAATTATAAAAAAAACATTTAGTATAGTTTTGCTTGCCACTTGTGATGCCAACTGTATCTTTACGCACGCATGTGTCGGTGCATATGGTAGCATATGGTAGCCAAAGTGACGGAGGTAGGTTTGATAATTAACGATAATTTACGCATTACCTGCCAAATCGAAGACGTACGGCTATAGGGTCGATTTAAAACCATCTGCACATTGCAAGCTCGATGCCAGCCTATACTGACATGGATGATGGGTCGGCCCATGAGTTTTGCACTCCGACAGCGGGTCATAGAAGTGTTACATTTCTTCCCCGATCGTAATCGGTTATGAAATTTCACTTTTGCATCCTGCCCCTATCGGGATTCGAACCCGGTACCTCCCGATCCAAATTCCAAAGCTTTAACCACTGTGCCATTTGGTCGGTGAAAGATCATTAATTATCGTATGTTTATAGGAGTGCTTAAACAATCCAAATTTGGTAATAATTTACTAAATAACAAATTACCACTACGACGATTGTTACCTACCAAACAGTACAAAGCTGTTCCCTCATTATTTCGTGGCGGATGCAGCGTTCCCACTCACTAAAAATATTATGACACCCTACCCTGGTGGGTTAAATTTTGATGCCGAACAAGAAATTTTCAATTATAGGCTATCGAGAGCACGACGAACTATTGAAAACGCTTTTGGTATACTCGTAGCCCGTTGGAGAATTTTGCTAAACACCATTCATATGAACCCAGAAAATGCAACAAAAGTAGTTTTAGCTACAGTCGCGCTCCATAATTTTGTGAAATTGAATGATTCTGCTAAAAAATATTGTCCTAACAACTTCGTGGATTGGGAGGATGAGTTTTGTATTTTACACGATGGTGAATGGAGACGAAACACAAATCAGTTGGAATCAGCGCGGATGGGATCTAAAAACGCCACCAAATATGCTTTTACTTTAAGAAACGAGATGAATAATTATTTATGCAACGAGGGAGCTGTACCATTTCAGTATTCCCGAATAAATTTATAAATTATTTTTTTGTTATCAAAATTTATTTCATTCAACTAATTACATATCACAATTTTAATTTCAGTGTTAAAATAATAAAATAAAAATAAATAAAAAAAAATATGTTTAAAAATTTAATTGCTATTTCTTATAGCTTCCTGGGCTTGCATTAGCATGCTAATTTTGAAAGCATCTCGTTCTCGAGTATTCATTTTTTTCATCGAACACCCGATCGATCTTAAGAATAGCTCATCTTCATCATCATCAATGGTTTTACACTTTAATTTATTTTGAAATTCTTTTAACGTACATCTAAATTCCTCTTGCAACAAATCCTCTCTTGATTTACGTGTTTTTTTTGTATTTAATGAAGATGTCGAATCTTCATCATACGTTAAACGAGAATCATCTTCTGTAAGCGTAATATTGATTGCATCTTTGTCACTGGATGTTTCCATCGACAAACTACAATTTTCCACCATCCTACAAAAACATAAATATTTAATTTAGGTATTTTAAATCTCTTGCCATAATGCAGTTAATCATACGTTCTGGGTTTTAAACTATAAGATAAAAATTCAAAGATAGGATAAAATTGCCATTGAGGCGAGTTTACCGCACTCGATCTTGATGGTTGAGATAGTTTCCTTTTTCCCCGCATAAACATATCTCTCAAATAATTCCATTTTTTTTTGCTGTAATACAAAAAGATTTTAGTATATACATACCATCAATTGGAAATAATTCATTTAAATTATTCCAAATTTTAGATTTTTTTTGGTGTCCAAATAGAATTTATTGCTCTTTTCATATAACTCGGGAAACTTTTTAATTTCTTCAACAAACATTTCTACGTCAAAATCCATTTTCACACGATTTCAGTCTGTCATCAATCTCTTCTGTCAAGTTGTTTAGGTTATGCTTTCCGCTTTTCCGTAAAATTTTAATTTTTTTAAAAAAACGGTCCATCTTCTCCGCTCCATTGTAACTAACCTTTCCTTTTTCAATGGAAATTATATATATATACAACATGTCAAATTTAAATTTTTACGGAAAAGCGAAACGGAGCGGAGCGGATGCATTGTAGCTGAGGCTTAAAACAAAAAACCGACATTCAGTTGTTTTTAAAACCAATTTTCGACAATAAAAAAAATGTTTTTCTTATTTTTTTCAACCACCTTTTTGTGCTGTACACCCATGCTACACACGATTTTGGTTTCTGGTTCTAAACTAAGTCGCAATAGATTTTTAATTTAAACCCTTATTTTATATTAAAACACCAATTTGTTTTGTATTGTTTTATTCTGTTCTCTCGAAAATAAATTTTAAACAAAAATCTACATCTCAAAAATGTCCTTAAATTTTTTTATTTTCATTTCTATTTTTTCATTTCGAATTCACGGACAAAATTCTTACGTCGCAGCTGCGACATAAAATTTTTGTCCTTGATGGAGCGTTCACGGAACGGGATTATTTTTTATCCAACTCTTCAGCCAATCAAATCATTCATATTCAACTAAACCCCGCCCAATTTAATCCAGCTTTAGTTAAAATATTTCCATCTTTTGAGCAATAATCTTAGTCGTACCAACATAGTAACAAAAAATAACCGGAAGTATGAGCAATAATTTTGCTCAAATATTTGTTATTGTTTATTTTTGACATTTCTTGAATGAATTTGTTAGGTTATCGCCTTAGATAATTTTATTTAAAGTTATTATATAAAATAAATGAAATAAATATGCGAGATGCATTTAAGTGAAACAATTAGGATGAGAAATAAAAATTTTATTTTGTTACAAACTGTTGGGCTATAAATTATTTGATAACTTATAAATTGTGATGTGTGTATAAAACCGAATATTGTGTATTTGTAATCCCCAGACATACGTTTATTCGATTAAATTAAAATAAAGCCCCATCTAATCGTAAACAAAGCAGAAATTGCAAACAAAAAATACAAAACAACAGTAAACATATCGCGCATCCTCTTAAATACTGTCAACACAAAAAAACAGTTTTGAGATAAATGCATTTTATTTTTTTTTAATTGCTAACGTTACTGTGATGATGCTGAGATTATTCATTATTAGCTTTATAAAATAAATAATCAAGTATAGCAATTTAAAATGCATTTATCACAAAATTGTTTTTTGTGTTATGACATTTTTTTAAAGGATGTGCGATAGACAACCGTAGACAAATTTTGAGCAAAAGTTGGTAAAAAAAGCCAGCTTTTTTTATCTCATTCCGTGAACCCACACTGACTGTGTGTTCACGGAATGAGATAAAAAAAAGCTGGCTTTTTTACCAACTTTTGCTCAAAAAATTTGTCTACGGTTGTCTATCGCACATCCTTTAAACAAATGTCATAACACAACAAACAGTTTTGTGATAAATGCATTTTAAATTGCTATACTTCATTATTTATTTTGTAAAGCTAATAATGAATAATCTCAGCATCATCACAGTAGCGTTAGTAATTAAAAAAAAATTAAAATGCATTTATCTCAATCACTGTTTTTTTGTGTTGACAGTTTTTAAGAGGATGTGCGATATGTTTTCTTTTGTTTTGTATTTTTTGTTTACAATTTCTGCTTTGTTTACGATTAGATGGGGCTTTATTTTAATTTAATAGAATAAACGTATGTCTGGGGATTACAAATACAAAATATTCGATTTTATACACACATCACAATTTATAGCCCAACAGTTGTAACAAAATAAAATTGTTGGTTCTTATCCTAATTGTTTCACTTAAATGCATCTCTGCATATTTATTTCATTTATTTTATATAATAACTTTAAATTAAATTATTTAAGGCGATAACCTAACAAATTCATTCGAAAAATGTCAAAAATAAACAATAACAAACATTTGAGCAAAATTATTTCTCATACTTCCGGTTATTTTTGTTACAATGTTGGTACGAATTAGATTATTCGCTCAAAAGATGGAAAATTTTCAACTAAACCGAGATCAAATTGGGCGGGACTTAGTTGAATATAAAGATTTGATTGTCTAAAGAGTTGGATCAAAAATAATCCCGTTCCGTGAACTAAGCATGAATCCGAAATGAAAAAATAGAAATGAAAATACAAACATTTAAGGACATTTTTGAGATGTAAATTTTTGTTTAAAATTTATTTTCGAGAGAACAGAATAAAACAATACAAAAAAATGGTGTTTTAATATAAAATAAGGGTTTAAATTAAAAATAAAAATCTATTGCGACTTAATTTGAAACCAGAAACTAAATTATCGTGTAGCATGGGTGGTGTAGATTAATTCTGTTCTACCTGCAGTTTTAATGTTCACCACCAGGGTAGTTTTAGTAAATACTTTTATTTTTAATTGTTGGTAATAGAAATATAAAAGTGATTTTTTGTTATTTTGACATCGCATCTAAACAAGATGAGAAATTAGTTACGATTCGTAATAATATTCTAGCACATTACTATTTAATTGAATATATTTAGTTGCATTTTTACATTGTTTTGAAATTCAAAATGTAATTGTTACCAACTAATAAAAATAAATTTAAAAACATCTTTGGTTGTTACTTTGTGCATGATATTTATTCATATTCAGAATGGGAATTGCTTGCACGAAAGTAAGACCACATTTATTTTCGAGAGAGCAGAATACAATACAGAAGAACAATACAAAAACATTTTGTGTCTAAATATAAATTAAGTTTTTTTGAATTTTTGAATTATAGATGGCAAATGTTAAGAATCACAACAATCAGTTTCGAACGGATGAGATTATTGATTTGAAAAAATCAGCCTTCCCATCAGGTCGCGACGACTGATGTTATATTATTGTACAATGTAATACAAAACCAGTCGTCGCGACCTGATGGGAAGGCTGATTTTTTCAAACCAATAATCCCATCCTTCCGAAACTGATTGTTGTGATTCTTACACATTTGCCATCTATAAGTCAAAAATTCAAATTTATCCGCGATCCAGCGTTAACGGAAAGAAAAGTATGGGGTGGTTGGGAAGTTGATTGTCACACAGATTGACGCTAAATGGAAGAATTTCCTACGATTGTGTATTTAATTCGAGAGTACTGAAAATAGACCAATATACGGAACAATCACAATAACACCATTACAATCGAAAAACCAAAGTAAAAATTTAAAATAAGGTTTTAAAGAATAGAGTTATACTACACAGAGTAGAAATGTTTTTTCCCCCATATAAAGAAGCATATAATATTTGCTATTTCATTTGAGGCACGTTGGTGAAGGATGGTTATATAAAAAAGCATATGGCTTACTCATATTTCAAAACGAAAAACCCCAAATCAGATGTTTATTTATGTGCGCAGTGACAACCTATGGTGACGACTTAATTTAGTGATTTTAAAATTATTAATTAAAATAATAAAAATATTATAAAATATTTAGTTGGTTTATATAGTAGTGTGTGGTGTGCATTATTTGATAAAAAAAACTATAAACTTGTTATTGAAATAAAGTGTATTGTCAAAAATTGTAAAAATACGCCTAAAAGATTTCAAAAAGGCGTATCTTACCATCAGTAAGTTTACTAAGTGTTTATATAAAATAAAATGTAAATTATGTTAAGAAAAAAGTGATTTGTGATAAATTTATCCATTATTTAATTTATAAATCAGAGAAAATTAAGTAAACAATTTTGATTTCGGTGTGGGGTTTTTCATTTTGTGTGTGTGTTTGTAAACATATGTTATATTACCAGTGTCGCATTTCTCTTATTACTACGTACATATTCTTCGTGTTTTTCTTTTCATAATTATTTTTTATTTTGGAATATTATAAGTATAATTTTTTTATCGAAAATAAAAACAATTAATGCGTACTATATTCGAATAAAAATAATTGTGAATTTGAGAAGTTTTAAATTTCAATCGAGCAAATTCTAAATACGACCCGTTGATTTATATGCTTTCTCTTTTACCCTCCGAATTTGACTCACTTGACAGCTGCTATCATTCACTCTGCAGTATTTAACTTTATGTTTTAAAGTAGCAACAAAAAATCTATTACGACTTATTTTGAAGTAAGAAATAGAGTGTGGAACGGGCCATTTGCGGTGAAAATGTTTTTGTCGAATGCGTTTGGCACAATTTTTTGTAAATGTAGACTCACCTTTATAAACGCAAGTTTAGGTTGCCGCGTTTTCAACGATTATTTAATCGAAAAAAAATCCTTTTTGAAATTTCCAAGCAAATAGAAACGACGTCCCGATAACGACTACATATACATAAATATGTGGAGCTAAATGATTTTCAACTATTTCTTTTCTAAGTTTTTGACAGTCAGTTGAAGTAAAGAAATGCAGATTTGCCAGGTGCAATTAAATTGCATTTAAACTTTGTTAAATCTAGGAAGTGTTATAACTAAAGCCCGCGGCACTGAAACCGATAGAACGTTACGTATCAACAAAGCAATGCACTAAAATTAAAGTCATTAACACATACGACAAATCACTATTTGTCTATGGGTGTGAAACCTGGAGATTAATACAAGCATTGCTGATGGTAATCAATTTGTCGAAAACCACGATAATTAAAAATCATTTTCTAAACCACTAAAAATTACCAATTTACCCAATTATTTCTTTAAGGTCAAGTTAAAAGTATAATTGAGGTTTTATTACAAAATTATCGAAATAGAATTTTTAGTTTATCTTTAGTAACGTTTCGTTTATCGTTTTTTAGAAACGTACAAATCATTTTTCTTAATATTTTACCTCATCGCGAATTTTTTTGGAGGATTCATTAGGGTTTTAAGTAATAATATTATAATACTAGATTCGTTCCATTTTTGAAGAAAATGGAAAATTTAGTTTAAAATTTTTTAAAATTTCCAACTTGGTCGATTGAAAACTTACATTCAACGATGTTTTTTGTTTTTACTTAATAATTAATGTGCCCAAGATTAGTGGTCATAAGAAACTGTTTAATTAATTAATTAATTTTGCACCTTAAAGCAATATCAGTAAATCATAGTACGTAAATTATACAAAATTTTGGTAGTTAATTTAATTATGCTGTGTGCCTCAGGTCGATTTACATTCATAGATAAACATTCATAGATAGCAGTAACATCAACAAAACAAGCTGTGCCTGACTATTCGAAATACTAAATTTTCGACTTTTCGTGGATAAAGGAAAAATTAAATTAAATTAAAATAATGGAAGATGATATGAAAGTTGCATTATTTATTTATTATTACCAGTTAGCTTCCTTTATTAAAGTATGGTCGGCTTTTGACTTTAATCTGTCTAGAAATGCATTTATGGAATTAATGTCGAAGCTTCTTTTGAATTATTGGTAACCATATTGTAAACTTTTAATTATTTAATTTTATTAATATTTTTTTTTATCTAAATAATGTATCTAACATGTAAAGTTGCATTATTTGCAAATGTTATTATAAACTACGGAATGTTTAAAAATAAAAAAAAGTAGCATGTAAAAATTTGTACAAATTTTTACACAGTAACACATTTGCATTAAATACAGAATTATGACATTTGACAACTATATTGAAAATTTACCTCGCGAGGAGACTTCATTTGTAACCTGGCGGCGAATAGCGTACGGTCACATCAAAAAGTTTAGTTTACAATTTAGCCGAAAAAATCAACCTGAGGCACACAGCATAAGAAAACAAACCGGTTTGGATGCATTATTGGGGCATTTAAATATTGATACCACAAAGAAATTTGTTTTCTGAGCACCATACGACATTAATCAATGTCTAAGAATAAAATGCGGAGTCTTTTGGGCCAAGTATTCCCAACGTTGATGAAAAATATTGAAATACAGCGGAAAAACGGGAATGGATTAGTTTTAGACATTGTAGAAACCGGAAAAGGAGCACGAAAATGTCGACTAGAGTTACATAGATGAAACCGGTAGGTGTAGTCATCTTCAAAGGCAGTGTGGTTGCATGCGCAAACCCGACGACAATGGAGTGGTTTGTTTCTGTTATTGTTATGAATATGAGCGGAATTTGTTTTTAATTTACTTATTAATATTTTGTAATAAGTACCTTTTCCATGTATAAGTATGAAATGCCATTTTTTTACTAAAAAAACATGTTAAATTCGGAAAAATGAGAAAAGTGCTTTTTTCAAAGTATGCTCCATCGCTTGTTATACACTTTTCCCATCTTTGGGGCAATTTGTCACATCATTGTACAAACCAAAGCGCTACTCAGCAAGTGCGTGCACTTATCACACGTGCGCATCTAACACTTGTTGATGCCACAACAGAATGACGCAGTGTCAAATTTTTATACCACAAACTGCATTGGTGCATGCTTGCACCATCTGTTTATTACATTTAATTTTTATAAATATCTCCGCCATCGCACAACTTTCAAAAACTTCTAGTCATTTTTTAGCTTAGTTTCAATTCCCAGTTTAATTCAAGATCTAAATACTATTTAACATAAGTAGAATAGATCACGAATTAAACTGGGAATTGAAACCAAGCTACAAAATGACGAAGTTTTTGCAAGATGGCGAAGATATTTTATAAAAATTTAACATAATAGCAGATCACTATTTTTATACATTCGAAGCGAAAGCGTAGTTTATGTGATACATAAAAAATGTAAACCCCAACAGTTATCTTTTTCAAAAGGTAGGTTTACTCCCCCTTAAATGAAATTCCATTACATAAATTATAAAACTACAAGAAAATCAACGCAAAAACCAGGTCTAACAAATATGTATCATGTTTGAATAAAATGGCGTTTTAAGATATTTCCAACACTTTTAGCTGAAAAGGTTAATAAAACGTTCAATCAATCAAAGTGATTCAAATCAATCAAAGTGATCAATCAAAGATTAAAGAAGAATAAAATTGACCAAAGAAAAAAAGAATCAGTCTTAAACCGATGTTTATGAGCTTGTAGGAATGGAGGAAAACCTTTTTATAAATTTATGAAAACGGGTTTTATGTAAACGAAATCGTTAAATGTTTTATAGCACTAAATGGTAATTGAAGGTCTTGCAACTTTCAAAAAAGATTTTAAAAGCCATAAATGGTGTTTTTCATTGAATAGCGTTAAAATACTCCGAAATTAAAAAGGTCTAAACAGATATTTAAAAGAGGTTGAGGACTAAGTAAGAAACGAAAAAGGAGGCACAACACCAGCTGATAGAACTTGATTCTTCGTGAAGAGTTAAATTCAAATATTTCTATGGTAAAATTAAGACCACACTAACGTTGGAATTTTTGCCAAGCAACGCCGAAGTTTATGATGCGATCGCGCATCCCTTCAACAATTTATAGCAAATAACCGATCTATTGATTATTTATGTTTAAAACTCAATATCTATTCTAAATTGGCCGACAACTGCGTGATTTATATTTCACCACACTCAACAATCGTGCCATAGATACTCAAAAATCGGCCCTATTGAATGTATCTTCAGTTCCGGAATATCATTCACTTTATTCATGCAGCCTTCAATTTTAGTTTTAATCAAATTTGTGAGATACGGAATGATCTGAATAAAATCTTAATGTTTCTTATCAATGAACCAGATCCCTTCAAGATATACGAAAAGTCATCATCGTTCATTGCCAATGGTATTCATCGTGTATTCTTGGAAATCATATTGAAGTGTGAGGATCTAAATGCCACAGGCGTCCATAACCATCTCAATCAAGAGATTTACTATAACTTTAGAAATATGGACAAAACAAGCTAAATATATATCTTGAAGTATCAGTTAAGAGTAGGAATTGAACAACTGCAATTTCGAAAACGTAGAACATTTTTATAAAAATTTATTTCGTGGTATCGATCTATTTGTTCCAACTTCTTTCAAAACATCAAACAAATACCCGCCGTGGTATGATACTCTAATAATCTGAAGACTAAAAAAATAAGGCTTACAGAGAAATGCTCAAAGAATGCTAGGTTAGGTTTCAGTGGTTGACACTTAGGCCATTTTTGGCCCATTGTGATACCACGCATTCATGCTACATCATTAACCCATTCATTCACCTATTCACCTACTCACACAACTCCAAGTGCCGAAGCTCCTGCCGGTCCAAGTGCCGAAGCTTTAACCACTGCACCACTTGTCCGGTTGTCAAAGAATGCTAAGGCCAGCCAACATAAATTTACAGAGATTACCGAAAATTTTATAACTAATTTATATAGTAAAATGTATAACATTTTTATAAAAATTTATTTCGTGGTATCGATCTATTTGTTCCAACTTCTTTCAAAACATCAAACAAATACCCGCCGTGGTATGATGATACTCTAATAATCTGAAGACTAAAAAAAATTAGGCTTACAGAGAAATGCTCAAAGAATGCTAAGGCCAGCCAACATAAATTTACAGAGATTACCGATAATTTTATAACTTATTTCGAGTTCAAATACAATAGTTACGTCACTTGTATTCATGAAAAGATCAAAAGTAACCCAAAGCACAACTATTCTGGCTTCCCCTGGGAATTAGGAAAAATATTTTCATAGCATTTTTGTCTAAATTTTTCTGGCCTACTGTTGGAATTAGTTTGTTGTAAATATTTTTCGAAACAATGTGTGCTTTCAGGTTAGTGAAATCACTGCGTTTTTAGGACAAACGTCGATTGATAGCGACATTCATAATACCAATTTTAGCAGTCGTCAGAAAATCGACATCGACACGACCATCACAATAGGGGTGATTATCTAGATTTTTGTCTTGTTGAGATATTTTGTATCCAGTGGGTAAAATTTACATTTCTAGTGGCTTGCAAAATCCACCTAATAGTAAAATCATTAACAAATATTACTCTATACTTCGAACTGAATTCATAATATGTAATTATTGTTAATTACATAATGGTTAATACAAAATGAATGCAAAGCATCACAAAACCCCTTGAGTAGAATGTTTCAGTTTGGGGTTTTCGATTACATTTAAATACTGATGTTGATTTGGTGGCTTCGCACATTCAATCAAATAGCGAAATCCACTAAACTAATGGATTTTTTTCTGAACGCAAATTAACGAACATTTTATGTTTGTCCTATTCCTTCGTAGGTCATGTTGTTTCGATACATGAATTTTATTGATACACGTATCATCAATTAAAACGACACATAAGATGCCGAAAATTTCGAAAATCATTAGAACGAACCGTTTCCGGAACTATGTGTTTCCTGAGATTTGACACAATGTTGATTTGGCGATTCAGTGATGAACCCAAAAAACAAGCTAATACATATTTTCTTTTAAACACTAAATTTAACCACAGCTTACTAGTACTTGGATGTGATACCTATTAATTTTAATAACGCGACTTTGGTCCATGCGAAGAAAATTTATTTTTGTTTATCTAAAAACTAAACTCCCATACACATAAATGGTATACTTTTTCAATCAGATTCAACGGTTTTCATCAAAAGATCACATGCAACGATCGATAAAAATATACATAAATATTTATTTACAAAAATCTAAATAAAACAATGTCTAAGTAACTAGCTAAATAGGTAATTTCATGATGTTTTTAATGTTTTTTTACAATTTGACGTTTTTAAAAAATGGAACACAACAAAACAACAAACTAAGCCACTATACACAATTTGATGATTGGATGAACACACGCATACAACTACACACACAAAATTTAGTTCATGCAAGTAAATAATATAAAAAACAAAAATGGTTTTATACACGATGTTAGTTACTTGTGTTCAATATATGAATTTTGATATGATTATTGTATTTTAATAATACATATTTTGAACTTTTTTATCAAGGGCACTTTCGTCTTTTTTAATCCACTACACAAGTACTTTTATAACAACTGTAAACTTTATAATGCACATAAAAAACGTTTTTTATTCACTGCATATTTTCCGTATCTAATTATGTTTTTTGTTTGAATATAAAACATAAGCTATAATAATTACAATTTTGATTATTAAATTAAATTAAAATAAATTTTAACACATCTTTCCGCTTAAAGATCCCACCTCACAGAAAACATAAAGCACAACAAAATTGAAAAATGACATTTGATTAGAAACAAATACGAATGAATGAAGTTCGTTCGCATCACGACCGATTACGATGGCGTTACATAATTTTAAATTTTAAATAAATGCAAGGCGAAAATGTTATTGTAGGTTTCATCGTTTAAAATTAACGAACAATTATGTATAAAAATGTACATATATGGGGTGTTATTAACGTATTTAACGTCTCTTAGGTCACACACACACGAATTATTTTAACAATTTTTATAGGTAGTGTATAAACTTTTCAATAAGAAATAACTAGACTGCGTATTATGCGTAAATGAAAAACCTTAGAGAAAGAAGAAATACAGAGTGAATGATTGTAGCTGTCAAGTGAGTCAAATTCGGAGGGTAAAAGAGAAAGCATATAAATCAACGGGTCGTATTTAGAATTTGCTCGATTGAAATTTAAAACTTCTCAAATTCACAATTATTTTTATTCGAATATAGTACGCATTAATTGTTTTTATTTTCGATAAAAAAATTATACTTATAATATTAGAAAATAAAAAATAATTATGAAAAGAAAAACACGTAGAATATGTACGTAGTAATAAGAGAAATGCGACACTGGTAATATAACATATGTTTACAAACACACACACAAAATGAAAAACCCCACACCGAAATCAAAATTGTTTACTTAATTTTCTCTGATTTATAAATTAAATAATGGATAAATTTATCACAAATCACTTTTTTCTTAACATAATTTACATTTTATTTTATATAAACACTTAGTAAACTTTCTGATGGTAAGATACGTCTTTTTGAAATTTTTTTATGCGTATTTTAACAATTTTTGACAATACACTTCATTTCAATTAAAAGTTTGTAATTTTTTTTTATCAAATGTTGCACTACCACGCACTACTACATAAACCACTAAATATTTTTATTATTTTAATGTATTTTAATTAATAATTTTTTAAGCACAAATTTAAGTCGTCACCATAGGTTATCACTGCGCACATAAATAGACAGCTGTTTTGGGGTTTTTCGTTTTGAAATATGAGTAAGCCATATGCTTTTTTATATAACCATCCTGCACTGACGTGCCTCAAATGAAATAGCAAATTTTATATGGGAAAAAAAAGGTTTCTACTTTGTAGTATACCTCAATGTGAAAAACCGTGCATACGCGATTTTAAGCAAAATCAGTGCCTATGTATGGATACACGGCCATATAACAATTTATGGACTTTGTATGCAGGCACAAAAAACAATAAATGCACTGGAAATTCTTTTCTGATAAGTTTTTTTTACTTTATTTATTTATATCCCGTAAATGTGTCAGAAAAATTCATTTCCATTCTCCTGAGTGTGAGCTTTATTTAATTATCTTTAATTTTGGTAAATTGTTTTTCACTTTTACGGTAGTTTTCATTCAGAAATTTACGATTTTCCTCTAAGATGTCTTTAATTCGATGATCGTCGTATAAAATATATATCTATATACAGTCGTGTGCAATATAATAAGTAATTTTACGAAATGTTCAAATAATACGTTTTTTTACAAAATCATCTTAAATGTCCTCCATATACATTTTTTTATCAAAATTTTCGTGGACCCCGTAAATAAAAGGCCGGGGCCAAAAAATAAAAATGATCTTTGGGAAAGCTTTCAAAACGCTTGGTGGAGTATCCCAATTGAAAGCGGTCAATCACTAACGGATACAGCACCAAATATTAAATCTTAATGTAAAAATTAAGTATTTCCAACAAATAATTATTTTTAAACAATATTGCTTAATTTTTCCTATTTATTTGCACAATGGCATAAATGAATTATTGTAAAACGGTCTGAGATCACAATGAAGTGATATTGTAATAAATGTTTTGTTTTTTAGATGAGACTGATAATTAAAAAAAATCATGTTTCAATTTTTGATATTGATGATTTTGTAAAAAAAACGTATTATTTGAACATTTCGTAAAATTACTATTATATTGCACACAACTGTATACGTAGATGGACGATTCCAAAGTTCTTTGTACGAATCCTAAATTGTAATTAGTGATCATTATGCTTTATTTAAAATAATTTGAAATATTTCCTGGTTTTTAGTATACATATTTAATATGTATTTCAATAAATTGAAAATAAAAATTCCGACCGATAACGTTTTGAATATTTATTTAAATCCATTTTCATTTGAAGACGTACAAATAAATAAAATTACAACAAAATTAACAAGTGAAATGGGGAAAAAGAGTACGCGACATTTAAGAAAAATTCACATGAAAATTCTTGTTTATTAATGCTTTGAATTTTATTCTTTACTGTGGATTTTTAATTTTCCTATATGATTACTAGCTAAGAATAAAATGGCATGTCTGGATTTAATATTAGGTAATTCATAAACCTGGTGGTTCAATTTCAAAAGACTATTCTTTACAAAATTACATGGTCTAGTAGATATCTTAATTTGGATTCTCATCTGACCATTTCACATATAAATACTGGGAAACAATTATGAGACAAAATTAATCTTTTATCGGTTCCTATTTTTCTTAAAGACCATTCATTTTCAGTTACTAAAAAAATAAGTACTAATACTACTAAAAATAATTATCCAAGTTCAATTATTAGACTAATTATAAATTCATAGTATAAAAATTAAACAAATCAAATAATTACCTACTTTGTTGAAATTTCTTTTTGGGAAAATGTTATACCAAACGTTTCTGTCTTATAGATTTTAAGACTTTTAATTTAAAGATCTTTGGTATAGCTAATAAGTTTTTGGGTGAATCTTTATTTTCATCTTTGAAAGGCGTCAGTTGAAAACTGGTTGGTACATAATGTTACTTGTAACGATAACGTGTATATCAATTGACTAAATAAAACTACTTAATACTCTCGATTTTGTCAACTCAAAAAGAATGCATTCCTACCAAATGAAATCACTGTACATCAATACTACAACTACTAGTAATCATACATAATAATTTATGGAGAACCTAGGCATTTTAGGACAAGTAGAGAACTATCGAACTAAACAAATTATTTTTTAATCTGCTGATTGTTTTTAATATTGCAGTGAAATGAAATTGTATGTCAAATTTGCTGTATTCCCAGTTGGAAATTTGTCATCATCCATGTGAACAATTTTTTACGAAAGACATGCCTTGCTCTTTCCTTCTTTTTTCTAAGTACGTAAGAAAAAGACAAAAAATACTTTCTGGTCAATTTTTGATGGTATGTTGACTAAATGATTTATTGATGACAAGTCATATAAGTTTCTCATATGATTTGTCCAATTGCAGCCCACGTTCGATGACAATTGTGCGACATGTCTTCTTGCATGAAAAAAATTTCCACTTTCTTACGCGAAACATATATGACAAATCTTCGGTCTTTCTTATTCTATCAAGTACTTTTAATATGGTGTAGGTAAACAATCGAGAGGATTGAAATAATTTGCATGTCATTTCATGTTCTTTCTTTGTGACAACGCTATTATCTTATTTTCTGTATAAGGTGTTAACAGTTTGTTCATGAAATTAATAAGTAAATATATTACAAAATATTTAATTGAAAATTTTTTAAATTGTAACCAAATTTTTTCATTTTTTTATAGGTTTAGTAAAAATGCAAAGCTCACCCATTTGGCTTACCAGCACATATACGGAAAAATGACCACTATTTTTTAAATAAGTTAATTTATAATTATAATTTATGTATTTAAATAAAATTAGAAATATTAGTCTTCATTTAAATAAAATGTTTCATTATAAATGTACATAATATGTGACATACATTAAATTACTTCAGACATATCATATATTACGATTCATTTCAGATGTATCAGAAACAATTCATCTGAGACATGTCATATTCGATTTGTCTATGACTTCTCATATGCGACTCATCTCAGACATATCGTAGACGATTCATCTCAGACATGTCGTAAACGACTCATCTCAAACATGTCATAAACGATTCATCTCAGATATGTCGTAAACGATTCATCTCAGACGAGTCAGAAACGACAATTAGTCCCATTTGTTGATAATTATCTATATACGTGTCATGCTTGACTGTCGCTGATGTGTCACTAGTATTTCATCAATAAATTTCCTGCTGGGTTGTTGTTGATTTATATTTTTATTCCAATTTTTGAGGTTACTTCAAATATATTGTATTTTTTACAAGTTTTTTGTTTTTGGAAGACAGTTTTGCATTTCTTATTATGGAAATAGTTTTTATTACATAATATTTATTACATATTCTTTAATCATATTGCAATTACAAATATTGTATAATATAGTTTTTCTCTACTTTGGCAGTTTTTGCTTTTATTTTGTATATCGCTTTTTTATTTAATAAATAGGCCAATTCTAAAACCAGAAAATATTTTTAGTTTAAACCAATAAATCTCGCGTTTAGCTAAATGAGCGGATTCCTCAAGATCATAGCAAATTAATCAGCCTCAAATTTTTCCAACTGCATATGTATAAGTCGATCTGACGGCAACAAAATAAACTTTTTTTTTGTATTTACCTCTGCAATCTGTTCTGAGGCCTATTTAAGGCTCTCCCTGCTCGTTCGCATTCCGTCCTTACTTTTACGCAAGTCAGCCAATTCGAGGACGTACGGCTCTATAGGGTCGATTTTAAGACCATCTGCACATTCCAAGCTCCATGCCAGCCTATACTGACATGGAAGATGGGTCGGCCCATGAGTTTTGCACCCCGACAGGAGGTCATAGATGTGTTACATTTCATCACAGATCGTACGTAATCTGTGATGAAATTTTACTTTTGCATCCTGCCCCTATCGGGATTCGAACCCGGTACCTCCCGATCCAAATGCCAAAGCTTTAACCACTGTGCTTTTTGGTTGGTTTAAAAATTAAACTTATTGGGTATATTTTTGTATGTTAATTTTTATTTTCATAAAGTATGACGTGCTAAAATTTGATGGAAAAAAAGACTCAATGAGCTTATTTTTAATGTACTAGATGTCACGTTTCCAACTTTAACAGTCGTCAATTCAAGAACAAGAATAGAGATATCGCCACACAATTTGTTAGTCAAGTTTCATCAGCACTGTAAATCATGCAACATCCTGTAAATTATACTCTCGTTACGCTTTTTAACCCTTTGCCAGTCTCATGTATCACATATGATACAACGGCGGTTAACCGACACGCTTCTGTATCATATTTGATGCACAATCTAATTTAGATCGAATACGACACAGGAACGTTTCGGTTAACCGTCTATGTATCATATGTCATGCATGAGCCTGGCAAAGGGTTAAATTAAATGGGTTAATAAATAGAACCAAACACAGTAACATTTATATTAAAAATAAGGGTCTTTAATGAGACCTAAATTCTTTTTCCGTTAAAAGGCTGGTTCACGACAGTGTCTATCCGGGAAATGATTTGTGCGAAATTAAAATATTGTTAAGAGTGGACTTGAGATTTGAAGCATCCTGCTTCATTAAACGCACGGATTTTTTTTTGGAAATTATTGACTAGGGAAGAAAGGAAAGACTAGATTTTTTGACTAGAAAACGCCACCAATTTCCGAAAAGAAAAGATTTTTCAAAAAATGAAGCTTGCTGCAGATACACCTGTCCTAATCTGTTTTTATTTAAATTTTTTCTATATGTAATTAAAAATTTTAAAAACAAAATTAGACATGAGATTATGGATTTAAATTTATTATTGCGAACAAAATTCTCAAGTCAAGTCTATTTTTGTTATATCGAACTTTCACAACTTCTCTAAGTTTAAGAGGTAATAACAAGATAAAAAAATTAGAAAAAAGAAAACTAAGCTCGAGTTTTCCATAATAGCTATTGAATCTCAAAACACTGTAGAATAAAATGTTCTTACATATGCTTATCGAACCTGCACAACTTATACCCTTACTTTAGCAAAGAACAATAAGGATCTGGATGATTCGTGGTTTCGCTAGGACAGAGCAACCTGTTGTTACACGGCAGGAGAAATAAACCAGTTATTGCATAAGAGAATTCCGGCCCAAGTGTGTCCCGCAATGGTAACAAGATTAACCGCCTAGTTCGTGTGATCTAGAGAGGAGAAAGTGATCACCAATTGTGCGAATTGTTATCGAACATTTCACCAAAAGCGTGCCAACAAAATTCAATTGATGGATGTTTTGTTTCATTCTTATTTTCTCGTTTCTGACAAATAAACTCCAAATGAGTTTTAATCAAAAACACTACTGTTTAGAGCCACAAAGCTCGGAATATGTGGAATCTTCTTGAAAAAAATGTATCTAATACACGAAGATTTGGCGAACTTAAACATTTCTATTACCTCTAAATAAAAATAATACAAAAACTATTTTTTCATTCCAAAAGCGGACTTAACACGATTAGTAATAATGTACCTATATGTATGTATCTAAAAGACTTATTAAATTTAATTTTTATAATTTTTTAACCTTAGCCGGATTGCTTTGGGGGGCGAAGTCCGAGATTCATACCTCCTCGCGGTGCTCTCTGGGTAACGCTAAATGAATCAGGCGGTGTAGTGGAGACGAGCAGCTAAATCCTGTTTATAGTCATGGACACTACATGTCAGGGCGAGCCATTGGCGCCTCAAAACCAATGCCAAACCAGCGTCTGTTTTCCAGATTAGGAGCGGCTGAAGCGGGCGTCTGCCTTGTATCAAGCGGCTCGCTATATAAATGTGTTCAAGGTAGGACTGGATGCCTCAAGATTCTCACCAGTACGTGACCCACACACGTAACAAGCGGGTTGAGCGGAAGGCCAACAACCTCCCCTCATAAAAACTCACCAAGTTATGAACCCTAAACATAGGCCTCGGATAACCATATCGGATTCATTACAAACTCGACCTCGGAAATTGTACACGGACAACGCTTTAAAAATGGGAACATGGAACGTGCTTAGCCTCTTAAGACCTGGAGATCTCCAGAACCTATCGAACCAAGCAAAGAGTTACACATTAGACGTACTTGCACTACAAGAGCTTAGATGGTCTGGGAGTGGGATCCATGACACCACCAATGGTTACACTCTTCATTACAGCGGCCATCAGAACGGAGGAGAATTTGGAGTTGGCTTCCTCATCCATCGGCGCGTGAAGCATCATATCATCGATTTCCGCCCTATCAACATGCGGATATGCACGGTCAGACTTCGCACTAAGAAATTTAACATCACGATCGTTAATGTGCATGCACCCACCGAAGATAAATCAGATGACATCAAAGATCTTTTCTTTGTCGAACTGGAGGAAGTTATCAATAACATACCGCACCACGACATTAAAATCATCGTGGGCGACTTTAATGCAAAAATCGGTAGGAGTGCAGAAAATACATCGCACATCGGTCCTAACAGCCTGCACCTAACTAGTAATAACAACGGCCAACGAGTCACCGACCTGGCAATAACGTACAACTTAGTTGTATCAAGTACAACTAAGAGAATCCACATCCCACATAAGAGAATCCACAAAGTAACGTGGAGATCGAATGATGGGAGAACGGAAAATCAAATCGATCACGTCATGGTGTCTAAAAGACACTCCACCAGCATATCTGACGTTAGATCTTACAGGGGTGCAGACATGGACAGCGATCATATGCTTGTCATATTTAAATATAAGTGCAAACTGTCATCTACGTTTAACAGACAAGCACAAAAGACCGTTCGATGGAATATCAATGCTCTAAAAGACCAAGCGTCATTGCAGAGTTACCAATCAGCTGTCACTAACTATTTAGAGCGGCCCAGCAACAACGAAGAAGCTCCCTCTAACATCGAGGAGCAGTGGCACGCTATACAGTCAGCCATAACCACCGCGGCGCAAAATACCATCGGAAGAAGACCTCCGAGAGCCCGCAATGATTGGTTCGATGACCAATGCCGTAGGGTCGTCGAAAATAAACGAACGCTTCGTGAAAAATGGTTGGCTCGCAACACTAGAAGCACTCTAGCAGAATATCTCCGCGCTAGGAAAGCCACGACTAAATACCTTCGACAAAAAAAGCGCGAACATATGAGATTATGCATCGAAAACATCAGCTTCCAAGCGGAACTAGGAAACTCAAGGGACTGTTTTGCCAGCGCCAGGAATCTCACTAAAGACTTCCACCCAAGAAGTACAGCCATCAAAGACGGGAATGGAGAGTTGAGAACAAACGTGGCTGATGTTCTCTCAGTATGGCAAACCTACTTTCAAAATCTGCTAAATCGGAATGACGACGTGACCCCCATTAGAGCAATAGCTCCTCCAGGTGACGAGGTCTTTGTCGAATATCCCACAGTGGAGGAAGTAGACGCAGCTATTAGTCGATTGAAAAACGGAAAGGCACCCGGTCTCGATGGAATCCCCGCAGAATTGATTAAGCTCGAAGGCGCTACTCTTGCAACAAGTCTATACGACCTCGTCGTCTGTATTTGGGACCAAGAAGAGCTGCCTGAGAATTGGAAGACCGCGCTCATATGTCCGCTGCATAAAAAAGGCGACCGTCTCAAATGTGAAAACTATCGTGGCATAGCTTTATTGAACGCTGCTTACAAAGTGTTGGCTAATGTTGTACTTGCCAGACTCATCCCTTTCGCCGAAAACATCATTGGCGACTATCAATGTGGTTTTCGACCCAACCGATCAACCACGGACCAGTGTTTTACCATGAGGATGATCTTGGAAAAATGTTGGGAGTACAACATAACCATACATCAACTATATATAGACTTCCGGCAGGCATATGACAGTATAAACCGCGACAACCTATGGGCCGCGCTCATATGCCTAGGAATCCCAGAGAAACTCGTTTCGCTGTGTAAATTAACAACGTCTGGGTCTGTATGTAGAATCGTAATTGAAGGAACTGTGTCAGAATCCTTTGAAATAACATCTGGCGTTCGACAAGGTGATGCACCCGCGCCTTTGCTGTTCAATTTGGCGCTTGAGTACGTAGTGAGAAAAAGCAACATCGAAACTTCGCGCTGTATATTTAATAAATCCGGCCAAATTCTTGGATATGCAGATGATATCGTGCTTCTTGGCCGAAGACCTAGCGATATCAAAGACAGTTTCATACCGCTCGATCGCTGCGCAAGAAGACTTGGTTTGGAGGTGAACAGCAGTAAAACCAAATATCTAACAACACCCAGGAACATCTCTAGTGCAAATCTCGGAATTGGCGACCACAATTTTGATGGTGTCGAAAACTTTAAATACCTCGGGTCAGTTATAACATCACTGAATGAAATCCAGGCAGAAATAAAAGCCCGAATTGCTGCCGGACAACGAGTTTTCTACGCCCAATCAAGATTATTGCGTTCGAAACATCTATCGCAGTCGTGCAAGCTCGCACTTTATAAAGCACTAATAAGACCTGTGCTGACTTTCGGAAGCGAGAGCTGGACCATGACCTCTAACGATTGTAGATTGTTATCTACATTCGAAAGGAAGGTCATCCGTTCAATTTTTGGTCCAATTAAAGTTGCGAACAACGAATATCGGATTCGTATGAATCACGAAATAAAGCAACTCCTCGGAGGCAGCGATATCATCGGATTCATTAAATCCAATCGAGTGAGATGGCTCGGCCACGTTACAAGGTCCCCACAACAACGGATGATATATAAAGTGTTTCACCAACAACCAGCCGGAGTACGTCGTAGAGGAAGACCCCGACTACGCTGGCGTGACGACATTGAACAAGATCTGCAAGCAATAGGATGTCGAAACTGGAGGACGAGAGCAATGGATCGGGATGGATGGAGGGCCATTGTGCGGGCGGCGAAATCCCTTCATGGGATGTGAAAGCCAGAGAGAGAGAGAGAGGATTGCTTTAATGCATTAGGTGTAATGTGTACGTTCCTATAGTAAAGAAAGTGTTGTGGAAGTGTCACCGAATAAGATATTATTAACCGTAATGTTTTGACATTGATTTTTCAAATGAAGGATACAAACCTTCATTTAATATAATTGAGTTACACTTTACCTGACTAAATTGTGATGTCGATCGAATATTCTCGATTGTCACTCTTTACATCAGAAGAATTCACACAATTGTCAAAAATTAAAATAAACTGCTCGTCAGAAGTAACTGCATGAGCAAAATACCTCCTCAGTCCTAAGTACGTTTAACAAGTTTCAACTTTTCGCCATTTTTCGAACAAAAATTCAAATTTCGAATTTTCCCAAGTTTTGCTTTGCGACTTACGAGTGTGTTTCAATTAGTTTAAACACCGTATAAAAATTAAAAATTGAGGTAAATAAAAATGTCAAACTTTTTATCTGCTTGAAGAGCTGATAAAATTTTTATATGATAAACATTTGGCTGACACAAAATAGTTGTTTGTAAACAGAAGTTTGCCATGTAGAAGATTTGATAAAAATCGAAATGGTTAGTTATAAACTGACCGTAATTAATAGATATTCAGTCGATTCTGCTTAATCGGTGCACCCACATAATTGGAACAAATTTTACTACATCCGATTTACCCCGATTAAATGGAATCGACTGTATTTTGAAATAGTAGTAATTTTAGTTATTTTCCATCTTTTATACGTTCATAAATACGTTAAAAAAGCAACCATACAGTTGACAAACAATTTTAACCAATTGAAACAGATAAAAAGTTATAAAATTAAAAAAAAATCTACGTATAAGATTTTAACTTTTTATGCGGCATGGTATTTAAACAAATTGAAACGCACACTTATTATAAAAACCTCTATGAAAATTTTCACAATAATTCCTCCTTTTAAAATGATTATGCAAAAATTTAAGCCTATCCATCATGGTTTAGTTATGCTATTAAAAATAAAACGCAACTTGTTGATATGGCTAAAAATGTGTGGAAGATATCTCGTTGTGACAAAGATAAACGAACCTATAAGTGTTATGAAAATGAACTTAATAAGATGATGAGATCGGCTAAGGTACATTTTTTGCGTATAGTAAATTAGATTCAAAACTTGGCACTAAAATATTATGGAGGAATTTTGAGAAATACGGTTTTAAAACTATTGATCCAGCTGAGATTGTTTCTAAATTTTCTCCTAATGAACTTCTGATTTATCTTCTCTTTTTGGTGTTTAAATCAGAGGATAAAAATAGTTTTTGTTGTTTTATGTTTTAACATGTACAATAAAAATTGTTTGAATATAAGAACGTGGCATACTAATATGTATTTAAAAAGGACATTATTTTAATAATAATTGATAATAATAATTATAATTTTTTAATATGGAGAAGCACAAGAAAATGAGCTGTGAGGAAGTAAAAGAAATAATAATGTGAAGAAAAAGCGACGGCTTATCAAATATTTACATAAAACAGAGTAAATATTTATTTATCGTCGTTTATAAAATCAGCAAAAAATAAAATTCTCGAGTAAATCCTCGTTCATAAAATCAGGCCTTATAGTTAATTTGAATAAAAAAAAACTAAATAAATATTACAAATAAAATTTATTTATTCCAAATATTTAAAAAAAAAAAAAAATTGTTTGTTTGTCGAAAATTTCAGATAATAAAAATAATTTAGTTTTATGAAATTTTATTTATTTTGTTTTATTTATCAATTAAACATAAATGCATAGATTCACACAAATTTTTCCAGAAAACGCCAGCAACACAAAACTGCTATAATACTGTAATAAAAGAGATAGTAAATATTTATTTATTGTCATTTTATAAACGCAAAAAATAAACGGCAAAAAATAAAACTCTCGAGTAAAGATTAATCATTAATCTTGGATTTTTTGTGATTTATCCTCGTTCATAAAATCGGGCCTTAATGAGGAGGAATTTGTGAAAGTACCAACAATGAATATGGTGCATGATATTGAAACTGAAACCTCTTTTAGGTACCGATTTTATGAACGAGGATAAATCACAAAAAATCCAAGAGTAATGATTAATCTTTACTCGAGAGTATTATTTTTTCCGATTTTATAAACGACGATCAATAAATATTTATTCTCTCTTTTATTGCAGTTGTATAGCAGTTTTTTGTATTACTGGTAATACTTTTTTTTTACGTTTCTCATCAATTGTGTCAATTTTGATAAATATCAAAGTGTTAAAGTTTAACTAAATTCAATATTAATAAATTTTTAATATAGACCTAAATTTCCTACATTTGTGCAAGGTAACTATAAAACTATTTTTGTTCATCAAATGGAAAATTGTATGTGATATTTTTGTGTTTTTAAGATGGAAGGATCAACGTCATCATCATCGTCAAAACAATCTAATCTATAATACTTAAGTAACATACTTCAAATATTGGATCCGACCAATCAATATTTTCTATAAACGAATATATGCAATTTGTCTGGCTAATTTTAGGTTTATAAGGTCCTCCGCCTGTTTTAAACCTCTCTGCATTTTCATCTGCGACAACTTTTCTAAATTCTAGTTTATTTTTGAAACGATTAAAAAATAGTATTCGTTTTTATGGAAATATTTTTATTTAATATATTTTAGTTCCATAAAATCGATTGTAATATTTATCATATGTAAATTTAATAAAATAATATGTATTTTTTAAATATTAATATGTCACGTTGCTATATCCAAACAATTTTTATTGTGCATGTCGACAAATAGAACAACAATAAAAACTACTTTTATCCTCTGATTTAAACACCAAAAAGAGAAGATAAATCAGCGGATAAATTAAAACTCTCGGATTTTATTTTTTGTTTATCGTCGTTCATAAAATGCAAACAGTGGATTAATCCTAGATTAATCGTTTATCCGCGTTCATAAAATCTGGCCTTAATGATTCTAATTGTTTTAATTTTAATATTATATCTGATGATGATGTGCTTAAGGCAATAGGCTCTCTGACGTCTAATGCAATGGGAGCTGACAATTTGCCGTTAAAGTTTTTAAAAATCATAGCTCCTGTGATTGTATCTCATTTAATGTATTTGTTTAATAGTATCGTGGAGCATAAATGTTATCCTTAGGTGTGGAAAGTTAGTTAATTTATTGGACTACCTAAAGTTAAGGAGCCTGCATCAGTGTCTGATGTAAAACGTATTGCTCAACTCTCAAACCTTTCAAAAGTATTTGAAAGAATTATTTCTGATCAGTGGCCCTATTCTGGTTTTCCCTGGGAATAGGGAATTGGGAATTAGTGACGTTTTTCTAGCAGTTGGGAATTTTTTATTCCCCAAAGTGTATTCTGGCGCTTGGGAATATTTTTTATTGGGAAAAAATAATTCAATTTTATAGCAGTTTTGACGTTAATTTTTCCCAATTATTTTTTTGGGGAATTGTAATTCGTACCTTTTCGAATTTTGAAACATTTTTTTTGCTAATAAATATATATTTAAAAATGAATTAAACTTGTAATAAGGTCGCAATACGTGTTTTAGTTTATAAATATTTACATAAAAAAAATTCCCAAAAAAATTATTCTCTGTCTGCCAGAATACACATTTCGGAACGGGACATATATACATATTTGGGAATTAGAGCAATTTGTAATTACAACAAAAAAAATCCCAATTCCCCGGGAAAACCAGAATAGGGCCACAGATAAAACAATAATACCTTAATACAAGTAATTCTTTATCTTCTCTTCAGTCAGGGTTTAGAGAGAAACATAGTACTGCAACGGTGCTAGTGGATTTGACGGAATTTATTAGGAACTGCATGGAAAAGGGCAATTATGTTTTACTATGCTTACTTGATTTCAGTAAGCTTTTAACAGTATATCATTCGTTAATTTTTTGGATAAGCTGAGAAACTGCTTTAATTTTTCATCTAATGCGTCGGAATTAATGTTGTCTTATTTAACTGATTGCTTTCAATTTGTTGATGTTAAGGGAGTTAAATCTAGTTACTTGCCTTTGCATATAGGTGTCCCTCAGGGATCTATAATGGGACCCTTAATATTTGCGATGTATATTAATGATATTAGAAGCTCTATCCGACATTCTCACTAACATTTGTTTGCGGATGATCTCCAAATTTATTGTAAAATAATTAATTGCAAATATGAACAGTGACATTAATAATATTATTGCAATGTGCCGTGGTCGGAGGAGAATCATTTGTTATTAAACTCGAAAAAGTCTCAGGTGATTATGTTTTCTCAGAAGACTAACCCTTTCATTTTTGACGGGACCTTAACAAGTATTAGAGTTGGTAGTGACAATATACCTTACAGCGATTCAGTAAGGAATCTGGGTGTGATCTAGGATGTACACTTGGAGTGGAATGTGCATGTGAATTCTATTATACAAAAAATGTTCAATGGGCTGCGAATGCTCTGGCGAAACTCTGTGTGTCAATTTTGTGCGAAAAGCAACAAGCGCGAGGTGAGCAAACCGGAAAAATATGGTATTGAGCACCCTGTTTGTATTAGTAGGCGAGACGCATGCGCATGATCTTGTTTTGATTTTTTTTGGATTGACGTTTCTATGCGAAAACATTTCGCAATTTACGAACTAATTCGAATTATCCTCATATTTCTGAATTAAATTGAACATAATTCACACATTTGAATATTAAAAATCCTAAAACATAAAATATTACTTCATTTCACCGCTCAAAAGCAAACGAATAGAAGAGGTCAGTAGACGTCAGTATCAAAAAAAATAAACCGATTCAACCGGAACCATTTATTTTGATACCTACCATCGCAAAAATGTCAAATAGAATGCACATATACAAGAGAGCAAAACACACAATACAAATATAAAATTGTGTATTATACACTGTATATGTACACAAAAATTTTGTTCACCTCGTCAACTCGCGCTGTGGTTTTGCGTACAAAATTGATACACTGCTTTTACTCCAATCAAGGTGAGGGTGCTACTAGCTAAATCTTTAATTCTAAGTAGAATTTTTTAGTGTCATATGAAGGGGTCATTTATATGGAGAGGTGCTAGGCTATGGAATAATATTCCAGCAAATATTAAATGTTTAACACGTTTGGACAGGTTCAGGGTGGATTGTGTGAATTATATTAATGATCAATAGTTCTAGGTAATCATTGCTTTGTAGCTGCTTATAATTAGTTATAAATTTGAAGACTTATTTTAGTTTAAATTTTAGTTTATTTCTTCATATATTGATTCATATATTTTTGAATTTTGTACAAACTAATATAGCTTAAGATAACTTGTTGCTATTAATTCAATGTAATTACAATGTAGTTACATAAAATGACCTAGTTTTCTCATGTTGTAATAAAAATGGAAAATTAAAAATAAAATAAATACCTAAATAAAATTCGAACTTGAGATTCAGCGCCATTGCGACAAATTTGAATGAAACTACATACATGCACAGTTATTGTGTATGCAGTCATTTGTTGATATGAGAGTAAAATTTTGTTTGAAGAGGATGCGCATGCGACTTAGTTTAAATAATACAGTTTAATCGAACATGCTTTTGAAAAAGAAAAATTTGCAAACCAAAGCCATATATGCCTCTCAACTATTTAACCGATTTACATACTGGATCTTTAAACAAAAAACAGCACTTCTTCTCCAAACAAAACTTAAGGGAGCGGCATGTAATCCCTCATTTCATATACTCTTAGCTACTAAACCTTCTATTATTCTAAAACTCGCCTAATTACAAAATCTCCTAATTACAAAATATTCTATATACAAAATCTCCTAATTGTATAATATCCTTATTACAAAATCATCAAATCGTTTTTTCAATAAGTTGCTTGTCTTTGGAACGGCTGCCAAAATGATGCACAAAATCTTTATTATATGATTCTTTAGAACTGTGGGCCAATTCCCAGGTAAATCGATTAGTACAGTAAATTGAAATTTTAGTACAAATTACTTTTCAAATCGTACCAATTCTCTAGTAAATAAAATTAGGCAAATGCGGCTTAAAGGGACACATGGTTTCTAGGAATATGTATACAAAAATTGGTATGTAGGTACACGAACTAATGTCATAATTATTGTTGTTGTTCCAATTATTCGTATTGTTTATACGAATAAATTTAAATTGTATATTTGCTACAATTTGTTGCGTAATATCAACAATCAACTTATTGAAAAAATTAATAAAAATTTGAACAAATAAAACTGTGTTCATAAATATACAAGCTCATATTTATTTCATGGGAAATGCTAGTGAATATAAAAAAAATTATGTCTAGAAACATGGCCGCCATATTTTCATGATTGGTTTAGCAAAACAAAAACCACTACTATTTACCTTTGTGTCTTCGCTTTACCCTACTTTTTTGTACAGTTTCAATTTACCGCATACACTGTTAAAAACGGCATTCACCCTAGATTTACCTTGGAATTGGCCCACAACATAAGTATCGATAAATCAGTAAAACAAAATATTAAATTGTATATTTTGCGAATAAAGGTATAACCAGAACCAGAGATACAGCGACAAGCTACAACGCCTGTCAAAATAAAATACACGTAAACCATAGCATGCTAACACAAACAATGTCGCTGATTTTTTTTTAGAATCTATTCTAATTTTGTCGCCGGCGCTGCAATACCACCAAAATAAGTTTCAGATTATTATGTTGGTAAACATTTTTTTACAACTGTTTTAAAATGAATTTCAATCAAATCTGAATGCTGTACACAATTTTTTATGTAAAAAAAATAAATAGAGTCGATAAAAAGATAAATAAAATATTTTAGGGTTAATTTATTATTATTTTTCTTGTTTTGTCGCTTCAACGCTGACGCGCTTGTTGTGTTTACTAAAGCGACATCGCCGGCAGGCAAATGTATTTTGCCGATGTATGTTGTCGCTGTATCTCTGGTTCTGTTTATACCTTTAATGTTTGTAAAAAACATTATATCCCTTTTTCTACCACAAAAAAACAATGTTTGGCTCAATTTAAGTTCAAACCACACAAATGTGTGAGTAAAAAAAACATAGTATGTAATGACGTTTTTTATAAAAAAAAATTCGCTTGATTTGAAGTACAACCAACACAGTTGTGTGTATAGTTATAGCGTTTTTTCGGACGAAAATAAGTTTGAAAGGAACGCCGAAATGTGTAAATTCGTCCAAAGCAAATACAAAAATAAATTTTTGACATGATTCTTTTGCCTTACCCACACTATCGTGTGGGCAGGCAGGTAAAGGGATATTTCATTCTTTCATTATGAAGATAGATTTAAAAATTTTAAACTCAAAGCTTTGAATGTGTCTGTCGCCAAATCCAACAAAGGAAATGAAGTTGCTCATTGATGGATATGGATACCAAAGGCCATATATGATATGGGTCTATAAAAATCTTGATAAAAAATTTATATGGAAGACGTTTTAAGGGATAACATGCTACAGTATGCCGAAGAAAACATGCCCCTGTGCTGGGTGTTTCAGCAGGACTACGAACCGCAGCACACGGCTAAGATGGTAAAATACTGGTTTGCTGCAAATAAAATTAATATAATAGTGTGGCCAGCTCAATCTCGCGATCTAAACCCAGTAGAAAACCTGTGGGGTGAGTTAAAACGAGGTTTAAGTAAATGCCGAGGCCAAAAAATAAAAATAAGCTTAGGGAAAACGTTCAAAACGCTTGGTGGAACATCCCAGTTGAAAGATGTCAATCACTGATAGATTCTCTGGGCGGCGATGTAATGCGATGCTTAAAAATAACGGGAATAGCACCAAATATTAAATCATTATGTAAAAATCAATTATTTCCGATGAATAATTATTTTTAAAAAAGATTACTTAAATTTCCCTATTTATTTGCACAGATAGAGTAAATGAATTAAAGTTGAGTAAAATATAGTTCGATCTGTGATCACAATGAAGTGATATTGTAATAAATACTTAATAAACACATTTTTATTAATCACTTGTTTTTTGTTTCGCAGAATATTTTGAATTTTTTTCAAAAAGTTTAAAAAATCACTCGATCGATTTCGACTTGTTAGGTCATCATCAGGAATATCTACTCGGAGTAGATACTCCTGATGATGACCTAACAAGTCGAAATCGATCGAGTGATTTTTTAAACTTTTTGAAAAATATTCAAAATATTCTGCGAAACAAAAAACAAGTGATTAATAAAAATGTGTTTATTAAGTATAAGTGTGTTTCGCCAAGTGCCTACGGCAAATAGCGTAAAAAGTATATTGTAATAAATGTTTTGTTTTCTAGAAGAGACTAACATTTAAAAAAACCATGTTTCAATTTTTGATATTGATAATTTTGCAAAAACTGTATAAGCTTGCGATACTTGTGGAAGGGAAAATTACATGTGAATTTTGTAATTAAGAGATTTTATAATTAAGAAATTTTGTAATTAGGGACTTTTGTAATGGAGATTTTGAAATCGAATATTTTGAAATGCGAGATTTCGTACCCAAAGCAAAACTTAGTGTGGCGCTTGTCTATGGATGTGTAAAATTAATTTTATTTTAAATTGGATGTCAAGTGCTGCAAAAATTTCCTTTTTATAAAATTTTGTTTGTATATGAATAAGACGTAAAGGTTCAAACAGAATAGATCCTCTCCGGTTCGTTCATTTCGTTTCCACTCGGTCTGTTTGATTTCCTAAAACACAACATATCCGTTCCGCTTGAAAAAAATAGATATTAATTATATATTATATTTTGGAAATTTTAATTTGTGGGAGATCATTAGAAGAGATTAATGGAATTAATACAATTTAGTACGTCTTTTATTGCAAAAACTTCTCGTTTAAGATTTTTCTGATATGTCAAATACTATGTGAGGCTATGTCGTCCGCAAAAATTTGAAATTGGGTTTAGTGTCCGGTCCGTGTTTTTCTCCTCCGTTCATATTTTCGTTTTTTCATATAAATTGACAGTTCTCATAAAATGAAGCGGACAGAACGGATACATTATTTTTGAACCTTAAGAGACGATGAAAAAAGTAGGCTGTTGCAACACTGTCTGACTCGGCAAATTGATTGTGTCGCTCCACACAGTGCGGCAACAAAAAGTGTTTTGATTCATTTCATACCTCTTCGCTTATGAAAAAAAAATTTAAAGTAGGGATTTTTTCAGTCGTATGTTCACCAACACAAAGGAAAAAACAAAAAAAAAATTGAGGGTCAGAATTTGGTTTTAGGTGATTAGTATTAAAATTAAATTTGATAAAAAAATAAACGCCTGAATTAGCCTTTCCACACACTGCGGCTTGCAACAAAACTCAAGCTGCACTTGCCTTTCCACGCAAAACTCAAATGCGGCTTGTCTATGTATTTGTAAAATTAAGACCTGCTCTAACTCTCATTGACAGATACCACAGAATATACTTAAATATAAGTCCTGGTCAAACTCTCATTGGCATATGCCTATTTAAAAAACCCAAGGCTGTGGGCCAATTCTCAAATTACTTTTCAAATCGTACCAATTCTCTAGTAAATAAGATAAGGGAAATGCGGCTTAAAGGGACACATGGTTTCTAGGAATATACAAAAATTGGTATGTAGGACAGCTACTCAAACAAATGTCATACATTTTATTGTTGTTGTTTCAATTATTCGTATTGTTTATACGAATAAATTTAAATTGTATATTTGCTCAAATTTGCTCAAATACACAATAACCTTAGGGACTTTCGATTGACCTGAATTAACAGAATTGCAATTGAGTTACTATTCAGATAATTGAGTTACTATTCACTTAATTGAGCTACTGAAGTGAATTGGGTGTTCGAATCGCACCTCTTCATTTTTGATAAATGTCAAAAATTATTTTAAATTTAATTCTTTTTTATTGAAATTTGTTTAATTTTATAAATAGAAAAAAACGCACTTTAAAAAAACGGAGAATGAACGTAAAACCAATAAATGTCAAAAATACAACAAAAACAACCTATCTGATTTAACTACACGAGCAAAATATCTCTTCAATTAATTCAGTTAATTCAGTAGCTCAATTTTTTAACTGAAGTGAAGAGGTACTAATCGAACGCTCAATTCACTTCAGTTGATTCAGATAATTTTGTTAATTCAGGTCAATCGAAAGTCCCTCTTATTGAAAAAATAAATAAAAGTGTTAACAAATAAAACTGTCATAAATATACAAGCGCAATTTTATTTCATGGGAAATGCTAGTTAAAAAAAATTATGTCTAGAAACATGGCCGCCATATTTTCATGATTTGTTTAGCAAAAACAAAAACCACTGCTATTTACCTTTTGTGTCCTCGCTTTTCCCTACTTTTTAGTAGTTTTTTTTTTAAATTGATAACTATGCGATCTGTTTTGGCCTTTGGGGCTCAAGGTTCATCCTGCTCTTCCGCGGTTTTGCTTTTTATGTCCTTACTTTATGCCTCCCGGCCAACTCGAGGACGTATGGCTATAGGACCGATTTAAGACCATAGCCAAAGCTTTAACCACTGTGCAATTTGGTTGGAGTGCGACCATTTACAGTACAGCAGGTCGATTCTGGTTTTTCCTATAGGAAAAGGAATTAGGAAAAATATTTCCATAGTATTTTGGTCACAAAATTTTTTTTCTGACATACTATGGTAACTAGTTAGTGTACATTTTTTCAAAAACAAAATTAAATTGGGAATATTTTTCCTATCCAATTTCGACACGGAAAAAATAATTCCTAAGTGTGTGTTTCAATTGGTTTAAATACCGCATAAAAAGTTTAAAAGTTAAAAATTGTGGTGAATAAAAATGTCAAACTTTTTATCTGCTTCAAGAGCTAATAAAATTTTTATGTGGAAAACATTTGGCTGACAAAAATATTTGTTTGTAAACAGAAATTTGTCATGCACAAATTTTGAGAAAAATCGTAATGATTTAGATGTAAACTGGCCATAATTAACTAATATACATTTAAATAGTATTTATTTTACATATTTTCATATTTAAATTTGCTATATACGTTCATAATAACACATAAAATAAGCAACAATATTAATGTCAAAATTTAAACCAATTGAAACAGATAAAAAGTTAAAAAGTTAAAAAAAATTTACCACGAGTTTTTTTTTAACTTTTTATGCGGCATTTAAACCAATTGAAACACGCACTAAATTATAAAATTTTAGATCAAACATGATTTCTCAGTAGGCCAGAAAATGGAATTTTTGACAAAAATACTATGAAAATATTTTTCCTAATTCCTTTTCCTATAGGAAAAACCAGAATCGACCTGCAGTACAGTATTTCAATTTACCGCATACACTGTTAAAAACGGCATTTACCCTTGATTTATCTTAGAATTGGCCTACAGCCTTAGTGTTGGTTACACTAATAACATCAGACGTAAATCTGCTGTTTTTTATTTTTTTTTTGTTTCTGCACCAACCTGCACCACATTTGTACTTAGTTATTTAAAAAAATGACTATAGAAAAAAAAATTACTAATGTATCTTTAGTAAGTTATTGTTTATTTCATACAGTCGTGTGCAATATACTAGGTAATTCTATGAAATTTTTAAATAATACATTTTTTTTAACAAAATCATCAATATCAAAAATTGAAACATGGTTTTTTTAATTGTCAGTCTCTTCTAGGAAACAAAAAATTACATTATCGCGTCATTGTGACCATAGATCGAACTATCGTATTCAATTTTAATTCATTTACACCATCTGTGCAAATCAATAGGGAAATTTAAGTAATCTTGTTAAAAATAGATATTCGTTAGAAATAATTGATTTTTACATAAAGTATTAATATTTGATGATGTACCCGTTATTTTTAAGAACCACATTACATCGCTTCCCCAATCAGTGATTGACATCTTTCAACTGGGATGCCAACCATTTTGAACATTTTCTCAAATCTCAATTATATTTCTTGGCCTCGGAAATTTACGAGGGTTGCCTTTTATATTTCGGGATTGGACAACCCTAGTGTTGCAATCTGGCAACTGACAGCTCTATCGTAAAGTTTGACATTTTTGAGATTATACGTACTCAGAACGTTTTGACATTGGAGCGCTATTTGTGTTGTTTACAGTACTCATTAACTCAACATCTCGGCAAAAAAATGGTATTAAATCGTGAACATTTTCGTGCGATTATTTTTTACAACTTTCGACGTGGATTAAGGCAGCAAGAGTGCATGGATGAACTTAATTCAATTTTTGGCGATGAAGCTCCATCAAGGACTAGTGTTTATCGATGGCATGGTGAATTCAATCGAGGTCGTAGTTCACTCCAAAACGAAGTTCGTGAAGGTCGTCCAGAATCAGTCGTTGTTCCGGAAACCATTGATGCTGTGCGCGAACTGATATTGCAAGATCGTCATGTGACCTATCGTGAGATTGAGACAACCTTAGGCATTAGTAGGACCAGCATACATTCAATATTGCATAAACATTTGAATGTCAAAAAAATTTGTTCGCATTGGATTCCACACAATTTGTCAATCGCTCAAAAGAAGGCTCGTGTCGATTGGTCGAAAGAAAAGCTCAAAGAATACGATCGCGGTGCTTCAAAACACGTCTATGACATAGTGACAGGTGATGAATGGATTTACGCGTATGAGCCCGAAAGTAAACAGCAGTCGACTGTATGGGTGTTTCAAGATGAGCCGAATCCAACAAAAGTTGTTCGCGCACGAAGCACTTGCAAGCAAATGATCGCCTGTTTTTTCGGAAAAATGGACATGTCGCAACCGTACCACTAGAACAACGCAGAACAGTCAATTCTGAGTGGTACACAACCATTTATTGTGACGGATCACTCTTCACCACAACAATGCGAGCTCTCACACATCGGCTCAAACAACTGCATTTTTGACCACTCAAAACATCGATTTGATGAGTCATCCGCCGTATAGTCCTGACTTGTCACCAAATGACTTCTTTTTATTCCCGTACGTAAAAAACAAACTGAGAGGTCAACGTTTTTCGACACCTGAAGAAGCGGTTGCGGCGTTCAGAATGCATGTTTTGGAGATACCTCAATCAGAGTGGAAAAAGTGCTTCGACAATTGGTTCAAACGCATGCAAAAGTGTATAGATCTTCATGGGGATTATTTTGAAAAACAATAAAGCGATTTCCGATGATTAATATTTGTTTTTGTTCTCTAATCCCGAAATATTAAAGGCAGCCCTCGTACTTAAACCATGTTTTAACTCACTCCACCGGTTTTCTATTGGGTTTAGATCAGGAGACTGAGTTGGCCATTTCATTACATTAACTTTATTTGCAGCAAACTAGTGTTTCACAAAATTCGCCGTGTGCTTCGGATCATTGTCCTGCTGAAACACCCAGCGCAAGGGCATGTTTTCATCAGCATACGGAAGCATGATATCTCTTAAATGTCCTCCATATAATTTTTTTTACAAAGATTTCCGTAGACCCAGCATATAGACCCAACAACACCATACAAGACCATATTGAGCCCATAACAAAATGGAACGTGTTATGGTCCGATGAAACAAAAATTAATTTTTTCGGATCGGATTGCACCAAACAATACGTCCGACGACCGCAAAACTAAAAAAGTTCGACACGCGCTGTACAGTAAAAACTGTCAAACATGGCGGAGGAAACATTATGGTATGGGGGTGTTTCTCGTATAGTGTTGTAGGGCCTATATTCTGGGTATACGAAAATCCTGATAAAAAATTTATATGGAGGACATTTAAGAAATACCATTCTTCCTTACGCTGATGAAAACATGCCCCTTCGCTGGGTGTTTCCGCAGGACAATGATCCGAAGCACACGGTGAAGGTGGTAAAAGACTGGTTTACTGCAAATAAAATTAATGTAATGAAATAGTCAGCTCAGTCTTCCGATCTAAACCCAATAGAAAACCTGTGGGGTGAGTTAAAACGTGGTTTAAGTAAATTTCCGAGGCCAAAAAATATAAATGAGCTTTGAGAAAATGTTCAAAATGGTTGATGGAGCATCAGTTGAAAGATGTCAATCACTGATAGATTCTATGGGGAGGCGATGTAATGTGGTGCTTAAAAATGACGAGTACATCACCAAATATTAATACTTAATGTAAAAATCAATTAATTCCAACAAAAAACTATTTTTTTATCAAAATTGCTTAAATTTCCCTATTAATTTTTACAGTTGGCGTAAATGAATTAAAATTGAATACAATCGTTCGATCTGTGATCGCAATGAAGTGATATTGTAATAAATGTTTTGTCTTCTAGAAGAGACTGACAATTAAAAAAACCATGTTGCAATTTTTGATATTGGTGATTTTGTAAAAAAAATGTATTATTTAATATTGCACATGACTGTATGTCTCGAGTTAGCAGGACTTATATTTAACGTGGAGTTCTATCGTACCAAAATATTTGACCTATATCGCTTTTCCGGCACGCGATCATAATTGTGCGTGTTAAAATCGTGTACGAAAGAGAATCATGATAAAAATTTTATTTTTGTATGTATTTTGGACAAACATACACATGTGTGTATACCACTTAAATCGTTTTCGTCCGAAAATAAAAGCATAGAACGTAAACTATTGATTTAGATCAATTTTTTTTGATCTAGATCCAATCTTTTGGTAATTAGAACTCCACGTTAGTTGTATTTTTGTTGTTGTTTTTCGACTCAACCCCGTTGAATCCTTTCGCGGACGCACAATTATTTAAGGGTGTCTTTTACAGGGCACAATGCAAACAGAAACGTTTCCTCTGGGACACAGAAAACTACATTCAATATGAATCATATGAAAACGACGTCGGTTATTATATTTTGTTTGTGTCGGTATATTTTGACATCTAGTGGATGCTAAAGCATTTCTCCTTTATATTTAGCTAAAACATTTCTCCTTTAGGTTCAGCTAAAGTAAAATTGTGTCGACTAGCAGCAAAAGGGACCATTTCCACTTTTGGCAGTTTCTAGATATTCAACAAAAAACGTTTATTCTCCTAATTTACATATATTTAACCTATTATATGGTATATAGTAAATATATTTACTATATACCATACAATAGGTTAAAATAATATATGTAAATTGGGAGAATAAACGGGTTTCGTTGAATATCTAGAAATTTCCAAAAGTGGAAAAGGTCCCTTTTGCTTCTAGTCGACACAATTTTAAATTGCTTTAATTTTGCTTTATCCATCATGGTGTTTTTGTAATCACGCCAAGAAAATACACCAAGAGTTAACTCGACCTAAGAATATTTTTGATTGAGTCGAGTTAATTCTTGTTGTTACGGTGAAGGTTCAACCTAGGTTGTTGAACCACAGAATACAAATATGTATAACCAGAATATTGCGTAGACCCAGAAATTTGTTTTCTAGCTTAAATTTTTTATAGGAAACATAACTTTCAAATATGAATATTAATATTTACTATAATGATTTTATAACTGTTTTTTGTTGAAATATGCCGTCAAAGCTTCATTGTGAGTCCATAATTGTTTATTTGAAATAAAAATATTCAAAAATAACGAATTTCAAAAAAAGGAGTCCAAATTAAAGAAAAATTAGCGCTGCCAGGCATATGTCAGGCAACAAAACCTTACCCGGATTCAGCTATCAGGGTAAAAAAAACACACGAGTTGAGCTGTCAGGGTAACATTTTGACATTACATGTTCGTTAGAAAAAAAATCTTACCCGGAAAAGTTACCCAGTGTAACTTTAAAAGATCGCGATATTTTGTCAGATGTTATAAAAAAATTACTTATACATATATACAAAAATAAACGCCACAAGATAAATATCAAAACAAAGCATCGCACAATTTGTACAATTCAATTTTGAATTGAAAGATGTATTAAAATTGTAAGGACAATTTGTAATTTTGTGCGACATATTTTCAAAATATCTTGTGTACTAAAAAAGTTGTGTTTATGTGCGAAATTATATAATTTCTTATATTATTAATTAAAACTTATTGATAAAATGGAGTTACTATTGAACATTTTAATAGTACTTTGCTTTATGATTGTTTATTTACCGATGCTAACAAGTTGAAATGTAAACCTGACATTTATAATAAACAATTTTTTGTCTTTTTCACCAATGCTACTACAAAATACGGGTACATTTTTTTCATGTTCATTTACACAGAAACCGGGTAACTTTTTTTCTCAAAGTCTAACGAATTCGCCATTACCTACTCTATGATTATACATACTAAAATTTTAAATAAAAATTTAGTTATCAATATGTTGCGTTCTTCTTGGATCACTTTGTATAAGACGCATACCTTTAATAAGCCTATGTATGCTTTCTGCAAAATAAATATGTTTACTATTAAGCCGCCGGGGCTTATAACGGAAAAAACTGTATTTTGTTCAGTATAAATAGACTTTGACCTTTTGTGTAGTTTTCTTTCTTCCTTGTTATATCGCCAATCTTAAGTTGAGAAACTTTCCCTTTTCAAATTTCGACCATAATTTAATTTAATTTACGTTTGATTCTAAACTGATCCAGACTGTTTACGTATTATGTATGTTTAAACGAATTTTGATATCATTAACTATATTGGACCCAAAGCAGATTTCTAAACAACCCTTCCTGGTGCCAAAGCTTCATCCAGCTGGTGAGTATTGAAGTGAACATGCTGCGTTGGATGTGTTCGTTTTATATTGTAATAAAATTCTTGGAATTTTTCAGTGAATTTTACATCTCCGATGTTAATAAATTTTAGCTTGAATTGAATTCTTCTGCTAGGCAGCGTCAGCGTATATCTATGCGTATTGGTAATCTACTCTAACGTAAACCTATTTTCGGGGTAACGGGTAACGAAAACCTATTTTCTGCTTACGTACTGCAGAGCACTTGCCGTCTGTCTGTCAAACACACAAATTGTGTGCTTGTTAGTGCGAGATTGCCTACTATCCTTGGCGTTATTTAAAGTTCTCCTAAATTTGAAGAAATTGATGTGACTTATTGAATATTCGGACCTTAAGCACCCACTCATGAGTCCTAATTTCTAAGTTGAATTTAGTGATGTTGAATTGAATTGTTATTAACAATTATAATTAAATATAAGAACACAAGGGCCGACACAAATTATTATTAAATTTTATTATTCCAAATAACCCCGAAAATCATACTTCAATAACATTAATTAGGTAACTTAAGGCCGATTTTTAAAAATTTACATCTCTTAGTCCAGCTAGTTTGTCAAAAGTTAATTGTATTGTATTATCAGTTTATCTTTAAAAGATAACACGGGCTTGTTTTTAATTATTATTTAGGGGCTAAGGTGGATTAAGTAAGCATGAAGATTTTCGACTTGATGTCAAAAATAGTGTCGTTTTTTTATTTAAATCATTTTGGATTGTCGTAATTGCGACTTTTTGTTGTTTGTGCTTACTCGTAAACATTTTTAAATTTGACATTGCACTCGCAAATTTGTTTTCATAGCTTACATAATCCACTCAAATAGTGTTAAATATATATATTTCGTGTTAAAAATAAACAATTTACCTTTGATATTCGTAATACAATTGGTGGATGATCACTAGTTGCTTGCACTTTAATGTTCGCAGGACTAGGAATTTCTTTAACGGTGTTAATTTGAAGTATGGGAGATTCTTCCAGGGAAGACGGTTGTACCACAATAGAACTGTTTACATTACTATTACCGAGGCTTATAGTACAATCAACTGGTACTGGTGCTGAAAGTGCTGTTGGTGAAGGCGACGCTGGGGATTTATCTGTTTCGCTAATTTCGCAAATTTCTTTTATTTTAAAATATTTACTACTACTACTATCATCGTCTTCTTCATTATAGTTAATAATTTTATTTCGAGTACGTGATGATGTTCGCTTATTTAGATTTTCGAGTGGCGGTGGTTTTGGATGTTCAGTTACTTTACTGATGCTGCTTTTTGTACTTTTGTCTTTTTTGTTTTTAGCCGGTTTCTCAGATTTTTCACCACAATCCTCCTTTTTACGGTTTTTTGCGTGTTTCTTTTTAGTAATCGCCGATTCACTGTCACTACTTTGTGCACTTTGATTATGATATAAATTATGTTGAGGTTGTGGAGATGAAAAATGATGTTGATGAGGTGATAATTGCTGCTGTGGCGATTGGATTGGCGGACAAATCTTTAGCAGTGATGAGGGGTCAGCGTTACGACTTTTAAAAAATTTTCTCGGTTTTGGCGGTTCAGGACTTGTAATAGCAAAATCACCTGATTGCGGTGAACAGTTAGCTGATTCTTGCCTTGGGCTGTATTGTGTAATACCTGAAGTTAAACCTTAAATGAATAACAATTTATTTCGTATTTTAGTTTCTACAATTCAATTAGAAAAGTTATAAAATAAATACCATATGTAGTACTGCGCATAGACGTGAAACTTGTAACACCCCATTTCCCAACGGTACCAGCTGTGTGGGCCACAGATGGTCTATTTGCATTTTCTTTTTCTTTTATTAATGCCTCTAATGGAACTGCAACACCTGGACGTGCCTTACCCCAGCGTGACATTGTTCCTGAAAGTAATAAAATACGAATAATATAATTAGGAAATTTGTCTTGAAAATGTTCGTAACTTGAACGGGGAAATTTCAATTTGATTTACAATATTTTGAATTTATTTGTACATAAATTATGATGATTATGATTTGGAATTCGTTCCATAAAATTTTGAGGTTGTTTTGGAAAAACGTGAACTTGATCTACAAAAACATGAACCTGGTTAGTAAATTAATGGACTGCAACACCTACGTTCAATCCAGTACATCGTAATGCAAAAGCCTTTTGATAATTGGGGTAATTTATCAAGTATTCTTAGTATGTATAATCAAAGGCAAAAATCAGGTATAAGCAGTTAAAATTGATAAATCGAAAGAAATAAAGTAAGTAGTTTTATTTTTATAGGTTCATACAAAAACGCGGTAAAAGTAGATTTATCAGAAAATAATAGTATTATAATTTTGAATCAATCAACGATTAATATCCTTCGATCCAGTTTGTCGATTATCCGAATTTTCATGTACATACTTTGTAAAATGTAAACAGAAGAATTGACAAGATCGAATACAACAATAACAAACAAAAAAAAATGTTTAAAAATAGAATTTATTTATTAATAAGAATTCTAATTAAAATGAAAGAGAACCTAAAGGCCATTAAATTTTCATTTCATTTACAAAATTTTATATCTTATTAATAATTTAAGATATTAAATTTAGTCAAAAATTCATCGGGATCTCTTCTTTAAAACTTAATTCTGTAACGTGTATCGATTTTTTTTGTTATGGGTTTTTTAAAATAGTTAATTTACCTTTCCACTAAAAATATTCACAAATCACAATTTTTCTTGATAATTTACTAAATTAATTATTTTTCGTTTATAACTTTTGTAGGCATTGCGCAGAAATAAATAAGATTTTTCCATTAAAATATGACAATATATAAAATAAATAAGTTCTTTTTTGAATCATAAAAAAAGATTAAAACTAGTTTAGAATTAATTTAAAATAAAATCCAACGTGAAAGACGCAACAAAAACACTACATTTTTTTTCTTGTTTCTATTTTTATTGATTACACTCAAACTTTTTCTCTTCAAACCATTTAAATTTTTTGTTGTCACACACAAATTGTATTTATTAATAAATCATTTCCACACTGTTTTTCTAGAAATAAATCGCACGGTTTATAGTTGCAATTATTATTTTATTATTCGGAAAAATTTCTTTAGTCAATAAATGTATGTATTTGTTTATTTATTTACATTTTTCACGTCCCGCTCCCAAACACAATAAATACAACTCGGAAACCATTTTGCTTTTAGAAATTTTGAGCTACATAAAATTGTACTAGATTATTAGTCGATATTCCATGGCTCTAATTTTTATAGGGAAATTATTTTATGGTATGAAACTTGTGTGCATACGGCCGTATCAGAATATACGAACTTTAATTTATGAAGGCCCAGAAAACGTAAATACCCAACGAAACTCAAATTAGGCTATCGTATTTTGCTTCGATTCATAAGTATCTTGTTTCCATGCAGAGTTGAAAGTGGCTTGAGTTGGAGTTACCGTCCATGTACCATGTTTCCATGACAGAGTTAACCTAGGTTAACTCGGGTTTACGTGCATGGAAACGCAGATTAGGGTAGAGTTTCGTTAAACCCAAATAAACTCAACGAAACTAGTGTGGTTGGGTTAGGTTTTATCTGTCAATGTTTTTTACGTGTATTTTAAAATGACGCTCTTTCTAAACTATTAAAATACAGATTTTGAATAAAAGTATTTTAAAATAAAACTTGAAAATGAGTTAAATTACGAAAAAAATATTAACATAGCTGTCGACTTAACTCGGTTTCATGGAAACGGCACGAGTTAACTCCAACAAATTTTCAACTCGACGAAACCTAAACCTGTTTTAACTCGGTACATGGAAACATGGTAATAGAAACAGAGTAGAGTTGAGTTTTCGTTAAATTATTTTGAACTCGACGAAGCTAATGAGATTGAGTAGAGTTGAAATTCAAAAGGGCGGTAATGAAAAATGTTCATTTTTAATGTCAAGGAATATATTAAAAATTTTGAACCACAAATATGTATGTATATTTAAAACAAAAAAGTATTTTAAAATAATATAATTTTCAGGGCATACGAGTATTAGTATACATAGAGTATAGGCACACATTAAATTAACTTTATGAAGCGGTTATGAAAATTTCAACTCAACCTAATGCCCGGTTTACATAAGAAAATTGTTTTCTTCTACAATTTTTTTAGCGGTTTCTTTCTTATTTACCTGCAATAAGAAAGAAATCGCTATACAAAAATATTCAATATGCCAGAAAGAAATAAACATATATAGTAATGGCGTAATTTTTTTTATAGGATCATTATTAATTTATTTTTAATGAATTAAAATGCGAAATTTACATTTTTATCTATGGCGTCTGTTTTTATTGTGAATCTGGTTAATTCTAAAAATGTTGCCATAAAAATACTCGGATCGAATATATTTTATGGCAACATTTTCATTTTTATGGTGGTTTTTGCTCAAAAATTCTTCTGCAAAATTTTGTTGGGATATATTGCTTTCCTTGTCTGTCATGTGCAAAAAGTCAATGTTATATCTTATTCATTTTGCAGAAGAAAAATGTTGGTCGTATGTAAACCGGGCATAACTCTACTCCATGAAAACGATCAATGCCATTTTGGAATTAACGAAAACCCAATTTCAACTTAACCTAACTCCAACCTGGTTCATGGAAACGTGGTAGGTGAAGCCTAGTGTACTCAGTTTGTTTTCACGTGAAATCTTCATATGATTTTACCAAAGTGAAACTAAAAATGAAAAATTCCACTTGTGCCTTCATTTTGTAGTACCTTAGTTCACCGGCGGAAAAACCAAGTGTGTTCAATACATCAAAGATGGAGCGCATAAACTGCAAACAATTTTCATGTGAAAATAGTGTCTCGGCACATTATTTTCACGTGAAATTTTGACATTTGTGCTCAATATTTTTAAATATGTACCATAAATCTATAAATTTTAAATAAAATCAATTTAATTAAATTTGTTCACGTAAGATTAACAAATTCATCTTATTTTCTTCTTTCAAATTTATACGTCAAAAATCAAAATTCTCCAAAAAAAATTTCATTTCTATTTCACACGAAAATAAATAGATTTTTGGAGACCGCGGTAAAATTTCGTTTCATTTTGAACTGAAGGGGTAACCATACAAAAATTAAAAAAAATTATAAACGTAACTTTAAAAAAATTATGTTTGCGATAAATACCGTTTCTGTGCTTTCGCCCATGGAAAAATTAATTTAAATTAAAAAATTTAACGAAGCTTCGTTAAATATGAATTGCCACTTAATAAAAATTATTACAGCGAAATTTTGCGTTCAAACGTAAAAAAAATTAAAATATGTATCGTGCTATCTGAAAAAAACAACAAACAATAAAATGTCAATAACGAAAAATTGTTGATTTGATTCTATAGGCTGCATTGTAAGTATTAACACATAAAATAAATAGGTTCAATAATATGTATTTGTGTAAGAGTAATATGTATGCACATATGCACATATTTAAAAAAAATATATTTAAAAATTGTATAATAGATCTCAACAGATAATAAATGCAGTTCAGTTAGAAAATGTTGCACTTTGCAATTTACATTTATTTGCTTGTTATCATTAGCTATACAATACCGCAATGCTCATCTAATATACATTGTATACTTAATAAAATAAAACTGAATTGGAAAGAACACAATTTATTGAATCGGTTGTTCAAATTTATTTTTATCGACTTTTTTAGATGGAAAACGTTTATGACAAGCTTATTGAAAGCGTGCGCTATCATAATTGTATTTATGATAAGACTAGCAAGGAGTTTAAAAATAAGCATAGTAAGGCAAAGGCTTGGGATGAGGTTGCAGCAGCTACTGGTTTGACAAGTTAGTATCGTTATAATTAATACCCCTTACAATATGAATCTTTCTTGTACTTCATTTATAAATAAATATTTAAATGTTTATAGTGGAGGAATGTCGCCGTAAATGGATCGTTTTGAGGGAACGATTTAATAAAGAACACAAAAAACAAAATCCTTCTTCGGGAAGTGAAGCAGTGCCGTACGAAGATTGGCCATACTACAATAGTATGCTATTCATAAAGGATATTATACAGCCAAGAAAGTACGGTTTATAGTGAGCAGTTTTTATTCGTTAAATTCATATTGAAATTATTTAATTTATTTTTTAGAACAAGAAAAAACATATTCCCTGAAACACCGGGGGATAACAATTCAGTTTCTGAAGAGGCTGCCATGTCAACCTGTTCAAGCATTAGTACGTGTACATCGGAAAATAATTCGCAAATAAAAAAAAATGATAAGGCAATTGAAATGGATGTCGCTTATGAAGAAGCGTGTCAATCAATTAAATCTGCGGCCGAATCTATTCGGATTCAAAATAGCACACAGCCGCTGTCTGAAGTTTCCGGGAGACGTGAAATTACGGAAAATTTCATGAGGTCGATTGTATTACTGCTTGAACCGTTAGAGGATTTCGACCAAGACTATGCTCTAGCGCAAATCATGCAATTTGTTGTAGATATACGACGAGATCGACTATGAGCAAAATACTCATACCAACGGTTAAAGGTAGTTTTTTAATTTTAGTATTATTTAGAAAAGAAGTGAATAATCTATCGTGAATTATGTTGTTGAAGCAATACAAATAAAAATATTATTTTATTTAATTTTTATGTATCATTTATGTATTTATTTCATTTGTTTATTAATCTTAATTTAAAAAAAAAATCCCAAAATTAAAGATAATAAAAAAAAATTATTAAAATAAATTTATTTACAAGTTTTGGCTCATCCAAGGTAATATGCCCTCATTATTTAAAAAGGAACATAGTTTATCTCGCATTTCTAGTGCTGTTCTGCCGCCTAAAACGTGTGTGCTTTGTGATGGTGTAATAGATCCCAAAGATTGCCCCACTTCACTGCGCCACAAACCTTCGTGCATGGTATGGTTCGAATCCTCCCAATCTACATAATTTATGGGAACATAATGTGAGCTAACCTTAGTGAGGCGTAAAAAGTTGTGTAGAGCAACACAACTTAGTACAACTTTTTCGGCGTTATTCGGAAACATGTGTATTGTCGTAAGCAGTATTCTCCACCGACTTACTAGAATACCAAATGCGTTTTCAATTACACGTCGTGCTCTAGATAACCGTTTGTTATATAATTCCTTTTGATCTGATAAACACATTCCAGGGTAGGGTTTCATCAGACTGGTTGTTAAAGTAAACGCCGCATCTCCAACGAAAAAGTGTGGTAATTTGGTAGCAGAATTAGGTAAATTCTTCTCTGGAGGTACTTTTTTTTTACCTAATGCACTAATATTGAAGATGCCTAAAATAGAGGCAAAAATATTTTATTTTTGAACTATTTTGATAATTTGCGTGAATTATAAATTACCCCCATCACTCTGTGACCCATATGCACCTACATCAATATTTGTGAATATGTATCTTGCGTCACACGCAGCCATTAACACAATACTGAAGTATTTTTTATAATTAAAAAAATGGCTACCTGTTCCAGGTGGGCACTGTATTGAGACATGTTTGCCATCAATTGCCCCCAAACAGTTTGGCATGTTCCACAAGTCCCAGAAGTCTTGAGCAATACTGTTATAATCTTTAATATTGGGCTCAGAGACGTATAACGGACCAATTATTGACCAAATCGCTTCGCAAGTCTCTAAAATAATTAAGCGTGCCGTTTCCTTCCCGACCTTCCAACTCCACGCCAAAGATTGGATGGAACTGCCTTGTGCTAAGTAGCTGGAAATAAGTTGAAGTCAATACAAGGTGCTATAGGTTACCTGCTCTAACTTTTAACATACAGTAATGTAAATGCTAAACGAAACTCCGTGTTTATTCTCACTTTTCCAGATGTTTCCATTGCTGGTCTGACCAACTGAAGCAGCATAGAGAACAATTCTTTTGACATCCTCGTATGTAAAAAAAACTGGTCCGGGTCCACCTCCTTCATTTTTAAGAAGGTAACTGTAAAGTAGCCATGTATATGCCGTGTTCTATTAATTTCTCGCACACTACACGACCTTTTATTAAATTTTCTGTTCTTCAGGGCTTTTAACGTTTTCATTTTTTTGATATTTGAAACCAATTGAAGAAGATTATTCAATTGGGACATCTGATTTTCGTGATTCATGTTAATTTGTTACACTAATTAGTGTATATATATCAACAAACTCGAAATAAAACAAATTAAATTAAATTGAATTAAAACAAATAGCTGTCATTCAACAATATTTACAGCATATTCATTACGTCGAGTATGGCTGGAATGTCATTAAAAATTAGTTTCGTCAAAACTTTTAATTTTTTTTAATTTTATAATTTTTGTATGGTTGGCCCTTAAGCCATTCCACACTTTGATTCTTCCGTTGTGATTCTTTCCCCTTCACCAACAAACTAACAACAGTTTGTGGGTAGGAAGAGGAAGGAAACGTGGAAAGAATCACGAATCCATAGGTACTCCGAATTGGTGATGTGAAGGGTGGACTGCTGGTTTAACATTTTAATTTAAAATGTAAGTATATATTACTTATTAAGTAATTAATTGTTTGGATATTAATGGTTTAAATTATTTTCATCAAAATTTTAGCACATAACTTAGTTCAATTTGTATTCGGCCTGTAAACTAAACTTGCTTATTGTGGAAGTAAAGAATTTTTTATAATGAATGAAAGTGAAATGTGTATAATACAGCAGATAAAGTGTATAATGCAGCTGAGTACATACACTGAGTTATTAAACGTAAACAAAAAATATGTTTTTCCCATATTTTTTTTTAGATGTATATCTAAAAAAAAATATGGGAAAAACATATTTTTTGTTTAAATAAATAATAACTCAGTACATACTCGGTACTCACTTTATGTGCTGTATTATACACATTTCACATTCATTTCAAATATTATTTATATCAGTCAACAGATTTATATTAGTCGTTTAGTCAATTTTCATGTGAATTTTAAAAAAAATGTTAAAATCAAAATAGAAGTTTTTAATTATGCCAGCATCTTATCCCCTAATAGTTTCTGTTGCGACGTTCTACACACATACTTACACCAAATTTTTCCCGCCAATTTTTACTTACACACACATAAATACAACTTTATTTGATTGAATTTCCTCCATTTTCGATCATTTTTCTTATAATAATTTGGAAGTCAAACTTAGAAAATACTGGACTAGTTTAGTACTTTAGTACGAATATCGTCAGAAAATTTGCATGAAATTTGCCAACAAAGTAAAAAATGTTCTATATATATGTAATGCTAATTGTTGTTGTAATGCAATTGTTGTTGTATCGCCGTTTTGAGACTACATATTATTAACTTTGTTGGCTCAGCTCGAGAGTCGAGCAAATTTCATGCGGCCGCCTTAAAAGTAAAAATTCTTGGGCGCTTTTTTTTACTTTATTTATTTCAAAGTTCCTGAGTGTGAACTTTGTTTATTTATCTTTAACTTTGATAAATTGTTTTTCCACTTATTTTTCTACCATTTTCCGCTATAATTATTGGTATAAGCAAAATAGGATAGAAAAATAATATTTTGGTTGCACAATAATTTCAATCCAATTGTATTGATTTTGCGAAACAAAATCATGTAAAACACACCTACAGACACATATACCATGCCATTATACAAGTCCAACATTTTTCTTCTGCAAACTTAAAGAGATATAACATTGACTTTCTGCACAAGAGAGACAAGAAAAGAAATATATCCATGCAAACTTTTGCAGAAAACTTTTCGCGCTAAAACCACTATAAAATTGAAAATGTTACCACAAAATATACAGGAAACCCTCTAAGAACACGATTAATAGGGCATTTACATGTAGAAAATTGTGTTCTTCTACAAATTTTTGTAGGTAAGTAAGAAAGCATCCGCTATATAAATACTCGGATCGAATATATTTTAGGGCAACATTTATTTTTATGGTAACATTTAGTAGTGGTTTTTCCGGTGTAGTGGCTTAAAAATCTTCTGCAAAATTTTGTTGGGATATATTTCTTTTCTTGTCTCTCATGTGCAAAAAGTCAATGTTATATCTCTTTCATTGTGCAGAAGAAAAATGTTAGTCGCATGTAAATGGGGTATAATTCTTTTTTTTATTTTTGTTATTACTATATACAAAAAACAAAATAAAAGAGAATAACGAAAATCGTGTGATTGTAATTTGAGAAAATGGGTATCCGTGTTCTTCGAATACAGTGTTGTGTATGCTGTATTCGATCCGAGTATTTTTATGACAACAATTTTAAAAATTAACAAAAAAAAAATTATTTTTATAAATGTTAAGGATTCATAATAAAATCAGATGCCCATAGATAAAAATTACATTTTATTACAGTTTTTTTATGAATCCTTAACATTTATAAATATAAAATACAAAATTTTAAAATTGTTACCATAAAAATACTCGGATCGAATATATTTTATGGTAACATTTCCATTTTTATAGCGGGTTTAGCTAAAATTGGGGCATTGTAGAAAATTGTTTTTCTTCAAATTTTTGCAGGTAGATAAGAAGCATCCGCTATATAAAAATATTCAAAGTGCGAGAAAGAAGTAAACATATTGAGTAATGACATATTTTTTATGGCCCATTCCACACACGGCTTCAGCTTCTGGCTTCAAACTAAGTCGTAATAGATAATGCCTATGTGTGTGTAAAAAATTTGTCAAAAACAAATTTTTTTGAAATGTCTTCGCATAGTTCGCATCGTATGCAATATAATTTGTTGAAAATAATTAACACAAATATATTATGATTTTTACACATATTATAAATAAAAATAATAATAATTAATTTATTTATTATTTACATTATAAATAAAAATAATTAACTATTTAATTATAATATAGATAAGCCAACAATTTTTTCTTCTTTCATTTTGTTTCAACGTTTATTTTATAGATATCACACAAGACTTTGTTTCATTTTATACTAATCGTACACTGGAAAATTAAAATTAAAAACACATGCAAATTAAAAACACATGCGAAAAAATAACGACATTTTTTTTATTACTACTTTGAAAGCGATATCACCCCAAATTTATTTTATTGTTTTATCACTACAAAAATAAAATAAAATTAAAAAACACATTCTAAAAATGAATTGAAATTATTTTAATTACCTTATTTTATATTTAAACCTTATTTTATATTTAAACCTTATTTTATATTTAAACACAAAATTTTTTTGTATTGTTTTATTATCACTCTCTCGAAAATAAAATTTAAACTAAAATTTACATGTCAAAAATGGCCTTGAAATATTTTTTATTTCATTTATGTTTGTGTTAGTTCGGCTTCACCGAAAATTTTTATGTCGCAGTAAAATAGTTTTTGCAGGTAGAAGGAGAAAGAAAGGAAGGTGATGCCGGCTTTATGAAACCGTGTGTGGAACAGGCCTATAGCATTATTATTATTTTATTTTTAATTAATTTAATATAATATATTGTTTCTTTTGTTAATTTAAATATTGTTGCCATAAAAATACTCGGAATTTATTTATTTTTTTTAAAAGATGTATTTTGTAATTTACATGTATGATTTCAGATTATTTACAATAGTTTAAACAAAAGAAAACGAATATATTTTAGGGCAACATTTTCATTTTTATAGTGGTTTTGGCTGTGTAGTGGCTCAAAAAGTCTTCTGCAAGATTTTATTGGGATATATTTGTTTTCTTGTCTCTCATGCGCAAAAAGTCAATGTTATATCTCTATCATTTTACAGAAGTAAAATGTTGGTCGCAAGAAAAAAAAAAGGGTATTGTACATATCCAAAATGTAAAAAGGGTATTGTACATATCCACACTAGCGTAACTTGAATCCGGTACCGTTTTCGTTGCTTTCCTCTTTAACTTCCCAACAAATAACTTTCCAAATTTTGGTGACTCTTTTGGTGGCTGACCGTTTTATAAGGGTTATATATTAGTTTCCGTGTTATATAAAAATTTTAGTGGGTCTATGAGTATTAAGGCGGTGATACATGTACAAATTTTGCCTTTAAGGCAAAAAAATTTGCCTTATACAAAATTGAGAAATGTTCAATTTAAAATTTTTGCCTATAAGGCGATTCCAGATGGCCGACTTTTAACCAATCAGCGCGCATAATTTGTATGCCTTAAAGGCAAAATCTGTACATGTATCACCGCCTTTATAGTAACAAAAAATATTAAACAGTATCAATATCGGACACTGCCTTGTAAAATCGTTTTCCATAACTGCTGTTTTAGTACAAGTTCGCAAAAAACTCGAAAACCATCGACACAGCTGGTGAAAAAGTAAAAATAAATTTAACTGTTTGCTGTGTAACTTAGTTATCAAAACAAAAGAGTAAACAAACAACGGCAACTTTTCGAAAAAAAATTCGAAAGAAACGACCAAAGTTACACCTGTGTCAGAAAATCTAATTACGGAAATGAAATAGGATAAGAGAAAGAAAGAACGCGTATGTCCTATACATAAGCTATTTAATATATGCTAATACCATCAGAAACAAAGTTATTTTAAAATTTTCTAGAGTTACAACGCATCCCCAATAGGATTCCTTATGACTTTTTCCTTACTTTTCCTTACAGAAAAGTATGAAAAAAGCTTGAGAAAAAAAAAAAAAAATTCTCAAGTTTTTTTTCATACTTTTCTGTAAGGAAAAAGTCATAAGGAATTGTACTGGGGATGCGCTATTACTTAAAGCTATCGAAAGACGAGATTTACAGAGCTCTCACACTAGAAAACTTTTCCTTTTGCCTTACAAGTTTGTTTGAAAATAAAACTTGAAAAAACAATTTTTTAGTTTTTGCCTTAAGGAAAATGTTAGCAAACTCTAAACTTTTGCCTTAAGAGAAGACTAATGAAGTTAGCTAAATTTCAAAATTAGGGGTTTTGTTGTCATTTTTCAGACAAAACGCGTTAAAAAGCAAATAAGAACTAATTTATCGGTTTAATATATCTTAAAATTATAATTAATAATGCAAAATATAATTTCAAAAATATCATTAGTATAAAGATAAATAAAACGAATTTGGTTTCAATTTATTTTTTGTTTTTGCTCATTGTGAGAGATACTCTTAAGGTAAAAGTTTAAGGCAAAAGGTAAAGGCAAATATTTTTTCTATTGTGAGAGCTCTGTTACTTTAAGTTTTATTAGTTGGTGATGAAACGGTTTCTATCACCGTTCTATTAAACTTTAAGTAGCTGTTACCATATGATACGTTAGAAAATTTTACAATGTTTAACATTACCGTCGTTATACAACTAACTGATACCAAATTTTATAGAGGTAAGGACGGTTACTTTTACAAACCACGAATACTATTAGAACCGCCAGTGACTTTAACAAAAACCGCGAACATTTAGTAATAAATAATACCATTATAAAATGTATTATAAAATGGCTCCGTTTTAAAATTGCTTCAAAATTCATTTTGTCCAATCTGACGGGGCCATGCACGAATTCGGTTTGTTTACAATTTTATAATTGTTTATAACGATTTGTTTCCATATTTAGAAGTTACCGTTATTAAAATAATATTATATAATAACAATATAAAGGTAATAAGACCAAACAATTTTATGACTTAACTTTCGAGGAGGAATTTCACCTTACATTTTAATAATATTTTTTAAAGTTTTAAAATGGTAATACAGTTTACTTAATATAAACACAGTTCATATTAAACCTAATATATGTTTATAATGGTGATTTTTTTTAACGCGTATGTCAATAATGGACTTTTTTGTTACTAACAGTTATGTAACATACAAAGAGTAACAAAATGTCACAACTAGTTATATAGTAGCACAGCTAAAGTGTGGATGTTACTATTAATTCTAGCGTTAAGACCTCTTAGCTGTGACAATTTTTACTAAGAGGTTTTTTTAAGAGGAAAGTCTTAATTCCCTCTAAGTAAAGCGTAACATAAGCGAAACGAAAAATGAGTTAACTTCATATATAAGACTTCGCAAACGTAACGTTTTGGCGTTAAGAAAGCGAACCGTTTCCGTAAATTTTGAACTATGAATTTTAAAATAAAAATCGTACCACTGATATATCACGTTTTCGGTACGCCAAAGCGGCCTATTTGCGTACCGTAAAAACGAAATGATTTTATATCGAAAAAATGAAGGTATTTTATTACGCCGATATGTTTGCGTTGTGCAAAATAGGAATGTCTTTGTATCGCAAAACAGAACTTTTTTTATAACGCCAAAACGTATTATTTTCGATTCCATTTGGGTAAATTTAGAGAAATATTCTTTGTTGAAATAAAATAAAATTATTTTTATGTGTAAAATATAACAAATTTATTATTTAATTTTAATATCAATGGCAATTTATTATCATATTTATTACTATATGTATATCACAACCTCATTTAGGATTTAATACTACTTCAATACAATATACTATTTATATAATATATACACAATTAATATTATATATTCACCAAATAAAATTATATATATTTAAAAAAAACAAAAAATTAACCAGCATCCCAACTTGTATGTATGTATATTTAAACTAAATTTATTACCTCAAATGGTTGAATGATACTCGTAATGATTGTGACGATCAAAAAGCAAAAATACGATTGGAAAAAATGACAAAACGTATAATTACAAATGGCGGACTCTTTATAATCTTTGTGCATGCATACGATGACGTTTTGCCATATTGTTAGTAAAAACCGCGTCACGTAAACGTTCAGTTTTCATGCCGTTTTAAGCTGTTCGCTTTTTTCTTTAGAGGGTTGGTATTCTGAGCTGTCAATTGGTATTTTTGTAGTCGGTAGTCGCCATTTTCGCTTACGTATATGTATAATAGTCAGTAATTTCGATATAATTATGTATTTAATTATTAATAATTTATTTATCAATATAATATTAATATTTTCAAATTATTAGTTTTATATTATATAAAATTTAATAATTTTATAATTAAATTTTTTTAGTTAGTATTATAGTATTATAAAAGTAACACCAGTAACAAAAAATGTATTCAAAGACAATTGTCCAATTTATGATGCGTAAGACCACCATATTCGTCAGTCTTAGCTAAGATGTTTTTTAAGAGAAATCATAGGTAAGACTACACACAGAATACGACTTAAGAGGTTTTGGTCTTAGCTAAGAGAAACCTCTTAGTTAAGAGGATTTATACGCCTATGAGTATACATCAAAATTGGGGTGAAAGAGTAACAAAACGTCACAACTAGTTTTATAGTAGCACAGCTAAAGTGCCGATGTTACTATTAATTATATAACTCGATTAGAGATAACATTTTCCAAAAGGTATATAAGAGCACAATTCCGATGCACAGAGGGTGTCTTTAGTGTTTTTAATATTTCTAAATGTTTTATATGAGTAACTCCGTTTATATAATAAACTCACCTCTAAGTTTTTGCACTACATTAGTTTTTATAGAAGTATTCCATTCATTCAGCCATTTTTTAATTTTTTATCAATGTCCATTATAAAATGTAGGCTAGATAGACGCAATTTTTTAAAATGCAAATATCTCTTTCAAATTAATTTATAATGCAAAGAGAACAACTATTTTGAAGTGTTTAGTAACCCAGAACAATAAAAAAATTAATTTTATGTTGTAATATCATCTAATTAAATTTTCTTTTATTTATCGTAATTAATTATTTTTTTTGAATATTAGGTACTTATTTTTGAGGTGCGTTGTTGTTTTTAGTCCTGTCAGCAACAATAGTCACAGTTGGTGTGTTCAGTCCGACCAAAATGATAAAATTTATCATGATATTTTTTGTGACCCTAACTTCACTCCGTTATGTCAAACCCGAGTGTACAACCAAATTGAAAAAATAATTATAAATTGATTCTGCACGTCAAAACATTGTTGGCGCTGTCATAACAAAAATTTACTATTTACTAATGCCTAAGTGTATTTCACAATAGTTTAATACTTCACATCTTTTCTTAGCTAATAAAACAAACCCAATTCACACATTTAAACATTCATTCAATTATAATTTACGACAGAGATTTGCAGATAATTGATTGAGCTAAAAACTTTCACAAATTGTTTTTAGGTGGCATTTATGTGTGTAAAGGAAATCATATTTTCTCGCCCAATTCATGAATACACGAATAATTTTAACCACACAACGTCGCACCTAATCAATCATTCAAGGCGGCCGCATGAAGTGTCTCTCGAATCTCGAGCCGAGCGAACAAAGTTAAAACTTAAAAATGTGTGATCTCAAAAAGGCGGTACAACAACATTTTCATTACAACAACAACAACAATTTGCATTATATCACTCATTTTTAACTTGAGCTGAGGCTCGAGTCGAGACACATTTCATGCGGCCGCCATCAGATGAAATGAAATAGACATTGAAGATTGAACAAAAACACAGAAAAGAAACTACACACACAAATCATACACAGACAATTATATTTTTTTGAGTTTACTCCAGACACTGATTTGAACTACATTGTTTTTAATGTATGTATTATTGTTAATACGAAATAACATTAAAGTTGAACAAAATGTTGTTCCTGTCCATATAAAATCATAGCGCAATAACATCAGAAATAAAATGTATAAATTTTGACAGCCAGAATCGAAAATATTTTTGGTTTTTTTTGTGATAAATGAGTGCGTTTTATGACAAAAGCTGATAAAATATATCATGATAATTTTTATCATTTTGGTCGGACTGAACACTAGGAGCGAAATTTAAATCGCAGTTGATTTCCATCATATAGGCCCATAAATCACAATCATAATGTACATAATTATGCGTAACGAATATACAATATTAAATTAAATTATAAAAAGATGGAGAACTATTTTAGGATTTTTTGTTTGTTTATAAAACTAGTAAAAAATAAATGTATTGTAGTATTTATGAAATATTTTTTATAAAAGTAACAATAGTGAAAGACAAAAGCAAAATTCGGCAATTACGAGAGGTTATGGAAACGTTTCTAATACCATTATAAAGAATGTTTTCAAGTTATATTAAGGTAATAAGAATGTTTTCGTTACTTTAATTAAAAAACCGGAATTTATATTATGTTACCATAATCAAGTATCGGCAACCTTAACAAACTGCCCCATTTAAGCTCTTTAAGGGTTTTATAGAGGTAACGATCAAGTTTCGAACACAAACCTATAATAAACACATTTTTTTTTTTTTTTTTTTATTAATCACTTGTTTTTGCTTCGCAGAATATTTTTCAAAAAGTTTAAAAAATCACTCGATCGATTTCGACTTGTTAGGTCATCATCAGGAGTATCTACTGAATTGTATTAGTAAAAATTTTTTGTTATATAGTAGAAAAAAGCAAAATATAAATAAAAATAAAAGAAGGAGGGGAAAAAAAATAAGCAATAAAAATTAATCTAATTAATCTATTAATTTACATACGTGAGAATAGAAAAGGGCGGGGTCTGTAATTGGTGAGAACCGGATTTCTCTCTGTTCGTTAAGGATATTTTGGTTAAGAAATATTGATTTTCGAATTTCGTAAGATTCTAAGGTATCTAAACGTCTGCCTTTGGGTTGTATATGTAATATGTCTAAATTGTTCAAGCTAGCTGTATGATTTTCTGAAGTTAAATGGTTATGGAAAGTTGATTGATTGCAACCAGATAAATGTTCTTTAGCTCTAATTCCAAAATTGCGCCCAGTCTGACCAATATAGGAGAAACTACAATCATTGCAATTAATCCTATAAACGCCAGATTTGGAAAGGCGATCAACTCTAGGTTTATTGTTAAAAATCATTTTCTTTATTGTGTTATTATTATAAAAAGCAAAACTAATATTGGTATAATTGGACACGATGTTGCTAATCCGTTGGCTCGTTTTTCCTATATACTCTAAGCGACGCCAATTTTCCCGCGTTGGACTGTCCGGTGGATAAATATCCGTTAGAGTTTTACGCTTTAGCTTTTTATTTAATAACTTTAATATAGTCCTAGTTGCATATCCGTTATTTGTTGCGATTTGAAGAATTATGTTAAGCTCAGTGTTATAATTTGAATTTGACAGAGGGATGTTTATTAGTCTATCTATGAGTGAGTGGAAAGCTGACATTTTAATATTATGGGGATGGTTTGAAGAACTAGGGATAACAGCGTCTGTATACGTGGGTTTCCGATAAATTTTGAGGTCTAAAGTAGAATTAATCCTGGTTATTGTTATATCTAGAAAATTAATACATTTATTTTCTTCTTTTTCTAACGTAAAATCAATGGTGGGATATTGAGAATTTAACCAAGTAAGGAAAGAGTCTAACAGTCTATCAGTTCCATTCCATAGACATAATATGTCATCAACATATCTATACCAAAAGGTTATATGACGAAAATAGGGATTGTTATTTGATATGATCATTTGTTCGAAGAAATTCATGAAAATTTCAGCCAACAAAGGTGACAGAGGGGAGCCCATGGGTAGACCATCAGCGAATTTGAAATATTTATTATCAAAACAGAAATAATTTTGTTTAATACAAGTCTCAAAAACTAACTTCAGTTCACGACGTAAGCTCTCATCTACAACATCCCTATCTAAGTAATTACAAACTATTTGGGACAAAGTATTAATTGGAATAGAAGTGAAAAGACTGGCAACGTCAAATGAAACTAGTTTTGAATGTAACGGAATGTCGACGTCTTGAATTTTGTTAATCAATTCTATCGAGTTCTTAACCGAGTAAGCCGAAAAGAAATTAGTATGACAATTGAAAAAATTTATGAAACCCTTACATAGCTTGTAGGCAGGAGCATTGCAATACGCTACTATTGGTCTAATCGGAATGCCTTCCTTATGGATTTTTAGTAAACCATAAAGGATCGGGGCAGATGGATTCATGACAGAGTACTTCCAACCAGTTCCATCAAATAACTTCTGGCATTGGTTGATACACTTACTAACCGAAGTCTTAAAAGACTTAGTTGGATCTATCTAACACTGAGCTTAACATAATTCTTCAAATCGCAACAAATAACGGATATGCAACTAGGACTATATTAAAGTTATTAAATAAAAAGCTAAAGCGTAAAACTCTAACGGGTATTTATCCACCGGACAGTCCAACGCGGGAAAATTGGCGTCGCTTAGAGTATATAGGAAAAACGAGCCAACGGATTAGCAACATCGTGTCCAATTATACCAATATTAGTTTTGCTTTTTATAATAATAACACAATAAAGAAAATGATTTTTAACAATAAACCTAGAGTTGATCGCCTTTCCAAATCTGGCGTTTATAGGATTAATTGCAATGATTGTAGTTTCTCCTATATTGGTCAGACTGGGCGCAATTTTGGTATTAGAGCTAAAGAACATTTATCTGGTTGCAATCAATCAACTTTCCATAACCATTTAACTTCAGAAAATCATACAGCTAGCTTGAACAATTTAGACATATTACATATACAACCCAAAGGCAGACGTTTAGATACCTTAGAATCTTACGAAATTCGAAAATCAATATTTCTTAACCAAAATATCCTTAACGAACAGAGAGAAATCCGGTTCTCACCAATTACAGACCCCGCCCTTTTCTATTCTCACGTACGCAATAATATACCTTGAATTTTGTTACTCAACCTATGACTCATCGCCTACCTGCGCAATCCGTAGATTAATTTTTATTGCTTATTTTTTTTTTCCCTCCTTCTTTTATTTTTATTTATATTTTGCTTTTTTCTACTATATAACAAAAAATTTTTACTAATACAATTCAGTAGATACTCCTGATGATGACCTAACAAGTCGAAATCGATCGAGTGATTTTTTAAACTTTTTGAAAAATATTCTGCGAAACAAAAACAAGTGATTAATAAAAATGTGTTTATTAAGTATAAGTGTGTTTCGCCAAGTGCCTACGGCAAATAGCGTAAAAAGTACAAACCTATAAATTTTTGGTTATATAATTTGGTGATGGAAATATTACAATTACTATACAAAAAAAATGTTTGTTGGGTATAAAACATGTTTTTGCGTGGCAATAACACTGATTTTGTTGGTAAAAGTAGAAAAACGAAAAAGTTACCAGATTCAAGTTTTCCTAGGGAGGATATGGACATTATGTTTAACAAAACATATTGTATAAAGGGACATCAAAACGTTTTGGTGCAGCCCAACTGAAAACTCAAATCCAGAAGCTGAAGCAGTATGTGGAATGGGCCATATGCACCAAAAAACTGAACCGATTCATAATTTTTGATGCTTACATTCGCAGAAAAAGATCAAATTAACCAAAGAAAAATTACACACACTAATATAAAATTGTATACTATACTCCGTATTCATAGACGAAAATGTCTTTCGTTTATCGGATATATCGACCCCCAGTTTTGTTGAAAAAAAGAAAAGAAAAATTATAAATATTTTCTGTCGATAGATTGATTTTTTGACATTTACATGCGAAAAACAGTTTTCTTCTGCAAAATTATTGAGATATAACATTGACCTTTTGCACATGAGAGACAAGAAAAGAAATATATCCCAACAAAATTTTGCAGAAGACTTTGAGCAACTACACCGCCTAAGGCACTATAAAAATGAAAATATTGTCATAAAATATATCCGATCCGGTATTTTTATGGCAACAATTTTTGTAAACTAACAACAAAAACAATATTTTATATTTATAAATGTTAAGGATTCATAATAAAAACAGACGCCATAGATAAAAATGTAAATTTCGCATTTGAATTAATTAAAAATAAATTAATAATGATGCTATAAAAAAACTATGGTACAGATTACCATGTATTATAAAGTATATATATATATATATATATATACGCTACTAAGTGGACCAAAAAAAAATTTGACTCTGCCCTTATTGAATGTAAAAAAGTTCAGTCCACAATTTTTTCACCACTATATTCTACCCTTTTCCATATAAATCAAGGACAGCAACAGTCGACATTTTTCCATAGAAAAATCGGGTTATGTCCCTTCTTTTTGAATTCTATATTCTGTGATATTACTATATATGTACAGTTAAATGTGCGGCCTTTTTTTGTGCGATTTCTTTTTAATGCGGTATTCAGTACAATCTACTTAAGTTCTTTCAAAGTTTCAATCAAATTAGAGCATAATTGAATGTGATTAATTTAATTAGTTAAATGACGTTGACCATTTTGTTTTTTCGATTTTTGATATTGCATCACATTGCGTAAGTATTGCGTCAGGTTGCGTAATGTTTTGAGTTTTTTGGTACGGGAAACTTTTCGGGTCACACCGCATAAATAAAAAACTTTTTAAATGTGTTGCGAAAACTATTCTTATATCTACTCGTGAAGTTTTGGAAGGTTTTTTTTTATGCGGTCCCTATTACCGCACAAAAACAGGTTTGGCTGTATTTATTTAAATAATTATAATTTTTTGTTGGTTCGGCAGCTGGTGGTTGCAGGTGTAGCGTAGCGATGGTTGTCCACTCAAAATCCAAAATTGAATAGATTGATCCCGTAGCTAACTTCACTATTTTGTAGTGTGAAGGAAAACAAGCAAAACGTCAAAGACAATTTCATGTATAGTTTGAAATGAATTGAACACCGTTTTAATTTAATTTATTAAAACTAATTTTTGAATAAATATTGTGGTAAATTGATTTGAAATGTATTTTTGTATGTTGGAAATACTGGCGACAAATTTTCGAATTTTTTTAACACGAAAATGTTCGGAAACTTTTGTCTATAAGTGCATATCTACACTAGAGAAACTTGAACCCGGTAAGTTCTTCATTTCTTTAAACCTATACCAACAAAACCGGGGTTTACGCCGCAAAAATAACGAGGTAAAGGGGAAAGAAACGAAGAATTTACCGGATTCAAGGTACCCTAGTGTGGCTATGCATTAAGAGACATAATATGACCATTAACTATTCGCTACGTATTAATTAGAATCACTTATTTGCTAATTCCTTAAATAATTTGTCAAAATATAAATATCTAAACAAAGCAATTTGGAACGCAATATTTTCATAATTTTAATCACACATGAGATTTTATAATTTCAACAAATACTCACAAACCTCCGAATAAAGTTAGACATTAATAATAATATCCTTTTAAGCGACCTTTTTATGAACTAGTTAGCTTCAGTATATTTTATTTTGGGGTTTGCTAATCAGTTAAATATTGGGGGTACAAATAAGTTTTGAGTTTCTTTTTATAACTTCGAAGTTTTATTCAGCGAAATTGGTACAATGTATTTTATTCAAAGTATTGTCCATCGTTAGTTACGATTTTTCCCCAACTTTCAGGTAGCATACGGATTCCATGTCGAAAAAATTTCTGGTGTTTTCAGGCGAGTCGACCCAATTTATGGCTTATTCGTAAGCAGTGAAGTGCTGCTCGGCCAGGCCATGAGTCATCGACCGGAACAAGTGGTAGTCGAAAGGAGCAAAGTCAGGTGAATACGGCGGGTGGGAAAGGACATCCCACCGAAGCAAAATTGAAAAAGATCTTTTGGAATGAAAATGAAAATATTTTATTCGTTAAATATTTTCACGGAACGAGAATCTCGGCCCTTTTTTCGTAATTTTAATGCTGTTTATTTATACAGCAATACATCATACCATATGAAGTGGTTTATTCCTTAGCGGACGCCTTACTTTATATCATTCAGCATTCGACGTATCTCTTCTTATTTATTTATTTTGTTTATTTTTATACAATTTACAATTTTGCAAAATTGCACCCTCACACCCCATTTAAGACATCAAAGGTTCTTCAAACTGCAGTTCATAGTTTTCTCCAAAAGTTTTAGGCTCAGTAGACAGTTGATTTCCGTGTAGTTTACATTTTTCACAGTCAGTTAGATTTTTGAAGTAAATCTCTCTTTCAACTCTTCATTGATGCCTCTCGAAGAAAATCTGGCCCTAAAGTAAATGCGGTACCTCAACTAATTGTTTTGTTCGACAATAAATAGCATATAACGAATAAATTATTAATTTAATATTTTATACCACCGACCAAATGGCACAGTGGTTAAAGCTTTGGCGTTTGTTTCTAATCCTGATATACGCATTGGCATGCAAAAGAGATTTTAGCCCAAAGAAACACAACTATAACCTCCTGTCGAAGTGCAAAACTCATGGGCTGACCCATCTTCCATCCCAGTACTATAGGCTGGCATGGAGCTATGCAATGTGCAGATGGTTACGTTAATCGGACCTACAGTGGTGGACACATGATTAAGAACGATTTTTATTTTTTAAATAATAGGCCAGATAATAAAATTTTCTCCACATAAATTAGTAAAACAAGTTGATTTATATTTTTTAGTTACATATTCACAGGAATCAATTAAATAACTAAAAATAAGTACCGGGATTAAAAGGAAAATTTGGAATAATTAATGTACTTTTATTCTCTGATTTCTTTGGACATATAATTAGGAACACAGCTAAGTTTGTAGATAAATTCAATAATATATTTGAAAAATTCATTAAAAAACATAAAAATTATGTAACATTAACAGTTTTAATATTTTATAGGATATCCCTTATTTTTTATAACTCCCGCAAACCGCCTCAGAAGACTAGTAACTAACATCTGGCAATGCGATGTAGGGATATTATTCCAAATACCTTCAATATTTTTGAAGAGCTCGTCTGAATTGCGGCAAGTTCTCGATTTTAATCCCCTCTTGGCATCGGCCCACAAGTTCTCAATCGGATTGAGGTCTGGGCTTTGCGATGGCCATTCAAAAACCAATGTATATGTTCTGATCCCTAAACCAACACTTCACTAGTCGTGAAGTGTATTTGGGATCATTATCCTGTTGAAAAATAAAGGGATCTGGCATGTATGCGAATGAAGAAGGTTCCATCACATTTTCAATAATGTCCCGATATGTGTGTTGGTCCCATTAATTCGAAATATTGAAATATTATCCCATTAATTCGAAATATTGTTGGTCCAAAATGCTCCCCACAACATAACATTTCGTACTTTGGATCCAATTCTTTATTCTTCGGACGTCTTACCATCCGATCCGAACAAATTTATTCAGCTCATTGTTCCAGCCAGAGGATGTTTTTCCAGAATTCCAAAGGTTTGTATAGGTGTTGTTTTGTAAACATTATCCTAAGCTTTAAACTTTTTTTGAAACGTTCGCCTTTTTGCGTACAATACAACCACACAGTCCAGATTCTTGAAGCCGCCATTTAATGTTCCTATCTGACACATTTTTCAAAATTTGAGACGCAATGTCTTTGTTTATTTCCTTTGCCGTCAGAAAAGGATCGCCCTTACTTTTAAAGCAAATGATCCTGTCTTCCCTTGCTGTTATTGTTCGAGATCGAGCACTCCTGGCTCTATTTTCACAATTGTCAGTATCGTTGTGCGACTTAATGGCATTAAAAATTTTTGTCTCTGAGCAACCTAAATCGTCTGTAATCGTTCCATTGAAACATTTTTCCTGTAGTATTTCTGAACGATCAGCTTCCGTAATTCTGCAGGTGTACATGTTTTATTTTTTTATTTTTTACGACTAATTAGTAAACGATTAACTCATAAATTCTTTTTTTTTTGTTTAAAGAAATCACTCACCCTTAAATTTAATGTTTTAAACTTTATTTGTTCCACTGTTCTTAATTAGTTGTCTACTTTTTTAAAACAATTTTCACTTTTTTGGCAATGCAACCTATAATCCTCAACTCGTTACAGTTCAGCAAATTATAAATAAATGAAACACAAAAAACAAGTTAACCAAAGAACATTAAAAAATAACGGGATAAAACAAAATAATAAAATTAAATTGCAATATAGCGATTACTATGTTTAAAAAATTTAAATAATTATAGTATGTCATCGTTCTTAATTATGTGCCCACCACTGTATAACCATACGTCCTAAATTTGCCAGGTTATGTGTAAGGTAATACGTGAAAAGCGAACCGCGAAAACGTTGGGAGTGCTTCGACCCCAGAACGGATTGCAAAGATTAAATCAGAAAAAACCAAAAAATGATTTTAAGGAAAAAACGAAACTTCTCTATACGAAAATTAAAGCTTAAGGTATAAACAGAGCCAGATATACAGCGACAAGTTACATTGACAAAATACATTTGTCTTCCGGCGATGTCGCTTTGGTAAACACAACAAGCGCGTCAGCGTTGAAGCGACAAAACAAGAAAAATAATAACAAATTAACGCTAAAATAGTTCATCTTTTTATCTTAATAGGCGACAATGTCGTTGTCGCCAGCAACATTGGTTGTGCTAGCATCCTATGGTTTATGTGTATTTTAATTTGACAGGCATTGTATCTTGTCGCTGTGTCTCTGGTTCTGTTTATACCTTTACCATTACTTCGTATTGCTTATTTCTTCACTACCCTATGTACATATATTAAAAAGTATTATATACGACACAAGTAAAATTTTGTACGAAAAAATTCGTCCCGAATATAATAGCACATATATTGTGCTTAAAATATGAAAGTAAAAAGCAAGCCAAAAATTTACATAGAAAACAGCAACAACAAAACAGCAACAAATTTGGGGTATTGTCAACATTTTTGCGTTCGCCTAAACTGGCGTATATAGACACTATATGCCAATGTCTAGATGATGATATTGTCGTTTGTTTTCTTTGTACAGCTCCAGAGCCGAATACAGTTAGTCCACACAGGTTGTATGATTTACCGATACAGTAGTAATTTATTATGTAAAGTTAGTTCAAAATTTCCCCCTAAAGCCAATCCATGTTTAATCTAACGTTTAACTCTACTTTTCTTTTTGGCATATTCTTTCCTTTTTAGTTTCGCATCCAGATTAATTCCTGAATATTAATTTCCTAAATATTTTGCCGTGCTTGCACAGGGCATTTGCTAGAGCTAGAGTTCAGCTCTACCGGTATCCACTGATCCTTCTTTGTTGGTTCAGTTTACTTGAACTATATTAGTGGCTCTTTGTCATTTCCTTATTTAGATTCTTCTATTGCAATCTGTTAACTGGTTAAATTAATAAATACATTTTTAAATTACTGCGGTTGTGTGTGTGTGTGTGCGTGTGTGTGCGTGTGTGTGCGTGTGTGCGTGTGCGTGTAAGCGTGTGTGTGCGTGTGCGTGTGTGTGTGTGTGAGTGTGTGCGTGCGTGTGTGTGTGTGTGTGTGTGTGTGTGTGTGTGTGTGTGTGTGTGTGTGTGTGTGTGTGTGTGTGTGTGTGTGTGTGTGTGTGTGTGTATGTGTGTTGAGTTTGAATCCCACCAGTGGCAAGGATGCAAAAGTAAATTCTCTTCATCAGTTACTTTGGGTAATAACACACAACTACATGGTGACACCTTGAGTATGTAAATGTGAAAAGCAGTATTAATTGTCTTAAAAAGGATTGGACTTTTACTTACTAATTATTATAAAACACCTATGAAGGAATGATGCATAATTTAGCAAGAAAGTAAATTTTTTGAAGAGATGAAATAGTTGTATTGAAGAAGAAATGAATCAAAAGTTTGAGCAAAGTGTTAAGGAACTGAAACAACGAATTCAAAATATCGAGAGATAGGATATTTATTAACTGGTACCATGACGTTGGCGATCTGAAGTATTAGGTCGAGCGTTCGGATAACAATGGGAAGCAGATGACGAAATGATTGTAGGTAAGGTAGAACTGGATGATGGCAATCATAGAGTTGGTGCTATTGGTCGAGGAACGATTGAGCTTTGTTGAATCGGGTGATGGCAAGGACTGAGGTAGCGCGAAAATGACAACAAATTTTAATTAATTTTAATTCTAAATAAGTAATAAGACTTTTTACATCGGTCTTTGGAATTTTTTGTTAAATATTTAAGATATGAAGTTGTTAAAATATGTATACAATTTATTTTCAGATTTACCAATAAATTTATTATTTCAACGTGAGTTAGCAAGAACGAAATGTATGTGGTTTTTTAAACTCTTTTTTAACTTGTTTGGAAATAATGAACTACTATGAACTGAACCTTTATTTAAAAAATAAGCAAATAGATTTATAATATATTATTAGGTTCGAAATCACAATGGTTGGCGAAACTACAATGTAAATAATAATTTTTAATACGTTTTATTAATATGCTATTACAACTTTTAGCTTCATCACATTAAACATATACATATTAAATTAAAAAACAGATTTCAAGAAACATTCTGATAAATATCAAATAATGTATATTGTCTAAGTTGCTAACATTAACTCTTTGGGTCATAATGCTCTGATTTCTTTACTTCTTTGGGACGATATTACCCTACAGTGTTGAAAGGGTTAAATAATACATCAAATTGGAGCCGTGCTCTTGGGGTATAAACATTTATATGGAGTGTGGAAAAAGTAGCCTCCCTTATGACTTCATAATTTATCAAGGAACATCTACCGGCTTCCCAGAAGCTAATAGTAAAAATTTCGAATTCGACGCCGCAATTGTGTTGCATTTATGTAACCGTATTACAAATATTAGGCACAGTCTGTTCTTCGGTAATTATTTTTCATCGTACGCGTTGTTCAAAATTCTTCAACAAAAAAAGATGAACGTCGTTTGAGTCAATCGATCGAGTCAATCGACTTGCAAATCCGACGTTTCTAGACAAATAAGTAAAAAAAACACCCAGAGGATTTAGTGAGGAGGTTCGGAGTGTAGACGATAAGGTGGTCAAGGTTAGATGGAGTGATAATAAGCTGGTTCATTTGACATCATATTTTATGGGCATTGATATAAAATCGGTTCAAAGATGGGATAAAACAAATAAATCGCACATGTTAGTGATGAAATAGTCATTCTTTACAACGTTAATTGGGAGGAGTGGATCTATTATGAGTTATTTATCCTTTATAAGTCAAACAAATGGATATTGAGAATAATATTTCATTTTGTGGATTTTGAAGTGGATTCCAGTTGGATAGAATATAGGAACCAAAGTAAACTAAATAATGTTCATGCAAACAAAATTATGGATTTACCAATAGCGAATTCTTTTACGTTTTTGATGTAAATCAAATTTCCGATAGTTAAAAAGAACACGAAAAAATTTGATGTGTTTTTACCGTATAGTGTGTCTAAACCCGAAAGGGATGCCGAAAGCAATAACAAACCCTTTTAAATAAATTTCAAATACGCGTTTGACATATTTGACAATATTTACGATTGACGTATTATATGTATGTATATAAATATGTGTATGTGGTAGTTAAAATGGAAACATTTTTTGCCAGTTTTTTATAAAAAGAAAACGCCATAAATTTTCGAATACGTTTGACACAAGCTCTTATTGAAATGTGCACTAAACCACAAGTACGGTATGGTAGGCAACCAAATAGCGAGGAGATTTTACAGTCATGAAGCGAAATCGTAGTGAAATACGACCGCTTGATGATTTAAACAATATATGACGACCATATCGAACATTTAAAAAAATATAAATCGCATTTTTATTATGACAAGTGCAAGGTCCATTTATGCCTTAATCATGATATGAATTGGTTTTCAGATTTTCACCGGAGGCCTTGAAATTCTAAAAGCTTTGCGATATTTGTAAAACCAAAGACTGTACTTCAATATCATAAAGTCTGAATATTGAATTAATTTTAGAATTATACAATATTATATTGATTTGAAATAATTACTTTGTTATTAGGTGACAAGTAATTTATTATAAAATACTCAATTAAATTGAATTAAATTGAACTTAAATGTCTATTTTGTGTTTTTATGTTTGAAAAAAAAAATATTTTCGTTGCCTTAAAAAAAAAAATATTTTAATGTTTTGAAACTGTTTTGATAATACATATTTCAAATTCGCTGATGGTCTACCCATGAGCTCCCCTCTGTCACCTTTGTTGGCTGAAATTTTCATGAATTTCTTCGAACAAATGATCTTGTCTGTCTATGGAATGGAACTGATAGACTGTTAGACTCATTCCTTACTTGGTTAAATTCTCAATATCTCACCATTGATTTTACGATAGAGAAAAAAGAAAATAAATGTATGTATTAGCTTTCTAGATATAATAATAACCAGGATTAATTCTTCTTTAGACTTCAAAATTTATGGGAAACCAACGTATACAGACGCTGTTATCCCTAGTTCTTCAAACCAACCCCATAATATTAAAATGTCAGCTTTCCACTCACTCATAGATAGACAAATTCAAATTATAACATAGAGCTTAATATAATTCTACAAATCGCAACGAATAACGGATATGCAACTAGGACTATATTAAAGTTATTAAATAAAAAGCTAAAGCGTAAAACTCTAACGAGTATTAATCCACCGGATAGCCCGATTCGGGAAAATTGGCGTCGCTTAGAATATATAGGAAAAACAAGCCAACGGATTAGCAACATCGTGTCCAATTATACCAATATTAGTTTTGCTTTTTATAATAATAACACAATAAAGAAAATGATTTTTAACAATAAACCTAGAGTTGATCGCCTTTCCAAGTCTGGTGTTTATAGGATTAATTGCAATGATTGCAGTTTCTACTATATTGGCCAGACTGGGCGCAATTTTGGAGTTAGAGCTAAAGAACATTTATCTGGTTGAAATCAATCAACTTTCCACAACCATTTAACTTTAGAAAATCATACAGCTTGAACAATTTAGACATATTACATATACAACTTTAGAGGCAGACGTTTAGATACCTTAGAGTCTTAGAGAAATGCGAAAATCAATATTTCTTAACCAAAATATCCGTAACGAACAGAGAGAAATTCGTTTCTGACCAATTACAGACCTCGCCCTTTTCTATAATTTAACGGGTAATTAAATTGACTTCAATATACCTTGAATTTTGTTACTCAACCGATGACTAATCGCCCACCTGCGCGATTATTAGATTAATTTTTATTGCTTATTTTTGTCCCTCCTTCTTTTGTTTATTTTTTGGTTTTTCTGCTAGTTATATAACTAAATTTTACTTTTACAAATATGTAGATACTCCTGATGATGACCTAACAAGTCGAAATCGATCGAGTGACTTTTTAAACTTTTTGAACAAATTTTTTAATTAAAATATTCAAAAAATCTAATTTTGCGAAATAAAAAACAAGTGTTTAATAAAATGTGTTTATTAAGTATTTTATACTATAACGAATACTATATAACGAAACTTTTATTATTGTTTTTGTAATACGGATACTATTTAACGAAACTTTTATTATTGATTAGTAAAATCATCGCCAATTTGATTTTAAAATTTCATAGTGCTAAACATTTTCATAGCGTTGGTTGCGATTTTACTCAACATGTTCCCAACTGTTGAGTGCGCTGAAAGCGCCCTGAAAGCGCCCATTGTGTTTGTATCCCAAAATGATATATTAAAGGAAAACGCCTTAGGTTTCCAGGTTCCTTTTCATTTTTGTTTTTACGAACTTACGGAGCTCTCACAATAGACAAATGTTTTATTTTTGCCTTAAGCTTTTATCATTTAGTAGCTCGCAGAGCGAATTAAAAACTAATACCAAAAATTGGAATTGAAACCAACTTCGTTTTATTTTATTCAAACTGGTGATATTGTTATAATTTTATTTTTTATTTCCAATTTTAATTTTAAAATACATTAAACCGATAAATTAGGTTTTATTTGATTTTTAACATTTTTTGTCTGAAAAAGGGCAACATAAACGCCGATATTGAAATGTAGCTAACTTCAATAGTGTTTTCTTAAGGTAAAAGTTTAGAGTTCGAAACTTTTTCCTTAAGTAAAAACGAAAAGTTTTGTTTTCTCAAGTTTTATTTTCAAATAAACTTGTAAGGTACAATACAAGGGAAGTATTTTCTATAGTGAGAGATCTCTTAGTCAAATAATAAAGTATATAAAGTAACGTTGTGTATATATTGTGCAAATGTTCGTTTAATATCGAAAGTAGGAGAATTATCGGTAAACCATATCGAACCGTTTGCTAGCAGGAATTTAATATTACTATACCCTAGATATTTAATAGTTTTCCAACCTCCACCCATCCACAGGTTTCAATAATGTTATACATGCTTAAAATATTTATGTACATATATGACTATTTTTAAAATTTTATCTCAAACCTTGTGGTTTTTAATTTTAACATTAAACAATATAGTATTACTTTATGTTTGTACTTATATGCATGAATGATAAAATACGATAAAGTGTTAGATACGTGCATGTATGCATAATAAAACAAAGTGTTAGAAGCCTAACATTTTTAATAACAATTGACGACATTGATGACGACATTAAAAATAATAATCGCACAGTTCTTTTTGTTAGATACTGTAATGAAAAATAGAAGAGTTCAATTTGCCAAGTATTTGAGCATTTAATTCCTTATTATATTACCGTCTATTAAGCAGAAACAATAAGGTCAAGGCACATAATTTTAATAAATAATTTCCACACTTTTAGCGACAATTGAAATGAGCTAAATAAACTTAGGCTTACAGTAGGACTCCCAATTACTTCATTCAAGATGTAAATATGTAGTCAGTTAGCAGTTTGGCAGTACCAATTTAAAATATTTGTTGTCTTTAAAACAACTTGGTACTTTCAGAAGTTTATCAACTTACGTGCCTATATGACAGATCAATATTTTTAATTGATCTGGCACGGAAGTTAGTCAGAAGCCATTATTTGTGAGCTAATGTGTTTAAGATATTGCAATGAGTGCAAATGCCAAAAATGGGAAGGCATGAAAAACTCTTCTTTACACATTTACTAACTCACGTTTGCACCATACTGTATGGAAGAACATAAAAGCGTAATATGTAAAATAAAAGAACGCAGGCGTAGAATTTAACCACTATCAATGTGAAAAATAGAATTACAGAAATGTTGTTCGATAAATTCCACAATCGTACTACTAGTACTGAACACAAAAGTTTATCAAAAAATGTTGCTCCAAGTATAACTCAAGAAGTTTTTTATTTAAATATTATATTTTTAATAATTAATTGTTAATAATTGATTTAAAATAATATAGAATAGATTAGTTTTGGAATAAATTTTGTTATTAAACTTAGAAAACTTCTATAAATTGTAAAACAAAAAGTTAGCCATGTTTTTTTTGTGTGATTAGTTGCGAAAATTCATTTTTTTATCAGTTTCGTGTGGTGAAATTAAAATGTAAATTAGGTAAGTTGTAAAAAAAAATGTATAACACAACCAATTATATTAAATAAATAGAAACAAATTATACAAAACAAATAACAAAAATTTTATTACCCATGTTATAATATTTTACAAATGGAAAATGTAAATGGGGTTTTCTTGATTCGTTCGTTGTTCTATCGAAATATAAAAATGTCAGCAAAAACTACGACAAAAATCGATAATTTCTTGGTTTGTGTTATTCGTATTGTGTGGAACACTGAGAACAGGAATGATGAACTTGAAAAAAATGAAGTAAAAATTCTTCGCACAGTAGATATTTTTTACGAATGTTCAATTCTCCGAGGATGTTTATCGGAAGCAAAATACTAAGGCAGCAAGTAAAATTTTGGGAGAATATCTTTACCTCGTCAAGTAGAAATAATTAATAACATGAGTATTTCGTACTCGTATTATGTATATTATAATATATTCTTACGTATAAAATAAATTTTCCAATTAAAACATTATAAAAAAACGATTTTGTGAAATTGATAAAACGATACTTTTTCGCTTATGATTAGTTGAAAGCGTTTAACCTACTGCAAGTGTGTTCAATCTATTATAATTAATTTATTATAATATAAAAATAATTGTTTTATAAATTGGTGGTTTATTAGAAACAACAGGGCGCTCTATATAAATTCAATAAATAATTAATATCCCATAGTATACTGTTAAATATTGTATGTAGGCTAGTAACAAATTAACTATATTCAGCTTAGTTTTATAAAAGTAAAATGTTTTATAAATTTAAGTTAAAATTATAAAATTTTTAATTTTATATAATACGTTCACAAGTATTTCTAAAACATAAAATTTTTTATTTTGATTTAAAGTAAAAGATAATTAAATGTATTAACGTATTAATTACTATACTGTGTTAAGAATTAGAATAATGTATTAGAATAATGTACTTTATAGAAGGTCAGGGCAATCTGTATTCAAATACAATTATGTATTTCTAGCATGATTTAACCCTCGTCCGGCGGCATAATTTTACTACGCTAAAAGGCGGCAGACGTACAATTGTACTTTAATATATTTTATATGAAAACCGTCACTGTAGTCATAATTTTTGTAAATACATAATATTTGGAATTTCCACATTATTAAAATGTAGAGATCTCACAAATGTTTAACTCTCTGCGGCTTCTACAAGAAGACTTATTAGTATTTAAAAACAGAAAAGGTACAATTGTACCTATGCCGCCTGACGAGGGTTAAATCTGCGCAAATCAAGAGAAAATATTATTGAAAAAAATTATAAAACAAAACCTGGTTTGGTACAACATTATAACTAAAGTCTATGTGCGGTTTATTTCAAACAACTACTTATTACAAAAGTGATAAAGAAGTTTGATGAAGTATCTCAATTATACTGCTTGACTTGTGTGAACTAGCTATTCAATTTTAGAATTTGTTGGCTTACGGCTTGATAAGATTCGTAAATAAAAATTGGAGTACCATTTCAGCCAACTGTTAGCTTTACATCATAGTAAATTAGATTAGTTTTTGGATTCTGTACATTAAAGTGGTTATTCCGATTTTAAGACATTTACTTCTGACCAATTTGAATAAATTTGAGAAACTGAAAGTTCTGTAAGGTTTTAGTTATTCACACGTCTACAAGTAGCTGTTTTAATAGTTCATATTTAGGTGAACTTGCTGTTTGGTGATTGATTATAGATCAGCGTTTTTTCTTATGGAATGTGGTAAGCATAAATATCAAATTGGCATGCGTAAAGGGAACAATTTTCGAAATTATAAATTCTAAAGATCTACCGTACTGAATTGTACATGTATGAAGTGAGTTAGACGATGAGGTTGGACTTCGGAGTGAGCAATAAGCTGCAATAGCTAATCAAATCTCACTGAAGTAAAAAAAAATCTTTGTTATCGAATATATATTAATAATCGAACTCTCGGGTTCATCAAGCGACGTATAGGAAGCGTTTTAAGTTCCATCAAGCTATCCAAATTTAAAGCTTTTCTCGACTGCTATCATCAGAGCCTTTTATGATTTTAAAGAGCCGTAATATTAAAAAGAGAGCCATAAATTTATGAATAAAAAACTAAACAAATCATCTGAATTTTAATTTTATATTTTTAATAAAATATTCAAAGAACACATATTTGAAAATCAGCCATCATAATGTAGTATTTAATTATTGCATATATTAAAATTAAAGCGGAGCATTAATTTATTAATTTTCTATAAAAATGAGCTTTCCGTTTAGTTGAGTAGGTTAGTAAATTAAGTTAATAAAGGGTGCTGTCGCGGATTCCTCTTACATCCAATTTAAAATTAACTTTTATAAAAATTTAACGTCTTTAGTAAATTCTGGTCCCATGCACATCAGAATTTTCGAGATGAACGATGGATTTAATAGCAATCTTAACGATCACATTTATAACAAAATTAAAGAGAGATAACGTGAGCTGAAACGAAATTTTATGAATTACCATGTAGAACTAATAATTTTTATTTATATAATACAATTTTTTCATCAAAATTAATTTATTGGAAATGTATACAATATCGTTGACATCGTTGATTTTCTTAATTAAATATTATTACAAAAAGCAGCAAAACGTAGAAAACTTCAATTTTATGCGATTGCAAAATCGAGCTTTCTGTAATTTCAAAATTCGTTTACAGATGTCTCTATAATAAATTTACTTGAAATTACAGAAAAGAATAAAATAATTAAACAACTATTTACGAAAACCATTATTAAGTTAAGCGCGAAATCTTTAATATAATAAATAAAACTCAATAATCAATAATATACTCATAATTAATAAAACTCAAAACAATTATAGTTTTTATTTATAATATGGTTGGCTTAAATAAAATTTTTCGTCGTAAAATATTCACTTCGTCGTAAAATATAGTTGCTGTGCGCTGTAAAACAATAATAGAAAAATGTTTCAATTTTCCCAAATTTTTTCGTTTTTTATTTCAATTCAATTCGCTTGTGTTGGGTTATTCTCAGTTCAAGGAGATCTCCATTATCTTTTGAACCAGGTAAAAGGCAGTAGCCTTAATTTATTCTTAGCGACATCTTTTGATTGGTTTAGTAATTGCGAAAAGCTTTAAGGACTAGACACACCAAGCGTCGGCGAGCCTTAATTTATGTGTGTATTATATAGAAACGATAGTATAAACAATTATATACCAATTATTTATAAAAAATATTACAAATTTTGGATTTTTAATATAAAAATTGTAATTTTAAGAAATTATATCGAATGAAGTTGCATCCGCCGTCGCGAAATTATGTCCCACACCAAGCGGCCAAAACAATTCGTCTATCGCCGCCGAACATAACCTAAAAATAATGTTACTTCAATTGTGGTTCATACATTTCGAATTCGTGATTCACGTATGCTCTCATATTATTTACCAATAATAAAGATTTATAAAACAAAAATCGAAAATTCTCAAAATTATTGAAAACAACAAAGGCGCCGCGCCGCTCTTGGTGTGAACGGATATGCGCGCCGAGTTGTATGGAACATTTGGAATTTGACGCGCCGCGCTTGGTGTGTCTAGTCCTTTAGCAAATTACAATCTTTTTATTTTGTGAAGCTCTGTTTTGTGTATACTACAGGATGAACAATGTAGGCTGTGAATTTGTTGTGATGAAAAATCATATTTTTAAGAAGTAACGAGAAACCAGTTTTCGAATTTGTTCCTCAACAATGTTGAAATAGAATTCAAAACACAATAAACACAATAACCACAATAACATAATAACATTGTTATTGTTACTCCAAAAGCATTTTTTAACGAACGTTTGTTTTGGAAAAATAATGCTGAAATTTTTGATGGAACAGTATACTAATTTCTTATTTTCTGTAACAGTATACTAATTTCTTATTTTACACACACAAATTCTTGTTTCTACAAAAAAAAAAAAAAAAATTGTGTTAGACTAATTTAAATGTTTCTGCGTTTACTCGACGTATATAATATGACAGGATTTTAAAATATGATTTTCCTGAATATACCATTCCCATTGAAAATTCAAACGAAGCATTTATGTTTTTATATTCAAACAAGCTTCTAAAAAAATGTTAAATTACACTGGTTGATATGAAAAGTACATAAAGCTTCACCTGTATTGAAAGCTTATTAAAAAAATGGAGGAATCTTACGGCTCTTATATTTAGGAGGCTCTGCTATCATGTTTAGATAGGAGCGACCGATTATACAACTCTGTATTATTTGGGCAAGTTTAAAGTAACTAAACTTGCTTTTATATTATTTAACTTACATTAAATTAACGATTATAATTTAACTATTTTGCACAAAAACAACAGTACCAATTCAGGCACAGACATTCTATAAAGTTAATATGGTTCCAGAAAATCCGCAACTTGCTCAAATGAAAATTCGCCTTAGTGTATTTAAGAATTGCAATTGTTTAGCTTTTGATTTTCAGCATGATTAGTGATATTTATTTTACTAGAGATTAACTTAGACAACAATTAAGTCACAATACAATATGTTAACAAATGTAAAGTGTCATCAAATTATAAGAAAAACCCTTCAAAGAGGTTAATTTAGATATTTATAATTTCACGCAGCTCTCGACAAGCAATTATTTGTCCACTTGCATGCATTATCAATGTGAGTTTAGCAGAAAAAATTAATAAACTGCAAGTCGAATACTTATTGTCCAATACAATGTCCTAAAAATTAAAAACCATCTACGGTTTTTAAATTTTAGAACTTTGTATTTTAGATAATTTCACGCTAGATCACAACCAACGCATTAAATTAATCTAATAGTAAGCAATGTAATGGCATTATTTCAGCTCTCCTTGACAAAATTTCTATAAAAGTTGAGTAGTCGTTGTTAGTTAATGGTGCTGAACCGCAAACCTCAAACTTGTTCATGGACACTCGGTTTAAACTGGAAAAGTACTTAACGGCGATTATGATATTTGACAGATAATAGTTTTAAATTTTATTAGCTGAAGAATTAACAATAATGTAATTTTATTGGGAATCGTGCTTTACAATATAAGCAAAATAATAAACATTTGATGACGTGCTAGAACCTAGAAAAGCCTATTTGGTGCCATATTCCATTCATATTTCTCATTTTGTGCGTTATATTGACAAATATAAGTTTTTGTTAAACAGTATGGCTTATTAACGAATTACTCCCAACCTCAAATACGGACTTCTTATTTAATTGGCTAAATTTTATAAAACATTATATTATGTAAATAAATCGTATATTCGGTCGCATCTTCTTTGCAACATGGCCTTAAAAATATGATGACCATGAACTTCAGTCAAATGTTCAGTCTTCAAATGTTTCAAAAATAATTCCAATACTTTTTGTATAATTTCAATGTTGTTTGTTGGAAATGCGCCATTTTTTGAATTATGAAGTTAGCTTAATCTGTGGAAATACACTTACTGCTTTTTATGCTGCAGTGTACCAAGATAACAATCGTTGGTAACTTTACCACGACAAGTACAACCTGCAAGCAATTTTTTTAAATCAAGAAATTGGACAAATATAGCCTTCCCGTAAACATTTTGAATATATCTAATAATGGAATGTTTTGCATATGAAAGTTTGAGTTTGATCTTGAAAATCCAAATCTTAAACTATGCCTCATTTAATTCAAATCTTTTTTTTTATTCATCTTACTAAATGTTGACACATTACTAGTTTCGTAACCATAACTTCGGTATCATGTTTTCCTAAATAAGAACACAAGACACACTACAAATTTCTTTGTCTTTTCATTTGGTTTTAAATAGTAATGGAGTAGGAGTTAACTAAAATGTCAAGATTGATATTTAATTCACTTTTAAATTGTCAGAAATTACTTTTATTTTGACAGAACAGAAAAAAATTAGCTCTCGCCAACTAAATTGGGTAGATACTCGATTCGCTAGCAAGCAAGCAATTTGCTAGCCAAAATCCTGGCTACTAAATCAATTTTACCAAGGAAATTTTAATTTCATAATACATATTTCATAAATTTTTTGTTTATTTTTGCCATATTACAGTAAAATTTACGGCTTGAAAAATTAAACAGCATATTTTGTGTTGTTCTACTGTGCAATCGCACAAAAAAAAACAAAAAGCGTATTGAAAATATAATTTGAAATTTAAATTTCCTTTGTAAAATTGATTCAGTAGTTAGGATTCTGGCTAGCAAACTGCTTGCTTGCTAGTGGATCGAGTATCGATCCCAATATCCATAACAAATAGAAAACGCAAACGAAACTAGATCTCTTTTGGTAAACTATATTAGGGTCGTAAAGCCAGACGAAGCTAAAATCGCAACTGCGACTAAAGCCACTCTTTTATCATTTTTAGACCAGGTTAAAACGTCGAAATGAGTCCGGGATTTAATAAACGTGGATATCGATGGTTTCGTGGATATCGATGGTTTTAACCGCGGTTACAACTGAAGTTTGGCACCAAATTTTCCATTCCGAATTACGATCATAATTTTTTTAATGGTTTAAAACTAAGTCGTAATAGATTTTTATTGTTAATTTAAACCCTTATTTTATACTAAAACACCAATTTTTTTTGTATTGTTTTATCCTGCTCTCTTGAAAATTTAATCAAAAATCTACATCTCAAAAACGGCTTTAAATTTTTTTATTTTCATTTATATTTTTTCATTTCGGATTCACCGAAAAATTTAATGCCGCAGTTAAAATGGATTTTGTATGTAAAAGGGGAAAGAAAGGAAAGTTATGCCGGTCCTATAAAACCTTGTGTAGCATGGCTCATCTGAAACGCAGTTTCATTATTTGAACGACCAATGATGTAGGGTTAATTTTACTACCCTCTACCTGCGCTTGGTCGGATTGTCGTAACCTGTTTATTACGGTACAATTACAATAACAGTCTGTAGAAATTTCCAGGAAAACTTACCAGTCTGGCTTATTCTAGGAAATGATGTTTAGATCGTTTTTTTGAAAAGATTTCAGTGAAATGAGTCAAATACGATCAGTTGCAGTCTGATATTTACACTGTTAACGTCGTAAGCGAAATATCGTGTGACAATTATTTAAAATGCCTCCAAGAAAAGTACCAAGTACTGAAACATGTGCGCTTATAATAGCTTGCCATACAGCTGGCCTAAGTAATTGACAGATTGCCAAAAAAATGGAATTAGACCACGCTCAGATCTATCATAATGTTAAAAAATATCGGGAAAGCGGCAGTTTTTATAATAAAAGACGTAGTAGAAGACCAAAAGTGACAGCATCAGATGATCATAGAATAGTGATTACTAATGAATAGACTAGATGAATAGACGCAAAGGTTTTATGGACGGATGAGTCTAAAATCCATAAGTGATCGTGCTAGTAAAGAGTGTATTGCAGCTACCGAAAAGCATGGAGGTTGTTCAGTGATGATTTGGGGCTATTTTGCTGGTACTAGTGTAGGCGATGTTGTGAAAATTGACGGAATACTAAGAAAAGAAGGATACCGACAACTTTTGGAGAACCACGCAATACCTTCAGGGATTCGACTTTTGCGTCAAAATTTTATCTTTGAACAAGATAATGATCCAAAACATTCATGTAAATTATGTAAAGGTTAACTTCGTCATTTAGAGGATGAAGGAACAATTAAAATTATTGAATAGCCTCCTCAGAGCGGTTACTTGAACCCTATTTAGTTATTGTGAAAAGAACTGGACCGGGAAGTAAAGCAATCAGCTACAACATTAGCGAATGTTACGTGCGGTTCAATCAATTTGGAACTCCATAATGCCAGAAATCCTGGCAAAACTTATTGCGAGAATGCCTTGACTGTGCGCTGCGATTGTTCAATCAAGGGGAGGTCACATAGATGAAAGTAAAATTTAAATTAAGCTTTTTAATTTTGACATTTATTTAGTATATTGCCATAAATATATGTCTGAATGTACGCAAAAAATAAATATTTTCACATTTTTTCCTGAGTTTTTATATATTTTATGCTGTTTTTGACAATGCCTAAACACTTTTGAGCGGTAGTGTACCTGTGTACATTTATTGAAGTGAAACTTCTTTGCACCGTTGTACACATTGGGATGGGGTGTTGGTCGAGAAACCGCGTCACGCGAGGAAAATCGACGATTATACGTTTTTGTGTAGTAGACACTTTCGTTGCGGGATAGCAGTAGGCTTGTTTTATTTATATTTGGATTTATTATTTAATTTTATTTTATTTTCTACACACATACGTACGGTTTTCTTTGGAAAACAAACACATATACGTGATAAAGACTACCAGGAAGAAGAAGGAGAATTAACTGAGATGAAAATATTGGGATTATGTGGTGTAACTGAGAATCAGCATACACTTTGTATATATAGTGCCATAAAAACAGCGCATCCAACTTAATACCGGCGGCATATTTTTTATGTACACGGATATGATCAACGGTCTTGTAAGAAAACAATAAATTAATATGAGAAAACCTAAATCTTAAATATTAATGAAATTTTACATAGTTTGTTATGAAATGATGATCGGTTGTAAGTAGTAAAATTGTATTTTATGTTCTTGTTATTGTGGGTAAATAGGACGGTTGGGAAAAATGAGATGCTGAGTGAAAATTGATTACTTATACATAGTGTTGCGTGGTGGTCTTGAAAACAATTTATTACTTTTGAGTTTAACTTGGTTTATCTCATGATAAGTTGACGTGTGGAAAGTATTTGCAGAAGGGTCACACGAATGATCATTCGTTCATATCAACAAATTATATCAAATCATTATATCAAATCATATCAAAACATATCAAGAATCATATCAAATCATATCTAAAATTATATCAAATCATATCAAAAACCATATCAAATCATATCAAATCATACACATCATATAAAATCGGATCAAATCATGTGAAATCATATCAAATCATATCGAATAATATCAAATCAGATCAAATATGATATCAAATCATATCAAACCATATAAAATCATATCAAGTCTTATCAAATCATATCAAATCAAATCAAATATCATATCAAATCATACCAAATCATATCAAATCATATCAAATCATATCAAATCATATCTAATCATATCAAATCATATCAAATCATATCAAATCATATCAAATCATATCAAATTATATCAAATCATATCAAATCATATCAAATCGTATCAAATCATATCAAATCATATCAAATCATATCAAATCATATCAAATCATATCAAATCATATCAAATCATATCAAACCATTTCAAATCATCACTATGGCGAATCTGGCGATGGTTTCCGCAAAAAGAAAAGGAGCAGACATTTTGCCAATATTTTTACGTCTAGTAACGAATAACATACTAGTTTTAGATGCATTAACGTACAAGCCTGCATCTGACAATAAGTCAGAAAGTACATTAAGATATTTACTCGGCAACCAAAGCGCACATCAGCATAGCACTGAGCAGTAAAGTCCTGCAGTTCAGTAGCAAATTTATCAATAACCAATAAAGTTGTACTTTTAGTCGCGTTTGAAAATAACAATAAATTATCAAATTAATTCACGATTTTAGCAGCGTTTAAAAATACAGATTCTGAACATCATTTTCGAAAAAATCGCGACTACGGCTAAAAGTCGTAGTGACGTCTTTCGATACGATCCTTAGTGTCAGTAATATCCATTTCTGATGGATTTTCGTTGTGAGCAATAAAATGTATCGAAGTGGGAAAAAATATCTCATTTCGAAACTGAATGTTTCGAAAAATTCAGGTCGATGTGGTTTATACCGACTTCGCTAAAGCTTTCGATAAACTGAATCACCGGTTATTGTTGAATCAGCTTAGCGATCAAATTGTGACATTATTCCTTTAGGTTTGCTAATGTCCCACTTTCAAATCGTAAAATGTGTGCCAAGATTGATATTTCTTACTCAGAGTATTTCATTCCTTCGTGTGGCGCTTCAAGGTAGCCACTTGGGCCCACTGTTATTAACGACGTTGTGTATTTTATTTGCAGACGACATGAAAATATTTACTAACATTTCATGCGAATTAGACCATGTTCTGGTTCAGCGGGACTTGACCATGTTTTGCGATTGGTGTGTTACAAACTATATGTTTTTGAATGACTTTTAAGTCACTGTACACCTCTTTCGTTCGTTCTCAGCTTGAGTATGCAAGTGTCATATGGCTCCCGTTCTATGACTGTCGTTCTAAGAGAATTGAGAGTATACAAAAGCAGTTTCTGTGATTTGTTCTCCAAAAATTACCTTCTTTACAGCGTGACGATTATAGTTTCTCACCTTACAGCGACTGAAGAGATTCGCATATAATGAATGGAACCAGGCCGTTCCCCAACCGATTACTTTCCAATTTAGTTTGCAGTACTGGACTATTATTCTAATAAACTAAGGTCAACTTGTATTGCGATTTTAACGGGTCTTTTTGGTGATCAAACAGTTCGACCATTCTGAAAGGAGCTTGACCATATCCCAAAAAATTATTGTCAAATCAGGGTGGCGATTTAAAAATGGATTTTAGAGAAGTTCTGGAATTTGGCCGTGCTAGGAGATTTCTTAGCTAATTATGTTCGAATCTGGTATGTTGAGCTGAATCGAGATTTCAACATAAATCATGAATGAAGTTTCTGATAATAAATTTGAAAATAATCAGCAAATAATCATCCACTTTCTACATTCACCATAGCTCAACCAAAACTAGGCCTTAATCCGCTAAGAGATCCGCTCAGTCAAATTCAGCTTCCTCAAAATTAAAATTTGCTAGAATTCCAATTCAGCCCAATTCGTACCCAAAAATTATTTTACTATCTAAAAACAGATTACTGAGACAATACCGCACATCTCAATCAATCAAAAAATGACCAAGGTTTACGTGGGGTGACGGCACGAACGGAAGATAGGACCACACTAGGTTCTTCAATTCAATACGATTTAGCACTCAAATCAATCGATATTCATGTCTAACGTTCTCATGCAATTGCGAGCGTGTTTCGAGAAATATTGTTGAGCCAGGTAAATTCTTTTAAAGTGCCAGCAGTAAGCAATCTAAAGAATAATCAACATTAATAGGCCGAGGGATATCACATGTAGGATTAGACTTGTCGTTACAAACGAAAATGAGAAGTAAAAACCATTTTCCCTTTGCCATGCCGTAACACATATGAGGTGGTCCCACCCCTTTAAACCAGTCTACAAAATAAATATATTTTATTTAATTTATCATATTTTTTTGTAATATGCAAATATGATTATTATGACAAAAATTAATATGACAATTTTTTTTATTTCATTTCTATTTCGTCATTCCACACTTTGATTCTTTCGTCGTGATTTTTTCCGCGTTTCCTTCAACTTCACCTACAAACTAAAAACGGTTTGTTGGTGACGGGGAAGGAAACGTGGAAAGAATCACGACGAAAGAATCAAAGTTTGAAACCGCGGATTTGTGCAAAAAAAATTTTCCAACACATTTTTGAACCAAAATTTTTTCGGTGAAGCAGCTTCAACACAAATAGAAATAAAATAAATAAAAAAAAAAAAATTAAGGTCATTTTTGAGAAGTAGATTTTAGTTTAAATTTTATTTTCGAGAGAGCAGAATAACACAATACAAAACATTTTCGGTTTAAATGTAGAATAAAGTTTTAAATTAGCAATAAAATCTATTACGTTACGATTATTCAGAAGAGTGAGTGCTTCTTTGACATCCCGTATGGAACCATACATTCATACCTTAATTTATTGACAACTGTTTTTATAAATACATTTAAAAATAAACAGGACACAGGCCTGATTAAAGCGATTAATCAATTTTTATCTTTTTGTTAAAAAAATATTCAGCGAATTTTTCGACATAGCTAACCGTCAACATTGTTTATGCTTTGTGTTAGAAAAATTTGTTGATTAAGTTTTTTTTCCATTCATTACCATTTTTTCGCATTTCTTCATGCTGGTACGAATAACAATATGATGTATACAGATGTAGAAGATGGGAAAACGATAAGATGATGTTTTGATTGTGTAGTTTGCTGTCACAGTTTTGTTAATGTTTAAAAATTTCGTTACGATAAAAGAATTTAACAAAATTAATTTTCAATTTGGTTTTGGAACGAAAAAGTGAATTAACTCCGATTCTGGTTACTTATGATGTTTACGCAGAACGTGAGAGATTGGCGGGTGACACTTTAAAGAAAACTTATTGATGTAGGCTTTACTTTGCGTGAATTGTGTCCTTAATGTTCTCGATCATGAATGTCTGAATCAAAGTCCAGTAGATTGTATGCGTGTTATAGAAGCGTAAATGTTTATTATTAATGATTTATACGCAACCATAAAATTATGGATATTGGTTTCTGTTTATTTATTTATTAATATCGAGAATAGAATGTTAATTGCAAACTGGGTTTATTTTATTTATTTGCAGAATCCAGATCATGGAATGAAAATTCGAATAAAATTTCTTAATTTTAGAGATATATAAACGCCACAAGACACTATTATGGCTGAGCAGCAACGACAGTTATTATGTCCAAGACTTATAGATTATCTTGCAATTGTTGGTGTCCGTCAAACTCATCTGCCAGGAGGAGGAGGTGCAGGCGCAGGTAATGCTAGCGGTCGGAGTCAACCATCAAATCCACCCGTTCAGGTAATCATATTTTTACAGAATTAGCAGTTTTATGTACATATTTTTAATTATAAAATATGTACTTTTATAAATTTTAGCCACCTGAATTATTACGACGATATCCACCTTCAGATCATAACGATTTTCCGTTACCATTGGATATGGTTTATTTTTGTCAGCCTGAAGGGTGTATTAATGTTGGTCCGAGAAGAACAGGTGCTGCCATTCGAGATGCCACTTCATTTGTGTTTACTTTAACCGATAAAGATTCGGGTAAAACTCGTTATGGAATCTGTGTTAATTTTTATAGGCCAATCGAACGTGTTATACCCGGTGTTCAAGTGACGAGTGGACGGCGAGGTCGAAATACAGCTTTTCGACGTGAATCGTGGAGGAAAAGTATTGAAAAAAGCTCGGATTCGGCATTTTCTAGGTAGTAGTCTGATTACGTTGTACATTTGTAATGTTAATTTTCTGTTAATTTTAGTGATTATCGTAGTAGTAATATCGCACCAAGTGATTCCGATCGTGATTGTCCTAGTAGACGTGATTCAGACTCACATGGTATCGGAGGAAATGTTCATGCATATGGTACATATCAATCACCCAGATTAGGTGTAATTGGGCCAAGCGCGGACTCTGAGTCAGGCGGAAGTCATTCACCATCGCCAAGAGCCTCTAGACGTCGTTCCAAAATTCGAAATCATTCGCTCACATCGCTATGTTTATTATCACATCATCCATTTTTCACAACGTTTCGAGAATGCATGTTTGTGTTAAAAAAATTAATTGATGCATCAAATGAATCGGCCAGTCCTAAACGAGTGGGCGCTTCTCGTCAAGTTGGACGGTAAATACATTTTTAAAAATCATCTGTTTACATCAATAATTTGCACTCTAATTACAGTGATAATATTTGGACGGTGTTAACGGGTCAATCGAGTGATGCGACCCCGTCAATCGTAACCCACGACGTCAAAGAAATCGAAACGTGGATACTAAAATTACTATCAGCACCGGTTCCAGTTCCTGGGTCTACTCGAGTTGAAGTTGAAGTTCTTTCACCAATGTTGCACGACCCATTAGTATTTGCGTTGCCTGATCATACGAGATTTTCTCTCGTTGATTTCCCGTTACATTTGCCGCTGGAACTGTTAGGTATTACAGTTGATCGATGAAAAACCTAATATAACATTAATATTTTTTTTATTATTGCAGGTGTTGATACATGTTTAAAAGTTTTAACATTAATTTTATTAGAAAATAAACTTTTATTTCAATCACGCGATTACAATGCCCTTTCAATGTCCGTAATTGCGTTTGTAACAATGCTTTATCCACTTGAATATATGTTTCCAGTTATACCATTATTGCCAACATGTATGAGCTGTGCCGAACAATTATTGTTAGCCCCAACACCATTTGTGATTGGGGCACCGGCAACATTTTTAATGTACAAAAAAAATTTTGTATTGCCCGATGATATATGGGTGATTGATTTGGACTCGAATAAACTGTCACCACCTACTGGATCTGCAGAAGATGCTCCAGCGCTACCCGAACCTGAGGGAACCGTATTAAGAAACCATCTGAAACAGGTAAAATAGTTACATATTTCTATCGTAAATATTTGGTACAAATAAGTCTGTTGGTAGTACACAAAATTTTTAAACTTCTTTATAATTCTAAAAATTGCACAATTCATTTGAAGATTTGTACAACAAAATATTAATTACTTTATAACTTTAATAATAAATTATGCAATTAATTTATTGATTTAATTTTGAATTTTTGATTTCGAAATTTTATGTTATGATAAAGAAAACGACACAAACAAAATTTTCTTTTCTTCTTCTCATTCTATCTCATATTTTTTAACACTGAATTACAATTTTTTATACAAAAATAAAAGGCAATGCAACTAATGGATCAGGCTGGAGTTGGTGTAAATATCTGTTATAATTTTAGTTTTGGTTCTATTAAATTTGATTTATCAATTATCCATTTTTCAAATATATTGATTATGTTGATTATGGCATGCAATTTTTGGTTAATTATTTTATCTAAGTACGAGTATTTCTTGTTTGACACTTTTTCTATTTACGAACTAATTTGCAAAATATATAACACAAATTCTGCCATATTTAGGCACTTATCTTTTTATTATCTATTTTATATCAAAGTCTTGTCAGAAATTCATTTCGATTGATTGTATATTTAATATGATATGAAAAATTGAGTTAAGTCAATTTATGCTTGCACGTCTAGATAAAAAAATATTTTTTACGAATTTTAAACGTTAAGAATACATATATCAAACACTTTTGTTATCTAAATACTGTTTACTTACGATTATCTCACCTCAAGCAATTTGTCTGCCACGTAAAGTTGTTGAGAGTTTAATCTTTTCACTAGAGAACATTTTAGAAATGTGATTAAATTTAGAGTAAATCTCATTCAAAACAACTAAACATGCGATAGCAACATAAAAACTGGTCGGTTTATTTTATGTCGGAGCAAAATTAATATAAACAATTGCATTAAAAAATATATTTTAAATAAAAATGAAGTCACATTTCAAAATGTCTGTCCTAAAGATGGCAAGTTCTACCGAAATATCGGCAAGATACGTTTATAAATAAGAAATAAAACGTACTTAAGGGGAGAAGAACTACACAAAATACGTAACTACACTTTATTTTATCAAATGTATATTAATTTATTTTTTCAAATATTTATATTACTAAAATTGGTCCAGTCACCCATTACAAATGTATAATGCTAAAGTTATTTAATAATATTAAATCTAACATTTTTTCTAATCTTTTTACTGCAAATTTGTTCTGTAAATTATTTTCTTGTGAACCAAAACAAAACATAGTTTTTATGAAAAATTTCTTTTTACCTGCTAACACAATCACATACACAATTTAGATAACATAATTAACAATCAAATGAAAACGATTTTCAATATTTTTATTAATTTATCCTTAGTAGAATTTTCATTTGTTCAGTTTTTATTAATGTTCTTCGATTGGTCTATAATCTTAAGATATTAACAGTAGACTTTTTCAACTTTAATAAAGAACCGTTATGTAAAACGAATCAATTTTATTCCAAATCTACATTAGGCACTAAGCTCAATGTCTGGAACACAAGCTTCACCGATGCCAATCAATAAAGATCAAGCACTGGACATAGATAGAAATAATTACCCCTGGTAAAACTAATCTAACTTGTACTTGGTAATCAACTAGCTAATAAATTTGATTTATTTTCAGTACAACACCACAGCATGGTTACCTTGACAATATTCCCGGGATGAATAACCAAAGGAGTTCAATATCTATAAGCCAATCATCTCGACAACCATCGCCCGCGGGACCACCCGTTATTAACCCTTTTATATATGGCACTGATGTGGATTCTGTTGATGTTGCAACACGTGTTGCAATGGTTCGTTTCTTTAATTCTCAAAACACATTAGCTAATTTCACCGAGCATACACGGACGTTACGTTTATATCCGAGACCGGTAGTAGCATTTCAAATAAATAGTTTTTTGCGTTCAAGGCCACGTGCCACATCATTCTTAAATAAGTTTGCTCGAACTCAAGCTGTAGAATTTTTAGCGGAATGGTCTTTAACACCTAGTAATGTAGCATTTTTACGAGTCCATACGGGCGTATTAGACCCCACCCAGATAGGAGATAAATCGAAATGGTTTGCTCATACACTAACTCCGATCCGGTTTACCGTTTGGGATGATGCAAGTTCTTTAAATGTAGCATTAAGAACATTACAGCAAATGGAGAATCAACCAACTGGTAAAAGGTCGTATTTACCGTAAAATTTATCTTTTTAAATTTTTTAATGTGTTTCAGATGAAAGTGGATCAGATTCAGAAGGTGCTGAAAGTACTAGTTCGTCGTATTCATCTCTTAGTGATTTTGTTTCAGAAATGGTATCATCCGATTTATCACCAAGTATGCATGAGGTGTATGGATCAACAACGTATCATCCACATCAAAATGTTCCAACGGTATGTGGTGCGAATATTTTTACTATATTAAATTGAATATATTCTCGTATTTTATTTGCAGACATTATCATCGAATTTAGACCCAAAAACAGTTTATCGACCTCCATCATCATTACGATTCCCGGAAGGAATGGAACCTAGAGTTATGGCCGATGATGCATTAGATTCACCTCACTCGTCATCATCTAGTCGCAGTGATTTAAGTTCTCCGAGTTTTAATCGGGATTCTGAATTTGAATTTGGTCAAAAAGTGGCAGATAATTTAAACGATTTAGAAATGTTAAAGCAGCAGGTGGAAACAGAAGAGCCAACGAGCGGAGCTGGTATTGGTGGTGGTAGTTTTGAAAATGAATCGGATTCAAATTCGACGACTACAGCAAAGACAATTATTTCAGGTCAGACGACATCTAAAGAGAATTTATCAGGGACAGATTCGGATAAAAAGAAAATTATGAAAACTGTAAGCTGTGTTAGTTGTATAACTATAATTATAACATTTTTAAAATAATCCATTATTAATTGACAAAGGCTCCACCTATGAGCCCAAATTTAGGACGTCAACCAAATGTTGGTAACGTTTTAGCAAGGACGTCTAGCTCCAGTTCTAATGTGTCTGGAAGCCCACCCGCATTTGGTTTAGGTGGCCCACAACGACAGGGATCTCAAAGTTCTTTATTTGAGCAGTTTGCATCCCAGGCCAAAGAATTAGTTAAGGAAACGACCCGACAGAGTAGTCAGGATGGACTCTTGGCACATATGGATAAGGTTCGTGTTTTTTTTAAATAATATAATTAAATATATTTCAAATAATTAGTTACATTGATCTATTAATTACATATTCTAATATTTGCACACCTTTAATTCAATTGATAGATATCTAAAAATGTATAATACAATACACACATGTTATTTTAATAATGTTTTATCTTTGTATATTAATTCACTTATTTATATTCTCAAAGTAGATTTAACAGATTAAATATTTTGGTAGTTTTCCAGATTGGGCACAGTAATATTCTTTCTAATAATTAATTTTATCTACTTCTGCAACCACACTTATGTATTACTTTATTTGTTTAAAAATTGAAACTAAAATGCATCACTCGGCTTGTTCAGTTTTCCGAGCAAAATGATAAAAATTATCATGATATTTTTTGCGACCCTAACTTCACTCCATACAATTTTATGTCAAACCCGAGTGAACAACCAACTCGATAAAATAATTATAAATAGATTCTGCACGTCAAAACATTGTAGACGCTGTCATAACAAAAATGTATTGTCTACTAATGCCTGTCTCTCACAATACAGTTTAATACTTCACATATTTTCTTAGCTAATAAAACAAACCCGGGAAGTACATATACATAGTAATTCATTCATTTAAACATTCATTCAATTATAATCCACGTGGCAGAGATTTGCAGATAATTACGTGCGCTAAAAACTTTCACAAATCGTTTTTAGGTAACATTTTTATACCTGTTAAAGGAAATCACATTCTCACCCAATTCGTGAATATACGAATAATTTTACCCACACAACGTCAAGTAATCAATCATTCGGAGGAAATGAAATGGACATTGAACAAGAACACAGAAAAGAAAGTACACACACAAATCATAAACAAACAATATTTTTGTTGTTGATTTTATTCAAGACACTGTAGTTCAACATTGTTTTTAATGTATTATTGTTTAATACGAAAATATAACATTAAGTTGAACAAAATGTTGTTCCTCTCCATGTAAAATCATAACGCAAAAAAAATAGAAATAAAATGTACACAAATTTTGACAGCCAGAATCGAAAATATTCTTGTTTTTTGTGATAAATGAGTGCGTTTTATGGCAAAAGCTGATAAAAAATATCATGATATTTTTATCATTTTTGCCCGATTGAACACTAGGAATATTCTTGGTTTTTTCTGTGATAAATGAGTGCGTTTTATGGCAAAAGCTGATAAAATATATCATGATATTTTTTATCATTTTTGCCCGACTGAACACTAGGACTATATAGTAGAACAAACAATGATGTATTTTTGTTTTTAGGGATTAAAGTAAAGATGTTTTTAGGGATTAAAGTAAAGATGGGTAGATATCTAATTATAAAATCGAATAATTTTCATACAAAATTGTATTTTTAAAAAACAAATTTTCAATGAAAACTTGATAGGAATGTAAAAGTTCCTGTCGGTATATAAACGCGAGAATTTTTTTTTTCTCAACATAGTTTTCATACTTTTCTGTAAGGAAAGCCATAAATTTTTCTATTGGGGATGCGCGTTATGAAAAAATGTTTTTCAATATTTTCATAAAAGTTTGTTTTATTTCAAAATCTGGTATTCAAAATTCATAAGACAAAATTCAAGTTGGTATTTTTCTTTTTTTTAAATTTAGTAGATCCAATATTAGAATATTGTAAAATAAGAAATTGTTTATTTTTTCGTATTTTAAATGCAATTTTTTGGATTGTAATGCAACTTAGATTTCTTATTTGTTATTAACTAGTTAACACTTCAAGCTAAAAAAGCTGCAGAAGAAGCATCAAAACAAGCACTAGAAGCTTCAAAGCAAGCGGCGGGTGTTAGTAAAAATACTTTTGAAGATCTAACGTATGTTGGAAAATCAACTATTGGTGATTTGACCAAAAGTGCTAAAGAAGTAGTTGCTAAAAAAGGCTTTAATAAGGTGAAAGTTTTCCCGAATTGTATTTATTATACGCTACAAATATAAATTTATGTCGATTATGGGACTGTCTGGATTTACTGCGGCGGGAGTTCAAACTTCTTATCAAAACAAGGAATTTCGATCAAGGTTGCATTGAAAACTGGTTTTATTTTCAAAAAATTCAGTGTTGGTATTTGTTTAACAAGAATAAATTATTAACTTTCATTTATGTGATAATTAACTTTTATTTAAGTATCATAGTTTCTGGCAGATACGCTCTTTCTCAACTTATTAAAATGTTCTCAAAATTCTGAATATTTGAATAAGTTGACAAAGGATGTGACCGGACAAGTGGTGCAGTGGTTAAAGCTTCCGCACTTGGACCGGGAGATATTGGGTTCGAATCCCATCAGAAGCTAGATGCAAATCGAATTTTCATCATCGATTACAATCGGTGATGTTAATAAACATAACTAAGACCCTCTGATGGAGTGCAGAATTCAGCGCCGACCCACTGTCCATGTGAATGTACAGGTTGACATGGAGCTTGCAATGTGCAGCTGGTATACTGTAGTTGTGTGAGTAGGTGAATAGGTGAATGGGTTAATGATGTGGCGTGAATGCGTGGTATCACAGTGGGCCAAAAATGGCGTAAGTGTCAACCACTGAAACCTAAAGGGCGTATGTGCCAGTAACTATGGTATTTAAAACAAATATAACTTTGTTATAAAAGTGTACTAAAAATGGATATTTTCCAAAATAAAATCAGTTTTGGTGATTTCTAAAGTTACACTTACATAAATATTTTTTTCGTTATTTCCGATGTTGTTTACAAATTGAAAAATGTTGTTGTTGCATGTCCCAATATTTGGTATGTGCATTGACAGTGTATAGGAAACAACGCGGAAAATAACCAAAATATGAATGCCGTAGTGTTTTTGGTTGTTTTCATAAAAAAACATCGATAATATGTATCGACACCAGCTGCTGCAATAATGGCCAATAACTCAGTAATACCAAATATTAAATAGTATCAATATAGGACACTGCCTCGTAAAATCGTCTTCCAATTTTTTTTCTATAAGACAAGAGTGAAGTTAGCTGTTTTAGTACAAGTTCGAAAAAAAACTCGAAAATCAACACAGCTGGTGGAAAAGTAAAACTAAATTTGACTGTTTCAATTGTGTAGCTTAGTTGTCAAAACAAAAAAGTAAACAAACAACGGCAACTTTTCGTAAAAAGTTTGAAAGAAACGACCAAAGTGACACCTGTGTCAGAAAATCTAATTACGGAAATGAAATAAGAAAAGAGAAAATAAGAACGCGTATGTCCCATATATAAGCTATTTAACATATGGTAATACCATATATTAAATAACTTATATACGTTCATGTTCTTTTTTTTCTCTTATCTTATCGTATTTACTGTAATTAGATTTTTTGTCACGGTGTCGCTTTTGTCGTTTTTTCGAAAAATTGCCGTTGTTTGTGTACTTTTTTGTTTAGACAACTAAGCTAAACAGTTGAAACAGTTAAATTTAGTTTTACTTTTTCACCAGCTGTGTTGATTTTAGAGTTTTTTTTTCGAACTTGTACTAAAACAGCTCTTACTAAAACTAACTCTTGTCTTATAGAAAAAAAAATTGGAACACGATTTTTTTAGGCAATGTCCTATATTGATACTATTTAATATTTGGTAATACTGTCCATTTAACTGAATTTATTTTTGACACACAGAATGACATAAAAATTAAAACGATCAGTTTATATAATGAAAAAATAAAATTTAACACGTTCCCTGCCACACAGTTTTTTGAAGACTTTCCGTTCAGGCCGTGTGAGGCGTATACGCCCCACGCTTTACAGTTGTACTGTTTGTTTTCTCTGGCGTATGCCTTACAAGATTAAAATAGTGTAAAAGTTATACTTATCAAGGATGGGTGTACAGTTTAAAATGCATCATGCAACAAACGAATAAATTTATTTTTCTAATAATTAGTTTAACAAATACCAAATAGCTTGAACGGCAAATTCAGCGTAGGGAAACGACGAAAACATTCTTGTAAATGTAATACTCGTATGAAAATAAAACCAGTTTTTAATGCAACCTTACCGGAAATTCATTGTTTTATATTATATTTTAAGTTTTTGACTCCCCCCGCAATAAATCCGGATAGTTCTATAATCGACGTGATTATTGACAATTTTCGATAAGCCTTAATATTGTTTCATTAATTCTAGGCTGAGCAGCAACATCATAATTATCATCATCATCATGGGGTACCGCAGGTACCCATACCACCAGATTCATCATTAGTTAGTACGGCTGGTAGCGGTTTAATTCAAGGAACTGGGCGTGATTTTTTTTCTTCATTCACAAATGATTTAAATGGAATTGCATCGTCCACAACTACAATGTTCTCGGATTTCTTTGGTAAAAACAAACAAGGTGGCCAACAAAAATATTCCCAACAGCAACATCAGCAACAGCAACCGCAATCTAAAACAAAAACTAAATTATCAAATTTTGATCCGTTCCCGGGCCGCAAAGGATTAGTCGAACGAACACCTTTAATTAAACACTCAGGGCCACGGCAAACTCAGGAGGAAATACAACGACAGCAGAACGCTGAGCGATCAACAAGTAATACAGAAAATCAGGCCTTTCTTAAAGATGTCACGAATCAAGTACTTCAGGGGGAAGGCGTAGGTTGGTTGAAATTAAATCGACTAAAAAAATTAATGGAAGATGAATCATATCGAATGTTAGTGCTAGAAAAAATTAATAGAACGTTAGATAAAAAAATTGGACCAGACGATCATATTGACGATGTTTGTATAGCAAAGCCAATTTGGCGTGGAATGCTTAAATGTATTCAATCGACAGCACACGGATTAGATGTCACCTATTCCAATTTTGGGCTGGGTGGCATGGCCTCAGTATTTCAAATGATGGAAATCGCTCACACACATTTCTGGAGTAAAGATGTTAATGAAGCAGCAGATATGTCCGCCAGTTTGCTGTCAAGTCAAGTAAGATTATGATGGTTAGAATGAATAAAAAATAAGTAAAAGCCTTTACTTCATATTTTAATTGTATTATTATTATTTCTAATTGAGCTGATCCAAAACGATACTTGAGTCGAATACCGCTTATCAGTTGCTACGCAATCGCACATTTACAGTTTTGTCAGTGTACCATGTAATATTTTTTCACTAAACAAAATTTATAGCAGTAGCCTTTACTTATTTTTAGGTATACATTCGATCTTGAATTTGTGTTAAGGCGATGATTCATGTATAAATTATGTTTGACATTTATGTCTGTCGCTCTAAGTTTTTTTGTTTTATACGATAAAAAAGAAATCCACACTTAAAGCCCTTATTGTACAATGAAAAATTATTTATTCAGTAAAATATAATGGAGAAACAAAAAGGGGAAGCTAATAAATAAATTATATTCGAGTGACAGAACATTTTATAGTTAAATTTTGAGATCTTGAAGCTAATATAACCAACAAAACTTCACCAAATAAATTTAATTTTTAGGAATTTAAGTTTAACTGGTGTTACAATTCATCAATATCAAATCAAAATTATTATTAAAAAAGTAATTAAAATGTTGGTTTACCATAATATTTTCCCAACCATAAAATGTTCTTAGTGTGCGAGAAATATTTCTCGTCACATACCTTGTTTATGTAAATGTATTAGAATGTTGCTGTAAAAAATACTCTGGTTCTATTCCATTTTATTATGGCAATACACCACTACATATAAAACGATTTTGTCAGTAAATTGTACTGAATATTTTTTTAATTTTATTTTGGTATGTGGCGAAATTATATTTTTATCTCGCTCTCTTTTTTACTGAAAAAATTTGTTTCATTGTGGAATAAAGCCTTAAGCGATACTTGTATAAAATTTTGTCGTATGGATATTTTTTGATATTTTATAAAGCAAGCAACCTAAAAAGGGTTTTTATTATAGTTCTTTTTGATTTTCTTTTATGTTTTAGAATAATGTATTCTTTTGTTCTCACTGCCGACAAATCTTATACAAAATTGAGCAACGTTCAATTTTTAATTTTTGTCGTACGATAAGAAAATATGGCCGACATTCAACCAATCAAAGCGATTATTATTTATGTATTTATGTCGGTTAGACAAATTTTATAAATGCATCATCGCCTTGCCTTAATGGAGCAAAATATATCTTGGAAATTTGCGTTTTGCTTTCAGTCGATCAGTCCGTATGAAAGTCGTGAAAATTTAAGGTCACCATCTAGTCCAGTCGAGGCATCTAGTGATTGGCAACAAACCCAAATAGCAACATCACGTAAAGGTTCGTTGTTGCTGCCAGATTCGGGACGACGCCAATCTACTCATGAACAAGGGGATTCGCAATCTACAACTGAAATGTTTAAAGAAATGCTGTCACAAAAACGGAACATGTTAATGAACAAATTAACGTCATTCGATTCAGATGTAAGTATATATTAATTAATTTTACGATATATTTATAGTAAGTGCTTGTTTCGTTGCCTTTACTAGCTTTTATGATTTGGGAACTAATATATTATTTAAAAAAAATCATATTAGATCTATTCTCTATAAAATCGAACACACATTAATTTACAAAATATTAGATCGAAATTCTTTAATATCTGATCTGATACCATGAAAATAAGTAATAATTTATAATATCTTAACATTAAAGATGTTACTTCTACGCTACAATATTTTTAAAGAATTTCTGTTATATTATTACGGTGCTATATAGTATTTTTATAGTATAGTTTTTTAAAATAGGTAAATAAACATTTTCTCGCTTTATTTAACCTAAACAAAATTATATAATATATTTTGTAAGTAAACCTGTTATACCTTAAACCAAAACTATATAAATTACTTCAGGGTACAGTTCATGGCTCATCCGGGGCTCTTTCTGTTACAAGTGATGTACCCACAAAACGTCATGGAAGTTCTGTGATACCTTCTATATCCTGTCGTTCAACAGTTTCTGATACAGAATATGAAAATGTAAGTAGAACCAATTATTTAAGGTCATTTAACTTATTCCAATTATTGATTCTCTATTAACATGTTGAAATAGATCATTTCTAGCAGTTAACCTTGTGTACTTAGGATGACCTCTATAATTGTTTTACAATAATTTTTTATTGGTTGAAGGTAGCATTTTTTAAGAATACTAAATAATGCTACAACATGAGGTAGCTGGCGTTTCGGCCTGATTGTTTTATTAAAGATTTCTGTATCATCCAAAATCAGGTTTATAAGATTGATATGCAATAGTCCCACTTACCAGATTGATGTAAAATTACACGAATAAGTATTAGTACATCAATAATGTTTTTAAAACTTTTGAAGAATAACAAATTGAATTCGTTTTCTATTTAATCATTCATTATATATAAATAATAGTTAATAGTTTTTTTTTTAAATTGCGAAATTCACAACTGTGAAAAAACTTATTAGTTAACAACAAGATGGTGCAACACTTATCGACAATAATTTACCCGAATAAAAATTAATTAATGGCGAATAGAAATTAATTAATTCTAAGAGCACAGACAAATTTTGTTTGAAAGCAATTCGACATAAGCTAATTTTCAAAATCTACGTGTTGGTGCAGAAACAAAAAGAAAATGAAAAAAAAAAAATTGTTGCAAACTTTGCAAAAAACGTTGCATTGTTAGTGTTACTTGTTACAGTGTTTGTTAGTTTTTTTTAAATAGGTATCTGCGGAACCAACGAAAATGTATTCTACAAGCCGAACTGTACTCGAGTATACACCGATCCTATCAAATATTTCAGTCATCTATTCATTTGTATTATTATTTTTTTTTTTTTTTTTTTTTTTATCCATGCCATCTGTTTTGGGGCCGAAGCACTCCCTGCTCTTTCGCGGTTTATTTTTCCGTCTTACTTTACGCATCACCTGCCAAATCTAAGACGTACGTCTATAGGGCCGATTTAAAACCATTTGCACATTGCAAGAGCTCCATGCCAGCCTATACTGACATGGAAGATGGGTCGGCCCATGAGTTTTGCACTCCGACAGGGGGTCATAGATGTGTTACATTTCATCCCCGATCGTAATCGGTTATGAAATTTCACTTTTGCATCCTGCCCCTATCGGGATTCGAACCCGGTACCTCCCGATCCAAAATGCCAAAGCTTTAACCACTGTGCCATTTGGTCGGTTATTCATTTGTATTAGTTTCAAAAAAAAAAAATCGTAATATGTAGTATATATGTATATGAAAACTTGATACTACCACACATTAAATAGAAGTAAAAACAATAACAAATAGAAGAAAAATGTAAAATAGAAGTGGAAGAGGTGGATCCAGATTTCATTATAATTTAAAATTTGATTTTTTATTTTGTTATTTGTTTAGTGTGGAATTGTGGATATTTAAGCGAAGGAGAAAGGTTGTGAAATTTCTGTTTGGTGCTGTAATTTTTTAAAATGAAGAAATAATCCCATAATGCTCCATTTTCACAGCAATCTTGAAATAAATGTGGTGCACTTATTAATGAAATAAAATTAGGAATTACTATTTTCCTTTTAAGTAACAATTTTAGTTCCAAATTTCTAATAAACAAAGAAACGATAGTATACTGTATAAGGATAATAATTACGGACTTGTTACTGTAAAGCTTCTACAATTTTTTATTTAATTTTTTGTTTACACATTGTTTCGTTTTTCTTTACGAAATGTTTTCTTCTTTATTTATACACAATACCATGATACAGTCAATGCCTTCTATACTACTGGCCTTGATTTAACACTAACTAGGATATTTACACTAACAAAGCAACTAGAGAAAGCAACAACAACGTCGACTTAGCGTGTCGTCATCATTTGGTGTAAGCGGCCAGTAGTTTAGAAGGCATTGATACAGTCGACCGAAAATTGTGTTTGTATTCCAATAATATAGCTTGTAGAATACATTCTCGTTGGTTCCGTTATCTATCAATGAGAGGAGTAAGCAGGACTTATATTTAAGTAGATTCTGTTATTACTCTTATTTTATTTCTGAAATGAAGTGTATCCAAAACAAAGAAAAGCAAAGGTATACATTTATTTAGCCGCTATCGGGTGTTCGTTTCTACTTGCTGGGAAATTTCAAAAATGAAATATTTTCTTATTTTACAAGTTAAAAACGTAGCAAGTTAAATTTTTGTGTATAACGTCAAGTCAAATTAAATGTCAATTTAGCTATTTCAGATCATTAACAGTCCGTTTAGTGGAATGGAATTGGGAGTTTTTTGGGCTTTCCCTAATGTATAGGAAATGTGTGGATGACATACAATTCAGAGAATGAGAGATTTTACATGTGAAACAGTTACATCTCCTAATGACAGGAACCCTTGTTGACGAATCAAAACGTTAGGTTCACGAGCACAAAAGTCTAGTTGAGAATTCGAGATAACACATAATCAATTAAGTGAAGCTAGATGCAGTTGCTTCTAAACTCATTATTAAAGTAACAATACTCGGCGGGTAATAGATAAAGGTCGAATAGATAATTTCCCAATCAGCTCTCAATAGCTCGCTCCGGATAGAGAATAAAAAACCACAGCATTATGATATCGTATTATTGGCGTTGAGCGATATAGATTCTACTCTTTGAAACGTTCAGGCATGTACAGTACTGACCACTGTCCAGAGTGCCCCTCAACAAATCGCTTTATCAAGTCAATCATCTAAATTTACAGTTACAAACAAAAACTTATACATAAAATTAGAAAACATAAGCACGTAGTCTTAATTTTAATTTATGTTGACAATGTTGAATAATTTCAGAGGTATATTTTTGATGTTTAAGCGCGCGTTTCTGCTATTTGCAGTTCACATAAAAAATAAGTTTTGTTTGACTCGTACTTGGCCAGATTTTTAATTGTTATTTTTGCTGTTTTTTGTGTAGCAAAATAATTTTTTTAATTATGCTAATTTATTATTACTGATTTACAAACCATGAAGTAATTTATCTTTCGTAATTTAAATTCTGGTTTGGAGGGTTGTGTTGTAGCCCTTTAACAAGTCCCCTTTACAGTTTTATTATATTTTTAGCCGATCCCGATTGGATCTAGTAAATCAAGTGCTCTTTTCCTTCGCAGTACTCTTACGGGATTTGTGTCATTCAACATAATATACGACATTTCTCAGCATTTTGGTGTTACTAATAAGGTGCATGTGTTTGCTTATTTCTTCACTGATGAAATCCATCTTCAGAGCTATATCCCTTTTCCTGCCTGCTCACACAATTGTGTGGGTAAGGCAAAAGAATTATGACAAAAATTTATTTTTCTATGTGTTTTGAACCAACTTACACATTTGTACATTCCTTTCAAACTTATTTTCGTTCGAAAAAAAACTCTATAACTATGCACACAATATAGTGTTGGTTGTCCTTCAAAACAAGCGATTTTTTTTATCAAAAACGCCATTATATACTATGTTTTTAAACTCACACATTTGTGTGGTTTGAACTTAAATTGAGCCAATTTTTTTTTTGGTAGAAAAAGGCATATGTAGCTTCTTATTTCTTATGTACCATGGTGCATTTACTATTTCATGTAGGACTTTGCGTTGGAATGACTGGATAATATTCACATGCGCTTTATTGGTGTAGCCTCAAAGCTGAATACCATAAGACCACACAGCTTATAGGATTTGCCGGTATAGTAGCAATTTATTATGTAAGGTTAGCAAGGAATTTCTCCCTAATACCGTAGACAGGCACAAACTAGATAACCATGTTAGTTAGATTATTAAGTTGCTACTGCCTGTCGGTCTGTACACGATTTTTTCTGAACAGAAATATGTCGGTATTAAGTTTTCATAGCGAGATAAATGCAATCTATCCCGATAAATTTCAAATAAGTTCGCGAAGGGACGGGGAAATATTGAAATCACAATATCGTTACTATTTTTGGCAAATGTCAGTTTTAATGCCGTTGTTTTAATTACATTATAAAATTTCTGTTTAGTTTTCTTTTATAACAAAAACCATTCGGCTACTTTCTTCCGTACTTTCAAACGTCTTTACAGTGAAGCTTGTTACAATGAAATCATTAGAAATGAGGTTAGGCATAATCGTAAAAATTGGGTTTCTGTCTGTCACCATAATTTGTTTATCACGATTATTATAATTTAATTTGTAATCTGGATAAACGATAATCGCGATAAATTTTGTGTCTGTCTACGCTATTAGAGCCTTTCCATCGCGTTTTGTATTTAATGCTTCATCTTCTGTTTTCAGTTTGACATGAATTTCATTTTAGCTTCGTATATAGAGTTATGCCTATTGCGTAGGGAATTTGCTGCGAGTTCAGTTCTACTGGTATACAGTTGACCTTTTTGTTGGTGAAGTTAAGTTGAACAAATTTTGTTTCATTAAGTTTTATTGGCCATCTCTTCGTCCAGGTACTGACAATATTAGTATCCCTGTGTAATTGGCTTGTGGATTCCTCTATGGTATCATGCGACTGCTAAGATGGCCGTAGCTTCAGAAAACTTTGTTATTTTATTCTCGTCTATCGTTGGCAGGTCCGAGGTCTATACAACATACTAAGTTAGTCCCAGAACGGTAACTTGTGGTACCAATGCGCATATATCCTTTATTTCCGAATATTTTCAATCCAATTTAACACAAAAGTGTCAGTTAGCCATGTAAGATTTTGGTATTTTATAAAGCTGCTTTGGTAAGTTTTTTTTGGAATTTATATTCCAAGCTTTTACCACTATTTGCCGTAGGCACTTGGCGAAATACACTAACACCTAATAAATACATTTCACTTAACACTTGTTTTTATATTTCGCAAAAAATTAGATTTTTGAATATTTTAATTAAAAAATTTGTTCGAAATGTTTAAAATATCATTCGATCGATTTCGACATAACAAGTCGAGTAGATACTCCTGATGATGACCTAACAAGTCTAAATCGATCGAGTGATTTTAACATTTTGAACAAACTTTTTAATTAAAATATTCAAAAATATTTTTTTGCGAAATAGAAAAACAAGTGTTAAGTGCAATGTGTTTATTAAGTATATTCCTAAGTAGCCTTTATGACGCATATTCTATCAAACGCCTGTGCTACATCTAAGCAGATCTTGAACATACTTTCTTATTTTCAAGAATTTCTATTGATTTCGACGTGTTTCAGTCTGCATAATGCGTTAATTATTTGGAGTAGTTTATGTAACCCTTTTTCAGGAAGGACTTTTATTATTTGTCCTTTAATTATGTCATATCTTACAGATTTCTTTGCACTTAGGTTAAGTTTGATTCCCTCTTTTAATTCTTGTAATGTGACAGGAGAAATATTGTAGTTATCTACTTTATTTACTGGTGATGCACCTCTGCTGTTTGCCGTTTTGTGGCTTTCTAAAAGTATTTTTCCCCATAACATTTCGTAGTAACGGATTTGTAAAATTTCTAATTCTGGAATATGTTGCATTAGCCCATTTCCGTTGCAGGTTACTATTCTTAATGTTTTATTTGTGGTTGTTTGCATCAATTTAATGAAAACTAGATACGAGTACCATTTCATTTAGAAAGTCTTGCTTATCTAACCTGTTGCTTAGAGCTTTAAAGAATTTATCTTGTTTTTCTAGCTTGTTGCTTAGAGAAGCAAGATTCTCTAAATGAAATGGCAACCATTCTCTATTAAAATGACGCAAACAACCAAAAATAAAACATTTAGAACAGCAATCTGCATCAGCAATAATGAAAACTGGGTCCATCTCTTAATAGTCGTTCGTTTATTAGTTTTGCTAAGTTTTAGTTAAACTCCTTTGCATCCATATAAAATAAAAACAAAATTAATTTATATTTGTCGAATATGAACGTGTTAAGTCCCTATTTGGGTTAAATAATTGTGGCCAATTATTCGTGCCGATGAATAGTTATAAGTAACAAATAAAACAAAAAATCATAAAAAAAATTATTTTTTCTATTTTAATCTTCTTCTTGTTTTAGGGCACGAAGGAAAATAAAAATCGTAGCTCTAGCATTTGGTCTGGAAAATCAACATTGAGTGCCGGTTTTCGTTATACGGGTGGTAATTTAATAAACACATCATCATCTCCGTCTCCCGATTCGTCGCGAATTTATTTATTCGAAGGTTTGCTAGGCAAAGAACGTTTAAATCTATGGGATCAAATGCAATTTTGGGAAGATGCATTTTTGGATGCTGTCAGTCAAGAACGTGACATGATTGGTATGGACCAGGGACCAGGTGAAATGATGGAACGTTATAAATCACTAAGTGATTCAGAAAAGAAACGTTTGGAACATGATGAGGATCGTTTACTGTCGACCATGCTGTACAATTTAACGGCCATTTTGATAATGTTAAATGTGAATAAGGACGAAATAAAACGAAAAGTGCGCAGACTTCTTGGAAAAAGTCATATAGGTTTGGTGTATTCTCAAGAAGTGAATAATTTATTGGATCAAGTTCATAGTTTGGTAAATTTTGAAAGCAACTTTTAAAAAATATAATTGTTTACGAAGTAGTTATTCTATTTCAGAACGGAAACGATATCGATCTAAAACCGCTCGGATCGAGACTGTTACATAGGCAAAGTTTTACTGTGTATCCGGGCACTGACGCAAATGGGCCACTCCGATTTATGGAAGTACGAGATGATGGTTTAGTATTACGATCAGTGTCAGGTGCGATTGTGGAACGTTGGTGGTTTGAAAGACTGGTAAACATGACGTATTCGCCAAAAACAAAAGTTCTTTGTTTATGGCGCCGTAATGGAGGACAAACTCAATTACATAAATATTATACAAGAAAGGTTAAATAGTTTAACTATATGATTTTTTAACTTCTATAATCCCTTTTAATAATTTACTAATTTTTCAATAATTTAGTGTAAAGAATTGTATAATTGTATTAAAGAGGCAATCGAACGAGGTGGATCACAACAAGCTGTACCCGAACTTGGCGGCGAATTTCCTGTGCAAGATATGGTTTCCGGTGAAGGTGGTTTATTACAAGTGTGCCTGGAAGGAGTAGGACTTCTTTTTGCTAACAGCAAGGTAAGACAATTTTTTAAAATATAGTTTTGCCACTTTTTTTCTTTATATAAATGCGATTATTATTATTTTCAAATTAAAGTATAAATTTTAAACGAACAAATATTTTTTCTAGTTTTTAAAATATATAGTTTTCTTTTGATATAATTTATTTATTTTATTAAACGCCAGCTATTTTTTCAAAAATTTAATTATCTCAAGTTAACAAGCGAGAGCATCAACTTAAACAATTTTCATTTAAATACGAAGCAAATTAATGTTAAACAAATTTATATTTATATTTTGTTTATTAATTTGTATGTTGAACTCTCGAATAAAATTAATACTTAATCGAATTTTCCGTTAAGCTCACTGAACTTAGATTAAATAAAGAACTAGTTCGTGTAAAATATATATAATTTACAATCTTATGGTTAAATAATAAAATTGTTAATACAAGGACCTTCTCAATTTTGTTTTCAAGTGGAAATAAATACTTAATTTTACAAAAATTAATTAATATTAAACAAATACACTATTTCGATTTTTTTATTTTAAGTTTTGTTATTAATTATTTTGTTATGTAACCTTTTTATTTCTTATTAATGTTTATAAAAATAATATTCATTATTCGTAAATATTATAAGTAATGTTATTTAGCTTTAGGTTTAAGGAACTTAACGTTGAAAAAGTTATTTCTGTAATTCGTATATGTAATAGGATTATTAGGTTGTCGCACTATGTGAGCTATTTGGGTCAGTAAATTTAAATATATTTATAATTTTGATTTATTTATTTTATTTAAGAAATATAAATACGTGGAGAAAACGGAATTAGATTCGAAATAGAAATCCATTCATTAAACTTCAATGTTTTAAGTTTTTGTATGACGTATCCGGGTGTTAGCACAATGGACTCATGAAGCTTACAGGCAAAGTAAAGAGAACCCATTAATTTTTTAGAAAATAAATTAACAACCATCTAATAAATTAACAGATGTTTCTTATATTCAGGAGAAAATTAAGCTTTGTTAAGACGTTTGCGATGGTACCCTTAAACTTAGCAAAACATTTCAATTTATATGGTTATTTAGAGTGAGGGGTTAAAAATATGTTCATCACTTTCCAACAACTCTACCTCACCGTAAAATGCATAGTTTTCACCTATATGATCGCTAAAAATTTTAAAATCTAAAAAATTAAATATGGTGCATTTGGGTTGCCACTTTTGGATGCACCCAGATTTTAATTTAGGCTCGCGGAATATTTATAAAATTTAAAACGGAACTATAAACATGCACAATTTCGAATGCCACTTGTATAATGACCTCTTAAGTTGAACGCGTATCTTATCGGCACCTAATTAAAATGTCTATTAAAATGTCTAGAGACTATTCTCCTACATACTCGGTAATACTGATTCTAAGGTTAATTCATTCATCACCAATAAAACTATTTATTCTACCAAAGACGCGTGTCTCAGCCAGTAAATTTTACTGCCAGTATATTTTACTGAACATGTTTTTTTTGTTTCTCTCTAACACGTAAAGGGTTTATATTTTTTTCTCGTGTTAATTTTACTGAAAAAATTGTTTCACTGTGGAATTTAGGCATTAACGGTGTAATGGCTTTGCATTGATAGCTTAGTGATATTCTTATTAGTCCGTGCTATTTATATTATTCATTTAATGTGTCGCACTAACGCATATTATTGTAATATGTACCTATTTTAATAAGCTCACGAAATTGAATTAAACCAAATATCATCTTGCTCATAAATCCATTTCAGTGGTCCGAACAAATGTTTGAACTTTGGAAATGCTGAATCCCAAAATAAACAAATACGAATTCGCTGTCATTTTTTGATTTTGAAAAGCTAATTCAATCACGCCATAGTATGAAACAGCGGTTTGTACAGACAAATTAACACCGCCTTGGTCATTGATTCTGCGCGTAGCTAGAGCAGAATTGGAACCAACACGACTTATTTTACGTTTAACTATCGGTTTTAATTTCGAAATAGAACAGCCTTTCATATTTGTTCCATACTTTTCAGGATTTCTTAAATAATTTAGAACAACATTGTTACTTCGGCCTAGTTTTTGGCGAATAAAACAAAATTGTCAAAGCCAATCAAATAAAAAATATTTAGTTATTTGATTAATAATGAAATTATGTATCTTTCAGTTAGGGTTGCCAAGTTTTAAAGTCATAGGCCCGTAGACTTAGTTCAGAAACCCCAGAAAGTTGTTCGTAGATCCCAGAAAATCAAAATTGAACAAAATATGTACAAAATATATACACATATACAAAAAATATAATTTTCCTAAGTTCAAATGTATTTCACATTAAAAAATTTCATTTAATTTTCTTTCTGATCGAACCGACATTCTGAATCTGATTTTTTTTAAAAATAAACATACGAGTAAATGATAAAAATACCATATAACAATGATTCTTAATTTATAAAGAAAGTTATATTTCTTTTGACTTTGTGCTGATTCAAAAAGTCTTTTTTGTTCGGTCTTTTACCTTTCAAATAACTCAAAAATTGCTCGCAGTTCATATTATAATTTATACGAACACATAATTCTGCCTTGACGAGTTCTACTCTCATTTTCTTTCGATTTTCCCTCCATGTTGATCACATCAATGAAAATACCCGCTCCACAAAAGCATTGCTGATAGGAATGCTTAATACTTTCGCCACTAACATTTTTAATTTAATTAAACTATCGGTGGATTTGAAAATATTGAACATACCCACAACTGTTCTGCAGTAAAAGAATCAATAGCCGTATTTTATTATTCGAGCACTATCCAGAGCCGAATTGAAAATGTCTACAGAAACTGCAGCTATTATTCACTGGTTTCTCTATACCATAAAAATGAATAATTAATGCATCCATAAAAAAAAAACATTTATCACTTGAAATATACAAATTAACATTTATTTTGACATGACGTTATAACCAAGAATTCATCGTACTGCGTTTTAAATTTTTATTGTAAGATTAAGTTTCTAATGTTTTCAGGGGTTTACAAAACATTAAAGGCCTTTTCAAATTTCCCATCAAAATGGATAGCGCAAGCAAAAATTTTTTTTATCGATTATTAACTTTAAAATTGAATGAAAAATCTTAGTTTAGAGTTAAATAAAATAATTATATATAAAAATAGCGTGCTAAATATAAGTTTTGACATAGAAAATTGGCTGATCCGGATACATCTGTCGAGCACTAATAATAAAACTTGACAAATATTTCCCAAATTTTGACGAAGTTTATTTACGGTAATTATTTCATCGTATATAACATCATTATCTAAATTTAAATTTGCTTAGTTAAATTTAAATAGCTCGGCAACTTCTAAAACGGCTTCGAAATTCAGGTGTCCATTTTTTATATTGAGAATTTTAAATGGGTTCCAAATCGTAAAATTTTGAAATGTAATTTAAAGCCCGCGTATAAGTCTCAACAATGAACTTATTTTATTTTCGAGTATTAAAATTTAATAGAGCAGTTTTAGCTTTGCTGCCAACAAATTTATCCCGAATTCTGCTTTCCTGTTGATCCTTTAGAAAGCTCATAGTAGGTAACTCTGTTACTGTAATTGATTCCCCTTGTAATATTACAAGTGATCGACACATACAACTTAAAAAATGCGGAATGAAATATAAATACATCTCTGGAATAGTTATTGAAGGCATAACATCTTCCATTTCAACTTGTTGAGATTTTCAAATGACTTTGTTACAATTTCAGCAAGTTAAAAGAGCCAACCAGTCAAAAATATAAAATACGATACCAATTGCCTTTCTTTGTTTTGACATTCCGGCCGTGCACAACGTAAAATTCTTAAGTAATAACAAAATCAGCGCGATGTTAATTTACAACTTTTATGAATAAAACACGATTAAAACATGAGTCGCGCCATTAATATTTAATTTTAACTTTTTTAAACAACGTGCACAACTCAATCTAATTTTTAGGTTAGGTTTCTTAAATTCAAAAATTTTATCAAATATAAGTGAAAGATGCATGTACAATTATTCAAATAACATTATGTACTCGTATATGTTAATTTAGTAACTAATTATACAATTAAAATAATATCCGCCTTTATATTTTTATATTTAATTAAAAAACAGATTTTCAATACAATTTTTTAGTTTTTCTTATTTTTGCGCGAGAAAAGGCGCACACCACTTTTTTTTAAGTGACAGCTAAATTTAACGAAAGTTTCGATGGGTTTGTTAAGTAAAAATTAAGTTTTGCTGGGTAATAACACTGACATGTTATTTATTGCATTCTAATTTTTTTATTAAGTTAAGTTTTTATTCCTGACTGATTCCACTTTTAGACAAGCTTATCCATCTAGTAGGAACATTCGGATTCGGATGTGAGTTTTGTTTATTTTTGATATAACAGTGTCTAAAAGAGAAATATGTATAATATAGTTTATAGATGCAACACACGTATACTATGAAAATTTTCCTCTTGGTAAGCAATTTTTTTTAAAGGTTGTATGTGTGTATATATTCCAATACGAAACTTTATATCTACTTTTAAGGATTAGAATATTTTGTTTGGTGAGATGAGCAGTTTTCAAACCCCTTGTTGAAACGGTTACAATTAACACAAACTTACAAACTCAATACTTTTGAGTGATGGGGGTATAATTGCGGGTCAAATATATAGGGTTGGCAACCCTGCTTCCAGTATATAAACAAATAGTGATAGAATTCAAAAGAGATGAATATCGGGAATTCCCATTTTTTTTAGGGGATTTGATCTGGTGTAGCGAATGATGTTTTTAAGAGGTTCACGTGTTTAAGTTAGCGACGCTGTTTTGTTTGACAACCGATTTGACATCTGACAGTTGCTTTGTCATTAGTTTGATTTGCCATTTCATAATGAATATACTCCAAGCCTTTGCCGGAACACCATTAAATCCAGCGATAAGATTTCTTTCGGTTTTTTGTACCCCAATTGGCTATTATAAATCTTGCTGATATGTGGTTCCAATAGGACGGTGCCACATGCCACACAGCGCGGGACAGAGTTAATTTACGCAAAGACACATTTGATGAAAGACTAATTTCACGTAATGATGGTCCTGTTAATTGGCCACGGAGACCATGTGATCTAACCCCATTACATTATTTTATAACTAATTATGACTAATTATAAGCGAGATAAGACCGCAATTGCTGCGAAAAGTGTGTGAAAATTGAACATCTAGATTGTGCCATTTACGCGCCAGCCGTGGCGGCCACATGACCGAAATCACATTCAAGCATTAAAGGCATAAAATTATCTTGCTCTCTTTTAATTTAAAATTGTGAACCTCTGCAAACACCCTTTACACCCCACAGCTGCTAAGCCCGCCATATTTAATTCAACAATAATTAATTTTATTCAAATTTATCAAGTCATAATGAACTATTATTGTTATAGTTTTAAACTTTCATATTTATTATTTTAGCCAAACGGGGTTGGTGATTATTCATAATCACCGGTAAAAGTGCTCAATCAAAAAAAAAAAAAAAAATTATCAAATTTACCGACGATGTTGGTAATTATGTATAATAATAACCAATTAATCATTTTATCCGTAACTTATACAGCTAATATTTGTTTAATATAAATAATTGAGATTTTAATACAATTAATTTTATATTGTCTGAACTGTATATAGGCTCTACTATTAACAAACGGTACTGTAGTGAGAGGCTAATTTGTAAAGAATATTTATCGCTAAAAATGAGTATTCGGAAGCAGTCCATTGCTATATAATCTAACGTAGCTTATAAGGCTATTGTGATCTCAAATCATAATTACTTTTTATTTTGTAAGAGCCACGTCGGATCCGCCGTGTCTCAATCTTATATGTTTTAGAGATATAAGGGGTCTAAGTTAAAGTTAAACGAGGCTAATTAAGTTTTTCCACAATGTTTTAAGTTTATCATCTTTAAATTTTAATTTGATTAGTTGTGATATAAAATTTAAAACATTTTATAATTTAATTTCAAGGTAAAATATTTGCATGACATTTTATTTATAATCATTTTTCTAATTTATTAAATTTACCGACAAACGGCACAGTGGTTAAAGCTTTTGCGTTTATATCGGGTGGTACAAGGTTCAACTTTCGATAAGCACAGGATGCAAAAGGTAATTTTCATCATCAGATTTCGATATGTAATGAAAATGAACACAATTTTGAACCCCTGTCGAAGTGCGGAATTCATGCGCCGACCCATCTTCCATGCTAGTTCTATAGGCTGGCATGGCATTGTTATGCAATGTGTGCCGATGGTTCTACGTAAATCTGATCTATAGCCGTACGTCCTCGATTTGGCAAGCAACTGCATAGGGTAGGGCGTGAAAAGCGAACCGCGAGAGTTGAATTAAAGAAAAGAATTAAAAATAAAAAAAATATTTCAAATACGACTTCAACACAATATACATTTATTAATTTTTTTAATTATTGTGTTTACCATTTTTAAATAAGTATATTTATACATATGTGTATTTAAAGTACATGTATTTAGATATAATAATAAAGACACGAATCTTTGAAAAAGTTCATAAATTTAAAAAAAAAAAAATAAATTTTATATTTAATTTAAAAACAAAATAGAGACTTTTTCAAAATTTTAAGTCAAATTTTTATTTATTCTTTTTATAATTCGAAAGCAAGTGAATGTTATGAATGTTCTCATTTATTTATTTTTAGTTTATTTGTGTTTTGTAATTTGTTTTGTTTACAATAAAAGATGCAAATTTCCAATATAAAATTTTATAAAATTATTATGCTTTTTATTAAGTAATTTTTTCTTACAAATCTAATAATAAATCATTCGTTTTTTTATTTAATTCGATAATTTTATTTAATTAATATTCATCAAAATTTTTCTTTTTAAATCAATTAAAATATAATAGTACGCTGATATGTAAATAGAGATGACAGTACTTTATGTGTCTAATAGGATTAGCAAGCATTAAAACAGATTAAATTACCATAACTGTTCAACAATCAAAAAGTGAAATCGTTGATGGTAATTCATTTCTGTTGTGTTGTAGATCTTAAGTTGGTCTTCAAATTTATTTTACAATTTATTGTCTTCGGGGGGTGTACTACGAAATCCCGGTTTTCAAAATCCCGGTTTTGTATAAAAAAGAACCCGATGTTTAGGAAATCCCTGTTTGAATTTTTAAAATTTGGAATGTGGGAAAATGGGAATATTAAATGATTTTTTGACTAAACTCAAAAATGAATTTGCGATAAAGTTCTGGCTTGGATTTAGAAAAATACCGGGATTTTGAAAACCGAGATTTCGTTACACACCCGCTTTCAAGACTTGTATTAAGCATGCGGGAGAATATACTTCCAACTGTTACTGTCGGTAATTGATTTTATAATAAGCATCATATTAATTGTTCGGTATGATGTTATTTCTTTTAACTTTAAACTGCCAAGATTGAAAAGTTTGTTTTGTGGTTTCTAAAACAATATCATAAAATTCTTGCACGCAATATCTCTATTTTATAATTTAGAATTCGTACTACTCGTTCTTCCGATTCCTTGGTTTTTCCAAATTACTTTCGGAAACACATTGTACTCGTATTTCCTTTAAATAATAGTTATTATTGTGTAATAATAGTTATTGTTATAATATAGGAATTCACCAAATGACCTGTTCTGCCTAATTTTTAAGGTGACTGGCAATAGTAACTAATTGGCAATATGTGCTAGTAACCCTCTTTTTAGAAAATTGCTTAAAATCTACTGCATCATACATCATACATTGAGGTAAACGGCCTATCGTTCAACACAACAAGAGACACTGTTAAAAGTTTATAGATAAAATCATTAAGAATTGCAACTTCAATTACAATCTAAAGGGATAAGAATAAAATCAAGCATGATGCCAGATCATGGTGGCTGCATCTACATGCCATCAGTTCTTGGGACAAAATTAAGGCCAGATTATTCACAAGGGTACACTAAACACCAGCCTTTGACTATAGATATCACTTTACTTAATTAAGGGGAATATTTTTGATTATTTTTATTTTTGTTTTCGCGAAACGTCATTCGTAATAAATAAAGTAGAAAATCCTGAATAAATAACAATTAAAAATTATAATTCGAAACTTTGTTAACAAATAATTATTACATTATTGCTAAAATATGCATTTAACATTTCATTTCATTTAACATTTCAAACAACTATGATCGTGAAAATCCAACGTAAAATTTGTTTGTTAAACAAAAAAAGTACACCCATTCTCTTTCATCTTTTGAACCATATAATTTTTGTTTTTAATATTTCCCGTTATTATGTTTGTGTCCTACAGTTCAGAAAAGAAATCGTTGACCTTAATTTAATGAAGTATCAAGCAGTACTGCCTGGTACTCTAGGTGCTTTGCATAATGCGATACAAATTAAATTAAATATGGTTGTTTATGACCCTTAATTGGTTCCTTTACAATAATTACGTAGTGCAAATCGAGCAAGTTTTGACATCTAATTCCAAAAAATTATGGAACTTTATTAACATTAAGAAAGAGGTATTTGGTTTTCCGTCGAATATGTCTTACCAGACCTCCACCGCCAGTCAACCATCCGACATTTTCAATTTGTTTGCCAAATTCTTTGCATCGATCTACAACACGCTTCGGTCTCCCGACACCAAGTCTCCTACTACTTCCACCTCCATTGTATTTGACCATTTCAAACTTACCGAACTGGAGATTCTGGATCAACTGCTCCTTCTCGAAATCTCATGTGTTCATCCAATTGTTTAACCAAACAAGGTCTATGAAGCTTTTGATTATTTGTTGAGAGATCTTGAAAGCTTAATATACTGTTTTGTAGTCGAGCTTAAGTGCCGTAACTTTTCACCAATTGTTTTGTTGTGCCGATTGTAGCAGAACCATCTATGATTTTAAAGAGCCGTATTATTAAAAAGTGAGCTTTAAGGTTTTATTGAGTTACTATAAGAATAAACTTATGAATAAAAAATTAAACAAATCATCTAAATTTTAATTTTATATATTTAATAAAATATTTAACAAATACATATTTGAAAATCAGCGATCATAGTGTAGTATTTAATCACTAAATTTAAACTAAAGCGGTTCATAAATTTATTAATTTTCTATAACCATGAGCATTCCGTTTAGTTGTGTAGGCTGGTAAAGTAAGTAATTAAATGGTGATGTCTCAGATTTCTTCAATTGATCCAATTTAAAATTTAGTTTTGTAAAAAATTAACTTCTGTAGTAAATTGTGGTCCCATGCACGTCAGAATTTTCGAGATGAACGATGGATTTACACCCCGATCGATTACGCTAGTCGAGTCGATTGTCGTTTCAAGTGACAATAAAAATTGTCTATTTGTATGAAAAATTAGCCAGTTGCTATGCCAATAAGTGACTTGAGACGAACAAAACAATTAAAAACTGTCATTTCGAGTCGTGTGAAATTTTGAAGTGACTAGAAAAAACATAAAATACGCCTATTGTCGTTTGAAGTGACTACGATAATAAACATATTAGATATGTTGGCAAGGCAGGCGAATATGGTTTCATATTAAAAGAGTCACTTGAAACGACAAACGACTCGACTAGCGTAATCGGGGTGTTAATAGCAAACTAAACGATCACAATTATAAAAACATTAAAGAGAAAACGCGGGCAGAAACGAGATTTTATTAATCACCATGTAGAAATAATAATTATTCATATAATAAAAATTTTTCATCAAAATTTATTTACTGGAATTGTATACACCATCGTTGATTTTCTTAATTAAATATTATTACAAAAACAACAAAACGTAGAAAACTTCAATTTTATTCGATTGCAAAACCGAGCTTTCTGTAATTTCAAAATCCATTTTTTACAGATGTCTTTATAATAAATTTACTTGAAATTAAAAATAATTAAACAACTTTTTACGAAAATAAACCATTATGAAGCTAAACGCGAAATCTTTAATATAATATTTCAACATAATTAATAAAACTCAAAACAATTAAGGCGGTGATACATGTACAAATTTTGCCTTTAAGGCAAAAAAAATTGCCTTGCACAAAATTGAGAAATGTTCAATTTAAAATTTTTGCCTATAAGGCGATTCAAGATGGCCGACTTTTAACCAATCAGCGCGCATAATTTTTATGCCTTAAAGGCAAAATCTGTACATGAATCACCGCCTTTATAATTTTTATTTATAATGCGGTTGGCGTAAACAAAACTTTTCATCGCAAAATATTCGCCATCATAGTTGCTGCGCGCTGTAAAACAATAGAAAAATGTCACAATTTTGTTTGGTATGAAAAATAACAAAAAGCTCCCCTTCATGATAGCTCACGATTGTAGTCACTGTAGGCACCATTTATAAATAAATTAATAAATAAGTAAGTGTATTGTACAGCTTATTAAAATTGCGTGGCCAACCAACGTTTTAGTACTCTGGTTAGGTTCTTAGGTTTCAGTGGTTGACACTTACGCCAATTTTGGCCCATTGTGATACCATGCATTCACGCCACATCATTAACCCATTCACCTATTTACATACTCACACAACTACAGTGTACCACCTGGACATTGCATGTTCCAGTCAACCTGTACATTGACGTAAACGGTGGGTCGGCGCTGAATTCTGCACTCAATCAGAGGGTCATAGTTGTGTTTATTAACATCACCGATTGTAATCGATGATGAAAATTAGATTTGCATCTAGCCTCTGATGGGATTCGAACCCAGTACCTCCCGGTCCAAGTGCCGAAGCTTTAACTACTGCACCACTTGTCCGGTTAGTACTTTGGTTAACAATACAATACATCGCTTATGTTGAACATAATTTTGTTATTTAACCTCGATTCAGTGCCCCGAAGATTTGCTCTCAAACTTGAAGAAGATGTGCAAACTCCTTCAGGATGTACAAAAACAGTAGACTGATTTTTTTTTCGCAATAGTAAATTTAATCCATAATCTCGTGCCTAGTATTGTTTGTTTTTAAATATTTTAATTTTAAGTTACAAAAAAATTAAATAAAACTAGATTATCTATATTTTACAAAAAAAAATATGAAAATTAACTCAGAAAATTGCCGATAGAGGGCCAGGGATTGTTGAGTATGCAAATAAAGAGTTTTTATCTATGGTAGGAACAAATGCTAAAGAAAAAATGTCTAAATGGCTGATGGCACACGTAAAAAAAAATCCGGATTTTTCCTCGTGTCTTTCCCCGTTTACCTATGATACAAGTTTTAATTGCGACTTAAACAAATTTTCTGTGCAATCACACAACTCAAACATAAATTAAATAAAAAAATATTTCAAGGACATTTTTGACTCATTTTAGTTTAAATTTTATTTAAGAGAGAGCAGAACAAAAGAAAATAAAACACACATACATATATACATTATCTATTACGACTAGTTTGCCTTGAAAAAAATACCAAAATACAAAAAACCCTGTGTGGAATGGCAGAATAGATACATTAAATTTAATTTTTAGGTTAGGCTCAACAACAAATTTAATTTAGTAAAGAACACTCTAGGAAAAGTAAGGAAAATTTAAAATTTCACGTCTTTCTGAATTGCTTTTTTTAGTATTAGTTAATTTACCAAAGGTTGTAAATCTGAATCAAAGCTATTGTGCCAAAGCCAACGAATTTGTTCAGTTTGTTCTTCTGTTTTTATTATGTTGATATCATCTGTGAAATTTAAATTGAGGTGCATCAAAATTTAAAAATAATAGCGGAATAGAAAAAAAAGAAAAATGGAAAGTTTAAACGAAATTGAGCGTTTTATTTTCATATGGTTTGCTATCCAAACATTAACATCATGTTTTGTATTATTTCATATATTGCAAGTTGAGAAGGTCTAATTCCACGAGTTTATCACATACAATTGTTAATACGAGTAAGTAACTTTGGAAAAATAATTGCTATTTGTCGTTTGCAGGTGCAAAGAGGTTCAATATTTTTTTATTACTTTAAGGCGTCTAATGTTATTTTTATTATACTTTAAGGCATCGAACGTATCCAATTGCTACCTTTAATTTCATAATTATATTTTCAACCGGTGTAGATTTCTACAAATGTTTAAAAACACTTCAAGTTCGTTTCCACAAGTTATTAGATAGAAACTAAGACACACTTTAAATGTCAATTCATATCTGCGGGAACTTGCTATAACCGATTAAAATTATATTGAAATTGTTTAAAAGTGTAAGGCATTACACACTCTTTTGAGATAAAATCTAATTAGTTAATTTATAACTTTCCATAATAATGTAATTTAAAATGTCGTTAGTTTTAGATAATTAATATAAATATATATTTTTGAATAATCTCTATGTAATGCAGTTCTTTTATATATTTTATTTCATTCTATGACATATTTCAATGTTTACGTGATTTATTTTAGTTCGGAAAACACGGGCATTACATTACAGAAATAAACGAATTTATCGGATTTGTTTTGTTTGAAAAATGTAACTGCAATTCATTCTCATAATAAATAAAACAAAAGATAAATTTTCTAGAGTAAACACTGACTTTTGATCACTTGTTTTCATTTCTTTCAAATGAAGAAAATAATTATAATTTATTATATTTGTATTATTGATAGAATGAAATAAAATTTTGTACGTCACACGCCCGGTAGATGATACTCATTTCGAAATTCTGCCCACGGGTTTTTCGTTGCCTGGGATATAATGCATCGAAATCTCGTATTGTAAAAACCCATCTACCGATCTTGTCACGTAAATTACTAATACATAATTTTACATATTTATGTATTATGAATTATTAACGTAATTTTTCTCTTCTCATATGTTATAAATTCAACAATTTATTATTTTAATTATTTATTTTTATTTTTAAAGTATTTTTGTATATTATACATATTATATATTTAATAACTATTAGTAAAAGAAAAACAATATTATTTATTAAATTATGTTGTTTTTATAATTCGGTTACTTTTGAGATGGTCCTTGGATTTTATTCATAAACGAAAGATATTAGAGCAACAATTTCTACTTCAATATTGTATAAATAATTATAACTTGATTTATTAATTATATACGAATATTTTTTTAAGTGATTTATTATAATATATCTGGTTGCTTTATTTTTTACCTTATTTATTATTATTTTTTTTTAATTGTTATTATTATTATTTGGTGTTTTTTTTAATCTATTCTCGTAAAATATAAAAACAAAAACAACCAACTAAAATCTTATCTTAATATGATTTTTAACGCGGATCGCTGCTGTCTTCCTATCAATATAATGTCAATATGAAACTGGATTGGTCTACACATTACAAAAAACTAAAAATTCGAAAAAATAAACATACTATATAAAAACCTAAATTATATAAAAAGGATTTTGAGGTATAAACTTAAAACTTATTTTAATTTTTAACTTTTGTTATTTAACACAAACATATAAAAATCTTAACTATTTTTAAAACTTTGATTAACACACATTAAAACAAAATATTAACTAAACCAAAAATATGTATATGTTTTGTTAGATAAGGTTTAGAGCTGTAATAAATTATTTTAAGTATAAATCTTCAACTGCTATATTTGCATTCATATTTTAATTAGATAAATATTTGAAAAAATTTAACATTTTTACAGTGCGTTAATTATTGGCAAAGATTAGAAAACGATATGCTATTTCAATATTTTTAGTTTTTGTTTTTACTGAAATTTAATATGATCTAATCATTTTGAGCGTTGTACGACTATTTCGTACAAATATCTTTAACCTAAAACAGGTGTTGCAAACGCTTTCTAGTTAAACAAGCTGTTGTAGTTTTTTTAAAATAACTTTTTGTACGACCCTCAAATACCAGGTAGGTGTTTAGAATGACGGTGCAAATATTATCTATCATATCGTTTTTGCATTATAAATAAAACATTACCGTACTGTAACTGTTTATAATTTACTAACTGTGTGATTTATTAGAGAAATAACATTTAAATAAACTTAGATTTTTTGTTTATATTTTTTTAAAAATATTAATCAATTAATTAATATTATTTAATGATATCAATAATTAATTGATTATGTGTTACTATTATTATTTAGTTAAAAAGTTATTGTGTGAAATTTGTTAAATTAGTAAAATAGATAATTAATTTAGCTTCCCAGTAGTAAACTTTAGTAGATTCAAATAATTTTATTTTTATTATTTGTAGTTTATTTTATATAGTATATTTGAGTTGATTACTTGTTTATTTATAGTTTGAGTTTTGTTTAGTTAAATAGTTGATGTTTAATTTAACAAGGATGAATATATAAAGTTATTGATATACAGAAAATTCTGCGAAAATATCATAAAATTTAAGAACATTGGCGCATGCAAAGTATAATGACAAATTTTGATTAATGTTTAATTTTAGAAAATGCTGTGCAAATTCGAAACATGGATTTTTTATAAAAAGGATATTTTCACGTACATACTCATCCTTATTTCTATACACAATGGTGTTCAATTAAAAATAAATATATTTCAAATGTTCATATAATGACCATCTCACAAGTGCTGTCTTAAAATATAGTTTTTGTTTTAAACATTCAAATTTAAAAATTTTATTAGTTTAATATTATAATATATTTTATATAGAAGCTTGTTTTGAGATCTTTTATTGCTAAAATTTATTGTTTTATATTGCTTAAAAATAAAAATTAACAAAATAATTTAAATATAGTTGGCTTGTTTATTTACTTTCAGTACTATGCTAATTAATTTATTTGCATAATTTTTTCACTTAATTAGTTTATGTTTTATTAAAAGTTGCAGTTGAGAATTGAAATATTAATTAACAATTCATTATTTTATTAATATACAACAATTTTATTAGAATCTTAAAATACTTAAGTTATGAGTTTTGTTTTAAATTAATTTGGAATTAGTCGTTTCCTAAGGGATAATCTTAGTTCACGCATTGTTGTTTGTCTTTTTAAAAACGTATTGTGGTTGTCTATTATTCAGGATCATAATTAATGATAATAATTCATAAACAACAAGAGCCTTCTTCATCCTTATTTAAATTCAAAATCATTTCGTTTCATTAGTTTAGTAAGAACTAACAAAATTGATACATATTTCTTCATAACAATTCCTACAATTCCCAACCAAGAAGTATAGTTGTTTTCTTAATATTACAGAACTAATGTTGTGTGCCTCAGATCGATTTTTTCAACTAAACTATGAACTAAACTAAATTGATCAGTAATTTTACAATAAACATTCATAGATGGTAGTAAAACCAAAAAACAAGCTGTGCCTGTCTATTCGAAATACTAAATTGTCGACTTTTCGTTGACAAAGGAAATATTAAATTAAATTAAAATAATGGAAGTTGATAAGGAAGTTGCATTGTTTGCAAATGTTTTTCTAAACTACGAAATTTTTAAAAATGAAAAAAAAGTGCCACGTAAAAATCTGTAAACAATAACACATTTGCATTAAATACCAAATAATGACATTAGACAACTAAATTGAAAAGTTACCTCGGGAGGAAACTTTTCGTTTGTAACCTTGCGGGGAATAGCGTAAAGTCACTCAAAAAAGTTTAGTTCATAATTTAGCCGAAAAACTCGACCTGAGGCACACAGCATACATTTTTTTTTCTATTAATGCGGCTTAGTGAACGATTGGTTTTAGTTGCGGCCATTTGCAAATTACATTTTAGTTAGAGCCTATAGCTAGAATTTGCTGCTTGTTGTAATAATAAATGTAAAATTGAAAATATTAAAAAAATGCCATTGGAATGAAGTTTATATTACATAAATACGCAGCTTTTAAGTTAGTATGCATTATGATAAATTATTCTGAAGTTTTAAAAATTTGTCTTTACAGAACATCCAGAAATAAAAATACATAGTCTATTTATTTAGGTAAATTTGATTTGATAGGTTTGAAAATATTATAATTTTTCATAAGGCTCGTATCATCAATTTTGATATAATTGTAATGCAGTGATCCTAAATCAAATATTTAGAGATTCTGCTTTTGAACCTGTTCTACCTGGGCCGCATACAGATACATTTGTAGTAAAGGCATCCATATCTGCCCCCTTTACAAGTTTATTTTAGTTTCGATTTAGTTTTAAAATTCCATATAATATATTTTATTAGATTGTATCGCAAAGGGGAAGGGGAAGGGGTGTGAGTTTGTGAGTCTTTCCATGCTTGCGGTATCTTATGTTCTCCAGTGGTATGTTCATATCTTACATTTTAAAATAATATGGAAAAAAATCATTACCCCATTTTTAACGAATAACGCATAATATTATGTGATGTGATATATGTGTATATGCTCGTCTTCGCTTAAATTGGGAAGGGATCTTAATGAGTAAAAAAAATAGAAACCCGATTTAAAAATTTACTTTTGGCGTCTAAAATCCTGCACGGATATAAATCTATGTTAAAAGACATTTAAATTATCTAATATCTCGTCATTTATTAAAAATGTTGCAATATTAATAAAAAATTAGCACTATAAAATCCTAGCGTCTAAATTTCGGTCTACATAAGATGGCTTATTCCAACATTTTAAAAGTATTTAGACCATTACAAATTACTGCAAATTGTACTTCAAAAAGAGGCAGTTAATAATATTCTATTTTCACTGGTTTGTATTGCTAATTATTGCTTTTGGTTTATTTAGATATTCGCCACCTAGTGTTTGTTCTATAACTAACATATAGTTTATTATTTTAGGAGTGATTCTTTTAAAATTATATATATATATAAATTTGCAACGTAATATAAAATTGTAGTGAACTCCTTGCTTTTAAAACTTTTAAACCATTAGTTATGAAATTTTGAAGATTTTAAAGCGCTATAAAAATGCACAATCAGAATAATCTTATATAAAATCTATTAATGATAAAAACAAAACTAAATATGTATACTTGAACAAAGCAAAGTAAATCCAAATATTTGTAATTTTTTTTATTAGTAATAATCAATTCACATTAATCAAACACTGTTTTGCATATATTAATTAATATACTAGTTTTTAGATATTAAGTATAATTTTACACAGAAAAAAAAAAATTATTTTAATGTACCTAAACTTATTTTTCAGTTTTTTGTAAGACTGGACAATATTCGTAAATGTTTTACACAAAAAGGAGGAATTTTCATTTTGGAGGAATTCAGTGAGTTCAAAATGATCCAATATATGATGATTAATTCAAATCTTCTTATCGTTTTCTAATCAACAGATCCTAAGACCAGGCAAATTATACAGCGGAAGTACAAATCAGCAATGGTAAGTAATAAACAAATTGAACAAATTTTTTGTACACTGTATGTTTCTTAGGTTTTATGTTGCCATGTATTATATAAAATCTAAATCGAAGTCACAAAAAAAAAATTCTAAAAATTATAGAGGACAGGACACGATTAAATGAGAAGATTTAATCGAAAAATGTTAAAGCAAAGATAGAGTAACGAATCAAACAAGCTCAAGTAGAGAACGCTAAAAAGCTCAAACTTTGTTTTTCTTGTTTATTAAGTGCGAAGATTTCAAAACCAACAAAAAGGGATTTAAAAATTTGATCGTTTCCTATGGTTTATAAATAAATAACAAATAACGAAATCTTCGCGTAACCGCGTAACGTTTAATTTATTTATACTAAACAGCCCTTGGTATTTCCTAAATAAATCTTAATATCGTTGATCCGTAGGACCAAGTTTTTGAAATTCAGACAATGACACAAATGAAGTATAGGATTAAAATCTCTGTTCTCGAAATTTTGAATACGAACCCAAAAACAAACAAAAATATTTTCCGTTCGTATGGATGTCTGTATCTATGATATCTGGAAAAAAGTTTAGCGAATTGATTGATTTGAAATACAAAAACTCAGGACCCGTACGTCAAGGGGGTCGGGTATGTTCTGCAGGAAATCATCCAAATAAACCACCCAACACGACGGTATGGCTTTACATTCTATTTTAATAAACCCATGTACTCGTGTAGTATATCGTTTGAAAGGTGATGATCCTCAATTCTGACAAGGCAACTTCATATTATTAATCTACTGTTCTGGCGTTGGTGTAAAACTTTACGTTTATTAAAGAATACGTGTTATATTTCATTGAAAAGGTGGTGGTGGTGGTGTTAGTTTATTTTTGAAAATATATGTATACCGCATGTCATTAAAAAGCTTTTAACTGAAGCACATTTATACACAATACTACTACTTCCAATATAATTATACACCTTTTCCTCGATTTACGAAACAGTTCCGTTCCCTGGAACTTGTACGTAAATCGAAACAAAATTTTGTATACATATACACTAATGTAACATTCAATGACTCGTTTCACCTAATGAAAAATTAAAAAATAAAAGTATAATATGAACATATGTATGTAATTCAAATCAAACAGAAACATTTATTCACATTTCAAAATCACGTTAAATTTTTATAAAAAAAACAAGTAAAACATCATAAGTAATTAATTCTCGATTTTAAAATTTCATAGAATCGTACGGCGTTAAAATTCTTCATCGTATAGCATATAACTTGGAAAGTGTTGAACGGCCACCCTAGGACCAATAAATACTTTAGTTGACAAATCCGACGTATTGCCGCTGGTGGCAAATTATATTTTTACTATAAATTACACACGTGCACATTTAACGGTATTCAAGCGACCAATTTTGAAAATTCAAAAAATTAATTGTGGAATGTGATATATTTAACTGAAGCATTTTATTACTCAAAACTACCGTTTTGGTGCTGGAGACAGATATTTTTCTCGTTCTGATTTAATCGTGTGGTATATATGCCTTGCCTTGAAGCCAACCGGTAATTGCTATCAGCACTTACCTCACAAATTCAAATTATTCCTTTTTTGTCGCTTGTTGCAAATTATTATTTTATTATACATAGAACACTTATGTATTGTATCATCCAAATTACTAATCTATAGACCCACCTCTATTCAACCCCACGTGACTACTCATCTTCCTGGTTACTAGATTATTAAATCGAAACTTACAAAATAATTGTTGAATCAAGTCGTTCTGGCTGTTTTTTAAATCTTAGTATGCTGCTTTATAAATAATTTCTTGCGACTGCTATCACTCCAAATGACAATTTCTATCACTTGAAATTTTGACGTGACAAATAAACAAAAAGATTTTTTAAAAAATTTTCATTGAGAGTTTTGCACAAAATTATTTAGACAATTTTAATTTTAAAATCTAGTAACCAGGAAGATCCATAGTCACGTCACATGAAGTGATACGTCTAAGGGAGTTGAGCTGTAGTGTAGATAAAATAGAAATTAAAACCGCCTCATGAGATTTGTTTACATAGATAAAGAATTTTTATAAAATCAATATGGTATGATTAGCATACTTTTCAAAATTGTTTTGTGGCTAATTTTTTGACTAGAAATTATCGATTTTCCAGCAATTTACTAATGATAAATCAGTTTTATGTGTCTAACAACTGTGAGGGCCGCTTTAAAACCAGTCTCTAACAAAACTGAGACATTGTAAGAAATCTAAAAAATAACTGGCATTCTTGCCGTTCAGAATGTAGTCAGTGTATCAGTAGTGCACTGCATTTGCAACCTAAACCAGTTACTAGTATTCTTACACAGCTGATAATATTTTCGTTTTTGTTAATTTTACTTCATGTGATGTTAATGATACTCTTTCGTCTCAAAATTATTATTTGATTAGTGCTAATTCAGGAAATGACGCTGGTTGCTTAAAATAACCCTGAATCGGTCTAGTTCGATACGGCTAAGTAAAACATAATTTGGAACAAGATTTATCGAATTAATTAATTTTCAACATCTAGTAATACATATTTGCTTTGCAACAAAAATTGCTGGACGTGCTATATGTGTTAATAAGGCTTTAGAAATCGGTGCCACCTGGTTTTAATTAACGTGAGAGACCACAAGATATTAAAATTAACGGCTCAAATTGTCAAGTTTCTATTAAATTCGGAATTCGCCAGAACTATTCAAATTAAGCAATTCATTTGGCACGTTTTTTGTTACATCGGGTTGAGTAGAGGGATCAGTGGCACTATTCTGGTAATTCCCTGGGAATACGGAATTGGGGAAAGATTTTATATGTAATTTCAGTTCAAATATTTTTTTTCCGGCCTACTAAGAAGAAAAGTTTGATGTAAATATTTATAAATTGGGAATAATTTTTCCATATCTAAATTGGCAGGGAAAATTATTCCCAATTTTATTTTGTTTTCAAAAAAATTACCACTAGATTTTTACCTCAGTATGCCAGAAAAAAAATTTCAAAATAGAAATTACATATAAAATCTTTCCCCAATTCCCTATTCCCAGGGAATTACCAGAATAGTGCCACAGATAAGCTTTTGTCTGAGAAAATGCTTACGTGATTTGTTCTGTAAAAGCAGAAAATATTTTCATTTATTTATATATTTATTTATTGACAAAAACTTCATTCCACACCCTATTTTGAGCATATAAGATCATTCTTACAGTCCCACCCTGTACATAATGACAGGTTCATAATGACAACTGAAACTTCATCGAACTTTCCTGCATATATCTTTTTCAGGCAGGCGGCTGCTTGCACATTTGTACCCAATTGCAAACCTCTTGTGATTGAAGTGCGTCATTCAACTGGCGAACACTTAACATCTACTATAAAAATACAAAGCGGTTTACCAAATCAAATTTTTTCACAGCCTTCAATTTCAGAATTTTTCTCCATGCCCTGTTTTACGTGACTCCCAACAGGCCCAGTTTATATTTTAAAATACAATTAAATACAGACAGTTAAACTAACCGTTAAACTAACTAAGGAAAAATTAACCGTAAGTTCGACACGAAAGTCAAAGCCTACCTTTTAGATAGGAAAATCACAATAATTATCAATAATAAAACAATTGATGTTTTATATGATCGTTCTGACGCAATTAAAAACCGGATAGTTACTAAAAAAATATCTCCTGGCTCGTTGCGGTGTAATAGAAAACCTACCAATGGAGGGGAACCTTAACTATAAACGATTGATATTGTTCTGTTGAACTATCAAAAATTATTTTGTTTATTTCGGGCGGTCTTACAATCTTAATTACGTTCCATTACTTTACCGGCATTACTGTTATACCCTAGACAGACACAGACTAGCTAATCGCGAATTCGAGATTACGTAGTTATATTTTCAGTCTGTCAGCACACTATTTTGGCAAAACAGGATTACTGCGTTTATAGAACAAGATTACTACAATCGGGTTGTAGGAAGATAAATGTGAAATATAAGAAAAAATCAGTAGGATTTTATGGGGCTGGGGAATATAAGTCATTTTCATTGAATGTAGACAGAAGAATTATTAAATTGTAAATTAAATTTTAAAATTTTTTAACTCTCACAGAAATTTTTTATACATTTAGTTTATATTAACTTATTGTAACTGATTCGATGTAATTCAAAATCGGTAAATACGCATTGAAATTGTTTTATTTCATTAATTAAATATGGATTTGAACGTTTGCAGAGTTACAAAATCGGGTTTGTGTCTGTCACCGTAATTATAAAATCGCGATTTTATTTGTTTGACATGCAATCGCGATTGGAAGAAATCGCGATAATTTTTGTGTCTGTCTAGGGTATTACTGCAGTATCTCGGAACACTGGCAATATAGAATATCAAAAATTCCTAGAAAAAGCCACAGCAGTAATGAAGTACACATATTAATAATGTGTAACAGATATAGATGTAACCAATTTTCAAATATGTTATGGATGTTGAACTACATTTTTAGTTGGTGTTTGTCTGTTATGATATTCTCACAGTTTTTTAAATAAATTTGTTCCATTTAAGTTTTCTTGAGATCGAATAAAGTTAGTAGGTCCGCCAAATAAATGTTTCTGTACCTGATCATTTCTTGAGCCTGACTCTGTTAGGTTTAAGATACTCTATAGATTAATATATTATTCATAATTAATTAGTTTTATATAGTTAAGTATTTATTTAACAAGATTAAATCTAAATCCGCAGCGTTCAACGACATTGAAATGATTTATACTAGATATGTTTAATATTTACTAATACTGTATATGGTATTTCACAATGAAGTGAATAGGAATAGGGTATTGTATTTTCACATAACTTCACCGTCCACCGTCTGCCGATTTCAATTCAATATTTTTAATGCACGTAGTGTCATTATATTCTAAACGTAGCGACTGTAACACACCCACACCCATTAGATTTTATGCTATACTTTAATAAAACACTTTATGTTTGATGTTTCTAATAAATTATTAAAGTAAATAAGTACAACATATCATAAATACAAATAATGACCTGCTTTAACTGAAACAACGAAAATCATAAATTATGCTGACTTGCTCAACAATAAACTTATTTGAATTTTAGACTTATAGATGGCAAATGTGTAAGAAGCTCAACAATCAGTTTCGAACGGATGAGATTATTGATTTGAAAAAATCAGTCTTCTCATCAGGTCGCGATGATTGATGTTGTATATTTACACTGGAATATTGTCTATATACGAAAATTCGTCATCAAAACACATGATATGGATGATACTTGTGTCGTTTTAAAATTCTCCAAACACTGGTGAGGGATAATCCGGAATCGCGAACTATTTCACGTGTACTAACATGAGGATTATGAGCCGCTGCTGCCAATACAGCAATTTCATTATTTTCCCAGTGACTCAGTAATAAATTGTTTGATAGTACGGCCAAATGAAGCACGTGAACGAATCCTATCCGGAAAACGTTGAGCGTAAATAGCAACAGCATTTTCAAGATTTCTGCCAGCTTCCCCATAAACCAGAACCATTTCAATTTTCTCTGGCACAGTTAAACGGTCCATTCTGAAGTATTTTATCGTTTATTTTGCAATTACGAAAAACATGAAGATAAGAAATAACAAAACGTTAAATGTGATTTACAAAACTGAATAAATTGTTTTGATGACGAATTTCGAGTATTTAAAATGAAAACGTGATGTTTTTTATTTCAAACGTATTGCAGAATCGAATGCGTGTGTTCTATGAAGAAGAAATTGAAAAAATTGAATTTCGTCGATTACAACGCCATCTATCATGAACCGAACAAAATATTTCATTCAAATCATACGTACTTTTAGTCGTAGAATCCTATCTTAGTTTAAAAGTTACCCCCGCCCCACCTACAAAGCGGGGGGTGGGGGACTATTTTTTTGCACTAATGTATTTCCCCCGCGGTATGATTAAATTTTGATTATGGAAATTTTTTCCGTAGAGTGGCTATTTTTCGAGATATTTGATCGTCTCAGTTTAAAAGAAACACCCAGTATATATATAAATATATATATATATATATATATATATATATATATATATATAATTATATATATATATATATATATATATATATATATATATATATATATATATATATATATATATATATATATATATATATATATATATATATATATATATATATATATATATATATATATATATATATATATATATATATATATATATATATATATATATATATATATATAATCTGTGGTGAAGATATAAAAGGTAATAACTCATTTTTTCAGTTTTTCAGTAGAACATATTTAAAATTTTCTGGTGTTTCTGAAAAAAATTATCAACCGTAGAAAACTTAATTTTTGCATGGTTTTGGGTATATACTTATCTAAAATTAAAATAAAAAAAAATTTACCGTTACAGTTTTTTATGGACATTTCGAATTAATGAAGAGATCTAAAAAGTAACAAAATGACTTATTACCTTTTATATCTTCACCACAGATATATATATATATATATATATATATATATATATATATATATATATATATATATATATATATATATATATATATATATATATATATATATATATATATATATATATATATATTTATATATATATATATATATATATATATATATATATATATATATATTTTATATATATATATATATATATATATATATATATATATATATATATATATATATATATATATATATATATATACTTGAATCTCGATTATCCGGGATGAGCGGGATAGATGAGCGGGATATATATATATATATATATATATATATATATATATATATATATATATATATATATATATATATATATATATATATATATATATATATATATATATATATATATATATATATATATACTTGAATCTCGATTATCCGGGATGAGCGGGACCGGGGGCCTCCCGGATAATCAAAAATCCCGGTTAATCGGATTATTCGTTATTATAGACTAAAAACAAGGGAAGTCATCACAGTTTTGCACTTTTATTTATATTTTAACGATAAATATCAAAATCACGTTAATGACATTATTATAAAAAATATGTAACATAAAATAAAAATATGTAATTATATATTTACATATGTATGTAAATACCATTTCTTTTATACATTCTGTTTGAAACAATAAAAAAATAAAAATCTATCACAAAAAAACTAGCTTTCATCAGCTTCGGCATTGTCAAATTTAAATTTTCTTGAAAATTTCCCGGTTAATCAGATGAAATCCCGGTTAACCAAGACTAAAAAAAATCGGATGAGTACGAAAAATCCCGGATAATAGAGTTTCACGGATAATCGGATCCCGGATAATCGAGATTCAAGTGTATATATATATATATATATATATATATATATATATATATATATATATATATATATATATATATATATATATATATATATATATATATTTCCAACATTAAGCGCTAGCGCATGATGTGTTAGTGCAATATTTGTGAACTATTAGCTTTGGGACTTTTTGTTTTGTTCGAAAGCAATAGTGTTGCATATAGGAATTATGTCATTCCCGAGGAAACAAATGTAAATAATTTACGTGAAATTATTTATAATCAATTATACGTAAGATTTTAATGTTATGATGTACAAAAGATGAGTTATAGCAACTTCCGACATAATTGTACCATGACCAAATTACTTCCATTTATTAAGTACCATATATGTAGTTATAATGTTGACTAATGACCTTTATGTAGAGACAGGTTGAACATCATTTTTGGCCAATAAACTATACATATTTTGAGAAATTCCAAACAATTTGTTTTATCCTAAAATATAATTGAATATTGTACTCGATTTAGAATTTTAAGTTATCTTGCTTAATATTTATGTAAATGGTTTTACATGTGAGTCCGTTTAAATAATAACACAAAGTAAAAATTACAGGATTTTACATATTTGAATTAATTTACTGTTATTGTAATTGTAATTTTTTAAGGCATCCGAAACTGCATTTAGTCTTCATCGAATGTTTTCCATTTATTTTGCCATAAAATTAATGGAATATTGCAAAAACGATAGAAACATAACTGTTTAGTGCACGATTATTATTCCATGCATGAATTGTAATTTATATCGTATCGTTGAATTTTTATGTTTAAAACACACAGCTTATTATACAAATTATTATTATTTGCAACTTTGTCCGTAAGTGTTACAATTTTATTTTATATCGTTTATTAAAACACAAAATGAAACGGAATTTATAATGTTATTTATATTTTATCACTACGGCAGGCCGACCAAATCTGTTACTCCGTACTTTGTGTATTCTCTTATGTGGCAGCTGGCCAGAGCCAAAAGCCTATTGTGGCCGCCGGTAGTAAAACTAGTGAAGGACAACAAAATTCAACCGTTCAATCAGGGAAACAACAACCTCAAACCGGCAGTCAATCCAGAAAGGTAAATCAACAACACCAACACCACACACATCAACAGCAGTTGCAACAACACCAGTCGCACAATCAACAACAAAAATATCAGCAACAACAACATCAGCAGCAAGACGGTGCCAATACTAATAGATCATTCTCACAAACTAAACCTGTGCCTGCCCAGCAACCAAAACAACAAATTATCAATATAAAACAAGAAACACCAATTCAGAAAGCAATTGTTACTACTACATTGGTCCAACCACCAACACAGCGACCAGTATCCATATCATCAAACACTTCACCCATATCAGCTCAACCTAAACAAGTACCAGTAGCGATACCAACTCAACAACGGCCGAACCAACCGAACAGTAACGTTCAGTCTGACCCTAAACCGAAATTACCACAACTTCCACCTCGAGTTCAATCACAGTCGTCGATACCCCGTGGACCACCACCAGCTATTCCACCACGAACAAATCAACCAGTAAGATCAGCCTCTGTACAACAATCATCAGCCCCACCAAAATTGGTAAGACAAAGTTCAACATCGTCAATGCCTCAATGTACGCCACAACCTCCTCCAAAATTTGTGATTCCACAACGTCAAAATTCAAAAACATCACTAACTAAGCAATCCTCTGTGAGCAGTATAGGCTCCGGGTCACCATCACTTCCACGGCGTCACTGACAACGACAGTCAGCATCGCAAATGTTTATTAACGATGAGCATAGCGTATGCTCAACCTACTGTATTCCTTGGTTGTAAAACAAATTTGTTAAAATTAAAGTATCTCTAAAGTTTTTTAACGCAGGGGCTATAAAAAATGAATATTCCAATGATGTTTACGACCGGCATAGATAGCTAAGTCCCAGTATAAACATAGTTGAAAACAATAAAACTACAAATTGTTAGGTCTTCCATTCTTATTTAATTCAATGTGTGAATTTTTTGTTTGTTTGGGATTTTATTAGATAATTTGAACAATACTAGGAAGAGAGGAAAAAAACTATTAATTAATGGTGCTTTGAACGACTAGTATGTACTTAGTTACAGATTAATCTGACTTTGAGTAAACACTTTATAATTGTATTATAGTTATATAGAATAACAGAAATGGGAAGAATAAGTAATTTAATTTTTATTGTATGGTTTAGACAAGGTTTAACAAATAAATCTATTTACCTATTAAATATCACTATTATTATTTAAAAATTCAAATACTATAGATATTACACACGTCTATCATAATAATTACTGTCTTTTGGTGTATAACTAGTACTAACGGTTCAATATTTAATAGATACCAAACACTACCAAAATTGAAAATAAAGTATACATTTAACAATATAGTTATTTTATTTTTGCTTCTAGTAAAATAAATACATTTATAAACAAAATCAATATAAAATTTAAATTTGTTAAATTTAATGCAAATAATAAACTATGTTATCAATAAAATTACAATTAGAAATGCGTACGAATTTATGTGCCCAGCTAAGAGAAAAGTTCTAACCACACTACATCAATACGCAGGTAAGAACACAATAACTTTATCAATATCAATAAAACGTTTTATACTAACGTATATTTCTTTCTAATAAAAAAGTAACAGCCAATTCACAAGAAGAAAAGCATTCCTTATAGAAATTTAATAATTTAATAAATAGAACTAATAGCCTGGGCAGACTGAGGATTAGTTAAAATTGGTTTATCAAAATTCGGTCAAGCACTCTAGGGAATAAAATTCAATTTAGTTCGACGCAGATTATAGCAAATTCAAATTTTGTCATAAGGTAGTTGATCAAATTTTGCTAAACCAGTTTAACTAATCCGCAGTCTGTCCAGGCTATAAGCTTCTTTACGTAAACCAGTTAACAAATAAAAATAAAATAAATCAGCCAACAAGTCAAAATATGCTTACTCGTGATTGCGGTTGAAACAAATGTCGCACTAATATTAACACGCTATTTGTTGCATTACCCTTTTGTTATGAAATAAATGCAGCAAATGGTTCAAACGCAGCAAGCATTTACTCTTGTCCTGTCAAATAATACAAGGCACATATGGCATAGAACCAGAAATATTATTGACAAAACAAAATTTAATCGGGTAGGTAATAAAGTTAACCGATTAATTAAAGAACATAAAGATGCTTGTACTGAAAATTATTTGAAAGGACTGGATGCTGAATCTGACAAAAAGTATTCTCTTTGGAAAGCTACTAAAAGCTATACAAGAGGCCATTAATTCAAGTGCCACCTATAAGGAACATAAATGCAGGATGGGTGTGATGTAAAGAAGAAAAATAAGAACTGTTTGCTGAATACCTGGCATCAGTATTTCAACCACACGACATACAATCTAGGAATGATCCTAAACCAGTCTATATAGATCTCCATCAAACATCGGAAGTGTCACCCCAATAGAAATTGCACAACAAATAGATATGAATTTTAATCCCAAAAGGTTACCTGGAATTGATGAAATTTCGCCAAGGCTGTTAAGGAGTTATGAAAGAGATCAGTCACTATGTTAACATAATATAGGTATATGATGCTTGCTTTCGACTTACATATGTGCCTGAATGTTTCAAGGTTGCACAAATAATCATGATAAAAAAACCAGACAAACCAACTGAGCAAATGGGATCATAAAGGCCGATCTCGTTGTTACCTACTATTTCAAAGTTGTTTGAGAACTTGCTATTGAAACGACTAAAACCAATGATCATTATACCTGACTTCCAGTTTGGATTCAGGAATAAACATTCGACAATTGATCAAGTTCATCGCGTGACAGCAGAGATGAACAAGCACTTGAAGAGAAGAAATATTTCCCTGCCGTATTTCTAGATGTATCACAGGCTTTCGATAGAGTATGGCATGAGGGTCTTATCTACAAGATAGGTAAATTAGTGCCAGAAAATTACTGCTAATTGCTCGAGTCGTATCTCTCCAAACGAATATTTAGAGTGTCACGTTCATCGGAACTGTTGCTGATGATACCGCAGTATTGACATCAAGCGAATCGCAGAACCAAGCAGTAGAATACTTACAGCAAGCACTCGATAAAATCAGCCAATGGAGCAGGAACTGAAAAATAAAGCTTAACGAGCTGTAATCAGTACATGTAAAATACACATTGCGGCACAAAAAGCAACATCGATACATTTTTCAATGGGGTACAAATTCCCCAGGCTGAATCTGCTAAATATCTCGGATTGCATCTCGATTCAAGATTGAACTGGAAATATCACGTTAGACAAAAAGCAGAGCAAATCAAAATAAAACAACGTGAGATTTACTGGCTAATAGGAAGACATTCTAAGCTTAGAATGTACTGTAAACGTCTGATCTACTATCTAATTAAACCAATTTGAACGTATGGTATCCAACTCTGGGCTCTACTAAACAATCAAATCGTTTAATTATTCAACGTTGTCAAAACAAATTTCTACGAGCAATAACGAATGCTTACCGCTACGTAACCAACGGGGAATTACACAAAGATCTAAATGTTAAATGGATTGATGAAGTGATTCAGGAATTTGCCATCAAACAAGAAAGAAGGTTACTGCAACATACCAACAGTGAAGCAATACAACTTCTTGACATAACACAAGAACTGAGACGCCTTAAAAGAATAAAACCACATGAGCTAGTCATCAAATAAATAAAGATTCATTATTGGGAGCAGAATATTGGTTGCTTGTAAACCCACACTCGCTCCACTTATTAGTTTCAAATAAGCGCGGTATCATCACTAGTAGTAAATTATTAAGTGATAAGATTGTACTATTTAAATAAATAAAAAAAAAAATACTAGCTTACGGATTCAGGAGATTCCCAAAAAGCTAGTGAGTGGTATATATTGTGGCGCAACGCTTGTAATTTTATGATGGTTATCATCTTATTGAAATGCTGTCATATTTAAATACAATGGAAAAATTATTTCATATCGACCCACCCCATTTTTTAATATTGCATCGTTTTATTTGTTCTCCATAATTAGAGTAGACAAAAGGAACCATAACCCTTTCCGGTAAGTCGATTCAAGTAAAATTAATCGGTCGTGTATGGTCCTTTGCCTGTTCGTGTATCTTTCTCAATATTATATTATTAAATAGTAATGCTATACTTAATGAATAAGGTTTGATGCGTCCACTTCCGGTACATCGATTTCCATACAAATTCACTTGGACCTCCGACTCCGATTTGATGGACAAATTTTAAGTTAAGTTTCATTCTGGTGGGTCAATACGCATTTTAGTTTTATTGGACAATATAGACTACACGGGGTCTATTATGAAATTTTTCCGTTAACGGCTAAATTCGTGCTATTATGCACCTAAAAAGCAAAATCGAATCGGATTTTTCCGAACACATAGAAAAAACACGGCTGGTATTTAGTTGACGTATTTTAGATAAAAAAAGATAATAAAAAGATCCAGCTGTCAAATTATTAAAAATCAAAATCTAACCTCAAATTAGTTTGTTACAAATTCGTTAATACTTATGAAACCTTAATTGGAAAAATTCGTGTCGGATCGAATACTCCCGTTCACGAAAAAATCCGGGACAGAAAAATTTCATAATAGACTAACCCAGTGGCCCTATTTTGGTATTTCCCCGGGAATAGGAAATAATTTTGTTTAGTAGCAGCTTTTCCCCAGGCATTTTTCCCAATTCCCCGTTTTCCAACGGTTTAATTCTGCCGATTAAGGAATACAGTTACGAGAAAATAATTTATATATTTGTGGCCGATACGCGATCGCAATAAAATAAGGAAACAAATGTCTAAAAATAGTTTACTACGTTTAATTGGTTTTTGTTGAAATTTTAATCGAATTTTACGAAAAAAATAAAATTTGGTTTATTAACACGTTAATCGCCACGATAATTTCAATAAAATTTTCGTCTGGGTCATGATAATTTTATTACATAATTTAGATACTACATCTCGGAAAAATTTAATCCCGTGCTGTAAAAAAATTTTTTTTACAAAATTTTCCCGGAAAACATTGTTTTTTATTTGTTTAAGATTGTTTCTTAATTGTTTTTTATATGTCACACGTAAATGACTGACACGGCCATGCATAAAAATTCTTTTCGCTACAAGCCGTGTCAGTCATATATGTTTGACTCGCCGGAAAAAAAATATTTGAACAGAAATTACATATAATATCTTTCCCCAGTTCCCCCTTCTCGGGGAGTTACCAAAATTGTGCCCCTGGTAGGCTAAGCTTTTAAAAGATACAGCAAATTTATTGCTTGCGTCGGATATCAATGACTGACGTGGCCTTCTACTAAATCCAGTATGTCAGACATATATGTCTGACATGGCTCATGTGAATCTTCTTAGTGTCAGACACATATGACTGACGTGACGACTAACGTGTTAAAGTGAAAAATTGTATATTGATATTTCCAATTGATATTGAAAGTTTTCAGCATAAATTTACAGTCATAATATTGCTATAAGTAAATATAATAAACTCCCGTTAAATTCGAATATGGGGATTTTTTTTTTCAAAAGCCAGAATACACTTTGGGGAAAAAGGAATAAAACTGCTACAAAATTTAAAATTGTCGTTCCCTGGGAATTACCATAATAAGGCCACAGATAATGAAAGCAATTTACGAACAATCGATATGGGTACATAAGGAGAACATAAATTAGCAGCTGGCCTGCGTTTCAAAAATGTTATCAAAACTGTAGTACATATATACTCGCAATAATTCATTGTTTCTATTGCAACGGCTAACAACTTGATTTATTCAGAATTCGGAAGTGAAATACAATATCATTATATCAATATCAATAATGATGTTATGTATATTTTACTTGATAAGCTAGGTTACTATGGGTTACTAAATCTTACTGTGGGTTACTGCCACATTTTTGCATTTAGATAAGACCAATCGGAAAAAAGAACTGCAAATAATTCAACTTATTGAGATAGAAATGCTTATATGCATATGCCAAAAGGAATGTTCAATGAAAATGACATAAAAATTTCTAGTGGACATAACATTGGTGAAAATTTTTTAGTGGACAACCATTGTTCTATCAGTGGTAACACTTGCGATATATCTTTTAATAGTTTAATGGCCGGTTGCTCGCTTACCACTGGTGGGCGCTAAGACAGTTCTAGACTGAAGTGTAGTTTTGAAATACTTTTTTGAGTGTGTCTGCAAACTCGTTCCATTTCATGTATTCTCCGAAGAAAATGAGAATCTCTATTGTTAGTAGGCGAACAATAAACTTGCTGTTTGTTTGATAGCTGTCGCTCTCGGTGGTGATCTTCGCGACAATGTCATCATGTTCGATTTTTATCTCAGAGAAAATTTTTATCCACTCTTCTTCTTCTTCTGAGGTCTCCAACTTTAACCTCTCATCCAGATCATGATTTGTTCCATCATTCGTTTTAACAACATTTGTAACTCTTGTTTTGAAACTTTTTATAGCATTGGGTCTTTTAGAGATATCATTTAAACATTTTGTAATTTTATCATCTGGTTGAACCCTCTTCTATTGGTATACTCGTTGTTATTAGTTTTCGAAGAGTCATGTGTTCCCGTTCTTGCTGTTATTCAGATTCGTAAGTAGCAATTTAGAATATTGGGTATTATCTTCCGATGGTAATGCTTAGTAGCCAGTCTGAACTTATCTCGTCTTATTTCGTTTTTCGAAGTTCGGATTGTTTTCTTCCAGCGGAGAGATATTAATTCTGATTACTGTCTATATATTTTCTATAGACTTCCTTTAAAGTTACTACTTTCTACTCAAAATATTTTTTCATCTACCTTCCTGGCCCGTGTTTTTCGTACTTTCTGCTTAGCTGAACTATTTTATCGCTTGTGATCTCGTTCAAAATTTCGGTAAATTTTCTTGGCCACCGTTATATGTTATATCCTGCACTCGCATTTTACAAATTTCTTTTATTTTTATATATCACATACATCGAAGTACATTTTATATATGATACGGTTAAAGTGCGAAATCGGTAAATGTGCAAGATTTTTATTTTTTAAATTCGTTTACACAATTAAAAACCGGAGGAACAGAGGTCCGAAGTTAACAAATTGTTTGTTGATCTCCTTCCCTACATCCCTGTAGTTTCGCATATTCCCAATCATCAATTAGATCCCGTGAGTTCGTGAGAGTTGTTACCGTCTACTTCTCTAAAATACTAGTACGTGGGATGAAGGCTGAAGGTTTTGGGAATATGGGATTCAGTTTTTGCAGATTTCGGACCAATAAAATAGTATTTTCCAATTTTTATTTACACATTTATCGATTTCTCACTTTTACCGTAAAACTATAAGTTTGCAACAACCAACTAAAATATTCGTGAGGTCTCTCAGAAATGGCTCTAGTTTTCGCGCCATCACTCCAAGAACATGTGCAATAATAGATCTCTACATATGGCGTCACCATACAGTTTTTGATACTGTTAAAGTTAGCCGAAAGTTTCCAGCCGAAAGATAATGCAGATAGTGTCTTGAATACAGCAAAAATCAGTTATGAACTCGAATTTAGAAGAATTTAGGATCGGATTACATCATGTGGGTGAAGGAGAAATTATTTTAGTTGATAGGAATTTAAAAATCGATAGGAGCGAGAGTATAAAGAGAGTTTAAAAATAGTCAAGACACTATCTGCATTATCTTTCGGCTGGAAACTATCGGCTAACTTTAATAGGGTCAGTTTTTGGGCTCAAGAATAGAAATAGTTGGTTAATCGTTAATAGTTCTGATGAAGTCTTGGGACGACGCTGAATTCTTGGGACACAAAATTTTTGCGGAGGCCGAAATCCACCAACTCAATTTTTTTTGGTCCACATGCCAAACTGCAGTAATGAAACGAATGAGTAAATAAGCCATCGCCCGCTGGTCTAGGAAGGAGCGGAAGATACTACCGATGCAAAATAGGAAAACTTACAGTTAATCATCTCGACCTCACCCAACCTACCCAGTTCAGAACATTTTTTAAATTTAAAAAAAAACTTTAATGCACTAAAATTTGGCTTTTCTACAGTTCAGGCTGATGGACTATAATCGCGATGAAACGTAATTCTTAAACTTTCTCTATAAATTGGGAGATCATAGAGGAATCTATTTACCGGAAACAATAGCTTCTCTAGGAGCGTTTCCACTTTTCCAACGATGTTGAAAAGTAGAGTATTTACAAAAACGATAAAGAATAAAAGATTCAAATAAATTTATAGAATAAATTTTGATCACAGGTTGATCTTGTTGGTTTTCTGAAATGTAACGTTACCCGATTGCGGGTAAGTTTAAGTTTTCACTTTATATGAAGTGTAGATTACACAAGTGCGGTATACTGAAGTTTCATTCACAATCGTGGCAAAATAAAGTTTTGTGTTGGTCACAACCACAACATACCTTAATTTTTAAGGTATGTTGTGGTTGTGACCCCCACCCCAAAAATTTTATTAAATTTTTAACATGGGAATTAGGTGTTAAAATAATTTGGTTAGATGTATTCCACCTCCATTACGAAACGATTATAATGTTGCTCGGGGTATCGCTTCAGTAACGGTCCTTATCGATTCTTTTAACTCGTTGTTATTGCGTGGCTTAGTTTTATACATCTCTTGCTTACAATATTTTCAAAAACAAAAATCACGAAATCAGGCGACCTTGATGGCCAACGATGTTTCGTGAGATTATTTCTTCATCAAATTTTTCTCATGCGTCCGTCATTACTAGTCTTATTATGTGACAACTGGCTCCATCTTGATGAAACCATACATTTCGAAAAGGTATTCGTCGTCGGTGCAATTCTCGGAAATTTTTTTTTCAGCATATTTAGATAGGGCCCTCCATTCCCTACAATACAGGTGGCAGATACTGAGCACCACGCAATCACACGTTCTGCATAGAATCTCACTGCGTGTATGTTTTGAAGATTTTCATTATTCCATTGGTTGTTTACATTTCCGTTTAAATCAAAGTGTACCTCGGTGCACATGCATATATAAGCAATTTGTGATGTTTCCGTCGCTCTCAACAAAACGCAACAACGTTTTACAGAACTCTAGTCGAATTGATGGACCTTCTAGATTCAAGTCGCTTGTAAGTTACATTTTGTACCTTAACCCTCATGTGAGTGAGGAAAAAATATCTTAATTTGAGTGACTAAGGTACCCGGATACCTTACAGGCAAATTTTTCTGGAAACTAATTATCTGGAAACTCACACATCTATCAATTGAACTAGAAGTTCTCATAAAATTAAAACTTTTATTATGACTGGAACGTACAAAGCTAGGCGTTTAAAAGTGCAAAAGGTACTCGGGTACGTTGTCACTCACATAAGGGTTAAAGAAAAAAATTAATTTTGAAAATAAAAATACCATTTTTATTTAGTTAGTGTTGCAAATTAAGACTAAGGTATATTGTGTATAAAATCAATTTTTTATAATTAATTAATTAAAGTGTTTAAAAAGTGGATGTACCATGAAAGCAAAATGGACTATTCGCTTATCAGTATTTGCAATTCGTGCAGTGCATAATAAGTGCTTAATAAATATATTTGTATGCAATAACTAAAATACAATAAACTACATACTTAAATTTCTAAATAAAATATATGATTGAACTAATAATTTTTGTAAATTGCCTAGTGATTAAAATGGATTTACGATAGTTGATCGTCTAAAATCTAACTAAAATGAATAATAAATAAATATAAATGATTAAAACTAAATCGACTAATTTAAAATATCGAAGCGCTTCAACACCATAAAATTAGTGTATTGCGTCAATTAAATCACATGCAAAATTATTTAAAAAAAATGTTACGTAAGATGCTGTATGACACGCCGTTGTTACTGTAACGTGATTTAACCATAAACAATACAGTGATTCAAACAAAAATAAGTGTCCGTGTACATTTTAGTACGATACTTGGAACTGTTCAGTGTTAATAGTACTTTAATTTAAGAAACAATAATTAAACAAAAGTATAAATTGTGGCTCCAAGTCACCTACGAACAAAACATAAAACAAGTCATATTCTTTATTTAATGGAATAAGCAAATCTTTGAACCCTTGTGCTACTACAAAAAGCAACACAAATCGCGTTATCTATGGACATCATCATCATTTTCTCAATGCCGGCCAAGTTTAAAACTTTAAACAAATTATTATTAACTAATATTGTGTTTATTGGCGTCGGTACGAAATCCCGAATTACACTAGACTGAACTATCAAAATTCAGGCCAAAAAAATCTGACTTTCAAAATCCCGATTTTCGAAATCCCGATTTTGCTGAAACCTTAAAAAACCGAAAAAAGTCGGGATTTTTTTTAAAAATATTAAATTTAATTTTTTTATCTTCATTTATATTAAGAACACAGTCTTTTCCCGGTTAAATTTGGGCTATTGGATATAATTTGCATTTTAATGAGAATTATTTTAGAATTTTTGAAATTGGTCCTGCTCAATTGAACTTGGCAGTCCTCAACCAATAATTGTAAAATTTAATTTACAAAATTCGATTTGTATAAATATGTTCTATTAATAAAATATATTTTTACTCGTCCTTTTTGATGAAATATTTAATGATAAAATAAATAAATTTATGCGCTGTTAATGTAACTTTATGCATGAGCAATATTTTTTAAGTAATTAAGTTTATCAGTATTGTTTCTATTTACAACATTTAAAATTGTGCAGTTTCTTTCCACATTTTTTTTAGTGGGACGCGTTCACCAGCTTTCCACTTCTCAATGCGTGTTTTGCATATCATCATCTCCTGTGCCAGTTCTTCGATTAACTTATAGACCACAACATGAGGTCTTCCGATTACTATTGTAAGTCGGGCGTACCAGGGCTTAACCGATTTTTGTGTTCTAGGGAAATAATCTCCATGGTTCTGGAATATAGCCCAGAACTCTGGACTGTATTTGGGCCTTCCATGATATCCATGAACACACCTTATATAATTTGTTTGGAACCATTTGGCAATTTGCTTGGCGTCTTGATTTTCTGATCCCGTCAAAATACTAGGAAACCTCTTCAGGAGGTGTGAACGCTAAGCTTTTCAACATGCGAATTTGCATGTTAAAAGATTCGTCGTTTCTAAATTTAACCTGAAGATGTTCAGATTGTACTTTTCTCCATAATATTTGTATTCAGGAAAATATGTTTTGGCTGCACCTACGTTTGCTTTTTCAAAATCTGACACAATTTTTTTTGGATTTAAAGAGATGTTCCAATCACAAGCAATTTTACAAAGCTCATAGAACAACTCCGAGTAACCTTCTTTTGTTTTTGAGCTCATTATGCAAATTATTAATGATACGACCTGGTCACCAATTTTACCATGGATCGAGAATAACTGTCTCATTATAGACCTTACAACCTCAAAGTATGGTCCATTAGTCAGCATTCAGCCGCTGCGAGCAACCTCAAAGATGTGTTTGTCCCTAATAAAATAATTTTATTCTCTCCAATAATTTTCTCCGACAATACAAAGAGCTTTTCGGCAATAAACTTTAACGTTTCCGGAATGGACATTTCATTTAAACTTTTCGGCTCTTTCAGTGTTGTGCTTGTGGGCCTCACTCGAGGAATTTTTTGTTTTTGTGCTCCGTTTGACGGCAAGTATAATCTAAATCGTGATCACATTCAACATTACTTTCTTCAACAAGCCACTAGAGCGTGATTATAAGTTCTGATAGTTCCTTTTCCAATTCATGTTTTCCTTCTTCTAGTGTATGGTTGCTCTTGCTTTACACAATAGGTGTTGCTTTACACAATAGCCGTTGATCGCAACACTATCGATAAGTTTGATTTTCACCCATCTTTTCGAGATGGTAAGCGTAACCATCAATAATCAGCTTGTCTTTATTTTTGTTCGTTTTGACCAATCTACCATTCCACACAGGGCTTTTTATATTTTGGTATTTTTTTCAAGGCAAACTAGTTGTAATAGATAATGTATGTATGTATGTTTGTTTTATTTTGTTTTGTTCTCTTCTCTCTTAAATAAAATTTAAACTAAAAGGAGTCAAAAATGTCCTTGAAATATTTTTTATTCAGCTATGCTACACACAATTTTGGTTTCTGGATTCAAACTATTGCGCAATAGATTTTAATTTTTAATTTTAAACCCTTATTTTAAATTAAATCATTAAATTTTTTTGTCTTGTTTTATTCTTTTCTCTCGAAAATAAAATTTAAACAAAAATCTACAATGTCCTTAAATTTTTTTATTTTCATTTCAATTTTTTTCATTTCGGATTCACGGACAAAAAATTTATTACGTAGCTGCGACGTAAAAATTTTGACCGTGAATCCGAAATGAAAAAAATTGAAATGAAAATAAAAAAATTTACGGACATTTTTGAGATGTAGATTTTTGTTTAAATTTTATTTTCGAGAGAAAAGAATAAAACAAGACAAAAAAATTTAATGATTTAATTTAAAATAAGGGTTTAAAATTAAAAATTAAAATCTATTGCGCAATAGTTTGAATCCAGAAACCAAAATTGTGTGTAGCATAGCTGATTTAATTTATGTTTGAGTTGTGTGATTGCACAGACAATTTGTTTAAGTCGCAATTAAAACTTGTATCATATGTAAACGGCGAAAGACACGAGGAAAAATCCGGTATTTTTTTTACGTGTGCCATCAGCCAATGAGATATTCATTTTGCTCCTTTTATTGTTTTTTTTTTTATTTTTTTGCTTTATTTTTATTTTTAATAGGCTTCTTATTTAATATTTTTTTCTAATTTTAAAAATTTAAATATTTCAAACAAAATTTTTTACGAAACAGCACTTTTTTACTGATTTAATAAAATTTATTTTATCACAATTAAAACTCCATAGACTGTTTATAAAATACTAATGTCAGAAAATTAAAATATGTACATAATTCCATATTTCTAAAACAATAAACTAAATTCAGCTAGTTACAGGTAGATTTTTGTGAGTTACCATAATGTCACATGTCATATTGGCTACAAAAATGACGCAATAGCGGGAGTAACATCAATAGTACAGATTCTTGTTTTGATTTTTTTCTTACTTTTCATAATTTTCCAACATATTTAACAATTTTTATTATTTAGTTAGTCGTAAAAAATATTTTAAAAGTTTTTAAATTTACCTTGTAAGGCTTCTTCCACTATTTCCACTTCTTCCGTCATCTGTTACGGTTATACCAAAACATGTGGTAAATTTAAATCCTTTTTAACCCTTTAGAAAATATTACTTACATAACATTATGCTAAAAATATAATAGGTAGGAGAAATAGTTCGTTGCCTTTTTTGGGTGACATTGAAACAATAATTGTTTTTTATTTCAACTGAGCTTTATTAAACCAAATATGTGCCATTTTGATCGATGATATTTTGTCATTTTTCTGGTTGAGCCCTGATCCCATCACTGTAGAATTTCTGTGATTTAGGGGCGAAAAATCGAGAACTCATTTTTGCACTTCTCTTTTGAATTTAATGTAAAACCATTAAGATGGTTCTGAATGGTCCGGAGCAAATGGTAGTCCGATGGTGCACAAGAGCAGGACTATATGGTGAGTGTATCAAAACTTCCCAGCCAAGCTCTCTCAGTTTCTGCCGGGTCATCAATGATGTGTGTGTGTGGTCTAGCGTTATCATGATGGAATACAACGCTTTTTCTGCTGATCAATTCTGGACGCTTAAACTGAATTGCTTGCCTTAAACGCATTAGCTGCTGATAGTAAAGATTAGAATCAATCGTTTCTCCCGGTGGCAGCACCTCATAATGCACGATTCTTTTCCAATCCCACCAAACATACAGCATTACCTTTCTTGGTGTCAATCCTGGCTTTGATACCGTTTGGGAAGCTTCACCTCGTTTCGTCCATGATATTTTTCGCACAAGGTTGTTGTATCTTATCCACATTTCATCACCAGTAATCATTCTCTTGCAAAATGGCTCGATTTCGGTCCGTTTCAGCAGCGTTTTGCAGATAGATATCCGGTCCATTAAATTTTTAACTATTAATTGAATTCATGTGGTACCCAAACTTCAAGCTTTTGTTTTGTATCCAGCCATTTTCAAATGGTTTAAAACTGTTTTGCGATTAATATTTAGTTCACGTTTTATAGACATTGTCCTTGGGTGTGCACTAAGTTTCACTTATATAATCACTTGTTATCTATTAAACAATAAACTAATCTCTTATTCAACAAATTTTCTATTTTGTTTTTAAAATATAGTAAACAGCTTTATTTTCGTGAAACTTAAATTGTATTACAAAAATTTTATAAATATTAAAATATTAACTTAAATACAATAAAATTTTTTACAAAATCGATTTCGGCAATTTACCTATTGCCATCATCAGTTGTTGATACTATAGTAAAATATATAACAATAAAACCGAAACTGCATTCGTAAAACTTATATACTAGATTTACTTTATGTACAATTTTAAAAAATTCAAAACTGAAAAATTTTTATATAAAATCGAAACCAAAAAACCGTATTTTCGTATAATATACATATACTTGTCAAAATTAACTTAAATACGAAATATAATATACAAAATCTATATGTACCGAAATGTTAAGATGGATATATAATGATATATAATGAGGTGGCTATGTGTTGTGCAGAATCATATCATAAATTTTGTTAGTGTTTGAGTTGATTTTATTGTTTAGTAGATGTACATTATTTCTATTTTTATATATCTCTAATTCCTCAATTCGATCCATGACATCCCCTTTTTGTAATTTGTGTAATATTTTTAAATTGCTATCAAAATCAATCACCTTATGTTTTGTGGTTTTTAAATGGAAAGCCATACGCGAATCGGGATTAGTTTTAGTTACGTCTTTTACGTGTTCCAAGAACCTTTTTCTAAATGATCTACCAGTCTGGCCTATGTAGAAGGCTGGGCAATCAGAACATGAAATTTTATAGATGCCTGTTTCACTGTCTACGTCAGTTTTGTCTTTTATTTTTTGTCCAATTTTTCCACTAACAAAATTTATGATATGATTCTGCACAACACATAGCCACCTCAATATATATCATTATATATCCATCTTAACATTTCGGTACATATAGATTTTGTATATTATATTTCGTATTTAAGTTAATTTTGACAAGTATATGTATATTATACGAAAATACGGTTTTTTGGTTTCGATTTTATATAAAAAATTTTCAGTTTTGAATTTTTTAAAATTGTACATAAAGTAAATCTAGTATATAAGTTTTACGAATGCAGTCTCGGTTTTATTGTTATATATTTTACTATAGTATCAACAACTGATGATGGCAATAGGTAAATTGCCGAAATCGATTTTGTAAAAAATTTTATTGTATTTAAGTTAATATTTTAATATTTATAAAATTTTTGTAATACAATTTAAGTTTCACGAAAATAAAGCTGTTTACTATATTTTAAAAACAAAATAGAAAATTTGTTGAATAAGAGATTAGTTTATTGTTTAATAGATAACAAGTGATGAATATTTAGTTCTTTACCAAATGCGTGGTTGCTTATATGCCGGTCTTCTTCAATTTTCTGCTTGATTTCATTAACTATTCCACGCGAACCAATTCTTTGCTGCTGATTTTGATAAAGCACCTTCTCCATAAACAGCACAATTTTTTTCGCAAGTCCGAGCCGTGTTTTTACCTTTGTCGTAATAAAATTGTAAAAGATATCGATTTTAATGTTTTGTATGTCAATGTGTAAGTTAAAATGTCACCTTTCAAACACGCATGAGAATTTCTCGATACGATCAATGGTTACTGAGATATATGAATGTAAAGCCATCTACCGGGAAAAATACCACGAACTTTTTTCCCCTACCGTTTATTTGTTTTCATATTTTAAGTCGTTACGACGGGAACGGTTCGGTTATCAAAAACAAAAAATTCCAACTGGCCTAAATTTCGAAAACCTCAATTAACGAAAATATAAAATTCGATTTTACAAAATTATAGTATTTTGTATAAAAATCAATGTTCTTAATTCCAATTGACATAATTTATTTATTTAAAAAAATATTCCATATACAAAATTCCATTATTTCATTAGTTTAATAATATTTGCTTGCATTTCGCAAAAATTCTAATTGATTTATTTCAATTAATTTAATAATTATTATATTGCTATTATTATTAAATTCAATTGATTTTTTTAAAGAAAGTATTATTGTCCAATGGATTTAATGTCCTTTTAAGGTCAATTAAAACCTCCCTTTTCATTCACGCACCACCCATTCAGTATAACACCACCTGCACATTGCAAGCACCACCTGCACATTGAAATAATTATTCAATTAATTAAATTAAATTTAATTGTTCTTAAATTTAATTTATTTAATTAAATTGAAACTATTACTCAAACATGATCCCCATTCCGTCATACCACACTTTGATTATTTCGTCTTGAGTCTTTCCTCGTTTCCTTCCCCTTGACCTTCAAACTAACAACAATTTGTAGGGGAAGGGGAAGGAAACGAGGAAAGAATTACGACGAAAGAATCAAAGTGTGCAACTGCGGATTGATTAACCCTTGTTGTGAGTCTAGAAAACAGGGTTGGATCTTTTGGAATACCGAACCGTTCCCCTACAAACATACCAATAATTCCCACTAAAAAACTTGTGTGTGGTACAGTCATTAATAGATAAGTACTATAACAGTTTTAGCAAATTACCTTTGAATAAGCCTTAATTAAAAATTTCCTAGTTATAAATTATAATAAAATTTCAAACAAAATTCCCATGCAAATTTTTAGGAATTTCGTATGTTGGAATTTTAAAATTTGGAATTTTGTATAGGAATTTTGTTTTTTTGGAATTTTATTTTTTGGAAATGTTTTAATGGAAACTTTGGTTTCTGGAATTTTGTTTTTTGGAATTTTGGTTTTGGAATTTCGTTTTAGGAATTTTGAATTTGACGAATCGTACTCAACCCCGTTACTACATTGCACTCTTTTTTAATTTTTTATTATCCCTGCAATATGTTCTGAGGTGAAGGCTCTCCCAACTCTTTTGCGGTTTGCATTTTCCGTCCCTCCTTTTCGCAGTTGCCAGTCAATTCGAGGACATACGGCTATAGGTCCGACTTTATCACCATCTGCACATTGCATAGCTCCATGCCAGCCTACACTGGCATGGTAGATGGGTCGGTTCATGAGTTTTGCACTCCGACAGGGGGTCATAGATTTATGTGTTCCATTTCATCACAGATCTGTTGATGAAAATTCCCTTTTCCCCTATCGGGATTCGAACCCGGTATCTCCCGACCAAACGCCAATGCTTCAACCACTCTGCCATTTGGTCGGTACTACATTGCACTCAACTTCAGTCGCCAGCCAGCGGGCGCCCGAATTCATATCGAGCTTTTGAAAATCGGGCTTTAAAAAATTGGACTTTTGAAAATCGGGATTTTGAAAGTTGGGATTTTGAAAGTCGGGATTTTGAAAGTCGGGGATTTTGAAAATCTGCCTTTTGAAAGTCGGGATTTTGAAAGTTGGAAGTTTGAAAGTCTGAATTTTAAAAGTTGGGATTTTGATTTCGGGATTTTGGAAGTCGGCCAACGACCCCAACATGTGTTTATTATATTGTTACGAATTTCGGGCGTTCGATATGGGTTCGTACACGATTTTGCAAATAAAACACTTAGCGTTTTAAGTTAGAATTTTTTTTCCCAACACCTTTCTAGTTTCCGCAGCAATCATAAATTTCGCTCGTTCACTGCTCACTAATGCACTTTTACTGTTCACTACTTTTGCCACTGTTAACTTACCCGCACATCACTCGCGTTACACATACGTTACGGTGAAACCTCAAAATCGGTAAGTATACGAATAAAAATTTAAAAAAAATATGCTACTACGAAATCTATGAAATAAACAAAATGAATATTTTTGTGTGAATTTAACAAAAATATTTTATTCTAAAACTGATTTCACAACAGTTTCAAATTATTTTAAATATTTTGGTGCACAAAGTGTTTGTGTACCAACAAAATGTACTTCACGCATTTGCAAAATTGTGTTGTCTCTTTATTTTTTATTGAGTCTGTCCTAGCCACCGTTTACTTTTTTTATTGCACTGTTTTCAGGAACGTGTCATATCTAATACCTCATCCAGTCCAGCAATCTATTTAAATTCTCTGCCCCGAATTTAAGGCCTTTACTACAACTATAAGTTATGCTATATCTTATATATTAATACGCTTAATTTTTAGTTTGTACACCCTTTTTAACCTATTTCCCGTGCGCATATCTTAATGAAACATATATCAGGTGAAAGGTATTTTTTCATAGATGTGCAGAATATATGTTTTATTAACGTACGTGAACGGGAAATAGGTGTAAAAGCCAAGAAACGTTTTCCTATACTGTACCTCTTATAAATTAATCAGGACGCCAGAATGCCATGACAAAATATGTTTGTATTGAACCGTCATTACACCGTGACAATACAGAACAAAACAGAAAACATAAAATGATTCTACATACATACAAACATTTTGGTGTTCTGTCAGTGTAAAAAGACAATTTTGTCATGGCACTCTATCGTCATGACAAAATTTTGCGAGTGAAGATTGACCATAGTACTTACACAAACATAATATCTATGGAAAGTTTGGAATAATCATTTTCGTCCGATTTCAGGCAAAAGTCATTGGATGTCTTAATTTATGCGAAAAGGTTAAGCGGGAAGTTTCGTCCCGATATGCGGTTGATTTGTGTCCAAAGTATATTTCGTAACCGGATAATTTATTAAGCTCTTAATTTCATGCTTGAACTAGCGTGAAGTGTTTCTGCTTTTTGTGTGGTGGTAAATCGACTATATCATCTACATAAGTACATTAGTTTTAGTTATGTTGTTAATACGAGATTTGTTTTGGAAAACGTAAAGACATGAATGAGAAACTCCACTACCCGTCGAGTTTCTCAACAAGATTGAAGGGTCCGGACTTCCGCGCCATGCCATTCCGCTAAAGGTAAACGCAATCGTTCTTTTGATGAGGAATCTAAACATTAGCAAGGGTCTTATCAATGGGACACACATGCGAGTCGCAAAAATAAACCGCTAAAGTCTTGAATTTGATTTGCTGACTGGCTTCTCAAAAGGCGAGCGCGTTCTCATCCCACGCATGAAGCTCTCACGCTCGGAAGGCAACTTCTCATTTAAAATGTCTCGCCTCCAATTTCCGGTCCAGCTCGCGTTCGCCACAGCCATCAACAAGAGTCAGCGCCAAAGCTTGAAGAAGGTAAATTGTAATGTAAATTCATATTTTATTTTCCTTTTGTCCATTTCTAATTAAATATACGCTATATACGTATATGAATTTACTTTATTTTTGATAACAGTGCATCAAATTTACATCTTAAAAAATCTTCTTAACTAAACATTTAATAAAATGTATTCACGTGACTGATTATTCAGTCACAGGTCAGCTAGTTAACTTAAACAAGGTTCTTCAAATAACTCTTTTTTCAACAAGGCAATCAATTACATACTTACTGCTTATTGGGATTGGGCCTTTTAAACTTAAACTAATGTAGATGGATCTCTATAACAAACAGATATTCGGCAGGTATTAATTAAACAATTATTTTAACATTTTATATAAATCATAAAAATAAATTACACATTTCAAATACGAATCCATTTGCATAAGTATAAGTTATCTAAATGCGGTTGCCAAATTTTTCTTTGCTATGTTAAAAATATCCTCCGCAACCGCTGAGATTTTTTGAAGTCTAACGTTGTAAATAAAGTGGTATGTTGTTAAAGCACATATTTCGGACGCATCCATCTGAATCGTAATCTCCTCCCGTGAAAGCCTCGTACGCCTCTGCCACCTAATAGAATTGTTTTTGTCCATGCTTTTTTTAGTAGGTTTGTAACAGGTTCGTAGATACCGTCGAAAAGTCTGAGCTGAGCCGTCCGTACCATCGTGTTAGTCCGATTAATTGCCGTATGCCCTTCACAGTCCATGGTACCTTAAAGTTCAGTGTACCATTGATTGTTTCGGGTCCACGCTTAGATTTAAATCATCGAGTTTATATCCATAATGTACTTTAGGCAAAAGTGGCACTCCTCAAGACTTATTTTCGGATTTGCTATTTTTATTCGTTTTGTCATTTCACATACTAGATCTAAATGTTCCTCAAAGGATGATTATGTCGATGGATGATTTTGTTATCGCGGTAAACAAAAACTTTGTGGTCCAGGTCATACCTATCTAAGGTCTCAGAAGCGTTACTCAGGCCGAATGGCATGCGTCTATTCTGATGCAGTTCTCGTCGAGAACTATTAATTCCATTTCTCGTCTGGAATTAGCATCCAGTGGTACCTTCCAATAGGGGTCAATTAAGTCTATGCTAGACAAAATTTAGTTCCAGTCAGTCGTCCCAGATAACAATTTATATATGGCAGATGATAGGTGTCCTTAAGAGTAGGCTAATTAAGTTGTCTAGCATCTAAACAAATTCGTAACTTTCTCGAAGGCTTTCTTCCGCAGACCATAGTTCAATATGGCGATATCAACCGCGCTCTGCACTTTATTTCAGGTGCGTCTCCCGTAAGTATGCGTCGCTGAATCAAGTTTGTACATCCCAATTTGTCTGGTTCGGTTTGTCCGGTTGAACAATTTCATCTGCCCTTCATCAAGATCATGGCTCAACGAAAAACGCCTTTTGCGCAAAGGGACCCCTAACTTCGTGTCTTCCATCAAAATGCAATCCAATGTTATCCGGCAAACTTGTTTTGGTTCGATATTAAATGATTCCAAAACAACGCCTAAAGTCAAATCTTTTGTAAACGACGGTGGCCGAGTTTCGATATAACATGGCATACGAGGTGGATATAACATATAATACGCGGTGGTAATGGTTGAAGTTCTTAACCTAGTTTGTCTACAAGTGGGCATACTTCCCTTCATAGTTGGTTCAGTAGGCTCCCGAATCAATTAGACAATAGAGTGTTTAGCCCAATATGCCGACTTCCACATGCAGCCGCCTGTTTCCTTCTATTTGTACATATTATGCAGTTAATAAACACGGAGTAGAAAAAAATTTCTGGTAGTCCACATTTATTGATTTTATTTATTACTAGAGAGCTCATAGCCGTGTTTTTTTATTAGCGCCCGATAGATGTATCCGGAGCACCAAATTATCTGTCAATACTTATATTTAGCGCGCTTTTTTGCATATAATTAATTTATTCAACTCCAAATTAATATTTTTCATTCAACGTTTTAGTTAAAAAATCGACATAAAAATATTTTGTTCTACCTATTTGTTGGGAACCGCTATCGGGAGCACTATCCATTTCAATTGGATATTTGAAAAGGCCTTTATTTTGTAAACCTTTGAAACCATTAGAAACTTAATCTTACCATAAAAATCTAAAACGCAGTAAGATGAATTCTTGTTTATAACGCCATGTCAAAATAAATTTCAATTAGTATATTTCATGTCGAAAAATGTTTGTTTTTTGGATGCATTTATTTTTCATTTTTACAGTATAGCGACACCAGTGAATAATAGCCGCAGTTTCAGTAGAAATTTCCCATTCGGCGCCGGATAGTGCTCGAATAATAAAACACGGCTAATATTGTGATCCGAGTTTTGTAACTCACTCACAGCCTTCTGGATCGCTTCCTCTGCTCCTAGCCTTCTGGATGCTTTGTGCTGTCCAATGTCTTCCGAATCAAACATTCGTAACTTTATTGAATCAGTTGTTCTGCTTGCTCTTGCTGCCTGATACTCTAGGTTTTGTTTCAATCTAAACGTTATAAAAAATTAGATGTATTTTTTGTTTTTACAGTTTTATATCTGTAAAAACGAAAAATATATCTTGTCCCGAAACGAGATATATTTTATACATAAAAATCTTTGTAAAATATATCTCTGTGGGCAATAATTTCTCTCAGTAGAGTATTAGTTCTCAAATTAGCCTACTGATAGTCTGTTCAACTTACTTCGTCACTTCATTTTGAAATTGTCAAATGGGGCCTCAACTTCGATTGTCGAGGATTTTAAATTAATTAAAACATTTTATTTACATGGCCATCTCCAACAGTTTGCGAGGCGTCTATTTCAATGCGAGTCGAGAGACCTGATTTCTCCTCTTAGCTCTTCAATTTGAAGATTTGGCGCATGCTTAATCTAATCCAGTTTCTTTTCAAAATTAGCGTTTTGTCTTAACTTAGTTCAGCGAATAACAAACCTTGTTTCTCTAATTTTGCAGCTTGTTGGTCAAATTTGGCGTTTTGTCGTGTGCTGAGTTGATCGAATACATCGCCTTGCTCTGTGAAAAATTGATCGAATTTTGCGCGTTGCTGTTCTATTTGGCATTCAATCTTTTCAGTTGAAACAAGAGTGATGTGCCTGGTGCCGGGGAAGCACTCTTTTCTATAGCGTTATAAGCCCGAGAGTGTGGAACTTATCCCTAAGTTGCAGGTATGTAGCATCATAATCGCCCTATTTTGGTTTTCCCCGGGAATAGGGAATTTGGAATTAGTGACGTATTTCTAGCAGTTGGGAATTTTTTATACCCCAAAGTGTATTCTGGCAATTTTGACGTTAATTTTTCCCCATTATTTTTTTGGGGAATTGTAGTTCGTACCAAAATAAAAAATTTTGCCCGAAAAATAATTCCCAGTCTACCAGAATATACATTTGGGAACGGGAAATAAATATTTGAGAATTAGTGCAATTTGTCATTAGTAGTTAGCAAAATATTTTCCCAATTCTCTGGGAAAGCCAGAATAGGGCCACTGGTGCATATCTTGACTACTCGATGACCAACGGTTATATCCGTTTGTAGTATAATTCATTACAATGCATTTAATTATAGTTTCCATGTTTTGTTACTCCTTATATTTTTTCCTGTTATAAGCGGGATAAAGGGGAAATATATACCTACCTGCCTTGTAATTAGACTGAGTTAAAAGACGAAACAAGTCAGTGTTTTGTCTAAGTCAAAATGATATTTTTGATTATCCGTTTACAAATAAGGTTATACAAATAAGTTTCCGCCGTTCGACAAAAGATGGCACTGACAGTAAGTTAAGCTTGAATTTGCCCGATGTAAAACGTTCTATCCTAAGGTTAGACATCTGTCAACAACATAACCTTAAAATATTATCATTATTATATATTCTTTTCTTGTGAAAATTTCGTGCTTTGGACCGAATAAGCGTCATTTGCTCGAAATTTTGATTCACTTCTTTAATTTGAAGAAATCTGCAGCTCTGCCTAGTTATTTGTAATGAAAAATGGTTCCACTACGATAACCCCAAAAAGAAGAAATTCTGGAGACCACCTGTTCATGGAAAAAAACTCATGTTGTGTATTTGGTGGGATCAACTTGGTGTCGTGTACTATGATTTGCTAAATCCGAACGAAACCGTTACTGGAGCTCTCTACCGAACACTTTTATTGAGATAGAGCTGACCATTTAGGAAAAAAACGCGCCTACTACTGCACAACACAATTATTCTTTAAATGCCCTTTTTTTTATTACAAACGGCGGAGACTTATTTGTATACCCAATATTTTATCGTGGTTTTGCTATTAACGGCATCATTTTTTTAAATTATTATTATTTTACAGACAAAACATTTTCAAGTTCCATCGTCGAATAATATTTTAATTCGCTTCTTGCTTTTTTCTGTTCAGTTTATCATTTTAGAATATTTAAAACAAAGCCATTCACTTAATTTGGTAATTGAATATTTAATTGAAATGAATACGAGTAGGTGATAATAAAACAATAAAATTAGAATATATGAGAAGGAATAGTAAAGGTAGAAAAACAACAACAACTGCCACAACAAAGTGAAGCAACAATTGCGTGGATTAATATAAATTTGTGGTTGAAATTGGTTGAAATTGAACCTCCCGCTTTAGCATACGTGTAAGCCTTATCCAGCAGTTCTAGCTGCGCTGGAAAGGGTTTAGGTGTTCAATGGGCCAGTCATACGTTAATCCGACCGGAAATCAAAAACGGTTGCAGTAACCTACTTGAGGCTTGCCAAACCCTTTCATGGGATTGTAACGCCAAAGAAAAATAAAATTGCTAAATTATGAATATCCAAATCAATTGAAAAGTCGTTTTTTGCTAAATTAAACTAGCGCAATGCCTACATTCAGAATGAATCCATAGCAAATCAGACTTGAAAGAGCTTTATGAAATTACTAGCGAACAGTTCGAGTGGTCTAATACTTAGTTTTTATATATTACTTTGGTTCGTTTCCGATTTTTTTTTTGTGATTGTTCGCTATATTGGTCTGTTTTCGGCACTCTCGAATTAAATACACAGTCGTAGGAAATTCTTCCATTTAGCGTCACTATCTGTGTGACAACACAACTATGATAATCGACACCTACTTATACACAATCAACTTCCCAACCACACCATACTTTTTCTTTCCGTTAACGCAAAAATGTGTAAGAATCTCATACCAAAAGTTAAGTTGTGAGAATAGAATATGTATAAATAGATGGAGAATGTGAAAGAATCAAATTTCGTACGGTACGCAGTAATTCGCTAGTAGTACAACTACATGGTATTGTTCTATACGATATAGACAATATTCCAATGAAAACATACAACATCAGTCGTCGCAACCTGATGAGAAGACTGATTTTTTCATATCAATAATCTCATCCGTTCGAAACTGGTTGCTGAGATTCTTACACATTTTTGCCATCTATAAGTCTAAAATTCAAACTTAGTTTTTATGCTTATCGTAAAGATAAGCTGTCGATACGAGCAAAGTCTCATGATAGATGTACCAAATAAAAGATTTAAAACAAATTAATGTCACCTCATTTTTCTGCTCACTACCTCGCTACCGGTATTATACGAGTACATAATATAATGCTTCTGAGTTACTGTACTGACTAATAAATAGCATGTAGTTTAGATGTATATAATATTATGTATGAACGAATGTATACCAATTGTTTTTTTTTATTATATTTTGTTTAGTTCACAAAACAAACTGGTTTAATATAGTTGGTAATAAAATAATTATCAACACAATTAAGTAAAGTTAACACAGATTTATTCAATTATAAAACAAAAAACAATGATTTTATGAAATTCGCGAGTAAATACATACGTGTTGATTAATAACGTGACTGTTCTGCAAACCGCGTGCACACATATTATTTTTTATTTGAAGTTTTTTTGCGATAAGATCAAGCCGTGTTTGTTGTTTAATTTTTGATTAAAGTTTCATCTTTACCTAAGAGTACGTTACGAATATATTACTCATCAAAATGTATGATTCCGCGAAAATTGTATAAAGGTTGTATCAGGTTTTTTTTTATTTTCATGCTTTATATTGAGTTCTGCTGTAGCATTCAGCTGTTTAACAGTTTAAGGTGAAATCTCAAAGAAATCGGATTGAAACATTTCTTTTAGTTTTGTTTTGTGTGCAAGTTAATAAAATATGAATGTTCAGTAATACGAGTACATATTACTAATTTGTGATTTAAAAAGTGTTATAGTCAATAAAAAAAAATTGCGTAGGAGTAAATTATAAGTGAAAATTGTTGTACATATTACAAATAAATAGTACATACCTACATACTTAATATTTGTAATCATTACATCAGTACATTTTTATATTGTAAATGAAAGAAGAAATTCCAAAATCAATAAAAATGAATAAATCCATTTATACGATTTCCTACAACAATAATTCATCGAATGACCAGGTAAACAGAATTTTTACGTACACAGTAATATTTTTTGTGGTTTTCTCAATATGTAAATTAAAGTGTTTGGCAACAAGTAGTTGCATACATACAATACACCGGATACAAATTAAATATTATTCACAAACAAATATTTTTAAATTATGTAGTTAACAAATATTGATGCCATGATGATCATTTTAATAGAGACTTAAATAAAGCTACAAATAATAGCGAAACATGTACGTATGTACATATATTAGTACATAATAAAATGGAAGGTCAACATTGTACGAGTAGATTGCGCATACTCGTATGTAAGTGCTGAACATGTTGGAATGTATAATTGTGTTTTGTCTACTGCTACGTAATGCATTGCTTTATCACATTTTGACACATACGAGAGCGCGAGATTAAATTCTCTTTAGCATTTGTATAAGGTAGGGTATTCAGCAAATCTTTCGTTGTATGTACATATTTATATTTATTATCCCTAAATGTTGGTGCTTAAAAAAATATTGTAAGTTTGCATCTCATGGAGCAGAACTTTGACATTGTTAATACAAACTCATATCGTATGAAGCGAAGATATTTCTAAGAAACGGAACACCAATTTTGTAGAAAAAAACGTGTATAATCGAAAAAAAAACTACGGGATGATACATATTAAACTAGAAATGATTTGTAGAAGCCGAAATTTGATTTCTCTAGATTTTTTAACTTCCACGTTTGAAAAAATAAGATTTTTTTAAACTACATAAACGTAAATTGCATTACGTTTTTTTTTGCGTCACTGTGTTTTTTTGAGTTTGTAAACATGTAAACTCAGTTAAATACTTTTTCAAGCGTGAGACTAACCTTGAACTTCTATTGAAAATTGTGTTTTTTGATTTAATTAGATAAATGATTAATGCTATTAATTGAGAATTCTTTTTAATCGTTCATACGTGCTTTGTTTTTATCGTTTTGTTCTTATGTGATATTAAATTGATATGTGCCTAAATAAAAGCAGTGAGTGTAGGATGTCTTTGTTTATTCCTTTACCATAATGCAAGTTACCGCAAGCTACATGCAAGCTGTTACCGGCCAAATAGCACAGTGGTTAAAGCTTTGGCATTTGGATTGGGGGGTACCGGGTTCGAATCCCGATAGGGGCAGGATGCAAAGTGAAATTTCATCAACATATTACGATCTGTGTTGAAACGTAACACATCTATGATCCCCTGTCGGTGTGCAAAACCCATGGGCCGACCCATCTCCCATGCCAGTATAGGGTGGCATGAAGCTTGCAATGGGCAGGTGGTCTTAAATCGGTCATATAGCCGTACGTCCTCGAGTTGGCCGAGAGGCGTAAAGTAAGGACGTAAAAAAAAGCGAAAATAAAAGATACCGTGGTAAAAAACAGATGAACAGAACATCTTAGTTGGCACATTTATCGGTGGTATCGCATAAAACTATTAAAATCCATTCAATATTATTGCATGTCGACTTATATTCCAGGTACTACGTAAAATATCAGTTATGTAAAATGATCAATTTTTCTCATAATCCGATATAAAAATTTCATTAGCAATGTTTTAAGAATGGCCTAAATTTTCTTTGTATCTGAACGGTGGTCCAATCTTGTGAGTTTCTGCAAGTATTTTGACATTCATCCAAATCTTCAGTTGAAGCAAGAATGCCTTCCATTTCCTTGACTTCTTACTAGCTCTTCGGAAGGCCGGATTTTGTGCTCGTCATTTGGGATATTTGACGTTATTCCTGATTTGTCTGGTGACGGCGAAGATTGTCGTGATCAAAGTCGTCCTGTTTCAGTAGTTACATAAAATTATCAATTTTTCCTCATAGTCCGATATAAAAATTTCATTTAATGTTTTGAGAATGGTCTAAATTTTCAACGTATCTGGTCGGTTGTCTAACCTTGTGAGTTTCTTTTTGCTTTGATAAATTAGCGTTAATCTTTATCGGTCGTTTATTTTATTCAAAAAAAAAATGTCTGTTTTAAGCATTATAACTAATAATTTATTATTAAATAATAAAGTACTAGATATGATGTTAAAAGCTCTTACTAAATTTGAGTCTTACCAACTTAAGTGAATGATACACAGCCCAATTAGTTATCATGGTAGTTATCATTAGTTAGTCATGTTACGTCATTTTACGTGATTATAATTTAGCGTGGAAAAACGATTCGCACCAATTTTATTTATGATGAAAATTTACACATATTGATATTTCTTGCTTCCATCACTATATAAATTATTTCAATTTTCTGTAATTTTCATTTAATAATTAAATTATATATTAGTTATTGGTGTACAAATTTAAAAATAAATTAATATATATGTATAACACGCGGTTTTATGGATCTTACGCACTTTCTTCGACATAGCAGGATACTTAATCGGAAGAAGGTGTAAACAGAAGCTTGATAATTCGTCACGAGGACCTCTTGGTGGAAATCAGGAAGAAGAAGAATAGAAGAGAAATAGAAGAAGAAGAATAGAATTTAATTCAAGTAGTTTTGAGTTAAGCAATCCAACCCGTGCTCAGCTCATATAAACATGATATAGTAAAATGTGGTATCCAAAGAAGGTCTTTGCAAAGTTATTTATAAATATTTTGTTTTAAATTCGGTTACAATAGATATAATCAATATAGTGGTAGGCTCGCAACGCAACTGCTGCCGACAACTTCATTAACATGTGTGATAAGGTAATCTATAGTTATTATATAGTCAGAACCAGAATGATACAGTTGGATGCCTTGATCAAAATGAAGATGGCTCCTCTTGTATCGTTTCGCAAGTGTGACCCGCTGCTAAGTTATAAACGTTTAAAGCGCAGCCTCTCAACGCAAAACCTTGTGCTAAAGAAACATTAATATTTCGGGAAGTAGCTACATATCCTAATTTTATAATATTATATTAATTAAAAAGTTTAATGTTGTACTCTTCACACATTTAGGCCTTCTATGTCACTAAGCGGTTCGTTATTAAATTAGGTTTAACTAATTTTTTATTCCATGACATATCTAGAATAGGACCATCAGAATGCTGCATAGTGCTACTTAAATTTAATTATTACGTAAATTTATTATTTGTTTTAAATTTATTCATACTTTGTAATTAATGTTTAAAATGTATATATAGTTAAACCGTTAAATAATTTAGGAATCAGGAGCTGCGATTAGAAGATTGTGTGATATATTTTGCTATCACCAAAAAATATATTTTAGATATAGGTTTTTCAGGTTAAATGAAGCCTTTTGCAAATTATGTAAGTGCAACCTTTTGCAAATTAAACGAAACTATTTGCAAATTAAGTAAAACATTTTACAATTAGAATGAATTTTTTTGCTAAACTAAATGAAACAATTTGCAAAAATATTGAAACCCGCAGAATTTTATCTTTAAATTAAAATAGAGCAATTTTATTTAAATTAATATATACAATAATTGGACATGTACCCCATTCCATACGAGATCACCTTCACCCATTTTTCGAAACAAATTAAAATCATTTTAACTATAGTTTTAGCTTCTAAGTCAGCGGTTCCCCTGGGAGTGTTATCATCATATCAAAAATAAAGTTTGAGCAGTCTGTGGCTCTAACAGAATTTACGCTCTGTGTAATCACATCGACAAGATTTTGGTCTAACATAGAAACTAAGAAACCTCGAGCTGTGGATTTTATTTTTGAGAACCCTTTTCTATTGAATTTAACATGGGGGAGTAAGGCGCATGAAAGTGGATATGGTTTTGGGATGTTTCAATCAGCTCCTTTATTCTGACGTGTTATGAATCTGGACATAAAATAATAATTGGTACCATCCAATTTTGAAATTAACTCTGAGAGGAATCCACAAAACTTACTTCCATTGCATGTCGAATTTGATATTATTTTATGATGGATAATAACCTGATCAGTTAAACCTATTTCTACCTCTTACTGAACGAAGAATAATACGAGCTGGTGTATTTTTTTAAGACCTCGCATGTCCTCGTCGCAAATGCAGGTTAACAAATTATGGTTAATTACTTGAAAACTGCGTGGCATACCGCAAGGCTGTAGTTTTTGGTGAATTCATAGACTCCATTTCCAGGCTAGCCAATTTCAATGTAATCCGAAGTTTTCTTAGGCCGTTTTGAAGGCTTGAGTGGCTCAGTGGTAAGTTTTGTTCTGCAATCTTTTGTTGGATAATACCCAACGTAAAACGACGGTTATAGTTTCAACTATCCGTTCGATTTTGGTTAATACTTCTGCCGTTAGTTTTGTCGGTACATTTCCTCCTTTCTTTTTTAATAATAACTCGCACTCATTTTGTCTGTAACGACAAAGCCTGCTGTTTTAGCAGAGTTAATATTTTGTGCGGCGATATATTTGCTGTATTTTGAACTGTGTCCCGTTCTTCAAACAGTTTTATTAAAAGATTTTTTTTTTCAAGAGATATCTTTTGGTATGTTACGGTTCGTCGGTTGTTTGTTGGTTGAGGTTTTTAAAAGTGGTTTATTATTGCAATAAAAATGTTTTTACATATTATAGTAGATGATATCGTCGTTATAGAAGAAAAAGTAACCATCTACATATTTATGATTTCGAGTTATAAGGGTTTTAGTATTAACTTTTCTATTAAAAATCCATTTTCTTAAATTAAATAGTTTGATTACTGTATCTTTTATAATAAAAAAGATACAGTAATCATACTATTTAATTTAAAAAATATGGATTTTTAATAGAAAAGTTAATACTAAAACCCTTATAACTCGAAATCATAAATAGGTAGATGATTACTTTTTCTTCTATAACGGCGATATTTATATTATGTATAATGTTACATTACCTGATTAACTATTGGATTCAGATGAAATCATTTAATAACTTTTAATTATGACTGATGAACATGAAACAAATGACAAAATGAAATTCTTTAATTTTACTATGCATAATGAGTCCGTGTTTCAATGAATACGTGATGAAATGAATAATATCATGTGAATGTACTATAAAATTAAAACAGAAGGTATTTCCTTATCATTCAGGAAGGAAAACTCTAGGGGTTTGAATTTATTTGTAAATTGTTTCAGTTAATTTAGTAAAAAGTTTCATTCCAATTATAAAACGTTTCACTTAATTTGCAAATAGTTTCGTTTAATTTGCAAAAAGTTGCACTTAATTTGCAAAAAATTTCATTTAATCTGAAAAACCTATACTTAACTGGAACAGGATGTTTGTTGTTCAGCACATTTTGTACCAGTTTATGATATCAACAATAGAAAATAATTAATTAATAACCGAGCCAGTCGTCAAACTAGAGAATCTAACGACACGATTGAAATGTTTGTTATTAGAATTAAATAAATATTTTATCATTTTTTTTATGGTAGACAATAAAAGTTGTTACACCAACTAGAATATACAACAAAGACTGTGTACTGACAACATGAATCTAACAAATTCTTGGCATTTTCAACACCTCTTCTCAGCAAACGTTGTCACCAATTTGTTTAGTATAATTTTATTTGTAAACATTTTATGGCAATCAGTTAAATAAATACATTTGACAGTAAATCAAATATTCCAAATAGAAGTGGCTATAAATGTATATTTGTATATGACGTATAAGTGGTTTAGGATAATTGTTTTTGCATTATTATTCATTAATACTCTTCCGCGTCGAGTGTTGTATACGTGTTAGCCATGCCTTTATTTTTTTTAAATATCTGTGCAATGTGCTGAATGTACTTTATACAAATAAAGGTGTCTTGTTAAAGTTCTTATTTTGTAATGACGTACACGTGTCCGAACACTCCGCAGTGGAGATGATTTTATGCATGACGTACCGTGTACGTCATTCAGCATTGTAATGCGATCTTTGCACAATTTCCAAAAAATTCTGACAACTCGAGAAAAGCGTGAAATTACTAAAATTAAATTCTACTTTCAATATTCAATTTTGAACATCTCAAACCCATCTTAAGACTATTACTACCCATAATTTTTAATCATTATAAAGTTTAGCTTATAAATTATTCGAAATAATACCGCTAATTCCCAAGTTGGAATGTGATCAAATCATATTTATTATTTCATGTAAAATACTTTGTTTACATACAGGTTGTCTGACAAGTATTGCTAAGAAAAAACGTTACGTAATTCATTGTATTTATACATTTTGCATCATCTCCCTTTAACCCTTTACACTCGTATGTCACACTGGAGGACAATATACATTTATTATGTCACGCTGGATGTAACAAAACTAATTTACTCTAAAACTCGCATATCAGTCTGAAGACCAAAAAAAAAGTTCCGCGCTGTAACAGATTACAAAAATTAAAACATTTTATAATAGTAATGAGCCGTTCCACACGGGTTGTCAAATTAAGCACTGCTTCATGCTTGAAAATCAGTCGTAATAGATTTTTTATTGTTAAAAACCTTATTTTATATTTAAAAACAAAATTTTTTTGTATTGTTTTATTCTGCTCTCTCGAAAATAAAATTTAAACTAAAATCTACATCTAAAAATGTCCTTAAATTTTTTTTATTTCATTTCTATTTGTGTTGAAGCTGCTTCACAGAATTTTGCGAAATAAAAAACAAGTGTTTAATAAAATGTCTTTATTAAGTAAATTTAATTTGTAATAAAACAAATAAAAAACAACAAAAACTATTGGAAATAACGCAATCAATAATATTGTATTTTAAAATATATGTAAATATTCATTTTATCAATTTTAGCAATTCAAAAAAAAATTAATTAAAAGAATTATCAATAATTAAAAAAATATTCATTTGTTTTAAATGAAATGTAAACCATACTGTGCCAATCCCCTTTATTCTCTAAAAGTTCTTTTTACGTATTGAAATAAGTAGGCCCGTAAAAAACACATCGTATCCATGCTGTCGTCATTTAAATTTGATCTAAATTTTGTACAGATTAGACCAGCCGCTGAAAAAGCACGTACCGATTCGACACTTGTCGGACAAATGGTCAGAATTTGTGTAAATACCAAGTTTAAATATTTACCTCTAATGTTCTGTTCTTGAAAGAAGTTCATCTCTCATTTTATATTATATTCTCTAATCGTCTAGGAATATTTGGAGCATATGTTTCTAAAAGAGATTTATTAATTATATCAATTGTGCTGCGAGCAATTGATATAATTAATAAATCTCTCTTAGCTTCTCCTTCGTTGACATCATAAGAACAACGATAAAGTACCGACTTCTGTAAATTCAACTCCTGATTTTTTACCAAAAATTAAAACGCGAGTTGGCGAGGTGAACAATTATTTTGTGTACATATACACTTTACAATATAAAATTTTATATTTGTATTGTATTTTTTATTTCATGTAGGCAAGTAGCAAAATAAAAAGTTCCGGTTGAACCGGTTGAATATTTATGATGATGACGTATAGCTCACCTCTTCTATTTGCTTGCTTTTGAGCAGTGGAACCGATTGTTTGCTGTGATTTGATTTTTCATTTTCAAATATTTGAACAACATACGAAACCGCATTTTGACACATCAATTAAAAAAATATATAAACAAAATGACGCGCATGCGCCTCAAGCAAACCAATATTAATAAAATAACCACTACTATGTTTTTCCGTTTTGCTCACCTCGCGCTGTCATTTTTGGTACAAAATCGACACTCTGGTTCTGTTGGAGTGGAGAATTTTTGATTTAATTCAACAATTTTTTTATAATAACAGTTTTGCTGGTTCTGTTGAATATTCGATATTCATCGTCTTTCTCGCTTTATCATGGAGATATTATAATATATCAGAATTAGTATTCCGAGAATTAGTATTTTTACTGGCTGCAATGTTGCGATTGTAGATGCAAGTAAAAATAGTTAATCTTCTGTGAAACTTTTTTTTTTTTATTTCAGAATTTTTTATTTCTGTCCAATATAACAACATATAGATTATCTAGTAATTGTTTTATTATTTTAGTAGTCTATTCTTGTGGGATGAGACCCATTGGTTCATCTCATCTCAGCTCTGCCAGTCCTTTGATTTAAGCGGTTCAAGGAACCACTAATTCCAAAGGCTTTGTTCTTTTTAGGCGCTCTGGTCCATTGGTGCGGTGTCATGCTGCTACAGTCACAGTACATGACTTCTTGCAAATTTTTGTATTTCATCGCTGTCGTATTCCATGTTTAGGTCTCGATGGAGATTGTCATTTCTAATATACCAAGGAGCATTCACAATGCTACGTAGTACTTTGTTTTGAAATGTTTGAATGCTCTTCACTGTAGTTTTTCTTGTGCAGCCCCAAAGCTGAATACCATACGTCCAGATAGGTTTTAGGATTTGTTTATATAACAGTTTGTTGTGCGTTGTCAGTTCGGAGTTTCTTCCAATAAGCCAGTGCATTTTTCTGAATTTTAAATTCAGTTCTTGCCTTTACTTTTTAACATGCGCTTTCCACCTGAGTTTAGAGCCTAGCGTCATGCTGAGATACTTAGCATTATCTGAATATGGAATTTGTTGTGAATTCAGACTAATCGGAATATATTTTAATTTCCTATTTTTAAAGTTGATATGTGTTGATTTCGATTCGTTGAAGTGTTATTCTCCATTGTTTTGTTCAGCTATCCACTATATTAATAGCATTGTAACGCTCCTTGAGCAGTATGAATGGGTCCGGTTCACCGAACAGTAAACCATTCCTAAGAATACTGGAACGTTATAGATTTGAAAGTTACTTCATTTACTAAGGGACTCCGAAAGCGGTTTGCTTCTGCCAGCTAATGCTCAGTGGATAGGGTGGGTTTTAATTCGGAGTGTTAGTAAATCTTGCTTAACCGCCAGAAAGATGAGATTTATTTAAGGGAAAGGAAAACAAGGGATAGGATAGGACAATAGACCAGACAATGACATACCCACCAACGTTTACTCACCTTAATTTAATAAACACATTTTTATTAATCACTTGTTTTTGTTTCGCAGAATTTTTTCCAAAAGTTTAAAAAATCACTCGATCGATTTCGACTTGTTAGGTCATCATCAGGAGTATCTACTCGTAGATACTCCTGATGATGACCTAACAAGTCGAAATCGATCGAGTGATTTTTTAAACTTTTGGAAAAAATTCTGCGAAACAAAAACAAGTGATTAATAAAAATGTGTTTATTAAGTATAAGTGTGTTTCGCCAAGTGCCTACGGCAAATAGCGTAAAAAGTATGTTTACTCACCTGTTTCTGTCACATCCTCCCATTTGCCAAAAAAATTATATCATTTTAATTTATTACACTACTCACTTTGCACAGAATGCCGTATACGGCCGAGAGAAAATTTGTACAACCCATAGTGAAAACCAAAAATAAGTTTTAAGAAAAAGAAATTAAACTAAGAAAATACGAAATTTTAGTTTTGAACAAAGTAAGTATAAAAGAAAATTTATTAATCATAATTAGTAAATTCAAAAAGTTTAAATAAAAAAAAAAATTAATTTTAAACGAAAATTGATTTGTTATTGTTAGTAATGGTTAATAACACCAATACTAAAAAAAAATCTGTTAGCAAATTATTTCTAGCCGAAAATTTTCATCAAAGCATTATCTATAGCACCGAAGATAATGATTGACTATTCAAACAAAAATAAATGGACATGAAAAATCTAAAAATCATTTGCTAATCCATTGAAGGAGGAAAAACAAAATTGGATAGAATTATATATAAAAATTAGTTAAAAAAAAAAAAATATATAAATTTTACTTAAATTAAATTAACGGTGGATATTATTTGTCTAGATTTACGCGTTTATTATTAGACGTTTTATTAACCAATGGCGTCGATGATATTTTTATATTTATAGTAGTAGATGGTTTTACCTTGAGTTTCCCGCGATGCACCGGTGTATGTAGCAAGTTAAAACAACCGTAAATTTACTGATTTTGCTGTTCGGTTGTTGAACGCCAAAGCGTTTTTACAGAATATAGGATTAAAGCGCGCACATGTTTTTTTCACTAAATCCACAGGATAGTAATGTTTATAGCTTTTCACGAAATTCACGAAATAGGTTTTAGTATATTAAAGTTTACGAAATAGAATATATTTAGCTCCACTAAATTTTATAATTATAATATAAGTTTTAATAATTATAATTTAATCACTAATATAACCCAACCAACACCGCAATGTCTGTATTTGGATGGTTATTTCACTGAGCCACTGTATAATTTCGTAGTACACAACAACATACATTATTTTACTTTCATTAATGTTCGAGATTTAACATTTTGTTTTTGTTTTATTATTTCACGGATTATTTTTTTAAACTACAAGTTCCATAATATTGGAATCACTGTAATGAAATGGTGGAACTCATATTTAAATTCAAAATTTGCAATGTCTTATATTAACCACAGATTAGTTCTTATACACCAAACAAAAATTTTCCATTAGGCATTTACACAGCCTCTCATTATCGTTCTCGTACACTTTACATTATTCGCTAGAATATATTCTGTTTAATTTTTCCGGTAGATAGAACATTAAATATTTGGTAGTTTATAGTAGTTTTATTATAGGATTATTTATTAGATTTAAATTTAGTTATATATTTGTTATTAATTTATTATTATTAGAGTAATTTACAATATTTAGTCACTATTTAACAATATAATTTATAATCAATACAAATGTTCAATATATTTAAAACTAGGAATTTATCAGATTAATTTAAATTCTTTTAACTATTAAACTTTTTAATTTAGAAGATATTTAGTAAAAACAGTCGTGTTACGACCAACTCCAAAACTTAACTCCCCGAATGGCAAAAATTTTGCCTTTTTATATCTTTCTCTCATACCGTAAGCAATCGTGCGGTTCACAAGAAGAAATTATGTGACCAACAAGTTAATTATATAAACCGTAATCATTAAATCGCATCAGGGGAGTTCAACCCAAAACACTTGCATTACAGCATTTTGTAGTTTCCTGGTGGACTCAACGATACTAGCATCAGTGGTCATAACAGCTGTGTCATCAGCAAACTTTCCTATTCTAGCTTCTTCTATGTTTGGTAGATCATTTGTATACAGGAGGTATATTTCGGGGCCTAGAACACTGCCTTGTGGAACCACTGCCAATATTTTTTTCAGTATAGAGTATTCCCTGTCCTGTCTCACGCGGAAGTAACGGTCGTTGATGTAAGACTTTACCAATTCTTTCTGTGAAACTGAAACTAGATTTAAAGTCGATTAAATTTTTCCTTATGCAATTATTAACTTCATAAAATCGCTCTAGCATTGCTAAGAGACTATTCCATCGACAGTTCTGTATTGAATTCTTCTTTTATGCGTTTCTGTAGATTATCGTTTTTTGTTACACAAACATTACAACAATTTTTCTAATTTTTTCGATTAGAGGGCTAATCGCTTCATATTGAATCACAATAGCCGTAGTTATTCCGTAGTTATTTATCTCTAAACCATCTTCGTCATCTTCTATGATTTCTTCTTCGTTTTCTGAGTTTGTATCGACATAAATTATGTTTTCTTCTCCTGCATACATTTCCCTGGTATCTTTTTTTGTATACAATACTTTAATGACTACCAGCTGAATGCCGTGAGTCAAACATAGTTGATGATTACAATTAATCAAAGTGCCCACCTTCTTCATTACTGAAGCTCCGTCGGTAGTACATGAAACGATGTTATCTAAATTTAAATTGAACTGTTTTAATTTTTCTTCTAATAGTTTTACACATGGATCAGCTGTCATGGAACCGGGTACTGAGCTCCGTGGCCGTTTTCTGTAATATATTCTTCACAAATATCTACTCATCAAATGTCAAACTCAAAGCAAAAACTACTTTTTGCTTCGAAAATTCTTCAATTACTTATTTACGAACTTTATCGCCGTATTCTATTACTACTTTTTTTACCGTATGTAAAGATTTTGCAATTTCTTTATAATTTTTAGCTTTAAACAACAATCAGAGATCATAGGAAGTGGCAATTTTATTAAACGATATGTTATCCCGTGCACTTGGACGCGCAATAACGGCTGGACACGTATCATCAACTTTTTTAATAAACTAAGTTGCTATGTTAGAGCGGAAATTCAAAATTAATTCCGTGGCTGTGCTACTTCTACTACTGGTTATCGGTTAATTAATTAACGATGGACAATCTGTCTCTTTAACAAATTCATTTTGTATTGAGATTTATGGTTGCACACCACTTGTGCTGCCACCACTACATTTAATGGATTTTCCACACTTTTTCATTTTTGTCCGTGGTTCGTTTGAAATATTTCCAGATTGAATTTTTACTCATGGCTCTATACAACGGTAGTTTTAGTTATAAATACAAAATTAAATTTATAAAATATTTTTATTTACCTCGACAACGAAACAAATATCTGAACGTCTGATTGAATTCGATAAACAAAATAACAAACTTAAACAAAATTAGTTTTAATAAATTTAGAGATAGGCAGGCTCAGGAACTTATACAGGATTTAATAGTGTTTTTATATAGCGAGCTACAACAATGTTATTTTATATTGTATTTTCTAAGCACAACTATTTACGAAATAGTTGTTATTTACGAAACGAAACAAACATACACAACTACTGTGAAAACCAAAATATAAACGAAATAAAATGAATAAGATATATTCGTGAAATACAGTTAGAAGAGTAATTTCCTATATACTTATGTTAAAAATTTGATTACATTGGCGTGGATATTTTACGGGTGTACTACAAAATCTCGGTTTTCAAACCGACAAACTAGAAGAAAAGAAAACCGAAATTTTGAAAACCCGGATTTCGAAAACCGCGATTTTAAAAACCGCGATTTTGAAAACCGGGATTTTGAAAACCGCGATTTCGAAAACCTAGTATGTCGGTTTTCAAAATCCCGGTTTCAAAATCTCGGTTTTCAAAATCCCGGTTTTCAAAATCGCGGGTTTCAAAATCCCGCTTTTCAAAATCGCGGTTTTCGAAATCGCGGTTTTCAAAATTCCGGTTTTCAAAATCGCGGTTTTTAAAATCGCGGTTTTCGAAATCCGGGTTTTCAAAATTTCGGTTTTCTTTTCTTCTAGTTTCACAAAATAATTAATAAAGTTTTTTAATTGCAAGATTTGGGACTGTCAACATTTTGTAATTGCAACATTTTATAGTTGGAAGATTAATAAACACAGCAATATTTTGTTAATGCAATAATTGTAGAGGCTGGCTGCTTCGATAACTCTCACGGGCACTTAGCCCTCCATTAAAATTCCATCCCTATTAGCCATTTTCTAGAACTTTATCGAACTTTATCGAAAACTCATTTTTGAATTTTGTCAAAAAATCATTTAACAGTCCCATTTCCCCGCATGCCAAATTTTAAAATCTCAAACCGGGATTTCCTAAAAATCGGGTTTTACAAAACCGGGATTTTGAAAACCGAGATTTTGAAACCGAGATTTTGAAAACCGGGATTTTGAAAACCGAGATTTAGATAAAAACCGTGATTTTGAAAAACGAGATTTCGTTACACACCCATATTTTACATTTGTTGCAGAGGCATAGGATTTGTTAATTTATAAAAAAAATTAAAATAACTACTAAAATTAAAAAATATCGAAATTTTTTTGCTCTTGCCGAAATACCGACAAAAGAAATTAATTAGCCGATAATTTTATGGTAAATTTACCGGTAAACCGGTAAATCGAGAGCAAAGGGTTAAGTTGTTTCTCCATTTGGTTTAATTCAAATTTCGTTTTGAGAAATTCTGAAAGTGGTTATTTTATTGAAAATTTAAGGAATCAAATTGTTTTTATACTTACATATATAAACTCGTTCATTTGCACGTATAAATTTTCAATTTGAAAATTAAATTAATTTCAAGTCAGCCTACCTGGCGATCAATCTCTTTAAATAAATGTGAGTTATGGCGGTTCTAAAAAGACAAATTTGAGACTGGTTTGCAAGTAACATATTTAACTCTAGAGAGATCAATAAACAATTCTTATCTGTTTTAAATATAAAACATATTTTGTAAAGTAAACACTAAATACAATAAAAATGTTTATTAGAACGTGTGTCTCTACATCAATTGAACTGAATTCTTAATACGAGGACCAAATGTTTCTAAAATTACCCTTAATAATCATAACAACAATTGTATATATTATTATAATGACGATGTTACTTTTAACAACAATAAACCTCTCGGTGCATGTTTACCTCGTTTCCATCTTACCGTTTAATCTTATAATTATAATACAAATGCATGTGTCACCGCTTTAATATTTGTCACGTTTGTAATGTAAAGATGCATTTTTATTTCACGTTACGAGTAAAATAATTTCAATGGGCCTTTTTCTGTTTCTGAAGAACTATGCGAACTGATATAAGAGTTTGTAGTTTGTACCGCGCGATGTTTAATATGTTTAAGTATATGTAGCGTAAAGAGCGAAGAATAACTTAAAAGGTCGTTCACAGGGCAATACGAGTAGATAATTAATTTATATTACAAGGAAGATATGTGGTTGAACACAGAATTGTTTATGACGAATTAGAGTGTCAAATGTTAGAAATTTAATATAAATAATAAATTATTATTTTTAAATATTTAGTTTGTATTCAATTAAATATAATTTCAGGGGATTATGTTTCATATCTTGTTACATAATTATAGCTGTATGCAGCGGAATAAACATGTATAATAAACATGGATTCTCTTTATGATACAGGGAAAAATTAGATGTTATAGAAGTTAAGATACGCAGATACCCACATTATGTAACCACAAACTAGTTCAGCACTACAATAAAAAGTAAAAGTATTATGTATTTTCGTCCAAAATGTAGTATTTTAAATTTAAGGGTGGGGAACACTTATTATTTTTCAATCGTCTTCCATCTTCTAAGCTGTGACTCGCTTCTATACTCAACAAAACACTTGCCACTATACTATTAAAAAGGAGAAACTAATTGATAATGATAAACAGAACATTTAAGCTAGAAGTATGCATATAAAGGAGCGGTTTATATACCTTTCAATCAAAACCTCCCGAAATAAGGCGATTATAAAGTAATAATTTTATATTTTTTTCCAATTGATCAACTGATAAAATGCTTATTTTGTTACGATTATAAAATTTAAAATTTATGTTATTAAACAAAATAAAATATGTAAATAGAAAATGCGAGATATTTAAATTTATTGATATAAATAAAAAAGGGGTGGCTGAGTCATCATTATTTTTCCGATTTCAAATTCAAGTAGAAAACGATTCTCGCATTTGTAATTCTTTCGCAACGGGGAAAGTTTTCTTTTCAGGTTTTTATTACGGAAATCTAGATAAATATTTACATTGATTTGTTTTAGGGTTCGAGTCAACCAACCTCTACATGAGTGTACTATATGTATTCGTCATATTACAAAAAAAAACAACAAATATAAATTACTCTATTTAATATGAATATTACCTCGCTCTAGTCCAGATTAAGCACGTATATTTTGGGCATTCGTCCTATTTTATATCACCTTCCGTTTTGGTAGTTTACCAAGGAGTCTACAATTTTTTTTATTACGAAAACTTCATTTTATACAAAAATATTAAATACAACACATATTTCGCTTCAAAACCAATTGGGATCTCTTCCAAACACAGTTAACAGAAAGAATTAGTCTGCAGAGCCCAATACAGGAATCAGCCGAAATAGAAGACGAACTAGATAAACTCATCCATAATATCCAAAGTGCTGCGTGGGAAAACACTCTTAATAATAGTAAGGAAATGAAGCGCAATACTAGCTATCCAGAGGAAGTGAGAGAACTTCTTAAAAATAAAAGAAAAGCACGGAAGTATTGGAAAAAATATCGAACCACGGAAAATAAGAGGGTGTTTAACCATTTGTATAAAAAATTAAAATACCTAATAAAAGACATTAAAAAAAAGACCCACACTTCCTCCAATTAAAAATAATGAAAATTGGACCCAAAATGCTAAACAAAAAGCAGATTGGTTTGCAAATCACCTTGAAGAAACATTTCAACCTTACCCCAAACAAACGGAAGAAAACAATATCACCCCGATAAATAAACAGGATGAACTAAAAATTACACTTGCAACATTGAAAGAACTAAAATGGGAAATCAAGAATAATCTGAATGCGTATAAGGCTCCAGGATATGATCTTATAACGGGTCAGATAATAAAAGTGTTACCGGAGAAAGCGTCGAGGAAACTAGTATATATATAATTAATGCAGCATTTCAACTAAGATATGTACCAAGACAATGGAAAGTTGCAGAAGTAATTATAATACTTAAGCCGAACAAACCTCCGAATGATAAAGCCTCATATAGGCTAATTTCTCTACTACCAACATTATCGAAATTATTTGAAAGGGTTAAAATTCTAAAGGAATCTTATCCCCTCACATCAGTTTGGATTTAGGGAAAAACATTTTACGATAGAACAAGTACATCGAATTACTGATGTAATCGAGAAATCACTATGTGGTTGGGCCAATCCTCTAGCTACTATATACTAGAGATATACCAACTGCAAAAGCAACAATGGCGACTTTTGCCGATGACACCGACACACTTGCAACAGCAAAGAACATCAATGACTCCACTAGTAAATTACAGAAGGCTACTAACCAGAAATGTAATTGGACAAAGAAATGGTGAATCAAATTAAATGAAGCAAAATCAATCCAAGTCAACTTTACAAATCTAAAAGTTAATCATATTCCAATAATGATAAACTCGATAGTAGTACCGCATGCAAACACTGCTAAATATCTCGGCATAACTTTAGATGCTAAACTTAGATGGAAGGAACACATAAAAAAGAAGAGAGAAGAACTAAACATAAAATTTAGAAAAATACATTGGCTCTTAGGGAGACAATCTGAACTAGCGAGCTGGGGTTGTGCTAAGAAAACAAATATCAAAATCATACAAACAGTTCAAAATAAAATCCTGCGATGTATTGTTAATGCACCGTGGTACATTCGAAACGACAACCTCCATCGAGATCTAAAGATCGAGCTTGTCGCGGATGAAATTAAGCATCGCATGAACAAAAACACCTACAACGTCTGCACCTGCATGAAAATCTGGACATACGCTGTATGCTGACTACTACTCAAACAAGAAGATTGCAAAGAACAAACCCCTGCACTTATCGCGATCAGGAGATCAGTAGACTTACTGTGGCGAAAAATCTGAGGAGTTAAACGAAACTGGGGATAATCACTTGATTACGCCGACTAATCAAAATACCTTATTATGCAATGTAAATTACTAAATAGGTGCAAGGGTCGGTGCCAAAGTGGTCAACATGCTTGCTCCAGCGACCGGAGGTCCCGGGTTCGATTCCCGGTGGTGACAAGGAAAAAATTTCACGGCTGGTTTAGGATCAATGAATTAATCACTCATTATCCGAAATGAAAATATGATTATGAAACCTCATTTGAGGCGGCCAAGTCCCTTGATGGGATTATAGTGCCAGAGAGAGAGAAAGGTGCAAGACTCAGTCGTAATATAAATAAATAAATAAAAATTTAAAAAAAAACAAAAAAACATATTTCGCTGATCGTAGTTTTCTCCTCACTCAATAAAACTAATAAAATAGGAAAACCAAAAACCTATCGGATCTACTACCGCAAGTAACCAGGTTGATATTATGTTTGGCTTTGAAGGCTATAAAAGTAAAATTTGATAAAACCATGTGTAAGAAGTTTCATGTTTTTCTATATGGAGAGGTTGTTGTGGCGGAATGTCTATATTTATTTCATGCTTAAGATATATTAAGAAGCAAAACAAAAATTTGAATGATAATAAATATATTAATTATTACACTGGCATCTCCCATAAATTGGCAGGCCCCAGTGTTTCTAGCCGAAATTTTCGAATGTGGCTTTCATAGAAGCTTTTTCGTTTTTGGCAGATAATTTGAATTATATATGTATCTTTGAAATAAATTTTTCTTAACAAAACTCATTATTTCATTTAGTTTTTCTAAAATTTAATTTTCGATCGTTTTGTTTTTTATCATTTTTTCGTGAAAGCTATATAATTTTAAAAATATTAGCAAAAAAACGAAACATCTGCTATGGAAACTAACACTTTCGGTGGACCAATTTTGATCAAATATCACTAGTACCTCCCAATTTATGTAAAAGCTTAAGTATGAAGTTTCATCCTGATTGATCGGGATCCATCTGCGTTGTACCGCAGCCGTATTTTTTTTTTAAATTCAGTATTTTGTCAAGCCTTAAATTCTCCTTAAATTTTTTAAAACTGATGATGAGTTTAGCACAAGTTTATTTTAGAATGTTTTAGTTCGCACTATACAAAATATTTTCAAAATACGGAAAATTCTCCTAAAATCATAATGATCTCCCAATTTATGGAAACACCTTAAGTATAAGTTTCATCCCGATCAGTCAGAAATAGATATTTCTCAGGACTCAAATAAAGTAGTTTTTTAAAGGTCGAGGTCAAAATTGTTCATGATTACTATACTTGATTACTTTGTTTTACGTAATCAAAAAGTATAGTAATCATGAACATTTTGGACCTCAAGATTTTTGCACATATCACCAAAGTTACAAAAGGTGTCTTTTAAAAAGTTTTCTGCATGTGTATACGATTTTTTCATATATACGATTTTTTCATAAATCGGGAGTTCCCAGTGATTTTTGGCCGAAAACTGTCTACTGGAAGTGGCATCTTCCAGAAGTGCTTTGTAATTTTATGAAAATACTTTGAAAATAAATCCTATGAGAAAAACGGATATGAACTAAGAGAGTCTAAATTAAACTTGCAACAATATCGGCCTACGTTTACCAAAATTTAACCAGGAATGACGATTTTTGGCATTATTAAATTGTTTTTCAACATAAATTCGACTTTTTTTACAGCCCATACGAATTGATTGATCGGGATGAAACTTAACACTTACGCTTTTTCATAGATTGGGAAGTGTCACTGATGTTTGGATGAAATTGGTACCCAAGAGTTTTTTCGGTTTTTGCAACTATTTTGAAAAGTATATCATTTATATGCCCATCCGCTATCTAATTTTAATTTATTGCACTCGTTTATCCAATCGCTTTTAGTATCGTTTTTATTGAGAAAATTAACACGGAGACAAGTAAATTATCTATCAAGGGAGAAAAATTGTACAGTATTGCTCGAGTGAAGAAAATACCGGTAGGTGTTAATGAGCATGAGTAATAATAGGCGCTTACTCCTCAGTTATATACAATATTTTATATTTTTCCACGATTTCAATTTTAGTAAAAATAATATGTTTTTATCAAGAAGTTTGTAGTAATTATATTTTTCTTACATAAAATAGACCGACAAGAAATTCTTATATTGGTAACGAGTTTTCATTGAGCATTCGGCTTTTATGCTTTGTTCATAACATCGGGAAAAATTACCATGGTATTGATAACCATGCTCTACACCAATGAAATCGCTTCAAAATATAAAAACTCCGCCTACTTTTTTCATACTCGAGTTGAAATTTTTCTTACTTCAATACCATGGTACAAATACCAGGCTATTTCCCGATGTTATGAACAAAGCATTAAAAACAATTTCAGCTGTATTGCATTGGAAATTAAAAGCTGTGTTGCTTTCGTAAATCCCGCTTAGCATAACTTTTGAATCTGAAAGCAACAACTTTTGGTTTTAACTTTTTTGGTGTATTTTAATTTTTCATTTTATTAATATATATTTTAGTTTTTTTTATTTTATGAAAAGAACAAATTAAATTCGATATTTTGCTGTCAAATAACAAATGCCAAATGTCTTTTTTTACAACAAGATGAGAATCCTTCGAAAACAAAAATAGAAAAAATAACCGCCTTGCGGTAAACACCATAACCATTAAATGGTTATATTTCCCTAAATCTACAAATTTTTTGATTTACATTAACGGCGATTCGGCTTTACAGAATGCAATTGTTGTTGTAATCTTTTTCGGCTTTGCGAAGCAAAGCACCTAAAGTAATCGAGGCCAGTTTTGAATTTAGCTGTGTTTGTTTATACATAGAAATCCCATAACAAAAAATGATTATTCGTCATAATCGGTCTTTTTATCGGTAGTAACTAAATTCTAGTTGAATTTAAGTAAATTTCAAAAAAGTTTAAGTTTACATAAATCGAATTCAAGTTACAATTACTACAAGAAAAAACAGCCAACCATGTGATGAATAAAATAAAGCTAAATTTAAAACTCTCTTTCTCTCTCTCTTTGGCACTATATCCCATCAAATGAGGTTTCATAATCATATTTTCATTTCGGATAACGAGTGATTAATTCATTGATCCTAAACCAGCCATGAAATATTTTCCTTGTCACCACTGGAAATCGGACCCGGGACCTCCGGTCACTGGAGCAAGCATGCTGACCACATTACTACCGGGCCGGCTAATTCAAAACTGGCCTAGATTATTTTATTTCCCATAACAATATAGCTTTTGTATGCAACTTATTAGGTTTTTTTAATTAGATATCTACTAACCCATCTACTTTAGTTCCTAGGTTTAAAAATACATCATTATTTACTTATGTTTGTTCTATGATGAATTTTACTCGATTTTTAAATAAATAACGAGTAGTTTTTGGTCGCAGGAGTAGAAACATGTTCTAACTGTAAGCCGAATTCCGTTCTTATTCAATTTTTATATTTGTTAATGTGTTTCGTAATAATTGAAAATTTGTATCTGTAAACTAGTCCTTTAAATGTTAAAGATTTTATTCTAATTCCTTTTTAACAGCATTCTGTTGTTTTTTCTGGTGCTAGAAAGATATTAAACTGGCTTTTTGAATCATTAAGCGTTTCCTTAAATGAACTTTCAAAAATTCACGATTGCACTGAGGATGCAATTCTCTATTTCATTCAAATAGTAGTTTTTCACTACGCCAAAAACATGCAATAGAATATTTCTTTAATGTAAAAAATTGTTCAAACATGTACGTAGTCAAGAAAATCTAGTAGTTTTCAAAACAAAAATTTAGCCAACGCTAGTAGATTAAAGCCAGTAAGTATAAGTTTTCGTTTCAACTTTTTCACGGGAGGCGAATTATTACCACAGATAATAAAAACCATTTTTTATGAATAAATCAGTGGCTTGTATATTAAAATCAATTATATTGGGGACATGAGGATGTTTGTGCAACATTAGCAAATTATCAAATAGGTAGCTTTCGTGATTGTTACTCGTAACGTAATAAAATTGGAAAGTAGAAAGAGGAATATAAAATATCGATTATGTTAAACCACGAAAACCTTTGAATATAATAATAGAATCGTACATTTCAAAGAATGTTATTTAAGTAGCATTAAAGAAAATGTATTTTCCGTTTACCACAAGTTCTTGTAATGCATCTCAACAAAGTTTTTTCTTTACCCACCATCATTGTGAGATTTGTGACTAAATATTAGGTTTTACTTATTCTTTACGTAAAGTTAAACCCCAAAAATATCTATGTATTTTTATATTGTGTATTATAGTGTGAGTCGATTTAATTAAAGAAAAATGTAGAATCTAAAAAATAAATTTTCATTCATATTCTGTCAGTCAGTATACATTATTTTATTGTGGCGGAGGCATGGTTATGATGTAGTGCTTGCTAAGTATTTAGTAACGACTAGTAAATACGAGTATAAAGTTAGTTTAGTTAGTTAATGTTATTAGATGAACTTTATGAACATATAAATATATAAAGTGTCTACTATAATAAAATAATTTATCGTTACTTAATTATTTAATTAGCAACATAGAGAATAATTGAATTAAAGTGAAATTATTAAAATAAGTCGAGTTGATGAATAATACAAAATATTTGTGCTGTTTGGATTGTCGTTGTATTATTTCCTGAACGCAATTAGTGTGAATTTTATTCTAAATTCTATGAATTTTTGAAGTGAGAATTAAAAAAAAAAATATATATAAAATCGTTTGGTTTAATTTGAAATTTTTTGTGTTCTTTTATTTTTGTGGTTTTCATAAACAAAAGTTTAATAATAATTTTATAGCGCTCAGAAAATGTTGCTATACGATTAAATACCAACAAAAACAAAAAAAAAACGAAAATAAATAATCAATGTGAATATTGATTTACTTAAATCAACAAAAAGTGATTTCTACATTTTATATCAAACTGAATTAGAAATATAAAATCATTGTGCGCGTAACGATTAAACTTTTGCTTCCAAATTTTTGCACTCGATTATATCTCGTTTTATAAAAAAGAATTGCACACTAAAATACAAATCTACTAAAATTTTACAAACGAAATCTATATCTACTATATTTAAGGTATGTTTGATTACACATTTTTCTTCACAGTAAAAATTCTTTGAGATACGAAGTATACTGATAAGAAAGTAACATACTAGACATTGAATTCAATTTTTAAATTAATTGAATAAAAATTGTTGAGTGCTCGAGCATTATACATTTACACCTACTTAAATTTTTATTTTTTGTTATTGTACTTACATAAGTACATTTATATTATATACACAAATTGATTAATTTGAAACAAGTGAAATGGCGATTTGTTATGTTAGTACTTTTATTTGAGATTACTGATTATTTTAAAAATTATTATTACACTCCTTTAAAAGTACGCGATCAAGGTAGGGCCGCTGATTTTGATAATCCTATACTTGTATAATATTACAAGATTATTGCTGATTTTTAATCAACTCACCGCTAACTGAGTAGTAGAAGTGTCGAAACCTAAAAAGATACGAGTAAGCGGAGTACATGGCTCGAAATTTGGAAGTAGGTGCAGCCTTAATTTTTCATTTCTCTTAATCAAGTAAAGTAAGGTATGTACAATAAAGCAAGATTGATGATTTGTGATTTTACTGAAGTAAAAATTTAATACATCCCAGATTTCACTTAACTAGACCCGTTCGGATAATTTTAAAGTTTGCATAACCATTTTTATTCAAAACATTAAATATATGTATTTTCCTTTTCAACTCAATGTGATCTAAATTATAGCCCAGGAAATATGATTGAATTTGTTTGCAACCAGAAAGTTAAATTTTCTCAACTCAGAAAATTAAAATTTTTGAGTGGATTACGAGGATTATTAAAATGCGCCAATTTTATTCTTGTTAAACGATGCATATTTTCCCACACCAATGAATAAAATAGACTCTGGATTTGGCATCTGATAACTATAGATGTAGTAATACACTGAGATAATTCAAAATTAAATTTTGTTTTTTGTAGTAGATACGATTACTTAAAATACCTATACCACCGGAACTTACAACCCGGTATTAATTTAAATCTATTCCGGTACGACTTTTGGTATTACCTGTTTATACAGTTCTAATTTTATTTCGTGATCCTGTGATTCTAATAAGATACTAATTTACGTAAAAGTTTTGGCCTGAATGCAATTATGCATTTATGAAAATACGTTAAATAAATGTATCATTTTTTTGGTTATGAATAAAAATGCCTCGAAATTTGTATACGTACAAAGAAACTTGCCATAATGTCCAATTTAAAAGTTTCATAGATTCGTTATAAGAATGATTTGAATTTTCATTTAAATGAATGATTTATTGTTTCTTTGTGAATTAGTCAGAATTTTACTACCAACTCTATGAATAAATATCCTATTTCCTAACCCTATAAGTATATGCCCTAGAGTTTCTTTTTACGTGATAATGAGCATTCTCTTCCAAAATATGCTCCGCATTCCTTCAATATGGGTAAAATTTTTGAATAAGGGTAGATTGTACTGATGTTCCGAAATCAAAACGCACCTCTAATTAAATGATACGTGCGTCATGACAAAAATACACGAAAAATTCAGTTCATAGTATTTGATGGACAAAGGCTTAACCGATTTTAACGATTGGAGGCCCTAATAACTTGAATTTAAATTCTGAAGGTATCATTTCAGTCTTCCATTAAGTTTAACGAAAACTATTACAAAGAAATTGCTATAAAATACTCAATTAGAAAATTTGCGGTTCCGAATTTGTGAATTGGGAGAGAACTCTTCATTTATAGCATATAGACAAAAATCCAACACACATCGTTTTTTGTCATATGTCTCGGTTCCCTTATACGGGTTCATTATTGTTGTTACAAAGCAATTCAATCACATTGTTGTTATGGTCCATTTTATAATATCAATGCATTTATTATATCATCATAATGAATGAATGAATAATTTTCCATTCAATTATCAGAATATTTGTGAATGGGTGCCTACGATTAATTAATTTTAATAAAATATTTGCAAGTGATTATTATTAGAATGTATTTTAAATAGTTTTGTATACAAAAAATCTAACCAACTTGTCGTTAATAACGTTTAACTAATAATTTATACAGTTATGTTATCAACTTTCCAAAAATTTCTTAATTAATTATTTAAGCCTTGAGTTTTTATCTTACTGTAGTGGACTATAAAACCAAAAATATTAGATATCTTTTAGAACAGACATATAATATTATGTACAACAGCAATAATGTGTAATTACTTCTAGGTTTATTAACAATATCAAAATTTTGAGATACCAAAAAAATATTTGTATAATCATTTTAGAGAATATTAGATGTCAGTTCATAAACGAAATTACAACAAGAAACAATTGCACTAATGCAATTTTTACTGTACTTGAAATTATAAATTATGTATTATGATGAACTACACAAGTCATACTTCAAATAATAAAACTAGCGCGGTGCCAAATTTGACACTAAATCGTGGTAAAATGCCGATGCGCGGAGATAGGTGTGAAATTCTTTATTAAACATTGTACTTATGTCATATATCGACCTTGGAATAAACTGCAGTAAAGGATGGGCAACTGGGACTAAGGCAAACTTATTTCAATATAATTCTGTATCTAACGTTAGTATATTTACCGCAATACCTGTGGTTAATATGTAGAACATTTACGAGTAAGTAAAAATGTATACGAATTTTTAACAATAAAATATTTTTTTTCTATTCTATGCGAAATATGATCACATTTTTTATGAGATTTGCGGATGTACAGATGTAAAATGTGAATATAAATTGTACACGCATTGTTAGCTTCATATTAAATTTCAATGTATGAATGTGGAGCGTAGTAAAATATGTACATATTATAAACGAAAGTCCAGTGTTTGGATTTTATCCTATATGGTGGGTCAAGACTCGAGATTGTCTCCCGGAAAAATATTATATTTACTAAGAATAATTTGCACTATTCGAACAGTATAACCTTAAAATTTAATTACAATTTGGCGTGAAGTACGTCAACATACATTAGATAATGCTTATCAGATAAGAAGTGACATTTAAGTAATTAGTGCTGAATGTTCATTAAAAAAATGATAAGTTTGAAAACGATTTTAAAGTTGGCAAGTTGTTTTTAAGTGTTGGGCCGAGTAATATTCCAATTATAACTGAATTCTCTTCACTATTCCAAAATGAGTAGTGATGGTGACTAGCATGGTAGGTATATTTTTACTACTATAGTGCTCAATCAATTTATCGACCCTATTTAATATCCTAACTGTTATGAGTCAATGGTGATTTGCACTTTACATACTCGTACATATATTCGTATGAACACAAACATACAATATATAACTTTTATTGACAGTATGTCATTTTCATACCCGCCCCGCTGTATTAACCTGTGCTCTAGTTACAATTTTATAATAGTTTATAAGTCATTGATTAAACAAAATACATTAAGTATTTATTTTACATTTGAGTGGAATCAATCGTCACAAGGCGCGATTCAAATTATTATTATATTAAAACTTAAATATTATTATATTAAATATTTGACACTTTTGAACCTTCAACCATTTTCTGTAAGAAGTAACTAGAAGTAAGTAACTAGAAATGTATATCTGCGGAAAAGAATTTTTAATTGAAATCTAAGGAGTTGAGTTAAGAAATTGCTCACCAAAGTTAACCGAAAGTTAGATGTACTTGTAACCAAAAACTATTTAATTTGTCTAAATATTTGTTTGATTTTAGTAAGCATTTCCTCGGAACTATATACTCTTAGAATAAAACTATACTTCCAATTATCGCAGTTATAGCTAATCGGATAAATTACATTTTATAAATTTTTGTACATTGTTAATTTGACGCTATTCACAAAGTGTATCTAAAATTTGACTGCAACACGATAAGCGGTACTATAACTCTCAACTAATTGACAATTTAATTTTATGTATGATCTGTTCATAAAGATAATAAGGCAAAGACAATAATATAATAAAACCCTTTTCTTGAGATAACGAATATGTATATACATGTGCCCGCCAAAGTTTGAGGCACCCTAGGCGGCTCGTTTATTATCTTATTTTTTAAGAACGAATTAAAAAATAATGAAAATGGAATCATTATCAAAATAGTATCATACGTCAAATGAATAAAAAAAAGTTTTGTAATAAATATTTAGCCAGGTACAATTAAACTTCAACCAAATACATTAGATTTAAGCCCAATAAACACAACCAATTTTGATTCTATAATTAATTATGTATGGTTTTAGATATTTCAAATTATTGTGGATCATTAGGTATTTCAAGTTATTCTCATAATATAATAATATAATATTATTTTGATATCCGTATGGTGCTAGTAGCAGCCCTAGATCATTGGAGAATGTCCGGTAATAAGAAAATAAACACTTAATTATATTTAATAGATGAGAGGCAAGTTAACATTTTTGATCTGAATAAAGTCAAAATTCTAACTTGGCACACACACACACACAAACTAAGTAAAGAGATTAATAAAACGGGTTTTATTATTTAGCATAATGTACTTCTCACGGCGTGGATACTTCGAATTTCTGTTTAGATTACAAAAATGCGATAAACTTTCACATGGGGCTTTAATCTAATGCTAAATTAAATAACGTCCATCTGTTTCTGTTCTCACATTTAAAAATATGTATTATATCCCTTTTGTGATTTACTAACACAATTGTGCGAGTACGGCAAAAGTACCATGTCAAAATTTTTTTTTGTATGTGTTTTGAACCAACCTACACATTTGCGCATTCCTTTCAAACTACAACTATACGTACAATTGTGTTGGTTGTATTTCAAATCAAGCGTAATTTTTTATCAAAAACGCCATTACATACTATGAATTTTTACTCACACATTTGTGTGGTTTGGACTTTAATTAAGCCATTTTTTTATTTTTTTGGTTGAAAAAGGGATATCCGTCGTTTACAAGAAGGAGTACGGTTATTTAGCGTGGTATAACAACACCACGTATAATATTTTGATATTTGCAATTAAAGCAAAAATAAATGAGGGTCAATTTAAGGGTGGTGAAAAACATTTAATACATAGCCATGGCTGTTGCTATAATTACCCAGTCATACACACACAGACACACACATCCAGGCCGTGTACTATTTTTATATAGATTTTATTATTATAAATATATTTCACAGTAGAACAATTAATTTTTTTTATTTTTACTCTTATCAATGACCTTTATTTAAATATAATAATTGTACGAGTACATAATGTTTTGAATATAATCATTATCAGTTGTCTGACATTTTGTATGTATAAAGATTATATTGTAAAGGAGAGCAACCAGATTATCTGCAAGTACAATTTTTTTTGAACAAATTTTAATTCAATGTTTCATATATATATATTTTCAGGGGCACTATAATCTTGGACATACAATCACAGATGCAACAGAGATACAATATCGTGGCCCAAATGTATCTAGCACGCAGCAAAAATCTAGAGTTTCATCGATAAACATCAACAGTAATACCACCGATATGGCAATGTCATCTGATAAAATGAGAATTTCACGTCGAGTCGGAATCGGATTAGATGCTGGAATATGCTTATTATGCAAGTATTTATTTTATTTTATATACATTAAACCTAATGGTTTAGGGTTAAATTGAAACTGCATACGCAAGATAGATATAATAAGGGGGTTCGGTATGTATGTGTATATTAATACATTATAAACAATGTACTCTACCCCTCCTTCTTGATATTATTTCGGTTTGTCGCATTGATTGATCACCATAATAGATCGATTATAAATTATATTTTCAATGTTTTTCATTTCTTATAGATGTAAGGACTATTCACATAAAAACTGAAATAATATTGTTAATTTTTTTAACATTTTTAAAACGCTTTGTATTTCATTGCATTAAGATCATAAAGATCAAATCAATTATTATTCATCCCTAGGGAAAATATAAATACTTATGTGTATGTGGAGTAATAGGTACAAGCAGTTTTATGAAATATGCGGGATATTAAACCGTTAACATGTTTTTTTAATTATTTTTTCATTTACATAATATTCTTAATTATTTCTTGATGATGCATTGAGTTTGTAATTAACACTTATAATATGAAAATGTACATACATTTAAATTTAAATGATTTTATTATTTTCGGTTTGAACATGTTATTATTTCCAATGAAGACTTGAAAATTACCTTTTCGGTTTATTCTCGTATTTCGATTTTTGACGGAAATGGTGATATGCAGTTGTAACGAAAATATGTTATGAGTTCTTCAGATTTGTCGAGATTTGTGCATTATAATTCCAGTAACTACATCTAAAATCCGCAAAGACGACCGCTTATCAACGACATGAATGTTAGTCTTTTATTCGATGCTTTACTTGAATTGTTCACACTTTCAAGTATTTTACTTTTTTATTTTCACAATATTTAAAATGATTCCAATTAGAAAACACAACGAATCTAATAGCATTTTACTTCTAAAATCTACTAAGTTTTCATCAGTGGAAACGACTAACAATCTTCAAAATACAGTTCTAAGTGTGCTGTACCTTCCAAATCTACTTCTTTTGTTGTGTTCGCAAAATTGCCAGAAGATGGTTCTTACCGAAAAAGTCGGAATATTCGGAAAATCGAAAAATGGTGTTTTTCAGTTGAGAATGGCTGAACCGATTTGGCTCAATCTTTTTTTGTTGTGTTCGCAATTGCCAGGAGATGGTTTTAACGACAGAAAATTTTCAAAAAAGTTGAAAAATTCGAAAAATTGAAAAATGATGTTATTTAGTTGAGAACAGCTGAACCAATTTGGCACAATCTTTTTTGTTGTGTTCGCAATTGCCAGAAGATGGTTCGAAAGAACACTTTGGGAAAACCCACCGGAAAAGTCGAAAAATTTTGAAAACCGAAAAATGATGTTGAATATGAAATTTTTCAAATCAAATTGGTGATGATTTGACTAATCATTTTAATTTGACTTCACTTTAGTTTGATTAATCATTTGGCTAATTAATTTAAACAAAAACTCAGGACGCTAATGGACTTCATCATTAAGCAGATGGTTTTTGGACAGCCACATTGTTGGATGTACTCAGTAGAGTGGCAGAAGCATGGATTACCACGTGCTCACATTCTGCTGCGGTTAATTGAACAAATCGGACCAGATCAAACCGATTCATTCATCAGCACCGAAATAAAAGATCTAGAAGCCGACCCGGAATTGTTCGCGGTAGTCGCAACAAACATGATTTACGGCCCGTGCGGAGATCACAATCCAGTTTCACCGTGTATTGCCGTTGGGAAATGCACAAAACAATATCCGCGCCCGTTGCTGGCATACACAATTAGTAGAACCGACTGTTATCCACTATATTAAGATTGGCACAGCGAACGAGCGATTTTGGCAGCAAAAAACAAGGATGTAAACATTCTGAATTACTTGATTCAAAACCAAATCGATTTAATTTCACTCGAATAAAATACATTGAACTCTTTTGAATTCTAACTGACTACAATTTATTTCCACATTGAGGGGGAAATCGAAAAACAATTATATTTTCGATAGATGCCTGAGTTTGAATCGAGATTTCATTCACTTTTCAACACATTAGTGTTCAATTCGATGAAAAAGAGAATGGCATGTCCACTCAATTCAATCATCTATTGAAAATCGAGTTGAGTTGTTTGATTTTTTTTTCTCATCAAAATCAATTTTCGTGAATGACAAAAGTATTTGCTCGGAGCGAAGCAATTTGGGGCAGAACGAAAGCCGGGTCAGCTAGTAATATATAAATATTTGTGGTTACACTTTTTTTGAAGCGGAAGTCTCAAAAATTCTCTTAATATATGGTTAATCAACAACCAGCTATATTTATTTGGATAAAGCACTTGAAAACTACAAAATACAGCTAATAAAACTACTATTAACTTATTAACTATACTGTTAACAAATATTTCTTAGTTTTATTTATATTTTACTTAATCGTGGGCATTTACTAAACTATACTAAACTACCAAATCAATTTCTGGTTTAATGATTGCCTTTCAACTCAAATTACTTCAAATTACCACCAAACGAAATTTTACTAATTAACTGCACATCTATAACATGATTAGATAGGATTTTAACAACATTCATAACCTAACAAATAGTTTGAAATATATACCTCTAAGCACAGAATAACTATAGAAACGTTATAACGCTGTATTTGTATGGAAAAATATCGACTCATTGTTTGTTCTTCGCTCACGAAAGGTAGGAAAAAATTCGATTATTTTTGAATATTTTAGTTTTCAATAAACAATTATGCACGCATAATGAAGTTTTGACAGTATATTTTAAAAATGATTTAAAATAAAATCACCTCTGTATTTATAAACATTCATATTTAAAATATTATGTTCCTATAAAAAATTTAAGGTAGGGTAACAATGTTTTGGTCTATATACGCAATGACCGTTCTGTGGCACTATTCTGGAAATTGGGAATTGGGAAAAATATTTTAAGTCGAGTTCACGTATGCTATCCAAAATGATTCGCGAATCAAAAGTCAATCAAATCATTAGAAACATATACAAATTTCCCCACCGATGGAATGATTTTAACTTTGGGCAAATTTTGATCGCAAGCATCCAACATAATAAAAAATAAATAAATTATAAGCTATAATGGCGCTCATTGATTGGCTTGATTCGTGAAACAATTTTTGATCGCATACGTGAACCTGCCTTTAATATCATTTTTGTCTAAATTATATTTTTCTGGCCTAACGCCTTTACTCTCCACCTGCCATTAACATCAAGTTATAACATTAATTTTCGAACAGTTGCACGTGGAGACTCAAATTTGCAGCTGGTTCACATATGTCGTACAAACATTTTCTGCCGAGATGTCTAAACTATCTTGTATACCAGATACTGACCAGATGACTTGATTATTATTCGTATTTGTTTAAGTAACGGTTTTTCAACCAACAAAACTAAAAAAATGGCTAAATTAAAGTCCAAACCACACAAAAGTGTGAGTAAAAAATCATAGTATGTAATGGCGTTTTTGATAAAAAATTTTGCTTGATTTGAAGTACAACCAACACAATTGTGTGTATAGTTATAGTGTTTTTTTTCGGACGAAATAAGTTTGAAAGGAATGCGCAAATGTGTAAGTTGGTTCAAAACACATACAAAAATAAATTTTTGACATGGTACTTTTGCCGTACTCGCACAATTGTGTTAGTAAATCACAAAAGGGTTATATTAGTGTATTGACGTTTTTGTATTTTTCAAAACGGCAATTTCATTTTTCTGTGTGTGAATAAAGAATTAGTTTGTGTTTTATTAAAGTGCTTGGAAAATTTTTTGAAATTTTTATATTATATATATTGTCTTATATACTTAATTTAATTGTGACAATGAGTTCAAAACAGGAAGTATTAAAACTTATTGAATTGTATAGAGGCAATGAATGTCTCTGGAACATCAATTCGAAATTGTTTAGGAGGACTGACATCAAAAATAATACTTTATTTACTTGCAATTTTAATTTTTTTTTAGAAAGCATTTTCACAATAGATTTTTAATGTAACAAAACAATCGACGCTTTTGAATACTAAAACACAAATGATTTTTAAACGTCAAATTTATGGTACGTTTACCGCACACGACGCTATTTTTATTATTTTGTATACCAGTTATGTAAATGTTATGGCAGATAATTATGTCAGGTGGAGAGGCCATGTATACTAATGTAAATAGTTTAGTGTAAATATTTTTGAAACAAAGTAGATTGAGAAACTTTTGTTCCAAAAAATTTTATAGGGAGAAATAATTCCCAAATATATCTTTGATTCAATAATATTCCAACAGTAGGCCAGAAAAATATAATTTAAAAAAAATGATTTGAAAATATTTTTTCCAATTCCCAAGGAAAGCCAGAATAGTCATAGTTTTAATCTCTGGCCTAAGTTTATCAGTCACAAGTCCCAAGGCTGACTACTAAAAAATATTTTTCCAATATTTGACTTTATTCAGCAACATAATTTCCATCAAGAGTGATACATTCATTCCAACGCTTCTCTAACGTTTCGATGCCTTTTTTGTAGAACGAATTATCTTTAGCCTCAAAATATCCATTTGCATCCATGTCCCGCAGACTACAGCATTTGACACAAATATCTTTCCCTGGAGCCACTGGAAGTGGATCGGGATAATACGTTGAATGATGAAGCAATTCGAAGTTCAATTCATGCAATTTTGCCATCATAGCCAACGACTTGTACGCGGTACATTGGTTTGGTGAAAAATCAGTTTTGCTATGTAACGAGAGCGACTAGGTCGACAAAGGAGCGATCGGATTGCTTCAGCTTCGCCGGTTGATTTCCACTCTGTTCGCAGAATTCCCCTGTAGTTCTATATAAGGTGACTTGCAGCACGTTTGCCGGCTAGGTGAAGACGGTGGGTGGGGTTTTGTCACCAACTACAGAGGACGAGATGTGCTGCACTTCAATTATATTCACATTGATGACTCACTGGCAATAATTATGCAAACATGGAACACGTTAGAAACTGAGTTAAACTGTAATTGAGTAAACACAACAATGGATGAACTACCAATACAAGGTTATACAATGCAAAAAAAATAACGGGATAATTATTAATGAAAGGAAAAGGTACTGTTAGATACAACCGTATTTGCGTGGTCGAGATATTATGACCACATGCTCACCACCCTCCCTTTTGGCTATACCGCGCATCTATTTTGGTATGCCCCTAAAAGAAATAATATGTTAGCCCATGCTATCTAATAAACTATTCACACATAGTGATGCCCCTCATTGGATAAGAACATATGCGTTGTCACGATTTGAATAAAATTTGAATATAAAATTACACAACGAGATCATGAAGTAAATAGTAAGATTGCAAAAATAGATTTTATAGTTCAGGAAATAATTATTGGTATAAAATTGTAAATTTTCTTAACATTTTTAATAAGTACAAAAATTAAAGTTAGACAATGAATTTATAAATATAATCAAGCATGCAATTTTAGAAGTATATATGTTTTATAAAATATGTATAGGTTTGTAAAAAAAAAATAAATATAATTGTAAATCGATAAATTCTTGATAAACAGTTATAATTGTAGTTGGATAAATATATATATAGTAAATGTAATAAATATAATTTAATAAATAAATAAATAAATATATAGTGAATATAGTTTAATAAATATAGTTTAAGAATATAGTTTAAAGAATATAATTTAAAGAATATAATTTAAAGAATATAAAAATTGTGGATTAGCCACATGTTAAAAACTTATCCTGTTATGTGATCCGATGATGTAGCATGGTATCGAAATGGCGGTAAAATTTCATGCGATGCCAGATTTTTCCGCTAAACACGGTAAATAAAAAGTAATAATTTGTCCAAGGGCTATTGCTCTATGTTTGGCCTTGTGTGGTATTTATGTTTCGCCCGTTTTCCCAAAATACGAATATGGCAGTAAGATCAGGTAAATTTTTCAGGGACAAATATAAATTCCGGATAAATTAAGGTCCCTCAGTAATAAAATACTGTCGCGGAAATGCCGGTAGCGCAATCAAATATCACGCACAACGGTGACGCCTCGTATTGTTTTGTTTGGTTCTCACGTCTTCTGTATTTCCGCGACCACAAATCAATTTTTGATACACAATCAATACTAAATACACGCAAAATTATTTTGTTTTTGTATGATCAAACTTACAGTGCCAATGGCGAATGTAAATAATAATTATTATGTTTACGTTCACACTTTGTTACCGCACTGTATTCTAATTAGAATATTTCACTGGCACAACACAAAACAGAATGAACGATTGGAAAAATTATTTTTAATTATTTTTGATCGATAATTTTTGTTGTTGTTGTTCAAAGAGGGGAAGTAACCAAACAAGATTACCAATAAAAAGATTCATTTCGATAACCATTACTGCACCATCTATGAATTATCGATTAGGTTACAAACATTATACCAATAAATAATCAAGTTCCACTTACTAATTTCGACAATATAAACAAATTTTTAATTCAAATTTTCACCCCATGAACTCATCATCCACAGATTACATATAAACAAATGAAAATCAACCAAGAGTATGTTCTTAACCGCCGTGGAACATTACCAATGTTACAGCTATTGAATTTGGAGCCGCTTTTGTAATTTTTTCCTTCAAACTTGGTGGGTAATGCCATGTAATAATGAAACCTTACATTTGGTTGCTTCCGACGGCTTTCACTGGCTGCTGTCCACTGAGCTGACTGACGTTTTGATTCTATGGTTTAGTAGTGGATCCATGTTTCATCCATTGTCACAGTTTATTATGGTTAAACAACTCCAAACAGCGCTCTAAATCATCGGCGCGTTACTGTTTTTTGGCCAATGGTAGCAAGTGCAGCATCCACTTTGAATCCAGCTTTCTTATAATGCTTAAATGACATTGGAAATTAATATCAACATACTCACTCCCGAACTCACAACCAATCAAATTTCGTGAAATGCTTTATGTCCTACTTCATACTTGATTTACCCTTTCTAACTTGATTTGAAATATTTTTCAAAATTCAATTCAATTTAATACTATGGTATTTTTCCCGAACTAACTCCCAATGTCATGTACGCACCGCACCATTAAGGACAAATTTTCATGCAAAATACTGTACACAACACTGTTTTTTGTCATGTTTAATCTGTCAGCTATCTAGTGCAACTGCACTTTACGGTCTTTCAAAAAGATTTTGTTCAATTTTTATCTTTTTTGGAATAATTGCCGAATTTGGGCGACAAGAGCGTTCCACATCACAGCGTCTATACCGCCACGTTTATAACTTAGGAAACCAACGGTCGACGGTTGCTTTTGATGGAGTAGAGTCCCTATGACACTTATCAAGCCTTTGCTTTGCTTGAACGGTATTTTCCCCATCAAAAATAGTGTTTATTCAATTCACGAAATTATGTTTTTCGATTGTTTTGAAAATAACGGAACTGGCGTTACTAAACTGTAACTTGTAAACTAATGGTCGAATTATCATAAAATTTTGACACATATCGTTAGGTTGGTACTTTCTAAAACTCATATGAGTTTTTCGTTAGACGCGCCATCTATGTGTCAGCCTCTGGACTTGGTGATTGACGTAGTAACTGTATTTTTATTGCTTAATTTAACTAACTATATTAGTAAGTGAGTAAGCCAAGTTTTAATTGGATTGCACTCGAAATACTTGTTTCCCAGTTTAAAAGCGGATAGTCACTACTAGACATCAGATGCTTATTCATTAAAAATGTCTGGATATAAAGATATTATTTTTGTGGATAATTAAAAAATACGAGTACAAAAGTTATTTAATACCTTCTAGGGCATATTTCTTTGCAACTGTGAACTGTTCCTATAAGCAAACTCCATTTGATCGATCGGATTAAGGTTTGAGCTACGTATGTAGCGTAAACTAATACAGCGCAAGCGATTCGAGTCCCGTGCATTATCATCAGTAAACACAGCTATGGGTACATGGTTCTATAAATGTTTGAGGTATTTGAGTTTTTACTGTTCGAAGTTATTTTTAATTGCGCAATGCGTTTAGAGCAACAATGACGAGAATGTCAATTCAAAGCTATCGTACAGCAGTAACAACGGAGTAGTAGAGAAGATTAAGCTTTAAAATTTCCATTAAAATTTTAAACAATGGATTTAAAAACAAAGAGGCCATCAACGTTAGTCATATTGACATTCAACCATCATCAACCACATAAACTATATAACATTCGATTAAAGACTAATCTTCATTTGAAAAACAGTAATTGAGTTTAATTTTTATCAAGATTTAAGTTCTGTTTTATTGCGTTATGCTTTTAAGAAGCATATAGGTTTTCATGTATCACATCAATAATTAATTTTAAATTTTTCCACATTTTTTTTTTTTGATTTAGTCTGGGGAACCATTATTTTTATCAATGATAAACATGATCCAATTATCATTCCATTTTATGTTTCGTTTTATTACAGTTGGTGTCTGTGGTATATCTGAATTTATTATAATGAGACAATACTCCGTTGTTGTTTTTTTATATTTTTTTTTGTGTTTTCTTAACACATTCACACCCATGTGTAAACTGAAAATTCAGTTTTGGAAAAACATCACAAACGTATGAAAATATAAGTATGTAAGTTAATAAAATAATATTTTTGTTCGTTATAATGAATAATAGAGCAGATGGTTTATCTAATTACCATTATCACACCAGACCCTTTATAACAATGATATGAGACGTTTGATTAGTTATTGACTTTATACATAAGAAATATATATGTAGACATAATGTAATTAAAAATATTTTATGTATTTTGAAATGATATTCGTTTATAGAATAAATGAAAATTTGAAACGTAAAAATTAGAAATTCAGTTCTTATCACTATTCATTAGCAATAATTGACACAAACGCCAAAAATATTATAAAATATTATTTTTATTACTGACCAACGATAAAAGTGTATTACAGGCTCCATTGTTCCAATCGCATCCAGTTGGATTCCAATATTTCTATAGTATAGATACATGTGTAATTTATTATGACTGAGTTATCGCGTTATAATAGCTTTATACATAACTTTTATAGTTTGTCATAAAATTCGATTGTTTAGTATATATTATACGAGTATGATATAGGAAGAGATTTTGGACATATCATATGATTAGATTGTAATGGCCTTTGTCGCCGTAAAACACATTAATAGTATTAACCTAAATTGTATAACGATGAGTTTCATATAATTGCCCATTTTACTATTCTAGTTTCTTATGTGAATATAGAATCGAAAAACATTTATTTTATAAAATTTCTATCTTGCCTCAGAATACACAAATTATAGATAATTTCTCAAACCTATACTTTTAAAGCAAATATAGATGTCTGCATAATTTTGTTGTAAAAATATTAACACCCCGTTTTTCTTTATACAGTGGCCATAACTAGAAACTTTCTTATGAACAATGAACCTATTAACCTCTTCCTACTAATAAATTATTATCTCATTTTCCCGGCGACAACCTTATTTTGCAGGTACGAGTACATAAAAGATAAAACACAATCGGATTTTTCCTAAATTTTTTATACCTAATATATTCTTCTTTAAATTCCTAAAATCTTGTAAACATGGTTTAGGTTATGGTTTTATGCGGATGGTTTTGATTTTGGATTTTTTGATTTAAACCAGTCCAACAAAATATAATCAACTCGTGCACAACCGAAAACTGTCGAGTTCCAGTATGTACTTTCATTCACATGTCACCGTCGATAAACGATACGTCGTTGTCATGCAAGAATTTTAAGGAAATTTACTTAAATTTACAATCACTCAGAGGAGTGCGTTTGTATTGAATCTTGATAGATTCTCCAGTCACCATTTAAACATAAATGTCTGGCCACGCTCTTTTTATGTCCACAATTAAAGAACTTCTAATTAGGGTTTGACGGTTTTAAAACCGGTTTTTTAAATAAATTCGTCACATTCGAAAACCGGGTTTTAAATTAAGAAAACCGGTCTCAAAGAATTCAAATTATTATGTAAACGTTAATTTTTAAATTATTTAAGTTGCTTTAAATTCTATGCAACGGCAGAAGACACATTTTTTCAAAGTTCCGAGTTTCGTTAACCAGTGATTATGCATTGTTAACCATTACCTTATGCATTGTGCACTGCGCACGCGTAAAAAACGAAAATAATAATAGCAATAACAAAACAAAAAAGACAACATTTAATTTCTCTCTCTCTCTCTCTCTCTCTTTCTCTGGCACTATATCCCATCAAGGGATTTGGCCACCTCGAATGAGGTTTCATAATCATATTTTCATTTCGTATAATGAGTGATTAATTCATTGATCCTAAACCAGCCGTGAAATTTTTTCCTTGTCACCACCGGGAATCGAACCCGGGACCTCCAGTCGCTGGAGCAACCATGCTGACCACTTTTCCACCGGGGCGGCACAACATTAACAACATTTAATGCGAAAATAAAATATATGACACACAGAATAGCCAACATTTACGAATAAAAAAAAAACACTCTATCAGGTGTAATATAACTAAGGCAACACCAAATTATATTCATGGTTTACACATACACATATCACTATCAATTCATAATTTTCTCGAAGACCCTGAAGAAAAACTTACTAATACAAAGACACTGAAAGCCGAATTTTCATTATTTGAGGCAACGAATAAAAGAGCCAAAAATGTAGATTTGTTATTTGATGCCCTGAAAACTATAAAACCAAGCTCAGTGGCTAGTGAGCGAGTATTTTCAATTTTGCGCAGGCAATATTGCGTCTAAAATAAGAACAAGACTTAACCACCGTTCAGTGGATATTCTATGCTTTTTAGAATCCTAATTTCATAAGAGAAATTAAAATAATCGAAATAAATATTATTTGAAATTTTTATTTAAGTTTTCGTTATTTTGTGAAATTAATGTGTAGTCTTTACTTTTTTTTATATTTTGACTATGGAATTGTATTGATTTTCTTTTTTGTTATTTTATATAAAATACATAATTTTTTTTCATTGTTTTAATTTTTTTTTGACAAAAATTCGAAAACCGGCTAAAACCGGTTTTTTGGAATTTTGGAATTCGAACACCTGTTTTTCGAAAAGTCGGCTTTTGTATAAACCCTACTTCTAATAAAATGCAGTCACATCAACAAAAGCAAAAATGAGCAAAACCTATATGGAAAAATAATTGTAACATTAATGTTTTATTCTGAACGTTATATACTGGAACACTCTCAAGAGTTCGACTTTTGTGTGTTGGGCTAATCACAAAATTCAGAAAAAAATGGAGGTTAATTAAATAATTTGTACATGAATGTTGCATAGCGTTTAGTTGATTTTTCACATTCGTTTAATTTAAAGTTATCAACATAAACGTTCTCTGGACCGAAAGATTTATATGCTTCACCTAAATTTGATTTGTGCTAATTTTATTTAATTCTTATATTTAAACCTGGAAAATTATTCATGACGTACTAGCTTGATGAATAATTTAACCAAATTATTTGTAAAAGTAAATCTGTGGTTTTTTCACCAATATACATATAAGTTAAATTCGGAATAACCACTTTTATTATTTTAAACTATGGAAATACCGGATCAAGTTTGTACATATGCCGCATTATTTTAGATGCGATTACCTCTTACGCATACTAAACTTTTTATGATTAGAGCATAATAGTAATCGTTTTGTTTGTTTAGAATGATACAATCCCGAAATAGATAAACAATTAAACAATCGGGATCGGATAAAACCTCTGCTTATATCACACTTATTCTAATTCTTTCTGCAATATAAAGTAGAATAATGTGAGTTATGCAAATAAATGTTAACAAAACTCATATCGATCAAGTACAGATGACCAAAAACTTATTACAAAATTTCATAGCGGTTAAATTTTACGAAACAATTATTCTGGTAAGTACGTAGATACAATCGTAATAAAAAGTTGCAAGACTTGTTTATTTTATTGATTAGCAACTATCAGCTACAAACTATTTATTTTGCTTCATTCCTTGCTGCTATTTGACATCTCAATATGATCAAAACATCATGAGATGTCAAATAGCAATATGGTTCAAACACCATATTGAGATGTCAAATAGCAGCAAGGAATGAAGCAAAATAAGTAGTTTGTAATTGATAGTTGCTAATCAATAAATAAACAAGTCTCGCAACTTCTTATTACGATTATATATACGTACTTACCAGAATAATTGATTCGCAAAATTTAACCGCTATGAAATTTTGTAATAAGTTTTTGGTCATCTGTACTTGATCGATATGAGATTTGTTAACATTTATCATTATTCCCCTTTATATTAGAATGGATTAACATTGGTGTGATACAGAGCAGGAGTTTTATGCGATTCCGATTGTTTAATAATATTTATCTATTTCGGAATTGTCATAACCAGTTTCGAAGGAAGGAAACACACTTATATAGAATTTTTCAATGTTTTACATATTGGGTTATAGTTTATCAGAAAAACCACCATTGCATTGCAAATGGACTAAGTGGTCGCAATCGAACTAGGAAAATCAAGCCCTAATTGAATTATTGTGATCTGAAAATTGAGATTGAAATGGATATAGTTACAATTAGCTATATGGCTCTGGACTTTAGCCTTACACCTCCAAAATATAAATGTGAAGGAAAACATAAAACGAATATGTTTTCAATGTTTTCTGTTCTAAAACTCCACCAGTTTAATGACTAATAGCCGGTTGCACTGAAAAATGACTAACAGCCGGTTAGTTGTGCGCCAAAATGTTTTATATGAAATCTGGGTTTTATCGATTAAAACAATTAATAAAATGTCCATAAAATTCCAAATAAGATTGCAGCAGGCCTTTGATTTTACTGGGTGATCAAAAAACAAAACTATATAAATAATATTTCTTGATAGAAACGGTTCACTTTAAATCCAAAATAAGTCTATTAGCCTTTGCTTTCTCCAGTTTCTCCTAAAAAAAATATTTTTTTGGTATTTTTTATCGATAAATTATGTGCTTGGTACCTATCCTGTTTTCGCAATCAGCAAAAAAATCAAGCAAACTTGATTAAATACAATTTAGGCCGTGGAAATATTTAGCTTGTGTATAAATATTTAAATGGCCAATTATGATCGAATAACTTTTTAATAATCGTTAAATATTTTCATGGATTTCATGGATATTTTTTCATGGACATTTTCATCAAGTTTGCATCGTTTTTTGTCTGATTGCGAAAACAGATTTCATATATAACTTTTAATTGGCGCATACTTAACCGGCCGTTAATCATTTTCTGTGCAACCGGGCATAAGACTTTCGATAAAAATTCTGGTTTTTGCAGTTGTATATGTATAACATCCAGAATAGATAATCTCGTTGTTTACGGTTTGTTGATTGAATAAAAAGGGTTAAAATTAAAAGTTATAAAGTATTTCCGCAAACAAACTGTTATGATGAAAATTTATTTATAAATCTCAATATATATAAATTAGTTTTATTAGAACGTAACTGTATATTGTCGCTAACCTCTAAATTAATATTAGGTTTATTTTGTTTTTGTTTCAGCAATTTTATGGATTACATTAATAGAATTCGGATTTTTCCCACAAACCCAGCGAGGATTTATATGTGGCGACCCATTAATTAGTAAAGAATTTACTGGTGACACAATAAGAGCATCAACACTGCTGATTAGTTTAATTGGCATATATTTTGTGTTATGGGCAACCGAGAGTATTTTTTATTCGCCTAGAGGGTTGAAAGACTCGCGGATGAAAATGTCCGCCATAATAGCAATCAAATGGTATTGGAAATTTACTTGCGGAATATTCTTCGGTTATATACTAATCGATGCAATAAAAATATTTGTGGCCGAAAAGCGGCCACATTTTATCCAAACTTGTCTACCAAATACCGCATTTAATTGCACTGTGGGGTAAGAAAATTTACAACAACAATTTATTTCAAATGCTAATACATTTAAATTATATTATTTTTAGAGAATTTGTTCGTGATTACGAATGTACACGTATTGGGGAATCGTTCATAGAAATGCACGAATTAACCAAATCGTTTCCATCCGGCCATGCTTGTTTATCATTTTATTCAGGACTTTTTCTGGCCTGGTATTTTCAATGTCGTTTACCTAAACTTCAAAGCAAATTGATGCTACTATTCTTACAAACTATGGCACTTTTGTGGTCGATATTTTGTTCTATTTCAAGAATAACAGATCATCGACATCATTGGTGGGATGTATTAGCTGGATCAATGTTTGGAATAATATTTGCTGTATTTACCGTAAGTAACAGAAATTATGTATTTTTGGTTTGTAAACTAATAAATATTTTTTTTATTTTTAGTGCATAGTTCTTTGTCATAACTTTAAACCGCGGCGTAAATTAATAATACCAATTACCAGTGAAGACTATGAAAATGCCCCGGTAATATGTGTAAAAGGGCTTTTATCCGACTCAACTGGTAAAGATGAGGTGTCTTTGCAAAGCGGAGCGGCATCGCCATCGTAATGATAATTTAGATAAAATTAGAATAGCTTAAATTATAAATTATTATTTATTAATTATTTTAGATACGCTGATAGAAAAAATATATACAAAGTAATTTTACCGGTTTTATTGTACCGATAAATTTAATATTGCCACTTTTATGTTAGAAACCTTTCTTGCTTTAATTTATTCAATAATTTTAATAGTTAAGGTATATTACAATAATCAGTACAATTATATTAGAGCTAAAATTAATTATATTCTAATAATTATTATAAAGTGTTTGTTAGTGGATTGGAATGTGTTATTATTTTGTACTCAGTGATTTTGCTTGATTTATGGATGTTAAAATGAACAGTATTATGTTTTGGAAAGTGTGTAGATGAATATGTGTTTTAACGTAAGAAAATAGAACATAAAAAAATCAGAAACATAGTTTTACGATTTTATAAAATATAATTAATAGTTTATGTATTTTATTAGTTTCACGTAATCGACGCTCAAAATAATATTAATGAATTATTAATAAACATTTAGGCGAGTATTGTAAATTTTGTTATAACAGATTTTATTCTTTAAAATTATACAATTTGTATAATTTTATTTTCATATAGTTCCACGAAGTTCTAACTACAGTTATTTTCAATAGAAGAACTGAAAAGCCATTTGTTTCTAGTTAATTGTAATGATTTTATATTTCTATAATTTCAGTAACTTTAGTAAAGAATTCCTTAGAAAGTTTGATGTTTAATCGTATATCAGTTGAGCTGGTGAACATTTTATGTCGCCTTTGACTATTGTTCTAATTCCCAATAAGACAATTGAGATTTTGAGCTCCAGTTGAGTATTTGCTCTACCTTTGAGAGCCGTCTTAAGTTGGTGATAGAAACGCTCAACCATCGTTTGCTTGCACATGATAGACCGTAGTTCGAATTCTATGAGAGTCTAAGAGTTTCATTAGCTTAGCGAATAGCTTGAAATCGAACTGTGTGCCTTGATCAGTCGTTATGTTGACCAATACGCTGAATCTAGAAATGTCAGTTCCTTCGGATTCTTTTGCTATTGTTACTGCGGAAATGTTTTTAATGCGGTAGGCTTCTGGCCAAAGGCCAACTCTCAGATGGCATGAATGCCTTGGGCTGCGTTCCACCCTAAATGAAATTTCTCTAACACGCGGTTTATCGTCGAGGAAGATAATAAAATCCCAACATCCGAAAAAGTGACTAAATTGCTTTATCGCTATAAAAATTGCGTGCAGTTCTCTTTCGAATGCTAAATACTTTTTTCAGCATTCGATAGTTTTTTGGAGAAAACAATTCTACGAGTTCCCATATTCTCTTTTGTAATTGCGGTAAAATAGCACCTACAGCCGTGTTTAATGCATCAGTTGTGGCGCTGAATATTGTGTCACTTAGCGGATGCTCTGAAGCAGCTACGTTTTTCAAAGTTTCCTTGAGCTATTTCCTTGATTAACGCGTTTTGACAACCTTCAGACCAAAAAAAGTTCTTGAAACATTTCGGTTTCTTGAGGAGTGTTTCCAATTGCAACTGAATTGGGACAGAGTTTTGGGATACATTGATGATTGTAGTTTACCAGACCGACAAATTGTTGAATTTGCCAGATGGTTTAGGATACTAGAAATTCTCTAATCGGATTAATTCGTCCTACTACGGGGGCAATCTTGTGACCAGGTCACAAGATTGCCAGTGACCTGGTCAAAAGAGCTAGAAGGTAGAGGGGCCAATCACTCATCATTTTGCGGTGTTAATATTGAATTCAAACTCCGATTTCTTTAGAAAAATTGCTCCACGTTGATGTTGCTTCGTGCTTTGATGCTTCGAGAATGTCGTCAATATAAATGAAAACGTAATCAAGATTTCACACTCAATGACATTGATGAAGTGGTGGGATGTTTATGTTTCTGACACCGCAATAATGGCGTTCGGGTGATGTCGAATACGCCAAATGGTGTGGTAATTGCTGTCTTATGAACAGACTAGGACGCACTGGGGTGAGACCATAACCGTAATTGCATAAAGATATATTTGTGTATGTGGGATTGAGTAACGGTCAGGAATTGTAACTGCTTTAAGAGTTCTGTAGACCCCACATAGTTTCCAGTCATGGTCCTTCCCTTTACTATGTGTAACGGAATTAATACTGAAGATGAAGCAGGTTGCGAAATTCTGCGAATGATATTTTGTGGTGGTTTCGATCAAGTCTTCGTTGTCTTGAAATTGACAAATGACCTATTGTCACGATGTGGCGAACTACACTGTGCTTTACCGGGGGGCCGTTAAAAAAGAAATTTCTTTTTAAAGTTGACCGTATAACGTTGTTAATCTCCTAGATTATCGACGATGGTGTATGCACGAGTGCTGATGTAGTGTTGTTTGCTGAGTTACTGTGCATAGTTACCAAATGTATCATGATATCAACACCAGTTTTGTGGGAAATGTTATCTTGATGTGCGGGAGATGCTTGTAAGTCTTTTCTCTGTTGATAGGGATTGTGCTCGTCGGGTATTGTTCTCTTCTCCAGGACGAATGTGGACGCGAGGAAACTAGCTTCGTTTGTGGCTTGTTTTCAAGTCTTGCTAGCCGATCGTTGAATTGTTGTAGCATTCTTTAAAGGCGCGTAGCTGATGATCCCCTGTTGTCCTATGCTGTTGCGTGATCGATGTTATTTGATGCAACATTCCCGATGGTGTTCAGTCGCCCGTTTCTGTTTAATGTCTAATTTACACTCTTCTCAAATGGAGTTGTGTTTAGTGAATACTCGTTTGATTTTTTCGTTTATGTTGGTGACTGGAGAGCCAAAGAAAGAACTCATTGGGTTTGTTTCCCAGAACGATGGCGGCTGCGTAAAAATGATTGATGCTGTTGTTTCTTATTGGGCTGTTGCTGGTTGGTGGTCTGGTTGACTAAGGAATTACCGCAGATCTCATCTACTGTGTCATCTCTGTATGCAACTTCAGAAAGTGTCCCTACCGCCTCTTTGCAGCGGCCACCGGTAACTACCCCGTAACAAGAGTGGGCAAAGTATTCAGAGCTGTATTGCTTCTACAGGGAGTTTGCGTTGAGCTAATAACCCGACCCGGAAAAGAACATTTGTTTCGAAGCGCCGAATAATAAACTGAGCTTTACAACAATGATCGACAATTCAGAGAAATTTTTCGTGGTACTGGGCTAAAAGTGACAGACAGAAAGTCTCTCTATTTGCTGCTTATTTAGAAGGGACTTTTCAACTGTTGCTGAGACAAACAGCAAATGATAATACAACAGTCGTAAACAAAGTAGATACAACAAACGAACGTAAGGCATGTGGCCTTATTGGAACTTAAAACTGAAATCAATAATAACTTAAGTATCAGAAAAGCTTCAGGTTATTACTTAATTACTGGGTGAAAGCCATTCCCGAGAAAGGTTTGCGTAAATTAATTAAAATTATTAATGCAGCCTTCAAATTGAATAATGTTCCAATGGAAGGTGGCCGAAGTAATAATGATTCTTAAATCAGGTAAACCAGGAAACGACAAAAAATCATATAGACCGATATCACTACTTCCAATCATATCAAAAATATTTGAAAAACTGTTGCTGAAGAGACTCAAACCTATAATAGAAGACAGATGCTTAATACCACCACACCAATTTGGGTTTAGAGAAAATCACTCTACAGTTGAACAAGTTCAAAGAATAACGGATATCATTGAGGATGTACTCGAGAGTAAGAAAATATCCACATGCTATTTTCTTAGATGTAGCTCAAGCTTTCGACATAGTTTGGCACCAAGGGCTTGAATTTAAACTACGCCGAGACCTGCCTAATGCTTTAATAATGCAGTTTTTAATATTGAAATAAGTTAAAGATTTTCACAAACTTGTTTAGTGTGAAGTGTTCTTATTATTGGCACTGTGTTTAATAAACTAATTAATTTGCGATAAGAATACATTTATTTGAGAAATTTGTTGGCAATAGATTTGAACTTGTGAGTGAAAGTCTATAAGTGACTAATTTTACAGTAGAACCTTGATTATCTCTATAGACAACACGAGTTACAGGGCAAGAGTTCTGCTTTCTTTGCTATCGAGGGCGACAATTGTTCGACCATTTGCCATATCTTGTTTTTAATCCCATGGATTCGATGTCTGCACATGGTGGCGCACTAAATGAATCGCCAATTAAAAAGGCCTTGAGGTGGTTAATGTTAATGTCGATTCACGAATAACCCTTTTGAGATGAAATTTCACTGATTTTATGTTTACCTCCCAAATACCTCCGAAATGCAGAGTTTGAAGTGGGATGAAGTGTCAGTTGGTTCCATTAATGGCTAACATACATATAATGTCACTTGGTAACGTTGTTATTTCTTTGTTTTAGTTATTTTGTAATACAGCTTTTGCATTGTCCTCGCCTGGAAATTAACCGTTTGTAGGCAGCAATGGCAGATTATGTTGTAGCGGATATAGTTGTTGGTAGAATACTCCTTATTACAGATGTTCTATTGGCCGCAAACTTTTGAATCGGCTTGGTTCATCTCCGATCCAACGTACTGTAATGATTGAGTCTGACCTAGCTTCAGTTTTTGTTGTCATTGAGGTTCATAGCACCTCGAGTATGGTTTATAAGTCTTGCGAGCAGGTAGGCTATGTTAAGCGATTAAGATCTAGGCATTGTTCGTTATTTTTGCTTGTTTACATAGCCGCCGAGATGGAAATGCGCAAGTGAAAGTACTGTAAGGCCCAAACGAAGAAGCGAAATCGTATAACGGGCGGTCGTTCAACTCCTGAGAAAATTGGACCTTGTAAGCAAACACACCGAGCGGTTACGGCTAACTTGAGTCCCTGCGATCTGTGGTGAGTTGATGTTCCTAGATTGAGTCGAACGCTTTTGATTACAACAGCAATATCCTCGGTTGAAAAGCACGGGGACCGCAGCGATTTTGTATCAGCATCATATATTTTGTTTCTTGTGAAAATGTTGAGTTTTGAGCCGATTAAGCGTCATTTGAGGGAACTTTTAATTTACTTCTTTAATTTAGAAGCATATGGTGAGGCTGCCTGAAGTGAGAGAAGTTGTCAAGAGTGGTTTAAGAATTTAAAAATGGCGAATTTGATTTCGAGCTAACAAAGAACGTAGCGTAAAGCCGAAAGTGTACGAAGACGTGAAATTGGAAGCATTATTGGATAAAGGATCCCGTATATGAACTGAAGCCGAGAGGTTTTGGACGCCGATTTTTTACATGTAAAATGCTGCTGGCCAGGCATAAACAAAATTGATTTTTGGATCGCCAACCTGGAAAATGGACGAAAAATGCACGCTATGAACTGAAACATTGGGCGCTTTCAAGGCGTCCAACAGTTGGGAACATGTTGAGTAAAATAGCAGCCAACGCTATGAAAATGTTTAGCAAATATTTAAACAAAATTGTTTTTTGCATCGCATAGTGGGGGGAGGGGCGAAGTCCTAGGTTCATACCTCCTCGTCGGTGCTCCCTGGGGTAACTCTAAATGAATCAGGCGGTGTAGTGGAGACAAGTAGGGGAAATCCTGTTTATATATTATTATCCTGTTTATGGACACTACATGTCAGGGCGAGCCATTGGTGCTTTAAAACCAATACCAAACCAGGTCATCAATAACATACCGAATTACGACATTAAAATCATCGTGGGCGATTTTAATGCGAAAATCAGTAGGAGTGCAGAAAATACATCGCACTTCATCGCATACTCCGAGGTGCCGACATGGACAGCGACCATATGCTTGTCATATTTAAATATAAGTGCAAACTGTCATCTACGTTTAACAGACAAGCACAAAAAACCGTTCGATGCAATATCGATGCTCTAAAACACCAAGCGTCACTGCAGAGTTACCAATTAGCTGTCACTAATTAATTGGCCGGCCCCATGACAACAAAAAAACTCCTCCTAACATCCAGTAGAAGTGCCACGCTATACAGTCAAGCATAACCTCCACGGCGCAAAATACCATCGGAAGAACACCTCCGAGACCTTGCAATGATTGGTTCGATGAACAATGCCGAAGAGTCCTTGAAAATAAATGAAGGCTTCGTGAAAAATGGTTGGCTCGAAACACTAGAAGCACTCTAGTAGAATATCTCCGCGGCAGGAAAGCAATGATTAAATACCTTTGCCAAAAGAAGCGCGAATATATGAGATTATGCATCGAAAACATTATCTTTTAAGCGGAACTAGGAAACTCAAGGGACTGTTTTCATAACGCCAGGAATTTATCTAAAGGGTTTCACACAAGAAGTAAAGCCATCAAAGACGCGAATGGAGAGTTGAGAACAAACGTGGCTGATGTTCTCTCAGTACGGTAAACCTACTTACTTTCAAAATCTGCTAAATCAGAATGACGACGTGACCCCCATTCGAGCAATAGCTCCTCCAGGTGAAGAGGCCTTTGTCAAATATCCCACAGTGGAGGAAGTAGACGCAGCTATTAGTCGATTGAAAAACGGAAAGTTACCCCGCCTCGACGGAATCCCCACAGAATTGATTAAACTCGGAGGCGCTACTCTTGCAATAAGTCTATACGATCTCATCGTCTGCGACCATCTTAAATGTGAAAACTATCGTGGCATAGCTCTGTTAGACACTGCTTACAAAGTGCTGGCTAATATTGTACTTGCCAGACTTATCCCTTTCGCCGAAAACAACATTGGCGACTATCAGTGTGATTTTCGACCCAACCCATCGACCATTGACCAGTGTTTCACCATGAGGATGATCTTGGAAAAATGTTGGGAGTACAACATAACCATACATATCAACTATATATAGGCACATGACAGCATAAACCGTGACAACATATGAGCCGCGCTCATATGTCTAGAAATCGCAGAGAAACTCGTTTCTCTGTGTAAATTAACAACATCTGGGTCTGTTTGTAGAATTGTAATTGAAGAAACTGTGTCAGACTCCTTTGAAATAACATCTGGTGTTCGACATGGTGATGCACTCGCGCTTTTGCTTGAGTATGTAGTGAGGAAAAGCAACATCGAAACTTCACTCTGTATATTCAATAAATCAGGCCAAATTCTTGGATATGCAGATATCGTGCTGCTTGGCCGAAGACCTAGCAATATCTAAGACAGTTTCATACCGCTCGATCGCTGCGCAAGAAGACATGGTTTGAAAGTGATCAGCAGTAAAACCAAATATTTAGCAACACCTAGGGGACATCTCTAAGGCAAATCTCGGAATTGGCGACCACAATTTTGATGGCGTTGAAAGCTTTAAATACCTCGGGTCAGTTATAACATCGCTGAATTATTGGCAGTCAGAAATAAATCCCGAATCGCTGCCGGACAACGAATATGCCCAATCAAGATTCGAAACATCTATCGCAGTCGTGGAAGCTCGCACTTTATAAAGCACTCATAAGACCTGTGCTGACTTTCGGAAGCGAGAGCTGGACCATGATCTCTAACGATTGTAGATTGTTATCTACCTTCGAAAGGAAGGTCATCCGTTTCATCTTTGGCCCAATTAAAGTTGCGAACAACGAATATCGGATTCGTATGAATCACAAAATAAAGCAACTCCTCGGAGGTAGCGATATCATCGGTTTCATCAAATCCAACCGAGTGAGATGGCTCGGCCACGTTACATGGTCCCCACAACAACAGATGATAAGTAAAGTGTTTCACCAACAACCAGCCAGAGTGCGTCGTAGAGGAATGCTCGGTTTTCACTCGCAAAATTTTGTCATGCCGCTAGAGAATGCAATGACAAAATATATTTGTATTGAATCTGATCATGCGCATTTCACCGTGGAATGAGAAAATTTATTAAAATTGCTGATGTTTTTTGTCATGACACTGTCACAAAATGAGTAGAAAATTTGTATTTTACTCTCAATCAAACAAAACAGAGAACGATTTTCATAAAATTATTTTACATACATTTTGGTGTTAATAGTTGTGAGTGTAAAAATACAATTTTGTCATGAAAGTCTATCGTCATGACAAAATTTTGCGAATCAAGACCGAGCTGAAGACCCCGACTATGCTGGCGTGACGACATCGAACAAGATCTACGAACATTAGGAATTCGAAACTGGAGGACGAGAGCGATGGATCGAGATGGATGGAGAGCCATAGTGCAGGCGGCGAAATCTCTTCATGGGATTGAAATCCAGAGAGAGAGAGAGAGAGAGAAATAGTCATTGGTGATAAAACATGGATCCACTATGATAACAAAATTTAGAAAAAAATCATGGGGATCACCTGTTAATGCTCCAACATCGACAACGAAACCGAATATTCATTCCCAATTCATTTTCAATAAATAGATTTATTAAAGAACATTAAAACAAAAAAATGCATACAAAATGGTATCAATTATTGTTCTATTTAATTCGTTAATTATAAAATCGCACCTGTAAACTAACAAAACAAAACGCAATTTCTATTACAGGACATAAATGCCAACATTCAATAACAAAATAATTATTTTATGTCAAACGAAGATTCTAACATTTTATGTCATTGATGAATATTGATATCTTTATAAAGAAAACCCGCTTTATGCAGACATATACAACGATTATGGACATGAGTTAATAGTGGATCAAGAGAAAAAACTGTCTGACATAAACGTCCATGACAACGAAACTTGGCACTCGGTTCTAACACTAAATTGCACCGTTGAAATAACGTTTTCTGTCCCTGAAAGATTGCATCAAAAAAAGTTTAAGTAAGTTGAATTCTCTTCATCTTTGAAAGAGCAAGATGTAATACACAATATGCTCTGGCTGAAGTTAAGCATATTAAGGTTTCCGTTGAGGCAATAAGTAGGTAGATGCTACTATTCTTAGCAGTTAAGCCATCATGAAATTTTTGTTCAATAAACTGTCAGAATTGAAAACCGAAATAAGTACAGAACTTGAGACTTTAAAAAATAAATTGTCAGGCCGCCGCAACGGAAATTTAGTTTCAATAGCAAAGTATTTACACATCCCAGAAGCAATTAAGCAATGTAGCAATTATTAAGTACGCGAAAAGTCTCACAGAAAAGCTTTCAAGCAATTGTTAATGGCTTCTAAACCATTGGAGAACGAAAAAACAATCTAAATCTGCTTTATAAAAGCTTTACTTTCTATCAAGCCTACATCGACTAAAAGCTTGAGTGACACATCTTTAAACTCTCTTGTTTTTTTGAAATCATGGTAACTAGAACAAAATCACGATGATACTAAAAATGATATAGCTAATGTATATCGCTGGTTTAAGTGGATACTAGAAAGTGGATACTCTAGTGCTTTTTGTTTGGTCCCATAATAGACTATTTATTTATTTTTATTACATACTTAATTTTAATAAAGCATTTTTAATAACAAACGATATATTTTTAACTGAAAATTGGTTTTGAATGATTATAGTCACATGCATATTACGTAAGTAAGTTTTAACGGGTTTACCGGCAAATTCAGCAAAATTTACCGTCGTTTACCGTTTACCGGTAATTCAAAAATCGCGGTAAATCAGAAACCCTGTTATAAATTGAATATTATCAGAGGATGCGGTAAACGCGAACAATTTAGAATTTTCATTATAATATATATTCATAAGATATTGAATAAGAGGGCGAAGTAGGAAGTTCAACTGTACTCGTTTTTTACAAACATATGTAAAAAATTACACAATCGTATCTATTTTGAAGTTCAATATACTATCTAAGATACTACAGTGATTTGTTTGTAAACAAACTGTGATGCCACATGTTGTCTATTCTCAACCATAACCTACAACCGAAAATAGAAACAACGAAACTGATCGAGTTTATTTTGGCGCCACACACAATACAACTTTGATAGCTCACACACGACATTCGTATGGTAAACGTATACACAGCATTTTTAGCAGAGAAAAAAATCCGTATTTTTGCAGCGAATCTTTTGTTGTTATAATGATATAGTAAAATTGTAGAAAGTATACTTGTTATTTATAATATTCCTCGATTCACACAGTCAGATATAACCCAAAATAACTATCTATTAAGTTGCATGAAAAATGATAAGAAAAAATTCATTGAAGTAATTATCGCACGCCGTTTAGTCCAAGGGTCAATTATGAGCACGACGTTATCCGATAAATATTTCGTATTTTACTAGTATTTCGTTCAGTACGTTTTAGTCGTCAGTTGATAACAAAAAATAAACTATATCGTGTCGATCGAGTTGTCTTACGATGGAGTAGTGTTTTCGGAAGTAATTTTTAAACAATTTAAGAGTTCATTCATTAATTTCACGTGGGAATTTTGCGTCGTTGCTGTTATAAATATATTAAAAATTTGATCGTGAACAATATATTATGCACTACTGTATTTTTCAGTGATAGTTTTATATTTAAATACGTTTTAATCTCTTTGTGACAATACACATTTTTAGAAATATTTTTATTATATTTTAAGTGAGAGTGAGAAATTGTGCAAGTGTTTAAGTTTTAAAAATATTTTTCTTAAAAACACTTTTTGAAAAGTATGTACAATAAAAAAACTAATTTACTATGAACCAAACTGCCATTATTACTATTTGATTTTACTTTCATTTATTTACTCATCGCTATCGCAAGTAAATATCTGTTTGAACAGGTCGGTTTACTAGAATTGACGATTTTATGACCAGCTCTGCCCGAAGTTATCCTAATCTTACGTTTTGAAAACTTCATTTTACTTTTCTAAATTTAGTGTCGTAACATTTTGTTGATAATGAAATTAAAAATCAGTTGGAATCCAGTTTGTCGTATACATGAACAAGTTTACAAAAAAAAATTTTTTGATTGTGCCTTCTTTAATAATAAATAAGTTATTGAATACTAATCTGTAGACGACACATTTAGTAACTATCTTTCGATTTGTATTGTTTCGGTTTGTGTAGTTTTTAAAGTCAAGGATAAACAAGCGAATATGAGATAGTTGAACATACAAAGAAATAAACGAGTAGCCCCATACTATCTATACGAGATTTAAATAGCTTGTAAGAAAATAAACGAATATTTAATTGACTGATAAAATAAAAACATTAACTAAAGTTTGCATATACTTTCAACGTTATCTATTGGTAGATACCAGACATACGTAGCATTTATTGGCCTTTAAATAATTTGATAGCTAACTAATTTCCCAGGCCGATCACCCGCATTATGTATAATATAGTTGCCAACTATTTACGGCGGTTGTTCCTACGGTTCAAAATCTGACAAATTTTGCAACAGCACTAATTACCATAATTATAAACGATAAAATATTTACAGTATACTTTATTCGAACTAGAGACATCTTGCGTAAACTACCAGTATTTTTAAAGATTATATTTCCTGGAAGGTGGTTGACGTATTCATATGAGCATGAACTCAGTGTTTGTGACATCTCCAACACAGTTTCGTTTTATGTATAAAGGACATATTCTAAACTCAAACCGTGCATTCAAGGTTTTACGCTTCCGTCATCTGTGCAGTATTGTGCGTCAACTTTTACCGTTTCACTTTTCAGTTTGTTAGTCTCGCAATGCGCGTAATAAATAGTTCTTTATGAATGATACATCTGTCTAAAATCAAATTCTCTAAAGAAACATGATTTAATTGCGATTTGGTTCTATCGACCTATTTCAAATAGATTCATTCCATTCCTAATCAAATAAATACATTTGATATACTCCGTTAGAAATTTTGCTAGTTTCATTTAGCATAGTTGTGTCATGGTAAGATAAATTTTTGTATAAAATTATACATATAGGTATATAAAGAAAGCCAACTCTGTCGTTGGCTCGGTTAAGAGATGGTGAAATTCCTCATTGCCTTTTCAGATTTTTTTTCCAAAACTTTTATTGAAAACCAGTATTATTAGGCAAATACGTTTCGTAATAAATATATTTTCACATGTAAAAAGAACATGTTTTACAAGCATTTATATTATTTTAATTATAAAATGTAAAAAAAGGTGAAAAAGTTAAACCACATTCACGAAAACTTCAACAATAAATAAGAATTAAGCTTTATCAGTTTTAGTTGGAATAAATAAAACCAACGACGTAAAAAAATATCGATTTAAAATCGAGTTAATTTGGTTAATCTTAATTGGCAATCTTGAATAAATTTCAATGAAAAACTTGTTAATTAAGAAGGTTTACGTTGCTAAATATTTGCATTGATTTTTATACATGGTAACGTAATACTGAATAAGTTGTAAGTCCAATCTCGCCCTCTGAGTTGTATTTTTATTCCTTGATGATCCCGGTGATCCATACTTCTGTTGTTCAATTTAAAGAGAAACTTTCTTTAATACATTTTTAGACAAACATTAAAATTTTAAGTTGGTGTACAGGTGTTTTGGAAATTAATATAAATTGTTTCCGCAACCGTAGAAGTGTGTTTCATATTAGCGGCTTTACTCAAAGTGGCTTACTTAATACTTTTATAAGAAAGCAAGCTATTGTGTATACCACAGAGAAAATACCAGAGATGGAAAAAACAAAAAAAAAAATTGGCTCAATTTAACCCTTTTTCAACCAAAAAAAAAGGAAACAAAATGTCTTTATTTAAGTCCAATCCACACAAATGTGTGAAAAAAAAATATACTACAAATGTGTAAGTTGGTTCAAAACACATACAAAAATATATTTTTGACATGATTCTTTTGCCTTACCCACAAAATTGTGTGGGCTGGTGGGAAAACAGATATATAAAAAGCTTTGGTATTTGTAAAGCTTTGGTATTTGGATCGGGAGGTTCCGGGTTCGAACCGCGATAGGGACAGGATGCAAAGGAAATTTAACTCTACAGATTACGATCTGAGATGAAATGAACAACACATCTATGACCCCCTGTCGGAGTGCAAAACTCATGGGCCGACCCATCGTCCATGCCAGTATAGGCTGGCATGGAGCTATGCAATGTGCAGATGGTGATAAAAATCATCGGACCTATAGCCGTACATCTTCGATTTGGCAAATCATGCGTAAAAAGTAAGACGGAAAAATAAACCGCGAAAGAGCAGGGCGAGTGCTTCGGCCCCAAAACAGATGGCATGGACTAAAAAAAAATAATCTTTGATAAATATCGACAAAAGTGATGTTACAACATACCACCCCAGAAGTATGTAAAACAATTATTATTTATAACAAAAGCGTCTGATATTGATGGGGATAGAAGCTGTTCGGTAAAATGAAAAGAGAATTTAAAATATTGCGCTTTGTGTTGTATTCAAATGTGCATATAGGCTAACTACTAGGTGCATATATAGGCTAACTACTAGGCTAACTTTTAAAAATTTATAAATTTGTTCGATTTCTGTACCCATTGTCTGATGCCACACTAGGGTAACTTGTATCCGTTAACTTCTTCGTTTCTTCCCCCTTTACCAATAAAATCAGGTTTATCTGCGCTGCAATTTTTTGGTTTTATTGGTAAAGGGGAAACAAACGAAGAAGTTACCGGATACCAGTTAACCTAGTATGGCATCAGACAATGGATACAGAAATCGAACAAATTTATGAACTTTTAAAATTTGATAAATTTTGAGACTCTCGAATAAAACACAAAAGCTTTATATACGGGGTAAGACTAGTGATGTCAGAATCAAATAATAGAAGAAATCAATATTAGTGAAATAAAAAGTTTTGTATACGTTGATGGTAGGTAATGTACTTGGACGTCGAGACACATAAACCTGAAATTGCATAAATTGAAGTTCGAATTGCTTCCCTATTCACCTTATTCTCCTGATCTGGCTCTCAGAAAGTAATATAATATATATTGTAGAAAAGCCGATAATTATGGCTACAGATATATAAGACAATGCACAATGTAACACATAACACATTAAAAAAGCCCAATCGTAACCTTTTTGTCACCACCAGGAATCGTACCCGGAACCCCCGAATTACATAACAAGCGCTCCTACTAACTGTGCTATCAGGAGCGATTAAACTACTAGATAACTGTTCGCAGATCTCAAAAAATGACCCAAGAATTAAAATTTTGCTGAAACAAACGAATATTTTGCGGCCAAAGATAAATCGTCCTACAAAAAAGGGATCGAAATGTTAGAAAAGCGTTGGAATAAATATATCGCTCTTGAAGGAATCTATGTTGATGAATAAAATCGAATTTTGCCCCAAGAAAATGTCTTTTTAGTTATGACTAAAAGGAAAATTTTATAAATTAAATCTTTAAAAATAATTATCGAGTTAAACCTTTTTAAAAATTATGAAACAGTTCATAATATGAACCAAAAATTAACAAGGGCATAAATAATAGTGTATTATTAACCGAGCATACAGCATAGTGATGGCAGTCAAAACAGCCTTTATAAGCAAGTAGAATACTATGGGGTAGACTAAAAATTGAGTAAAATTGATCGAGTATCCAGGATTTCGGCTAGCAATATGCTTGCTTGCTAATCGAGTATCTACCCCTATATTTTGTTAACGGGGTAGATACTTGATATGCCGCCCGGTGGCAAAGTGGTTAGCATGCTTGCTCCAGCGACCGGAGGTCCTGGTATCGATTCCCGATGGTGAGAAGGAAAAAATTTCACGGCTGGTTAGGATCAATGAATTTATCACTCATTATCCGAAATGAAAATATGATTATGAAACCTCATTTGAGGCGGCCAAATACCTTACTCAATCAATTTTGCTAAGGAAATTTGAATTTCAAATTATATTTATCATAAAGTTTTTGATTATTTTTGCGATGTTACAGTAAAATTTACGGCTTCAAGAATTAAACAGCAAATTTTTGTGTTGTTCTACTGTGTAATCGCAAAAACAAAATCAAAAAGCTTATTGAAACTATAAGGCGCGTTCGATTAGACTGAATTAACTGAAGTAGCAGCTACATCTGAAGTAATTGAAGTTCGATTGACAGCTCTTCACTTTAACTACAAATTGAACAACTGAATTAACTCAAGAGACAGTTTGTTCGTGTAGATACTTCAAATAGGTTTTTCTTTTCATTTTTGTTTTTATTCAAAATTTTGTCGCAATACTTTAGAAAATATTTAAACATTTATGAGTACCAAACAAACATCTTCTCTGCAGTAACTCAATTAAATGAAAAGTAACTCAATTTCTGATGTGAAGAGTTGTTGCGTTTCAGTTAAATCGAAGGCGCCTATTATTTGAAATTTAAATTTCCTTGGTAAAATTGATTGAGTAGTCAGGATTTCGGCTAGCAAATTGCTTGCTTGCTATCCAATCGAGTATCTACCCCAATATATTGATATGTTGAATGATGTGACTTGCGGACAACTATATACAGTTGTTTTTTTCATATTTGAAATTTTATCTAGTACTCCTTTCTTAAAAACTAACAGTACGCATATAAATATAAGAATACTAAAATCATTTATCAGGGACTGATTTTATGCTCAAATTGAAATTTCGACCAACCCTTAGTGTAAATGCTCGCAAAGCAACCACACAAGGTAAAATAAAATTGTAAACTGTTGATATAGTAGTACCACTCAGAGAAAAAACAACTTAAAAATAAAAAAAATCGTTTCGTTTAAAAAAAATCATATATGCCAAGCAACAACGAAATATTTTGATTTCAAAATGATCATTTTAAAATCGTATTTATTTTTTTATAAATTGAAATATAGATCTAAAAACAAATCAAATTTAAATTAGAGATATTATTTTAATTTTTATTTTAAATCAGTTAACATATAGAAATGTATTGCTGAGGTTTTTAATTAAAAAAATTAACTTTAAAAGTATTTACATTTCTTTTAAATTTAAAATGCAGCATTAATGATATCAAAACGTTCTCCGCATATGCATCTAAATTGGGAAAATTCAAATATGTATGTTCATTTCAACAGTTTCTCTTTCATTTCATTTTCAAACTACAAAAATAATATATTTTGGCAATAATATTTTTTGAGAAATCACATATTTTATTTCATTGTTTCTGTTTCAAATTGATATGACCTTTAGTGTAATTTAAGAAGTTTTATTTCGGCTTTTTAGACAAACATTGACAATATTGACTATTCAAGTCATCAAAAAACAAAGAGGTTATGTTCTCATAGTAACTACCACAAAAAGTAGAAAATTACCTCCCCCCCCATTTTGAACCCCATGGTCACTGTGTAAAAATACGCACCCCTTAAAAAAATGAGAACCTCCTTAAGTTCTTTCTTGGCAGTTTGGTTTCGTACTGATATAAAGTTGGTCTACTCACCAGGTTGCAACGATCAAACTGCAAAAACTCAAATTTTGCTTTACACCTACAGTATAACACAAGAACATATCGATTTGGCGAATTATATCACCGGCCTAAGAAGTTTGAAATTTGGGTAATGTTGTTTTGCATATTTTTGAGGAAACAGCTGTTCTAGCCATGTTGACAAATCTTTTGAAGAAAAAATTAACCAAAATGAATTGTATATAATTTTAAAATACTAAGTGTTACTTTGAATGCGATATGATTTGAAACTAAAGCGTTTTAATAGATTTATTTTTTTAATATATACGTATTTAATATATATATATTTTTAATATATTTTAACAGAGGTGGCTTTAGTTATAAAATGTTTTAACTGTTCTTACTGATGAAGCAGTATTTTTGAATTAAACATTTTATATTTAATTTTAAATTTCGTTTTTTCTCTCAGTGAAGGTTAAAGTGCGTTGAATGATTTTTAGTAGAAATATTATGTATCCGAATATTGTTCGGACACAAAATTTGTTCTAAATGATGATCTGCGTGTTTTTGTCTATCCTAATACTTTAATAAAGACTACTATAAAATTAAAACAAAATGAATGATTTACTTGTTATTAATGAATATAATTAATCACTGCTAGCAGTGAAAAATGTATATTTAAGCTGTTGAGAAATAAAATATTTAAGGCCAATTTTGAAATTAGCAGTGTTGGTTTCGGAATTTTCGTAGCAGAAGAATTTTTGATCATATTTCAGAATTGGGGCTCTATCTTACTCACAATGACACGTTCGATATTGGTTTGGAGTCCTTTGCTTGATTGTGGGTTATTCTGATAAACTTTTATATGATATGATATGATATGATATGATAGAGACGTACAGGCCAACCATAATGGTGATCCTAGGTATGTATAGCACATTCCTGGAATATGTGCGATACAATATTAAAGCCTGCATCTTACCATATTCCAAAATTATGTGGGCCCAGGCCCTGCCTGCATCCTCGACATGAATGGTTTATCGGGATAGGATGTTAATCACAGAAATAACCAGGGCGGTAACCGCAGCAAAGTTATTATCTAACTACATTAATAGGTTAGTTAAGTTAGTCATAATAAAATCACACCTTGGAAGAGAATTTGTTAGTTTATTAGTTTGTGTTAATTGGGAAATGGTATAGGAACTTCTAACTTTCATCATACGTATTTATCGTCATCAGTCATACATAGTACGACTGGAATAATTATTTCCATTGACATCTAGGGGTCATCTCATCTTATGCTGTTATTATATGTTCGCTTAAAAACTAAACCAACACCATTTAACCCGAGATACTTGTTCCTAAAAACTCGACAGCATGTATTTATACATATGATGACCTAAAAAACTTATTTAGTCCACGTGGTCAAATATTAATTATATTTTAATATAATCTCGTAAGTGTGTCATATAGCTACCTAAAATATTCATTTATTCATCTAATTTGGAACAGAATAGTCTGGTACCTAGATGTTGAAATTTAGTAAAATTATAATATAAATTCATTTGGAAAGACCACCGTGAACAACATTCTATTACAGGAGGTATTTGGTTAGCTTATTTGAATTGAAAAAATCATAAAGTGAAATAAATATGAAGTTAATAAGCCAAGACAAATATCTCATGGTTCCGAACGTTGAAAACACTAACATTTCAATGACAAGGCTCCAATATAATATATAACATATATAACATGTATAACATATTATAATTATCCGATGGTCTGCAGATCCAAATCTTTAGGTCACGATTCCTAATAAATTGATAGCGTCCAACAACACCATCAGATTTCTTAACTCTTTTTCTTTTTATTATTATTTTGTTAAACAAAATTATTTCAATGCACCTCCACTCATTCATTAAGCCGTTCCACACTGTGTAGTTCTCTTTCCTCGTTTACCTATAAAAGCTGGGGCGGTATGTTGTACCACCACTTCGAATCCAAATTCGAAAAAAGTCGATCATTGTATCATTTTCGAAAAGCAAAAATGATACAACTTTCACTTTTTCGATTCGACTCTTTTCGATCCCGACTCGAAGCGATGGCACAACATACCACCCCTGATAAAATTGTGCGTAATTTTTAACTTTTTTTTTTTTCAATGAAGCAGCAGTAAAATATTTTGTATTCATTTTGCCAATTATCAACATATACCGATGTTAAGCAGCTTCGATAAACTACACCTAAACGTATAAAACACAAATTATTGCAATCAAAGTGGAACATAATATCGAGCGCAACATCAAAAATCGACAACAGAGAATGTTATTATCGATTGCTGTTTCATTCACAAATTCATTAACTCCCCAGCAAAACAAAACAAGTATATTTGTGATCGGTAAATTTCAAGAGAACGCAAAACAAAATAAAATAGAACAAACATACACCAACCACTCTCTCACTCCAACTTTATATAAAACCACGTGTATGTTCAAACAAAATATATGTTGGATATCCTTGTGTGTGCTATATATTGTTTTGTTTATATTGTTGAAGTATGTAAGCACTCACAAGGAAATATATAATAAAATATAATAATATAAAAATTAATATTAAATCAAAAAACTTCTCTTTTGGATCCGTTAGCTTCACGTGAAACTTTGTTTATATACATAGTAATTTAGATCCAAAATGTGCAAGTATGTATTCATGCAATGGTATCAAAATATATACGAAATTAATAGTATAAATTATGTATATATTCTAAACGATTGCACGTGCATCTTACGCAAATTAATATTAAAAAAACTATGTACAAATTATCACTTCAACACATATTATTTAGTACACACAAAAAATTATTCTATTTGAAAATGAGGAGCAACACAAAAACACGTCCACTCCGTCTCCTATTTAGATTCCAACTTATTCTGATAAACTTTTATATTTATAAAAACTAAATTTTTATATTTATAAAAAAATAAATTTGTTTTTTAATAAATTGATTTTTTTCATTCGCTGTATGACCAGTTGAAACCAGAATTCGTTAATATTCAAATCATCAAATATTGCCCATAAAAAATTTGTTATCATTTTTCTGTAGCGAACACCATTGACAGTAACAGCGTTATCAGCTTTATTTTCGATGGATTTTGGTTATTTTAATACAATTTTGGATCAAAATTCAATTTATTTTACTAAATGGTCAACATTCTACTGCTAATTTGTAAAAAAAAAAACTGAATAACGGAACTTTTAAAATATCTACGTTATACTCTATTGCAAAAAATACTTCTATTAAAAGATCATGTATGATCAAGCCATTTCTTTTGTTTTTGGATATTCAGAATGACATGCAGTCTGGCTAACTAATGAGAAATGAAATTTTAATTTAAAGCTAGTTAAAAATTGGAATTCGAAAGGAAAGTATTATTAGAAAATGAGTAAAAAACGATTAGGGCCTACGTAACTCGTCTTACGCCCTTTTATTACTAGAGCACAAAACATATGGCGGAAAACGTCTAATTAAATAAATTAATTTTTATCTAAGTGCACTTGCGCACAATAAATGAAAGTCTCGATCTCTTAAGACGAAGTAGCGTCTCTGGTGAGTTTATCATTTACCACTAAAATATTCAGCCATTTTGGTTTATTTACTTTGTACTTTAATGTGATACGAAGTGTGAATGTGAATATTGTGATTTAATTAAAATATTTTTTAAATTAAAATATATATTGAGTATTGACAATAAGAAATAAATTTATAAATGTTTTTAAAATATAATAATACTTTGTTGATAGTCTAACTATACATTAAGTAAGTGAATAAAATAAACAAATTTTATTTTACTATTTAAAGAAAATATTAGGAATCATGTAATACTGGTAATTAGTAATTCATTTACAATTTCCTTAGCTGAACGTAAACATGACATCAACACCATTCAATTTTGCTTCGTTTAAATAATTCGACAATGTTCAACAATGACTGTCCAATTGCGTCACGCCAATATGAAGACATATGTTTATGGCTCATTTTTTTGTGACAAAGGTTACGCAAACATGTTTTTGGTACGACATAAATTATCAGTAAATTTGCATAGTGAAAACTCCTGTGATGTTCAAGTATCGTAAAACAACGCGCTATCTAGATTTCAAATCAATAATTGTGATTTAAAATGAAATTTGAATCCAGTTTTCCACTGGACAAGCCAGATATATGGTTGGTGGCTGAAAAAAAATAATATATAATAAATGTTAGTGTAGCGTTTTTTAAACGATCCCATTATTTGAATAATTTCACTTGGTTCCAGTGGCCCTATTCTGGCTTTCCCAGGGAATTGGGGAAATATTTTGCTGTAATTACAAATTGCAATAATTCCCAAATATTTATTCCCCGTTCCCAAATGTATATTCTGGTAGACTGGGAATAATTTTTGGGGGAAAAATTTTTTTATTTGTTTTTTATAAACTAAAAGGCATGTTGCGACCTTAATACAAGTTTAATTTATTTTTCAAAATATATTTATTACAAAAAATAATGTTTAAAAATTCGAAAAAGTACGAATTACAATTCCCTAAAAAAATAATTGGGAAAAATTAACGTCAAAACTGCTATAAAATGGAATTATTTTTTCTCAATAAAAAAAATTCCCAAGCGCCAGAATACACTTTGGGGAATAAATAATTCCCAACTGCTAGAAATACGTCACTAATTCCCAATTCCCTATTCCCGGGGAAAACCAGAATAGGGCCACAGATGTGGTAAATTTTAACTACAATAGAAGAAACAATTCTGTAACATATTCTGATTCTGTGACAAAGATACAAAGTGTTTTTCCACACGAGTATTGAGCACACATCACCATCGTTCGAGATGACAATATACTTGAATTGATATCTCTCTAAAAACGCTTGTTATTCTATTTCGAATAAATACAACAAAAAAAGGCATTTTCTCTAGATTATTCATATCTAGTCATAATGTGTGTTATAAAAATTTAAATTAACCTTTATACCGTTGCTTTGTGCGGTACTCAATACTCTTGTGTAAAGCTACAATGAATATAATATCACATGTCATATATTGAAACCCTTCCCAACTTATCATTGCACTATTAGCAAAGAGTATGAAATGTTATAAAGAGTAACGAAACAGAGGAAAAATTTACAACAAAAAATTAGTGGCAATACAATTTAAATGAGTTATACAATTCAGTTACACAGAGACTTTTGATTTTATTTGGATCGAATATTTTCATACTCGTGCCTGACGATAGAAAACGATAAAAGTTACGGTAAGCCACGAATTTTTTGTTGAAAATGTTTCCTTTGTTTCGTTACTCTTTATAACATTCCATACTCATTGCTGAAAGACGAGCTGTAGTGTAAAATCGGGGCTGAGCTTATTAAAAATCGTCTACCATTATTACGAATGAAATTAATAAAAGCTGTTTAACAAATTTGAAATATTTAAATAATCTGATCAATATACATATAAAATATTTATAAATTATTCACAAAACCACATACTTAAAAATCAAAAATTTAGTATTTTGCTAATTAATTTTTGAAAATTTTTTGTATTCTGTATTTATTTCCGTACTTATTTTCTTATTTTGTTTGTGAGTTATATTTATCGCGATATTCACTTGTTGTTAAAGTATGTATTAGTAAAAATTTCTTAGTTGTTACTAAACTAAAACGCTGGGAAATATTTTAAAAATTTCATTCATACTTTAATAACAAATTATTGTGTGTTTTTCAAAATTATATATACAAACAAATCGAATTGTAAACAAATAAACAAAATTGATTATTATCGTTATTACGATATCATTTTATTGACATTTTAAAAACATCAATAAAAATTAAAATCTGAAACATGCGCACAGATACGGAAATTTATCAATGACGGACAAAATATAGTTAAACATTATTTCAGTTGTTAGAACTATATACTAACTTTGTGCCTCCGTAATATGTGATAAAGATGTATAGTTATTATAGACCATGATTAAGTTTCATTCCAGAAGCCATTTCGATTCAATAGACTTATTCACGTTGGGTCTCTGCTCAATTCCTACAAAAATTAGATTAACTGTATTTGTAAGTAACCTTTATTTTATAATATATACTTAGAATCACGTGCTGTAGCATTATTATTGATACCAAATAATGAGCTAAAGGTTAATGCTGTTGTGAAAGCGGGCGTTGATCGCGTGATAGATACACGATTAGAAAGTTGCTTACACTTGGTTGTACGTGCACACAAACACATGTTTGTATGTGCTCAATACTCGTGTATGGATTTTTAGTCATTAGCGGGCAATTTTGTAAAGTGTCTTGCTCGACCAGGAAATGAGTCATCGACCGGAACAAGTGGTAGTCAGAAGGAGTAATGTCTGGTGAATACGGCGGATGAGGTAGAACATCCAATTGAAGCCCTTCCGAAGTTTCCTCACGACTCTTGGAACATGCGGCCGAGCGCTTTCTTGCTGAAAGACCACTTGGCCATGTCTTTTGGAATATTGTGGCCGTTTGAGCTTAAATGCTCGGCTCAATTCCATCAATTGTTTTTGATAACGTTCTCCAGTGATGAATTTGTTAGTTTGGAGTAGCTCATAGTAGATCACTCCGAAATAATTCCACCAGATGCACAGCTTAAGCTTCTTGCCACGAATATTCGGTTTGACAATTGAAGTGGATGCATGGCCGGGCTTACCCCACGATTTTCTATGCTTTGGGTTGTCGTAGTGGATCCACTTTTCGTCCTCCGTCACGATTCGATTAAAAAACACTTTGGATTTTATCTTTGGAGCAGTTGATTGCACGTGAAAAAACGGCATTGACGTCTCTTGGCTTGAGTTCATACGGAACATAATTTCCTTGTTTGTGCACTATACCCATGGTCTAGAGACGGGTTTGAATCGCATTTTGAGTCACTACCAAAGTTTCAGTGAGCTCCTCTTGAGTTTGGCATGAATCATGGTCCAATAACGCCTTCTGTTACTACAGACTGTTGGTACAACAATCTGATCAACTCCAAAAACTCCCTGATTCTATAGAATGCTGGTACAATAGTCCTTTTAAGATTTGGGTTAAAGTATTTAACTCACTTCTTTATTTTTGTTAATATTTTATTTTTGTTTATGAAATATCAAAAGGTACAAGTATTTGCTTACAAAATTTTTGTTTTAATGACAGAATACATAATTTGTTATACAATACAATAAGAAGTTTTACTATTCTAAAAATTATAACGATACTATATATAACGATATTATTTTTCATTATGGACTACATTATTCATTATAAAGTTCTTCTATTATAATATAGAGTGTGACAATAATTAATATACCCTGGGGCGTTATGTTGTACATAACTTCGAATCGAAAAAAGTCGAAATCCGAAAAATGTCGAATCGAAAAAGTGGAAGTTGTATCATTTTTGCTTTTCGAAAATGATACAACATACCGCCATTCGACTTTTTTCGAATTTCGATTCGAAGTGATGGTACAACATACCGCCCCTGAAATTCTACTATAACATATACATAAGAACTATAAATATTTCAAGTATTTAAGGTGTTTAATCTATGATAATTTGACAATAGTATAATATTAACTAATTTGATAACATGAACATATATCTTGGATAAATAATGTACCTCGTCATCAATCACCTGTATGCAACACCTTCAACTCAACTTCTTCAAACTTTACTGGTTTCCCTTCTCGTTCTTGTTCACTGGTATGAAAATCGCCACTTTTTAAACGGCGAAACCAGTACGCAAATTGTGTTTTATTATTTCGTCAAAATAGCGCAAGAGGTTAACAAAGGAGACATTCTGCTTCGTAATTTTGATCCGATTTAGAAATAACCAATCATAATACATTAGTTCGGAAAGACCTCAGAGTTATTTGTTTATGGTTTCGGTTGCTATTTTCTTGAATAGTTTTATGTTTAAGAGCGGGGGTTCTCTGTCATATTTTTCAAGCTACTCGGTTCTCTCCACATAGTTCTCTAATCTTAAAAATGTAATTTTATTAAGATTCTACTTTATTTTCTTAAATTGTTGGTATGAGTCATAGCTGAACTTTTGCAAGCTGCCTGCGCTTAATAATGTTGTTGGATAATACACCTTTCAATTGAACTGTTGTTTTAATTTTCACCTGAAGATTTATTTGCTCTTGCGTTCAATTTTTTAACAGGTCATATTTTGAAATATTAATTGTTAGTTTAGGAAAGTTTATATTTTTAATTTTTATTGTATGAATACAAATGGGTCGATGCGCATTCCAAATTATAAAATAAATTTAAAAAAATGATCATCCTGAGTTTGTAATCTGTGTAATGAAGATATCGTTTTGTCATCAACTGGTGGATACTTTTGTATAAATCGAATTTTCACTTCTCATGGAAAAGTAGAAACGAGATCTTCGACCTCCCAGTTAAATTTGGTTTTATGTTGCAGAGAAGCCTTATTAATTCTCTGCATTAAAACTGAGACGGGTAATGAAATGTTATATTACTAGAATGATCAGCATTTATCGTACGATAGCTATAGGATAAGCACCATTAAGGAGGTTTTCACTGCCAATTTCTCATCGAGCCCCATACACTACTTCAACATTCGGATTATTAGTCAACAGTTGTTTACTGTACTCTATATACAAATTACAAATTATTATGATGCAAATGGAACAATTATAAACGAATACTTACTTGTGGTTACCCATTTGTGACTATAAATTGTTTCAATGTAAAGCATTCCAATCAGTTAATTCACGTGTTCTGTAGTACATTTTGAAATTTAATTTCCTGTTTAAGTTACGTGAACTATAATGATAATACTACCGGTATTAAAACGTTATATTCCCAAACCGTGCGACATACATATATTTGCGATATTAATTCGTACTTCCAAATTATTAAAATAACCAAGAATATATTGGCTCCCATCCAAAAATAAAATTTTATTGTTTTATATAAAAATTGAAATTAACTATCCTCGTTTCGGTTTGGCTTACCTTTGACTAATATTTCAATAATTTTAATATTAGAATTATATATTTATTCTTTGATATTTAGTATTTTGCATTGAGTTAAGAATTTATTTAAAACTGTGAGAGAAACAACGCAGTATGTACTCCTCGTAGCTCACAAGTTACTCAGGGTTTCATAGGTTTTTACAGTGCGAACTGCCATATGAACATTTCTTCGATGTCTTCGGACAAAAAAAATATTTTTTTGAATTTCGGACATTTGATAAGATTAATTATAATCTCTTTAATAAGATTAATAATTGAATACAACATTTAGCGTAAAGCTCCACACCATTAATACCATTTACACTTCTTACACCAATTCATTGTGTGCTTTTCAGTAATTGACTATTTTCAAAAAAAAATTTAATTTGGTAAGAAATAGGCATTAAGATTCCTTCACTTTTAACCTCTTTGATAATCAATTTGCCTTTTTCTATTTGTTCGCCAATTTCTTTTTCTTGCAGGTCCTGATGCCGGTAACAAATACATTAAGAAGTTCCTGTATCTCGTTCATAATAGTTTGACAGATTGAAGTTGCTAGTCCTTGCAAGCTATACAGTTTTGTTACAAATTTTAATACGGTTGTATCTAGGATTTTTTCTAAATTTCTCAACTCCTCCTCACTAAGTTTCGAACTTTTTTTTAAAACTGTATTGGCATGAGATGCGATGTACAGATTATCAAGAATTTCATTCCCTTCTACATGATAAAAATATTATATATTACATTAAAACACAACTAACATAAATTCGAAAATATGTATTTACCATTTATAGGAGAAGAGGACCATTATCAGAAATATTGAGAATATTTGGTTGAATAAAAAATTTTGAAACATCTTGGATTCTGATTTTACCATGCGAATTTAATAGATGTTTTTTATACCTATTTAATTGCATAAATTTCAAGAAAGGTCAATACTTCACCAGCCGTGTAAATATTTTATGTGTTTGCAGAGAAGTTCAATAGTTTGATACGATTCTGAGCATTCAAAGCAAAACATGGTTTTAATTAAATTCGACTAATTTTTGAAAATTACAAAGCAATAGCATTTATATGGATAAATTAAATGTTTGACAGCTTGTAAAATGAATATTGTGTTTGTGAATGTTTATGAATTTCAAAATAAACATTGTTAGAATCGAACGAACAGTTCTTGTAAGGAAATAGATTTTAATAAATTTATTTAAAACCTTAAAAAATTTTAATATTAACCATTGAAATAATTTTGAAATAAAAAAAAGTAATGTTTATTATAAACCAAAAAAATTAAATAAAAAATACATCACAATATTCGGGGCTACACACCTAAATTGCTCAATAAATTAAAATTTTAGGAAAGTTGCATGGAACGAGACTTGTGTATTCGTAACAAAGCTTCACGTCGTTTTGTTCATAATGTTTTTCGCACAATGTTGTCGTATCTTATTCACTTTTCATCACCAGTACTCATTCGCTTTAAAAATGATTCGATTTCGTTCCGTTTCAGCAGCGTTTCGCAGATAGAAATCCGGTTCATTAAATTTTTAACTGTTAATTCATGGAGTACCCAAATGTCAAGCCTTTTTTTGTATCCAACCATTTTCAAATGGTTTAAAACTGTTTTGTGATCAATATTTAGTTCTTTACCAATTGCATGGCTGCTTATATGCCGGTCTTCAATTTTCTGCATGATTTCATCGAATTTTCCAGTGGTTGGTCGACTAGAGCGAGGTGCAGCTTTCCAGAACGAAAGCGCGCCAACCAGTTCTTTGCTGCTGATTTTGAAAAGCACCTTCTCTACGATCAATGGTTACTGAGACATATGAATGTAAAGCCATCTACCGGGGAAAAGGCCACGTACTTTTGTCTTACCAATTATTACAAAATGAAACCGCTACAAATATTAAAGTCCATCGCTCATATTCTAGAATTCAGTAGAGGTGACACAAAAGACAGACCAATTGAATTCAACCGTACTTTAACTATTGCAGACAGTGTACGAAACACTTATTAATATAGAAACGCAATTAATCGATAAATTAGCCAAACTCCGAATAACGCAGAGCAACCGTGAATGATTATATATATATATATATATATATATATATATATATATATATATATATATATATATATATATATATATATATATATATATATATATATATATACATATATATATTTATATATATATAGATATATATATATATATATATATATATATATATATATATATATATATATATATATATATATATATATATATATATATATATATATATATATATATATATATATATATATATATATATATATATATATATATATATATATATATATATATATATATATATATATATATATATATATATATATATATATATATATATATATATATATATATATATATATATATATATATATATATATATATATATATATATATATATATATATATATATATATATATATATATATATATATATATATATATATATATATATATATATATATATATATATATATATATATATATATATATATATATATATATATATATATATATATATATATATATATATATATATATATATATATATATATATATATATATATATATATATATATATATATATATAAAATATAGATATATAGAAAATATATATATATATATATATATATATATATATATATATATATATATATATATATATATATATATATATATATATATATATATATATATATATATATATATATATATATATATATATATATATATATATATATATATATATATATATATATATATACTACCGCTCAAAAGTGTTTAGGCACGCCTTTTTTCGTGTATTATTGATACAGTATTATGTTTATGAAAAAACATTTGAATAAAATGAAATACTTATCTGAAACACAGTTTCATTATATAGACACCAATTATATAGGGTTCATTATATAGGGTCCCTCTATCTTGCGCTTGACCGGATTGTCGTAAACTGTTTATTACGTTACAGTTACAATAGTAGTCTTAATAAAGAGTTTACGTTACATTAGCATTTTTGTCGTACGATTTTATTTGAAAATTTGGTTGCATTGCACTATAAAGCTGTAGAAGCACCAAAGATTGATTCCATCTATTTACGACATATTTATTTCTACAAATCACATCATGATAAGTTGGCGGTGGCTGTACTAAGTAAAATTGTGATATTTATCCGACGAAAGTATCACATTCTCTTTTTTGGATGAAAGCGTCTCTAGTGCAGAGAAAAGAAGAATGGTGCAATGGTGCAACACTTGGATATGGATGAGGAATGTAGAGGCAGTAAGCAGTAAGCCAGTAGTAAGTGCGTCGAGTTGAAAATTGATGAGGTGAAAAGATTCATTACGAAACAACTGCAGATTTTGTTACACCAAACACTGGTAATTTTTTTAAACGCTCATGATTACCACAGATTTCTTAAACAAAGATCCGGACATGTGGCCTCCAGGTGATAATTTCAAGAACGGAATGAAGATTATCAGTCAAATAAAAATCGTAAATGATATGGCAGAACGTGGTGTTAAGTTAATACAAGAATATAATAAGCAATTAACAAAAAATGAAGATGACATGCAATATTTACTACAGGTCGTCTAGTACACAAAAGTTTTCAACGTACACCAAAACATCCTTAATGGATAGAAGATCATCCTATATTGATTATTTTCATCATAAAAATTAATTCACATTAATATCATTGTATAGAAGAAACATTATACATACATTTATAATAAAAAAATAGTAATAATTTGTCTTGTTTTTGTACTTTAGAAATTAGAAAATAATTTCGCTATTTGTTCACCGATTTTCAATTCTTTGACCTTTTGGAAAGGCTATTAATTATTATTATCTCTATTCACCACAATTTTCATTTATGTTGAGAAAATTTTTTAAATAATTTTTTTGTTCGTTTGACAGTGAAAAATTGAAAAAATACCGTTTTTATCGAACTCACAAGTCGCGACCGCTAAACCATGTTCGATCGACCAAATATTTTTTCTATTTAAGTTTCTAGCATAGCCTCACATTTCTAAGTCCCATTAGATATTGGAACTTTCGAAAATAAGAACCATCCTAATGTACATAAATAAAAAACCACATATTATGTGTACACAATTCAAACATTCGTGTAATTAAATAATTAAGGAACATAAATAAACTACATACGTATGTAGTACGAGTCCGTTTATTTGGATTAATTAAGTGCTCTTAACCTGCACCGACCATATTAGCCCGCCTCAATTAAACCTGTACTATAATTTGTTACACATTTATTACAATTTATTACAACAAATCCCGATTTTATTACAGTTACCGTTTTCGAGGAAGGAGTGGTCGGTTTCACTTGTAATTAAACCTACACCGCGAAAATTGTAACTTTTGTTGTAGCTGTGATATCGGGATGGTTCTTGGACCAGAATTTATAACAAACGATTATTTATGACAAAAACATCGATTTTACCAATATTAATAAATTATTACACCAGACCGCCACCAGATATTGAGTCAAATGGTACTCCTTGGACTTTGTGGAGGGCAGATCAAACTTATCCAGGTGTGTAATAAATTATCTTTGTGTCAGATTACACGGAATTGGCTCCAAACCGTAAAGGCTTCAAACGTCTAATTTAAAATTCGATTTTATCACCTTCAACAACTTATTACACCAGACCGACACCAGATATTGAGTCGAATGTTACTCCTTGGACCTTGTGGAGGGCAGATCAACCTTATCCAGGTGTTTAATAAATTATCTTTGTGTCAGGTTACACGGAATTGGCTCCAAACCGTAAAGGCTTCAAACGTCTAAGTTAAAGTTCGATTTTATCACCTTCATCAACTTATTACACCAGACCGCCACCAGATATTGAGTCGAATGTTACTCCTTGGACCTTGTGGAGGGCAAATCAACCTTATCCTGGTGTGTAATAAATTATCTTTGTGTCAGGTTACACGGAATTGGCTCCAAACCATAAAGGCTTCAAACGTTTGACTTAAAGTTCGATTTTATCACCTTCATCAATTTATTACACCAGACCGCCACCAGATATTGAGTCGAATGTTACTCCTTGGATCTTGTGGAGGGCAAATCAACCTTATCCTGGTGTGTAATAAATTATCTTTGTGTCAGGTTACACGGAATTGGCTCCAAACCATAAAGGCTTCAAACGTTTGACTTAAAGTTCGTGATAAAATCGATTTTATCACCTTCATCAATTTATTACACCAAACCGTCACCAGATATTGAGTCGACTGTTACTCCTTGGATCTTGTGGAGGGCAGATCAACCTTATCCAAGTGTGTAATAAATTATTTTTGTGTCAGGTTGCACGGAATTGGCTCCAAACCGTAAAGGGTTCAAACGTCTAATTTAAAGTTCGATTTCTCGACTTCAACAACTTGAATAAAAATTAATTTTGGCGATGAGGTTTTAAATTTTCTCTCGAAATTTTCACCCGAGAATGTGATTACAGGTGAAACGAACTCAATTTTGCATCTTATCGTAAAGTTTTTTCCAGACGAAGAACTGAGCATATTGAGGTAATAAATAATGAATTTCAAGCACTTGCGGATTGTGAGAATCTTAAGAAATTGCAGAACTCTACAATTTCTGAGTTTTGGGCAAAAGTCGGTACAGTTAAAAATGAACTAGATGAACCAAAGTTTGGCAACATAAGGTATATTATCAATACCTCTTTCATCGGCGAACGTAGAAGGAATATTTTCTTTTCAGAATTTAATTAAGACTAAATACTGAAATCTTCTATAAATAGATCCAAGTTCCGCATTAATTCAAACGAAAGATATAATTAAAATCGAATCGTTTCATAGTTTTAAAATAGCCAAAGAAATACTAAAGAAACAATTACAGAATGCCCCTTTTTGAGTTTTGAATTTTCATACCACACAATCCATTCATGATCCACATATGTGATTTTTATTTATTTTTTATTATTTGAAAAAATGTGCATTTTGTTAAATTTATTTATACCTTTTTTATTTTATTTGTGATTTTTAATTTATTACATTATTTTATAAATTACATAAAATAAATTTTCAAATGTATTTTATATATTCTACATGTTAGGTAATTTTCAGAATAAATTTTGAAATAAAAACTATTTTTGGGTATTTTATATAAAAAAAAAACATCAAAAAAAATTAAATACAATTCAACTCGATTTAGTACAATTTCATTTAAATTTTCAATACAATTCAAAAAATCCATTTTCCATCACTTTCCATTTTCTATTCATTGAATTATAATGTATCGATTACTTTCAATATTCAACATGTTATTTTATGTAACATGTCGCGAACAGTTGGCGAACCTGAAAGCGCCCAATGGCCATGATTTCACTCAACATGTTGTCAATGACTTGAAAGCTTCCAATGCCTAATCATCTCGTTTTGCAAATGTATTTACATTGGTTGATAGGGTGCATACTCGATCGAAAAATAAATAAAAATAAAATGAAATGATAACGTAATTTTTTGTTTCATTAAAGATGAAGAGATTTAGCTACTACGGCTAATTGCAATACTCGTAAGCAAACAGTTTATGCTTTTTATTTAGCACCGTTTGAAACCGTGTAATTTGAGAAATGGGTATCCGTCTGCTTCAAAACGTGTACTTCGAATACCGTGTTCTTGGAGGGTTACCTGTATTTCAGTCAATCTATTGTATCTATCTTCTCACTATTTCACGTCAATTTGGCACCCACAAAAAGTAATAGATGGCATCACTGACAGAAGTTTCAGTTGTGTTTTGTCTTCATATAAACAACATATTTTGTTTTGGTTCTGGATATTATTGCTTCGGTTTTGTTTGAAAATAGTGTTTTATCGGCCTTGTGTGGGCTGGACATTAGAAATAATAACCGAATAGAAAAAATGAGAAATTCTCGAGGAATCGACGCCATTTTAAATCACTAATTTATCAGAAATTTTGTACATGAAATTGAGCAAAACCAGCCGCTCACCGAGTTATTCTAATATGAGTAGTATACAATTCTTTTTTTGATATCTTCAACTTTTTTTTACCAAGCAAAACAAATATTTATATGTGAGCTCAACAAAAATTTATAAATAAATACAATAATTTTTAACATTTTTATTGGTACACAAAATTGTGTTTACCAACTTAATGTACATGACATTTAGAAAATTGTGCTTTCTTTTTTGTCACTTCTATCCTAGACATCGTTTACTTTTTTATTGAACATTTTTCAAGCCAATACCATAGTTATTTTTATTGTCTAATAAATATTCTTTAAAATCCAGTTTTTTAACAGGGCTGAGATGCTGTACCATCACTCTTTTGTTTTTCCGACTTAGTTTATGTCTCAATTTTCAGGAATCAATTAACATTCTATTTTGCCAAAACACTTATGTATTTTATATCGCGATTTCAACCTCTTAATATAATTATGAGCGTTCTCTATTTTCTTTATTTCGATAAACGTATCACGAAAAAATTATTTGGTAATAAATAGAGTCGATCAATCTAGTAGTCTTAGAAATCGTAGACAACAAATAGAGTAATGTTTTACTCGAGCAAGCTGAGAACACATTAGGAAATGTGTAATTTTGGAAGTGAAATGAACTGCCATTTTACTCGTAAAAAATGAGCAATAAACTAAATCGATAGTCGAAAATATTGATGGTATAACATTTCAGCCCTGATTGCAATGCATTGAGCATGACTTTTATTATGCCCGGTTTACATGAGAAAATTGTTTTCTTCTGCAAATTTTTGCAGGTAAATAAGAAAGAATCCGCTATATAAAAATATTCAATATGCCAGAAAGAAATAAACATATATAGTAATGGCGTAATTTTTTTTATAGGATCATTATTAATTTATTTTTAATGAATTAAAAAACGAAATTTACATTTTTATCTGTAGCGTCTGTTTTTATAATGAATCCTCAACATTTATAAATACGAAATAATTTTTTTTCTTGTTAATTTTAAAAATGTTGCCTTGAAAATACTCGGATCGAATATATTTTATGGCAACATTTACATTTTTATGGTCCTTTTGCTCAAAAATTCTATTGCAAAATTTTGTTGGGATATAGTGCTTTTCTTGTCTCTCATGTGCAAAAAGTCAATGTTATATCTTATTCATTTTGCAGAAGAAAAATGTTGGTCTTATGTAAACCGGGCATTATTGAACATTTTTTGATTTATATTGATTGTCATTGACAGTGTTTAAAAATATTTTCCGCCCTAGGGCTAGAAGCAAACTGGGCTGCTCGTGGGTTACTTGTTCACATGTAGTGAACAAAATAGAACAGTGACTTCAAAAGTCTTCAAAAAAATTATTTGATTTTTACAGCGACACTATTAGGAACTTAAGGACTGTTCTAATATAAATGTTAAAAGATTATCTAAAAATGTTTCAATGTCACAACAAGACAAATCCAATTGGTTTATTTTTAAATTTAACAGTGTAAATTTTTGGTATTATTTTGGGTGTGTAATTCACAATCATCTCAAACTATATGGTTGTAATAAAATTGGCTTAATTCTTTTCTTTATTGGTTTTATATATCCTTGTTCTATATAATAATATCACCAATAGAAATAATATAGAACAATACTAGTAACCATTTAGATTAAAACTACCTTTGATTACAGTCGCGTGGAACACATAAATTTTATTTTAACACATATTTACGAATTTTAAGAAATTATCGTTTTATTACTTTATTGTTTTAATCACATTTCATTTTCAATTATTTTTCAGTTTTATATATGTCAACGAGCTCGAAAGCACACATATTTATACTTAATTCACCATTATTATGGATGAAAAATCATTCGAGCGAACAGAAGAGCCATTACGTGGGTTTCAACGGCAATATAACCAATCGCGGAAAAATAATCGATTTCATGGCCCAATAAAAGCGTTTCGATTATGTGTTTTAGCAATCATACTACCAGGCTTATTTATAGCTGTTCCCGTCTATATGAAGTAAGTACATACTCCAACTACTCGAATACATACGTATAACACAGTAATTCAATTAAGATAAATTATTTATTGCTTCCATTTGATAATAGATTTCGTGTGTACGATTATCAATTGTATCCAGTTGGTATGGCTGATATGAGACTGATTGACAGTAAAATATCGACGACATGGTGCCAGGTAACATAATAGCCATTAATTATATTACTACTTGTATAACTATTAGTTCATACAACTATTTTTTAATCACGCAGAAACAATTAGTGAAATTTAATTCAACATTTAATGCATTTCTAATGCCTAGGACACCGGCGATGTCAACACATCATCTGCATCTTAATATGACACGAACCTTAAATTTAGTAGATGACATGAAAGAGTATTGGGGATTTTATTTACTGAAAGGTTCTACTGTTACAGTGGCCACGTGTGCCAGGTTAGTGCCTTTGTTTAGAATATTACTGTTAATTCATTAAAACTGTATACAATTATTTAAAAAGTTGAACAATCTTTTTTATGATATACTCGTATTATTAAGATGATACCAAATATTCGCTGAGTAATTTATGGTGGTACGAGTACATAAATAATAAATTATTTTGTCGATTCATTCGAGAGTTATATAAAATGTCTGTTTGCTAACTTCGAAAGAGACGTATGTATTTTATTTTTTACTATGAAGAGATAAATTTTCTAAACAATTCAGCAAATTGTGCTATTAAGTTTATTACATATAAATATAATTTACAAGATATAAATGGCACAAGCTTGATATATTTGGTTTCTAATCAAACGTTTGTGTCGTATGTGCCATAAAAGACCGCAACGCTGGGACATTTATCGCATCGTAGTTTAAATAAAACAAGTGCGTAATACTATTTTGTAATAAGTCCCTATGTGAACTATAAAATTTCAGGATTACCGTAATATAATTGAAAACTATGTTTTGAAGATACATAAATGGCGTCTATTGAAAATCTAATTCAATTTAAATCAAATTACTAGCACACGTAATATAATCCGTTCCACATACTGTGCGCCGAAACCTCTTGTTAGTTAACTAAATTAAATTGTAGATTAGTACAATAAACTGGTTCCAAGGCATTAGTGAAACATAATCTGTTAAGTTCTATTCCATTTTTATTGTTTTCCGAATTGTCGAAACTAATTTAAATTGTTACTAAAATCCAAGCTCGTTAAACATTAAACAAATACTTATTTTATTATTTAAAACTTTTTTAAACAATTCTGTATGCAATTACTATCAAAGTGTGTTATTAATCGCTCGTGTCTAATTTATTAATAGATAAGTTTTAATAAGGAGATAAATTCTTGCAAACTGCCGTATACGACAATAAATTTTCCGTCATACTTAGATTTTATATTTTGCATTTAACTACAAAATAGAAATAATATACACATGTTTGGAATTATACATATAATCAATCACTCATATCTAATCTCTTAATTAACTTTAAACACAATCAATGAAATAAAAAATGAATAACCAAGCTTAACAACATACGACAATATCATTTTCTACTTTATTTGTCGAATAATACGGTATAAAGTCATTAGACGATAGTGTTTATAATTTTGGAGACACAAGGCACATGGCATAAGTGTGACCGCAGCTGATAATATAGAGGGCCGATTTTCCAGATATAAGTGAATTAAACCACTTAAAATAAGTTTTAAATTTTCCAGTAATTACTGAAACTATAGACAACGTTTCGAACATTTCCCATTTTTAGCTTCATTTACGTAGTAAAACAAATTTAGAGGTGAATAAGTTGTGGCCAACATCCGACATTCTTTTACCACGAATGTATTATGAATAGATCTCGAATACACCACTCTTAGTTTCAAAAGCGAAAAATAAAACCATAAAACTTACCGGACTTTTGGTAAAACAGTTATGTTTAATCAAAAACATTACCCTTGCTTAAATTATAGAAACCAACAAGATCAACCCTTGTTGGTTGAAAATTTAGTCTCTAAATTTATTTTATTTAAAGGTTTTAATATTTAGTAGTTTTCTGTAAATCTCAAATTTTTCAAATTTATCGCAAAAATTGAAAAAAACTACCATTGAAGCTGCCACTAATTTTTTTTGATATTTAATTTACAATCTTTTTGTTTTAATCGTTATTTGTTAATAGCATTTATATACTTTTCAAAATATTTCCATAAAACGAAAAGCTCCAAAAATCGCTGGGATCTAACAATTTATGAAAAAAGCAGATTTTTTGCGGAAACCCAGTATTTTTGTCAAAAATTGTTATTTTCGCTTAGATTTCGGAAACTGGTCTGGACCGGTATTTTAATTGATTAATCGATTGGACTCTGGGACCAAATACTAGATAAGATATGCCGGATAACCATTTGTTTAGCCTGTTTACGTACAGGAAGAGAGAAAGGTATTCTTTTTAGAGCGGAACGAACCGGATGCAGATACTTAGCGATCGCAGGGCATAAGACAATACAAGAGTATAATCTACTAAAAGGGAGAATAAATCCTTCTTTAAATCTGGACCAAAGAAAAAAAATTATTATTATTACACATGCATCTGAAAATATCCTGAAATTGAATTCTTAATTAATACTTTTCGGCTTCCTAAACATTATAAAAGTTTAACAAACGATTATGGCACAGAACGCTTATCTAGACATAGACAAGAGAACGTAAAAGGAACGAATTATTTATTCTTTAGTGCGACTAGCGACGCATCCAGTAGATTACTTTTTGGAACTAACATGATCGATCGTGAAAAACCAGGCGCGTATTCTTGAAATTGGTGAATATTTTCGTCTACGAATTTATTTTGCATTAAAATTTTTCATATTTCGAATTTTTCACCGGCTACTTTAATCGTTTTTTTAAATTTGCTTGCGAGTCTTCTATTATCTATTTCACTACTAAACAAAAATCGTTGGAAATTTCCGCCTGGGTAAGTCAATGCGGATTTATCCACCGATTTTTGTTTCGTAGTGAAATAAAGAATAGAAGACTTGCAAGCAAATTTGAAAAAACGATTCAGTAGCCGGCGAAAAATTCGAATAATATGAAGAATTTTAATGCAAATTATAATCCGCATGCGAAAATATTGGTGGCTTTCAAGAATATGCGACCTGGGCGCGTATTCTTGAAATCGGTGGATATTTCCGTCGACGGATTATAATTTGCATTAAAATTCTTTATATTATTCGAATTTTTCGCCGGCTAAAGTAGCCGGTTAGGTTAAAGTAATCATTTTTTTTTCAATTTTTTTTTTGTTTTTTTTAATTAAGAAACATAATTTCTTCTCCCTACTAATCGAAAATTTCCGACTGGGCAAATCGATTCGAAATTATGGCTTAATAGGCAGACAAAGATTAGTAAACTTAAAAACATATTTGAAAAAATGATTAAAATAGCCGACGAAAAATTCGAATAATATAGGGAATTTCAAAGCAATCTGTGTTCCGATTAAGGAAATTTCCACCAATTTCAAGAATCGGCCTCAGAACTGCAAAACATAATATAAAACATAAAGAAAATTGTCCCCTCATTCTATTTTTATTTATACATACATGGGGTGTACCTTGAGGTATTTACAAAAGGTGGCGCAACTAGTATTAAATTGCATCCGGCCATCTTGTAACTATATTTATGTTAAAGCGTCACCATTTCGCTCTTAAAATCGGCATGTGTCATTTAATCATGTCAACCATTGTGCCAACAAGATACAATTTGAGGGAAGTGCTGCTTTTTTGTTTTAATTTGAAGAAAATTGCAGGTGATGGACATTAATCTCTGTACGAGTATGAAGCATATAGGGAACATACTCAATCAATAAAAACATGTGAGTACTGGTTCCGCCGTTTCAAAAGTGGCGATTTAGATACCAGTGACAAAGGCCGCGAAGAGAGACCCCTAAAGTTTTCAGACTCTGAGTTGGAGGCATTATTGGACCAAGTTAACGAGCTTAACAAAACCATCACTGGAGAATGCTATCAACAATAATTTATGGAAATGAGCGGAGAATTGAAGTTCAAACGACCACAATATGCTAAAAAACATGACAAAATGATCTTTCAGCATGACAACGCTCGGATCAATATTGCAAAAGTCGTCAAAGAAACTTTGGAAGGGCATCAAAGAGAGGTCCTACCCCACCCGTCGTATTAACCAGACATGCCTTCACTGTTTACGAATAACCCATAAATTAAGTCGATTCTTGGATCGCCTCAAACCACGAGAAATTTCTTCGACACAGATTCCGTATGCTGCCTGAAAAATGGGTAAAAGTTGTAGCTTACGATGACCAATACTTTGAATAAAATACATTGTACAAATTTCTCTGAATAAAGCTTCGAAGTTGTAAAGCAAATGGCCAAGTTCCAAAATCTCAGATTAAGTTAAATAAACATGTATAACTCTTAAGAACTTCTTACGCCGGAAATGTCTCTTTATGTTTCGAGTTTGTAATGGTACGGTCTAACTATGGTGAGTTCCCCAGTGCCATCCGTATGTTAGAATTGGCACAATCTTCCAGCTTCGATATGGCTCCATATAAATTTATATGACAAACGTCTATAACTTCCAAGACTTTCTTGGGGCGGAAATTTCGAATGATGTTTTGAGGTGGTACGTAACTAAGTAACTTCTGATCAAGTGGCCAGCACCAGCCGTATGTTCAAATTTGAGGAAATGGTCAAATTCCAAAATCTCAGGTTAAGCTAAATAAAAATGTATATCCCTTAAGAACTTCCTAGGCCGGAAATGATTCTTTATGTTTCGGTTTCCTAATGATAAGGGCAAATGGCCAAGTTACTAAATCTAGGTTAAATTAAATTAAAATTTGCCTATTTTCTTATGTTTTGCATGTTTTGAGTTGGTAATGATAAGATGAAACTATTGTAAACTTCTCATTGCCAGGTTTATTTCGATCCGTAATGAAATTGAACTATGATTCCTCGACAGAATGCAGATTTCAGGGTTCATTTTCTTGTCAGTTTATAGAACTGTCATGGCGCTATGCAATGCGCAGGTAGTTCTACGTAAATCGGATTTATAGCCGTACGTCCTCGACGTAGCCACTCTTTAAGGAAGAACGTGATAAGCAAACTGCGAAAGAGTTGGTAATAAAAAATTTAGTAATAGTTCCGATGAGTCATAATAATGAGCCAAATTAATTATTTCCTATTTCAGACATGATTCAAGCTAAAATTTACATGCCAATGGAGAACTTAATCAGAGATTTTGGAACTTGTCCGTTTACTGAAGTTTGAACATACCGCTGGTGCTGACCACTTTGTTAGCAATTACTTAATTACGTACCATCTCAAAATACTCGTACCATCATCCACTATTTCCGGCCCAGGAAGATCTTGGAAGTTATAGACGGTTTTTCATATACATTTATGTGGCCAAATCGAAGCTGGAAGATTGTACCAATCCTAGCATACGACTGGCATTGGGGCGTTTATTATAAGTTATCCTTGCTATTTTAAACATATAATATGGCGCATACTTATTTCGAACTTAAAATATGCAGAATTACTGTTTCCAAAACACAATACATACATTATTTCCAACTTTTCCAAGTATGTATTTGGTTTACACGAAAAACAAATAAACGAAAAAAACTGGGATGGAATATTTTGTTGTTGTTTATAATTTAAATCGTTTTATAGAGGTATAAAATGCGTAAACTGGGATGGAATAGAATAGTTTTGTGTAAATAATAATAAAAAACAAATCATGAGACGAAAAACTGGGATAACTTCACATGCTTATTTTGTTGGATTGAAAAGAAAATCAAAAATGGACCGACTTAAATCACTTGCAGAAAATATTATGTACTACCGCTCTCCAACAGCATACAAATTTATGAAAGATCGTTAAACATTTAGTTTCTTTCCAAATCGTCATAAGTTAGACTGTTTGATTTAGGTAAGGATTCTAAAAGAACGGAAGTTGGTACTCATATTTGTGTCTTCATGTTTAGGGGATTCATAATTGAAAACTGAAGGCATTTATTATGCTATTATGTTATGGGGGACATAATATATCCGATTAAATCTGACTTATTAAATAGACTAAGAATAAGAAAGTGTAATTTATAAATGTATGATATTCGTTAGGGTTGTGGGTTCAAGTGGTTATTTGTTACCAGGATTCAAATAACCGAAACTATTTAAGTTATTTGTGGGTGACTTATGAAGGGCCCGCAAAACCTGGAATATTTGATTCGCCACATGTGATATATCTTTTCGAAATGCAATGCTAACTTCTGACAACGAATGTGCAGATGGTGTAGCAAGTTTTTATATCGTAAGGGAACTATATGCTATCGAACATACATCTGTTGCTAAATAAGTCCAAAAAAGAAATGAGAAACAGAGGTATTCAGTTTGAGTTTTGTAGCAGGGATCAAAACTATTTCTGATTTAAATAAGTTTTCTGTTTCAGCGAAATCTATGGTATCGGCAAAATCGAATTTGTTTTATAAATTAGACACATTACTTTTTTATGACATTATTCAAAGCAAAAACGAATTTCAATGCAAAAACGAAAGAAAGTCCCGCGGTGCAGTATATTTTAAAGTTTCGACTAAATCAGGATGCGATGGAAAATAAGTTCTCCCTTATAAAATATGCTAAATAGTGAAAAACTTTTAACACTATTTGCCGAAGGCTCTTGGCAAAACACACTTACACTTAATAAACACACAAAATAGTGAAAAAGATTACGATTCAAGCCTCGTGGACGTCCTACGTTAGCAAATTGACCAGAAAGAAAAACTGAGAACGCACATTCAATAAACAATGATGAAAGCGAATTAGATAATACTGCCAATTTAGGATTAGCACCTTCAGACCTAAAAATAAACCCATAGAAACATCTAATAGGTATTTCGTTGGTTACCTAATCCAAAAGGATTTCAAAAAATAAAACTGCGTCCGCTGCGCACTGGTGATTATTTGGAGTGTTCATTGAATTATTAATTCGTCACAAAAAGTATCATCTTTGGAAAACTTAAGACATTTTTCGAGTTATGTCAACGACAAGTAAAACTGTTTGGACAAATTTTTACAAGTAGTTCTCACGTTGTAGGTTTGAAATAGCAAATAATAAAAATTTTGCTTTATAATATAAAAATGAAGTTTTTTTATGATAGGAGCCATTCTTGTTTCGACCACTGTTTGTGTTAACCACCAAAGCATATTAAATGGAAATATCGAGCGCATAAAGAAAGAAACCGTGTAAGTTAATAACACCAGAAAAGAAAGCCGGAAAAAGCGCAAGTTCCTGCAATATGGGCAAGAGGTGGAGGACGGTTCTAAATTAAAAATTTGTTTTTAAAATGTTTTATGAATTAGTAACAATTATATTTATGAATTTAAGTATTTGTTTTGAATCATTTCCTTTTCGAGAAAGATAAACGAACAGCACTTAACTTAGGATTGGTATTTATAGAACATTTTATTTAATACCACTTCAGGAGCTTTTACGATAGTTAACCAAATTTCTTTATAAGTACGTCTTAGTATAAGGCTGACACTAAAAACCCAAATACGTCAAAGAATATGATCTTTTTAAACTTCGACCACCAACAATTAGGTATAGTCGTTTTAATTAAATGTTTATTCACAGAAGGAGTTTAAACCTAAGAGTACAACGATTTTTGTTATTTTCATTTCGTTATATTCTAATCCTATAATTATATTGTATCTTACATATTTGTTTAATATAAAAGCTTTTTCTAAACTAAAATTTTACTTCATAAGTATTGATAGATACAAATTCAAGTAAAAAGATATTCATTGTAAATAATCATTTATAATATTTCATTGTTTACATATTATAGCAGGGTCTGTGACCTTTAAGTTCCGTTAAGCTTTTCTACATTTCGTCTCGTCACAAATAGTCGACACTTATTGTTTTACGATAAAAATGAAAACAAATACCGACCTTCAATTTTAAGTAAACAACAACAAAAACACAAAACGTCCTTATTAAGCTTCAGCTGATCGACACGCGTGTTAGTATCCTATAAAGAGGCTTCCTTTGTATAATTTATGTTATTCTTTTTAATTCATGTTATGATGTTATGTGCCTCAGGTCGATTTTTTCGACTAAATTACGAACTAAACTAAATTGCTCAGTAATTCACAATTCAGGTGTCAGTAACAGCAACAAGACAAGTTGTGCCTGACTATTCAAAATACTAAATTGTCGACTTTTGGAATGGAAGATGATATGGAAGTTGCATTATTTGCAAATGTTTTTATAAACTACGAAATGTTTAAAAATATAAAAAAAGTGTCACGCAAAAACTGTTGCCGGGTAAATATAAACAAATATCACCTTTGATATTTGAAAACTAACTTAAAAAGTTACCTTGCGAGGAAACTTTCCCGTTTTGACCTGCCGGCGGATAGTGTAAGGTCACTTCAAAAAAGTTTAGTGCATAACTTAGTCAAAAAAAATCAACCTGAGGCACACAGCATTAATTTACAAATACAAAAACCACAAAGAATTAAAAGATTTAAATAAAAAAAACATTAAATTTAAAACCAACAATGGTTGATCTAAATATCAGGGAGTCCGGTGAGTTTAATTTTTCGCAATCAAATGTGGTGTATTCGAGATCTTTGTATATATTTGTGGTAAAAGAGTTTGTGGTTTTCACATTCGCCCAAATTCCGACCATTATTTAGTGATTTTGCGTAACTCAGTATTTATTATTAATATTATTATTTAATTCATTTCTTAGATTTCAGGGAGCTTCACTCATCCTCATCAAAGGCCATCGAAATCTGCACGAATGTGCATACATAGGCGATGATTCTTCTGAAGAAATTGAAGAAATTCTCGATAAAGCTAAATCGATCGGTATTCATACACTCGACCATGCCGTTGATAATCCGTCAAATGAACCTGATCTACTTCGAAAACATACGGCTGATGTTGATTTTCACGATCCAGAAACAAAGCTTATTGCGGAAAAGTATCAAAACCAACCGAATAAAAAGACTTTCAATAATGATAATGATGAGATTAATGCAAAAGAAATGAAAAATTTGCTACATCAGTTAAACACAAAAGTAGATATTTACAATAAAAAACAACTACAAAAGAATGACGCTAAAAAATTAGCAAAAACACACTATATTCACCAAGGTGGGCCACAACCGGTCGCAACTGTTAAGGAGTCCTCGCTTGCTGATTGGAATAAAAACAAAACACGAAAGCATCATCCAACGTTTGACAATAAGCACGTACGTCGGGAACCAACGTTTGGAAAGGAAGAAGAGGATAATGTTGTGCTTGAACAAGCTCAAATGCAGACCATTGCTAAAAATCAAGTGAAAGAACTTGAAAATAGAACCCAAACATCTGCTGAAATATTCAAGGAAGTTTTAACTAAACTTCAAGAATTAGGTCCACGTGGTTATAAAATGTTAAATGAAATAAAAGCCGAGATGGAAAATAATGAATTGAATCCAACGACGGTAAAAAGCAAAACCACAAATTTTTCCGCAATTGATGTAACCAATTTAAGTGAAGAATTTATCACAAACAACCTAAAGCGAGTTCGAAAAAATATCGTCATCGAAAATCAATTGTCGGACGATTTAAATAAAGATGACGAAAGTGAGAATTTAGCAATTGAAGAAGGTTTTGTACCGGATGGACATGCACAACACCACGAACGTATTAATGAAACAACTCTAAATGATCGATCAAATTCGGAATATTGGTCATCATTTTCGTCAAGTGAGGAAGCGCTACTAAATTGCGCTGGATTGATATTGAGTTTACCACTTATTCCAAAACAACTGTGTGAGATTAATGCATCCAATCCAGAGTTTGAAAAAGCTAGTCTACCAAATAAAGTTTCATATCAGTGAGTCATTTTGCTTTTAGAATAAAGAATTCTAAATAATTTAATACAAAAATTATTTTTCTCCCACAGCGTACCATCAAATGGGTACTACTTCTTTGTCTTCAGCAGTGAGAACGAGAAACAGAATAACCATGTTCGGGTACATTTCGATTTAAAAAAAACGTTGTACAACATCTCACAACCCCTAGATGTATGTAATAATTCAATTACTGAATGTTCGTTTCCGCTTAATTTCTTATCGGATCAGAAAGTGGTATTTGAAATGCCGCTCACCAATAATGATTCGATGTGGAACGGCGAGTACGTTGTTATCTCAGAATGTGAACCAAGAACTATAATTTACTTGATTTGTGTGCTTTCGGTTCCGCTAATGATTTTATTGTTTGCCTTTCAATGAGAAGAACGTTGCGAATGTGTTACAATAATGCAAAACATAAGTGTTAAATAATTTTGTTATTCTTATAAATAATATATTTTGTTAAATGTACATTTTTATTTGTATTGATGTAAGATTAAAGTACTGATCTTCTACAAACGACTGATTTAATTTTTTTGTAAATAAGTGCCTTTATGTAATATAAGTATATAGTTTTTTCAAATACATAAAATGTTGATATCTGATAAGTTTTAAAATAATAAATTAAATGATTTTTGTGATATTGTAAAACTGTTGATTTGGTACAAGTAATTAAAAACTGTTGGTGAGTTTTTCTTTAGAGTTTGAACAAAAAGTCATTGAGCAAGGACAAATACAACAAATATGTATAGTAAACTCAAATTAGAGAATACAATAAACCAAAATCGGTTGTGTTTTGGAAAAGAGTACCAATATATGAAACAGCCCGAATTTATCATTTTATTCTCAAATAAAATAAAAATTGTAAATATGTTTAACTAATAAATAATTTTTTACGTGGCTTATGATTTTTCTTCAAGTACAGACTCACGCGGTTTTTATTTTGGTAAAATAAATTGGTTTGTTGCATAGCTATAAGAAAGAACCCAATATGCAATGCCGACGGAATTCCATTTAAATTCGCGTTCTAAAACCACACTGCTTCTATGGAAAGAACCATGTGTATCACGCGGAAATTCGTACTCCCTGCCAAAAAAAAGTGTCACAAAAATTCCGGTGTCGGTGTGAATCCCAACTAAAAAGAGAAAAAAATCACAGAAACAAAAGGCACGTGTTTGTATATATTTTCCAATTGGAATAAATAATAATTCTTATCCGAAATAAAACAAAATTTTCCATTTATAATAAAATAAATATTAATATTTTATTCACATTATTTTTTATTTGTGTACAAAAAAACATAGAAAATTTATTTACATATTTAAATTTCATAAATTGAGTTTTGTATTGCATCCGCCACGTTGTATTGCATCCGCCAGCATATTGAGATCTTGAAAAAAAAATCATTGAAAATTTACTACGTAAATGTATTTCGCGACGACGCCATTGTGAGACAGATCTCTATTGCCTTTTTAGTCCAAATTTGCACATCGCGATCACTAAATAAGTTAATAATTATTATTATATAATTAAATTTTAAATTATTTACTTTAACAAATCGAAAAACATTATAATGAAATACAACACTTTAAAGTAAAAAAACTAATTATGTAGTGCAACCGTGCACGTCGACTTGTCAGAAGAAACTGAAAATAAAAGATACAATCGAAACTTATAAAACGAAAATAATATTTCCGCGAAATAGAAAGAGAAAAACAATTATTTTTCTCCAAAATCAAAATTTTTGTGTCTTTGATATTTTGTTGTACGGAGTTTTGTACGACATTTGAGCAGTTTTTTCCACACAGTGGAATAATTGCATACTGGGAAAGAAGAAATATAAGAAAAAACATCAAAATAAAATGAAACACATACAATTGTTAAATTTAATTTTTTTTAACATCTTAAGCTTAATACTCGGTTTGACTTGACGTGAAACCTTTATACGATTTTACCAAAGTGAAACAAGAAATGAAAAAATCCACTTCCGTTTTCATTTTGTAGTACCATTGAGCAATCACTTTGGACGGCAGTCCAAACGAGTGACGAAAGCACCTACTGTGCTGGAAGTCGAACGAAGTATATTATACAGCAAGTTTCGAACTTTTTCACTTTGAGGCCGCCAGGATCATGTTATATACCAATAGAAAGGTCTTGGAAAATAAACCTAAATAATGTATAAAAGCATGAATTTCTACCAACATTGAGTGGAGATATGACCTTCTGAAAATTGCCCCAAAAAATCAGTTTTTCGCGTATAACTGCCCCAAAAAATGCAAAAATTATTTTTTAACTGGCAAATTATGATTGTAGACGTCAATACCAATTCAACGACACCTCAAACGTCCAAAACGGATGATTTTGACCAAAGTTATGACAATTTTAAATTTTTCTATGACGTCACCAAATAATCTTGCTTTGGTATATATGTTTGTTTGTCCGTACCTCTTTTATTTGATCTCATATTTTCAGGAGTTGTAGTACTTAAAAAACTAAGCAATTTTTGTTCTACAACTTTTTGATTTGGCCGCCATGTTGGCCGCGGCCGGCCTCTGAACGGCCATTTTTGGCCATTTTGCCACGTCCACAGTGCTGAATCTATTCGACATACCCTGGACATATGCATATCGTTGGAAAGGTATTGACGCCAGCTATCAAATAGCAAATAAAAAAATTCAAAAAATTAGGTTGGAGGGTCATTTTGGCCAAAAAACTGAAAAATGCGAAATCGGCCGGCCACATTAGGCCGAATTGCTAAAAAATGAGCCCAAGACTTTTAGTTCATATTTTCAGGATTATTAGCCACAAATCTCACCTACAATATGACATCAACCGTTTGTCCCAGAAAACTCGTATATTTTAGATATTGACCTCCATAACTTAAAAGCCACCCTAATTTTTTTGCAAAATTTTATTTTTTGGCTCAAATGCTCCCTAATATCGGTCCGTTGCGGTTCATAATGATAGTGAATCAACGTATTATAATGAAACAAACATAAATACATCATATTATTATCATTGCTAAGAGAATTTTTACCAGTGACTCTTTTTTCATAACAAAAAAAAATGAAAAAACTGGCAAATTGATGTCATCGAAAAAATCACCAAAAACATTGAACATTTGAGTCTCCTTGCATAAAATCGATATTTTTTTATCATTATGCTGATTTCTTTGAAAAATAGATCTAATCTCTCCTCCCATCGCATGAAGATGGAATATCAGCGAGAGGCTAGCTACCATTAACGTTTATTTCCAACTAACACACTAAAATATGTATATTTTATAGAATTGTTTAAGGAGTCAAAAATGAATGGTAGCCGCATGCAGTTAGTGACAAAACAGCAAGAAACATGCAAAAAAATTGTTGAATTACTCAATCGAATTTCGACCAAAAACACATGCATCTGGTCTAAATTTTTACTACTCTGTAACATACACTAAAAACTAGACTACAAATGTTCAGCCGATAGCCTACGAGAACCGGGTGTGTAATAAGATCACACCCGGCATGACCTGTTTGTGGCATGTGGTAAAGGATTCTGAAATAAAATCTACTAAAAGACTACAAAATGAAGATTGAAAAATTGCATGCAAAATAAAGAAATAGAATCGTCTTCCACACACTGTAAACAGTACACCAGAACGTAGGTTATCGTGCTGGACATAATAAAAAAAACTACCTACCTGAACCTAATGATGAGACCTGACCCTACTTTTCAACATAAAAAAGATAATATGTATAAGTCTTTACTATTTCGAGGCCAAGAGCATATACTTTCCAAACATAAATCGTATTGAACCATTCTTCAATAGAAACAATTTTGTTTTATTGTTTTCCATTTTTTTATTGAAACAGTTTCGTTCTATTGTTTTACGTTCTATTGTGCCTCATACACAGACGCAGGCCACGGGAGTGACGAATATCGAGAGAAGAAGAACGAATCTTTCGCACTCCGTAACACACACCCGGCAGCTGTGTGAGAGTATGCGTAATTCGTTTTTCGCGAAACGAACAACAATTAAGCTCTGAACAAAGTCTGAAACGCAGATGCCAATATTCAACAAACTACAGAAGATTGTATTGGTTACACTAACAATCTCATGTTAATTTTTTTCTTTCGCACCACTACTTATTAAACTAGTGCGCACATACGATGTGCACATATATTTTAATACAACTTTCTATGGTGTAGTTTTTTCTGTATTTGTTGCATTATTATGGCTTTATATTGTTGTTGGTTTTGGTCATTTCAATGCCGCGCGTCTGGCTATGAGGCACAATAACACGTAGCGGCAACTTGTGTGCTATCGTGTGTGTGTGTGTGAACTCAAAGTCGAAATAGAAAACGACTGACAACAATAAAACGAATCGCAATTCAATTCATTTTCAATTTGCCTTGCCAAAATCATTCATATCAAATAAAAAACCTCTTAACGAGGTAAATGTTCGAGTGACGAAAGCCGAATTCAATTCACAAAATTTCTGATATCAAATTTGTGCCGAAAAAAACAATTGTATTCGATTTGTCAACGATTTTTCGGAATGTTAGTGCATTCGGCGCGTTTGTTTACATTTTTCTTTCTAGCTGTCAAAAACAACAACTTGTCAACGGTTTTTTGAATGTTAAACAACAACGCGCTGAATGCACTAACATTCCGAAAAATCGTTGACAAATCGAATACAATTGTTTTTTTCGGCACAAATTTGATATCAGAAATTTTGTGAATTGAATTCGGCTTTCGTCACTCGAACATTTACCTCGTTAAGAGGTTTTTTATTTGTAAATATATAAGAGAAATCAAGTAGTGCAAATTTTATAAGCAGGTTTTTTCGAGGTTAATCTTATTTTATAGTTTTAATATAATTATATACACAAATTAAATTTTTTCTATATTTAATCCACCGGACAAGTGGTGCAGTGGTTAAAGCTTCGGCACTTGGACCGGGAGGTACTGGGTTCGAATCCCATCAGAGGCTAGATGCAAATCGAATTTTCATCATCGATGACAATCGGTGATGTTAATAAACACAACTAAGACCCTCTGATGGAGTGCAGAATTCAACGCCGACCCACCGTCCATGTCAATGTACAGGTTGACATGGAGCTTGCAATGTGCAGGTGGTATACTGCAATTGAATGAGTAGGTGAATAGGTGAATGGGTTAATGATGTAGCATGAATGCGTGGTATCACAATGGGCCAAAAATGGCCTAAGTGTAAACCACTGAAACCTAACCTATATTTAATCCATATCGTAAAAACATATCGGCATAGTTATTTATAGTTTATTGTTCTTGTTAGGCTTATACAGGTTGCCAAAAGTAAGATAGATTAACCTCGGAAAGTCTACATGAGTCCTCTTATATATATTTTGCTTTATGGTAGTACTCAGTTCACCAGCGCAAAAGCCAAGTGTATATTCAATACATCAAAGATGGAGCACATAATCTCTCCACATTATTTTTTATGTGAAAATAATGATTGTTCGAGAAGTTTCGAGTCCTAAGAAGTTCGAACTCTACCAATTGTTTATTATCCAATTCACTCCATTGGACCAGTTATCTTATAATGCATTAAAATTGATGAACGGTAGTATTTAACGCTGCATGATTAGTGAAAAACCGCTGAAGGTTTTATGAATAAACGAACCCACTTCAGTTGAATTGTACCAATAAAACTTGTTGTAAATTGTTTCTGATTTTTTATTTTGACGAATACATTATTTTTATAAGACTAATCACCGCACCAATTCGACTTAGACTGCCCTTTTATTACAATACAAAAATTATTTTTTATATTTTCAGGTTGACATAAGCGACACATACACGAACAAATTAAGCTACATAATTGTGGTAAGAATTAAATTTACCATTATGGAGTATTCACAATTATTTGAAAAATATTATAGTTCTAATCTGTTATACAAAATTAACAATGGCATGGTTTGAATCCTTGATAGATACATATATGTAGCCGTGATTAAGGCGTAATTTAATTTAATGTAATTTTAATTTTCATTAATCAGGAAAAGTGGTTTATGACAATAGGCAACGTGAGGCGCAGCCATTCTCCCTCCGTTAAGTTTACTACTTAACCTTGACCCTTGCTGTAGCTTGTACGATTGTATTGTCTTCGCTGGATATTGGAAGGCGACATAATTTAACAACAGGTCTCTTCATTTCGCCCTTGATTGTTTTAATTGTTACTACTCGAACAAGTCCGTCGAGTCCTGGGTGAAGTTGTGTGACGATTCCGAGTAACCACCGAGCTGGAGGTAGGTTATCCTCCTTAATGAGGACGACAACATCGATAGCAAGATTTGGTAATTGTTGTTTCCACTTCGGGCGTTGTTGCAAAGTATGCAAATATTCAAGAGACCATTTATTCCAAAACCCCTGAACTCGTTGCTGGATATTTTGCCACCTGGTAAGTCGTGATATTGGGACTGTTTGAAGATTTGGCTCCGGTATACAAGTGGGAGGTTCACCAATTAAAAAGTGTCCTGGTGTAAGTACTAGTAAATCATCAGAATCGGCGGTCATGCGGCACAATGGTCGTGAGTTGAGCAATGCCTCGATTTGGCAAAGCAAGGTTGTCATTTCCTCGAATGTCATGCTGCTCTCACTGGTAACTCGATGGAGATGGTACTTGATAGATTTTATGTTGGATTCCCAAAGTCCACCAAAATGTGGAGCGCTAGCTGGGTTGAGCGAGAATTTAATCATGGTCTGCGAAAAGAAATCAGATATTAATTTATTTGTTTTTTGATTGTTAAATTGTTCGTGAAGTTGTTGAAGTTCGCGTTTGGCACCGATGAAGTTTGTGCCATTGTCGCTGATGATCTCAGCTGGAATCCCTCTTCGGCTAATGAAGCGACGCAAAGCTGCGATGAATGCTTCGGTGGTCATCTCAGAAACCAGCTCTATATGGACAGCCTTAGTAACGAAACATATGAAGAGCGCGATGTACGCCTTAGTTAATGGAATCTTTCCTCTACCATGTTTTGTTTTAATATGAATCGGGCCAGCGTAATCAACACCGGTAGTTGTAAAGGGACGACAGGCCGTCAAACGTTGCCTTGGTAAATCACCCATGAGCTGTGTGGTAATATTTTGTTTTTGTCTCACGCATTTGATACATTTCTGACAAAAATGACGAACTGCGTTACGGCCATTAACGATCCAAAATCTCTGTTTTAGAAGACTTGACAATAAAGATGGCCCAGCATGTAGATTGAGCAAGTGAGTTTCGTAGATTATCAACCAAGTAAGTCTATGGCTTTTGGGTATTATGTTTGGGTGTTTCATGTCAAACTGGCAGTCAAGGTTCGACAGACGTCCCCCTACCCTCAAAATTCCATCCTTGTCAATGAAAGGTGACAATGAAATAATCTGACTTTTACGATCAATAAGTTGTCCGTTGATAAGTGCTTGCATGTCGAGCCAGAATGTCTCGCGCTGAACTTCCCTGATGAGAAATGATTCGGCCCTTCGAATCAAATCAATAAGACACAAGTGTGAATATAGCCATCGAAATAGTGTTGCAACAATCCTTTTGATCTTGTTAAATGATGAAAACTTGTTCAACAAGCATGACGCAATTTCACTACATTTTACATGAAGATGTGTTACGACTGGTGAAATTTGACGTTCCTCGCATATTGTCTTGAACTGTAGCGGAGTGCTGGATGGCCAATTTTGTTCTCGACTCATCAACCACTTAGGACCGGACCACCATTGATCTAATTCTTGAAGTAATTCTGGATTAATTCCTCGTGATGCAATGTCAGCAGGATTTTCTTTAGATGGTACATAGTGCCACTGACTTCTAGGTACTACCTCCATGATTTGAGACGTGCGATTACCAATAAAGGTGTTCCATCTTCGCGGATGATCTGATAACCAAGCCAATACAATTTTTGAATCAGTCCAAGCAAATACTTGAACCTGGTGATCTCGGAAAATTCTAGCCGATAATTTGATTAGTTTCATCAAAATAAAGGCTCCACATAGCTCGAGTCGTGGAATCGAGATTTGTTTGATTGGTGCAACGCGAGTTTTTGCAATGATGAGTGATGTTTTAATATAGCCTGCTGCATCTTCAATACGTAGATAAACTACGGCCGCATACGCCAACTCAGACGCGTCACAAAATGCATGTAATTGGATCGATGTCGTGGTTGAAGAAATGAAAAAACATCGAGGAATTTGGATGGTTTCAAGTTTAGGTAAATTCAATTTTATACCCTCCCATTGTTGACTGATATCTGCTGGGATTTCATCATCCCATTTAATGTTTCGAATCCATAGTTTTTGGAAAAGTATCTTCATAGTTATAATCGATGGAGATACCCAGCCCAAAGGATCAAAAATTTTGGAAATTTCAGAGAGTAAATGTCGCTTGGAATACATAGTGTTTGAAGATATGTTGATTGCGAATGAGAAAACATCTCTCACAGGATTCCATTGAACACCAAGAGTTTTGATGGTCGCAGTGTCGTCGTCAAAGGTTAACATGGTAGGTTCCTTAAGTTCATCAGGAATTCTCGATAAAAATTCTGATGAGTTCGATTTCCATTTCCTGAGACAGAAGCCAGCTCCCTCCATGACGTGACATAGTTCCTCATACAAGTTAATGGCGAGATTAGGGTTTTCGCATCCAGAAAGAAGATCATCAATATAAAAATCCCGTTGTATGATTTTGGCAATAGCAGGATGACTTTGTTTGTTATCATCAGCTATTTTTTGAAGTGTCCTGACCGCCAGAAATGGTGCGCACGACATTCCATATGTGACTGTGTTGAGTCGGTACGTTTTAATTTCTTCGGTAGGATTGTTTCTCCATACTATTCTCTGAAAGTCATTATCAGGCGATGATACGAGTACCTGTCGATACATTTTTTCGACATCTGCGGAAAAAACGATAGGGTGCTGCCTAAAACGAGTAACGATAGTGATAAGATCATCTTGTAGAGTGGGTCCTGTAAGTAAAATGTCATTAATTGATAAGCCGGAAGACGATTTACAGGACCCACCGAAAACGACACGAAGTTTCGTGGTCGAGCTATCTATCTTTTGAACAGCATGGTGTGGAAGATAAAAAACATCTTCGTCAAGTATGGCTATTTCATTATGTGGAACTTCTGTCATATGGCCCAAATTCAAGTATTCATTCATGAATTGTTTATATTCAATTGCCAGCTGAGGGCTTCTCATGAAACGACGTTCCATTGTTATAAGTCGACGCACAGCTGCAGACCTTGTATGTCCCAATTTGTCGTGCGGTGTGATAAATGGTAGTCGTACAATATACCTTCCAGCCTGGTTCCGTTGGACTGATTGGGTGAAATAAGATTCGCACAATTGATCATCTGGCTTGGGTTTCAATGCTGACGGAGGTTCCTCAACTTCCCAGAACCATTGAAGAGTTTTGTTCACATCATCATCAGTGATAGTTGCTGGAACCGACGTGGTTGAAGGCTCATCATGTGCTTGAGGCCCTAGAAGAATCCACCCAAAAATGGTTGACTGTGCATATGTATGTCCTGATAAGACGATTTTTTCCGGCTGCATTAAATCGAAGAATAAATCAACACCAAATAAAATATCTATTTCCCTTGTAGCACCGAGATTAGGATCAGCCAGTTCCAGTGGTGAGGGCAACTGTTCCCCGAATAATTTACCATGCTCGACAGGTTGAAGGGTAAGTAGCTTCGGTAAGATGTAAGCGTTGAAATTCAGGCTATTTGACGATGAAAACCTTGACGACGCGTTGATGTTAACTACACCTCGGGTCTTAGCAGCTTGTATATCAGCCAGGCCGTTTACAGCAATTGATGATGAATATGAACGTCCGAGTTGCAGGCGCTGAACTAAGTTTTCCGATACGAATGTACATTGCGAACCTGAGTCTAGCAATGCATTGGCAAAATGTTTATTTCCATTATGATCACGTATGTGAATGAGAGCGGTCGGTAATGACGCAAGTCGCGGAATTGAAACGATTCGTGATTTAATTGTAGAAAACGGTTTTGTGGTTAAAGTGGCCATGTTTTGAATGTGAGGTGGATCCATTTTTTAGGATGGTTTTAATTCATTCGGTGATTTTAATTCTTGATGATTTGAATCGCCAATGATAGTTGAATTCGTCGACAGTGTGAGATCATTTTGATGGATGATTGGTGCTGATGTTGATGGGTGCGATGGTGACGAAGAGTGACCTGGTGTTCGCGAATGCGTATATAATTGAGGCTGTTCAAGTGGTTTTAAATAATTCGATGCATGAGGCTTAATGGTTCATTGTTGTTGGTAATTAAACTGATTTTGAAAATTCATTGGTTCGGACCCATGAAGCAATGAATTATGCCGTTTATTGCAGATACGACAATTGGACAAATCAGGGCAGTCATTTACTGAATGATTCATACGCAGGCAATTGTAACAAGCTCCCGATTGATTGACTAAATTTCGTCTAAGTCTAACATCGAAACTGCGAAATTTCATACAATGAAAAAGATGATGATTTGCGTTACAGCATGGACACAAGGACACATTTGAATTTAGCGTCATTGTTTTGAAAAACGGTTTTCCCCTGGAACGTTGGTTTTGCTGTAAAATTGGTTGGTGTCGGAACCCCTGACTGTCAATTTCCCCATCATCAAGCCCGTCACATCTGGTATTTAAAAATTTGAAAAACTCGGAAAGTGTTGGAAAATCCTTTTCGGTTGTTTCCTTTGACCATAACTGTTTTGTTTCACTATCCAATTTACGTAGAATGATTTGTATCAGCCATGCGTCTCGATACTCTGCTCCGATACCCATGGTTCGAATTCCGATTAAAATTTCGTCACAATTGTCACAAAGTGAACGAATATCCGATGCCTTCCCACTCATTGCTGATGATAAATCGAGAAATGTGGTGATGTATGATGTCAAGATTTTTCCTTTCTTGTCGTAACGTGATTTCAATTTTGTCCAGGCTTCTGTATAATTTGCCTCTGTTTCGCTCAAATTTTTGATCAGAGATGCAGGACCTTCCATCAGAAGACTCTTAAGTAACCTTAATTTGTTAATGTTAGACAATGATTGATTGCTATGAATGGACGATACGAACGAATCTTCAAAGGCAGGCCAATTTTTATAGGTACCATCAAATTTTGCAAACTCTAATTTTGGTAACTTGACATGATCATGACTCAGTAGCGTGCGGTCTGTCAATTGAGCCGTTGTTGTGGTCAAGTTTTCAAAGAATGATCTTTGTTGGTCGAACATTTCTGAGAGTGCTGGAGGTAGACTGGATCCAGAAGCAGCTGTATTTGTAGCACCCTGTTTTGCACGTAATGATCTCATTAATTTTTCTCGAACAACAAAGTATTTATCTTCTAATTCTTCGTACTTTGATATTTGACCGGGAAACGAAAATAAATTATTTTCTAACGTTTTAAAATCCTTGCAGTATTCGTCTAGTTTAATAATACGAACTTCTATGGCCTCAGCTGTTGTTTCATCAGTAATTTTATTAACCCACGTTTGCATTTTAGTAACGGATGCAAGAATGTTGCCTCGAGATAATATAATTGCATCTGCCATCTTCACACACCAAGGTCACACTAAGTTAACTGAATATAATTCGATACGGTAAATTTTCGGTGAAAAATTTAACAATATAGATGACTAATATTAATTTGTCGGCGTTTGTTAGTTAATTCAAGTTAATAAAATGGATTTGATTTTTAATAAAACAAAAATTGTTCTACTTATCGTTTTTCTTGCATGCCACGAACAGGATTGTTGATTAAACGCTTATGTCTAGTCACCGTCAATCTCGATCTCACACACTATTTTGTTGCACTTATAAATATTCTTGTGTTTTTAGTTTTGTCACTGTTCACACGACACTTATAATTGTCTGTTTTCACGACATTAGTTTTGCACCACAAATTATTTAATGCACACACATACGAGAAAGTTTTTTTTATAATATACCGTTGACAATGCACTTGATGTACTTAACCACTGTAACTAACACCGATCCGGCTCGAAGGACCATGAAAAACCGCTGAAGGTTTTATGAATAAACGAACCCACTTCAGTTGAATTGTACCAATAAAACTTGTTGTAAATTGTTTCTGATTTTTTATTTTGACGAATACATTATTTTTATAAGACTAATCACCGCACCAATTCGACTTAGACTGCCCTTTTATTACAATACAAAAATTATTTTTTATATTTTCAGGTTGACATAAGCGACACATACACGAACAAATTAAGCTACATAATTGTGGTAAGAATTAAATTTACCATTATGGAGTATTCACAATTATTTGAAAAATATTATAGTTCTAATCTGTTATACAAAATTAACAATGGCATGGTTTGAATCCTTGATAGATACATGTATGTAGCCGTGATTAAGGCGTAATTTAATTTAATGTAATTTTAATTTTCATTAATCAGGAAAAGTGGTTTATGACAATAGCGAACGTGAGGCGCAGCCAATTAGTGAAAACTGACAATCATTCAAATTTATTTTTCACCATTGAATTGTTTACTAATAAATAAAATTTAATATTACTTATTAGAGCTTTTATACAGATTGGACCATCGTTATTTATGTATAAAACCGAAATTTGGGTTATTCTGGGTGAAAGCGAGACCATTTACATCGAACTGTGGTTACCAAGACGCTTGGAAGTTTGATCACTTCATTCTGGTGAGATGACCACAACGGCTAAGTATTAGTATCGCCTTTTACTTATAAAGTACATCAAATTATTATCATAAGCGAAATTTAATATTATAATCAATATTTACAAAATATCGAGGAGCCATTGTTAATTATAAAAGGATAGTACTATTCAATTACAATACAAGACTTGATTCTGTGTCGTCAACTATAAGTACCAGTACAAGTTTGAGGGGCGGCAACAAAGAAGTGATTCATATATAAGGTGAAATAAAAATCCACTGCATGGCTAAACACAGTGCAGCTGTCTACATTAGAGACACTGTCTACATTAGAGTGTGAAATACGAAGTCTAAGTAAAATAACTATAGAAGGCAGAAATAAAATTATGTCTGAAGCTAGCTGTTCTTAATGCTGGAAACACATGAGCAGATTTTCTGCCTGCAGCGCTTCCGCCAGAATCTCAAGCAAACTACATGAGCGTCCAGCAAGAAGAATTTTTTATTGTTGTTTTGTTTTGCATTGTTTTTGTATCGTCAGATCAGAATCGCTGAGTGCGACGCAGATCTGCAAAGGATCATTTGGCGAGAGAATACGTCCAGTCCTCTGAACATTACCAACTCCGAACAGTAACATACGGACTGTCTTCAGCACCATTCCTCGCCACAAGAGCACTGAAGCAAATTGCAATCGAAGCAGCGCAGCACTATCCAGACGTTGCAGTTACCATTAATGAATGCACATATGTTGATGACATTATGACGGGTTCAGATACTTGGGAAGAAGCACAAAAAATCAGAAATGACCTAATCAACATTTTCTCACAGTATGGTCTCAAATTAAAAAAATGGAAGGCAAATGATAAAGCACTATTGAAGGACATTCCGACAGGGCATCGGGACATTAGCGATAAACCATTTTCGGCCGAAGCTCACAATTCTTCGGATACGGTGAAGGTGTTAGGTATATCCTGGAACCCAGCCAACGATACAATTACGTTCAACGTCTACTTGCCACGACATTCGGTTCACACAAAACGAACAGCGCTTTCTGATGCGAGCCGACTATTCGATCCTATAGGTTGGTTGGCTCCAGTAATCATTCGAATGAAAATCTTTGTGCAGCAGTTGTGGATGAAAAACCTCGATTGGGACGATTCGCTGCTGGACAATTTACGTACCGAATGGTTAACCCTGCGAGAAGATCTTTTGGATGCACGTTCTATTATCATCCCGAGACATATCTGCACGACTCGGGCATCATCCATAGAAATACATGGATTTAGTGATGCCAGCAAACTTGCATACTCAGCGGCCGTGTATTTCAAGGTCGTCACTGGCAACGAAACTACGATCCAGCTAATCACATCAAAAACAAAGGTGGCTCCCACCAAGCAATTATCAATCCCGAAGTTGGAGTTATTGGGTGCCCTCTTACTAGCACAACTCATGAAGATCGTTTTGGCGGAAACACGGGTAACGGTGAATGACATCTATGCATGGTCTGACTCAAAGGACGTCCTGGATTGGCTTAGTGATCATCCAAGCAAGTGGCCCACATTTATTGGGAATAGAACCGCAGAGATTCTAAACATTTTACATCGTTCACGTTGGAAACATGTGCCATCGTAGTTTAATCCAGCTGACTGTGCATCTCAGGGGCTTTCACCTAAATCTTTAAGTTCTCACTCACTTTGGTGGCACGGTTCTCATTGGCTCCAACATTCATCAGACCACTGGCCACCACAACCAACGCAATCTATTCGTACTATGGCGATCGGGTTATACACGTTACAACCAACGTTCGTGCTGTTACATAATCATTGGCTAGACCAACATTGGTTAGATCAACTGATCAGGAAATACTCATCATTTAAAAAATTGCAATTCATCGTCTGCCATATCATCCGATTCATCAACAATGCACGGAAAGCAAAGGCAGACAGGACAACTACTCCAATTCCTGATTCAGATGAATTCCGCGACAGCCTACATCGAATTTGTCGATATGAACAAATGTTATTTTTTGCCAAGGAAATTGAAGCGCTACGTAATGGCCAGAATGTGTCCAACCGCAGTGTGTTAACAGCCCTAAATCCGTTCTTGAATAATAACAACGTTCTACGAGTCGGAGGTAGGCTCGAAAACAGTGAATGTTCATACGATACGAAGCATCCGATAATCGTATACGCAAGCTCAAATATTACCAAGTTAATTCTACTGGACATTCATCTGCAGTACAAGCACGCTGGCCCTTCGTTAATCATGCATATCACTCGGCAGACATTCTGGATACCGACACTCAGGAATAAAGCAAAGAGCCTCGTTCGAAGTTGCGTAATCTGTCAACGAAATAAAGCAGACCTCCGTACTCAAATTAAGGCAGATTTACCTCGGTCACGCGTGATAGCAACCAGACCATTCACAAAGTGCGGTGTGGACTATGCCGGTCCATTTAATTTTCATCTCATCAAAGGAAGAGGACAAAAAACTTACCAAGGATATATATGTGCTTATTCGTATGCTTGACAGTTAAGGCGGTGCATATTGAGTTTGCGACGGATTTGACCAGTGAGTGTTTTTTGGCCACACTTAAAAGATTTGTCGCACGCAGAGGTGTCCCTACCAACATATGTAGCGATAACGGTCGTAATTTTATTGGAGCTGGAGCCAAGCTAAGGAGAACCATCGAAACGGCCATTCGCAACTCGACAGAGATACTCAAGTTTTCTGCAACAGCTCATATAAAATGTAATTTCAATCCACCTCAAGCTCCGCACTTTGGTGGCATCTGGGAGTCGGTCGTCAAGTCTGCTAAAATCCATATGAAACGCATGATTGGGAACACAATCCTCACTCTGGAGGAAATGATTACATTATTGACGGAAATCGAGAGCATATTAAATAGCCGCCCTCTCTGCGCGACAACAGAACCAAACATCGGAATGCTAACACCATCGCACTTTTTGATTGGCCTTAATAATATAAAAATTCCCGAGAATGACTTAACCGAGGCAAAATGTTCACATTTAAGTAGATGGCAAATGGTGCAAAAAAAGACTCAGCATTTTTGGGAGCGTTGACACTCGGAATATCTTCCCACATTGCAAGCGAGAGTTAAATGGCGTAAAATGGGTGATTCAGTACGTATCAACGACATTGTCATTATCCACGAAAAACATATTCCATCATGTAAATGGCCGTTGGGAAAAATATTAGATGTGCATCCGGGACCAGATGGTCACATTCGCGTTGTGTCAATCAAAACAGCAAGTGGCATTTTTCAACGTCCAATACACAAAATATGTGTCTTGCCCGTGCACCAGCAAGAAACTAACATGCCACAAGATGCGCTTCACAGTCATAAATCACAGAATACAGTCCACTATCGAAAGCACGCACAAGATGCACCACATATTCCTGAGGATCCAAATCCCACAAGTTCATCATCAGCAAATGCCCCAACAATAAAACATCGTAACATCCAAGTTTCTTTATTGAACCAAAAGGTTCAAGGCGGGGAGGATGTTGGGTTCACTTTTACAACCTCCTAAAATAAACGAAAAGAACCACAAAGAATCATCAAAATAAAACGAAGCTGGAGTTTATACTTATCTAAAAATACATCAGCAGATCATCAAATCGGTTGATGACATTGTTCCGTGTTGTCTTCTGGTTAACTAAAAATTATAATTGTATTTTATCTTAATTTAATTATTTGAATTATATAACTTACCAATTAAAACACTTAATATTCGGCAGGCAAATTGACTTGTTTATAATTTGCTTGACGTTTCTAAAGAATCGTCATCGTCATTTTACGATTTTTTTCAAATCAATTGAGAATAATTTACTGGTTTTTTGCACTGATATCCGAGGATTGGTATCCACAATGCATAATGCATATAATCCCGAAGATTGGCGTTTGTTTATCGATTCCTCTAAAAGCAGCTTGAAGGCAGTTCTCCCTCACGTTACCAACTTAAAGAATTCCATTCCAATTGCACTCAGCACAAACACAAAGGAAACCTATACATCAATGAAAAAAATCATTGATTTGATTAAATACAATGACCATCATTATAAAGTTTGTGCAGATTTAAAAGTGACAGCTCTGTTAAGTGGCATGCAATTGGGTTATACTAAAAACATGTGTTTTATGTGCTTATGGAATACACGTTTTAAAGGCGACCAATACAACGAACGGAACTGGGCTTTACGTGAGAACATTAGATTGCGATACGACAGCATCGTTGAGGCTCCACTTGTGCCAATTAAAAAAATATTGCTACCACCACTTCATATCAAGCTTGGATTAGTTAAAAATTTTATAAAAGCGCTGAATCCAGATGGAAATGCATTCGTCGAACTGAGTCGCACTTTTCCACGGTTAAGTGGAATGAAAATAAAAGAAGGTTGGTGTTTGAATCTACTCGAATCTAAGTATTGATCAAATGAAATTTCATCTCGCTACTTGTTTCTTATTACATGAATACTTAATGGACCAGTAAACGAGAGCTTGTGGCATGGAAATGTGTAAAAGAAGTTATTAGGAATGTTCTCGGAATTAATTGAGCCGATGATTGGAGCTGACTGCTTTTCATAATATAACCGTTAGAATGTCACTGAAAGTACATTTTTTTGCATTGTCATGGAAAAATTCGCCGAACAATCACCAGTCGAATCCGATGAGCACGGCGAGCGTCTTCACCAAGTGACGGCAAGGCTCGAACATTGGTACAACGGCAAAAAGCTAGATGCACTCTTGGGTGTCATTTGCTGGAATTTGCAAGAGGAAAACGATCCCGAAGATGACACGAACGAATCAGAAAATTAAAATTAAAAAAGTAAAGAAAAATTTTAATTTTTTACGAAAAAATTAAGAAAAATCACCATAAAATCAACTTAATAGATTTAACTTTCTTTTAAATAGTTTCTATTGTATCTATATTTATCGATGCGATGCTTAATTGATCGATTTAAATTCAATAAATGGATAAAAAATGATAAAAAACGTGCTTTCGTCGAAATGAAAAGCAAAAAAAAAATAAGACAAAAATGTGAATGTAGATGTCATTTTTCGGTCTTGGTATGTTCGGTAAAGTTGTTTATCTTGGCTTGCGTAACATAACGAAAGCATAACGAAAATCTTAATGGTTCAGGAGCTATCAACGTCAATATGAGTGCATATTTTGACAAATTTTTGACTCTGAAGCAAAACATGTCGAAAGCGATATCTTAAAAATGGGGACTAACTTTGAAATGGGACTAGCACCAATGAATTCAGCATACTCGAATTAGGATTACCCCCTAGGTGCCCAGCTTGTCACAAAAAAAAAAAGTTTGCAATTCAAGCACAGTGTTATTATTAACAGTGGTATGAGTTATAAGCAATACAGCACCATTCGATTGGACAATACAATTTGGAATGAATTTATGTAGAACCAAATGTGGGTGCAAATAATTAAACACATTATGCAATTAAATATAATGTAAATTAGGTATTACAACTAATAGTAACGAAGTAAATAATTAACCCAACAGAAAGCAATATTGCAGTGAATAAGGTCAGCTATACATTCGGGAAAAAGATGTGCTCATCTTAAAACTACTAAAAAACATTTCAGCACTCCTCACTGAGTAATCAGTGTACCTCTTATAAAACGGCCTTGGGCTAATGTTGAAAAAGACAGTTTATTGCTTAGAATCGTTCATTACGGAACATGGTAATGCAGATCCGTTGGGCTTCGTGTACAAATTCAGTACTGGAAAATTTAAAAACATTGATTTTCTTAGGAGTATTTTAGTATTGCTAGCTTCTGGAAAGCGTGCCTAGATAAAAATAAATCGAAAATCGTGGAAAAAATGCAAAGTAATTATCATGGAAAAGAGCGGTGATCCCGCTATTTCACACTTTGATTCTTTCGTCGTGATCGTTGTCTCGTTTCTTCCCCCTTCACCAACAAACTGTTTTTAGTTTGTAGGTGAAGGGGAAGGAAACAAGGAAAGGATCACGACGAAAGAATCAAAGAGTGGAATGGCGGATCAGGAGTACACCGGTCGCAAAGGATGCAGGCCAATTACGCTGCTTCCAATATTAAGTAACATACTTGAGAAATTGATTACTGGCAGATTGATGTACACATTCCAGAGTAGCAGCAGATACAGCGACAAGTTGTTCGGCTTCAGAGAAAAGAGGCCCACAGAGGTCGCAATGGCGCAAATGGCCAATATAGTGTAAAATCCAGCGCAAAATTATGTTTTAGGATCATTCCTATAATGAAAGGAGAATGGACTGTCCATTCGATCATTAACAGCTACTTCTCTGGCTGATCAGCCACTGATGGTTCAAACCACTTCACGATCTTAGAGGCACCTCTAAAATATAGTTTTCAAATGTGAAACAGCAATCGCGGACGAGAAGGATGATACTCTTTGAGGGCAATTTAAAATTGAGGCTTCAGGAGAAAGTGCGGAACGCCGTAGACAGAATGATTATTAATTGGTGCAATATAGTAACAATATGGAGATATCCTCCTCCAAGACCGTGACGATTCAACTTACATGTCCCCTTGACATTTTGAGACCACCTTTAGTGGTTGTTAGTAGAGAGTGCAGATCGCGAAATCAGTAGAGTGGATAAGAGTTGATTTTGGTGATCTGCCCGGTGTAATCTGGAAGCTTCAAACAAAATATCTTGGATAAGAGATACCAAGGGTTGGTGGTTGCATTCATGACTTATGGCGGGATTTGTGGAAAGAACTAACTGCCAGCATTGAAAACACTAATTAGCGCACGATGGGTAATTTTCGCTGGTTTCACTAAAGCAGATATGTTAGCCTCAACCGAAGCGGTTACTGTCGTAGACGTCATCACAACCGATATATTGTTAAATGAACGATTGGGTAGTTAATAAAGAGTTAAAATAAGGAAAGGTTTATCTATTAGTAGTACTTGCGTATGTGGTAATAGATCGGAAAACTTTTTTTCTTTTTGGGTGTGTATGTATGTATTTATATATGTCAAATTAAACAGAGATCGAACAAGAAGATAATAGACGAGTATGTGCTGTGGTGTTCACCTGCTGATCATTCCGTACGATTGGGACCAGGTAGGCTCGCTAGACGGGGGGTTTGTTTTGATCAGCATTATATCGATGTTCAACCAACAAAAAAAACGCACGTACGGGAAAATTTGCTTCGAATTCACCGAACCACAAGAAACCTCGTTGCACACTTCACTCTCCTCACTCCTCCTAATTTAGAACTCCTCAATTATTTTTCATATTGAATTTATTTAGGACAACAAGCAGTTAAACATAATAGAAAAGTTCATTACAACTCACAACCAAGAAAATATAATAACGTTTTTATTTTTATTTTAATGGCTTAACCTAATTCTAATAGGACAAATTCGTTGAATAGATTTATTTTATTTAATTACGAGTATATTTAGTTATATCCATATTTTGATTAAATTTATGTAATAAAAACAACACTTACAGTCACTATCCTCCGTGAGGCCTTGCAGAGATCGATGAATGTATCTGAAAAATAAAATAATCCAAATATGGACGACCGCGAGCACTCACTGTTAAATATATTCAACTTTTGTCGCGACTCATGATATATTATCAATTAACGGACTAATAAAAAAATTGTAGCAAAAATTAATGACTAAGCTATATTTTTTTTTGATTTTTGAAAGAAATTTAAATATTTGAAACTAAAACACAATTTATCAATTATGTATATTCGATTATCGTAACAGTACACAAAAAAATAGTATCAGTACGTTTGCTAATAAGTATGCGCGATTGAGCACCCAGTCGTTATTATACCCCACCGCTGATGGGACCAATTCACCATAAGGTATATGCCTCCCTGCACAGTCGGATTGTCGACCAGGCGCTATTAAGACAATCCTCTCGTATCGTAGGGTGACCGCACGGGCGTTGGGCAGCTCAAGGTTCGTAAGGGGTATACGTGGCCAAAATAAACACGGCCAATATCTCGAATCATACGGTACTCAACCTTCATCAGAACGAAAAAAACTGTATTACCACTATTTAATCCACAAACAGTATTTAATCAAAAAAATGGCTTACCACGCATCAATCGTTGGTGAATCTTATCTCCTTTTGATTCACTCCTTTTAAACTCAACCATACAATTGAGTAAATTGCTTGATTTTTACGCTATAATAGTGCACTTTAGCTATTTATGTTGTTTTCAATCGCACTCAACAAACACACCAAACTTTTGGTTTTATTATTTTTTTATATTTTTTGTTCTTCGCACAATTAATCCTCGTGACCACGAACCTATATAGGTAAGAGGAGGAAAAGAAAAGCGTTATGCTATTCCTCCTCTTCTAACCAATGCCGTTCAATATTATTATGGTCCCTGCCCTTGGGTATGATCGGGAATTAGGTTGACCATAACAACTTGCTTGCCATGGTTAATCAATGTTACAAGATATCGGCGTTGTTCAACGTCACTCTACAGTGCCTCCAAGTGGAAGGTGATTTTTACGCTATAATAGTGCACTTTAGCTATTTATGTTGTTTTCAATCGCACTCAACAAACACACCAAACTTTTGGTTTTATTATTTTTTTATATTTTTTGTTCTTCGCACAATTAATCCTCGTGACCACGAACCTATATAGGTAAGAGGAGGAAAAGAAAAGCGTTATGCTATTCCTCCTCTTCTAACCAATGCCGTTCAATATTATTATGGTCCCTGCCCTTGGGTATGATCGGGAATTAGGTTGACCATAACAACTTGCTTGCCATGGTTAATCAATGTTACAAGATATCGGCGTTGTTCAACGTCACTCTACAGTGCCTCCAAGTGGAAGGTATGGTAACAGGTTTTAACCTGGGCGCGGATCCTGAAATCCGGTCGGAAATACCGGTCGTTTATAAAATTTCACCGTCAGATAGAAAGACCGGTAACGATACCGTATCATGTAATCCGATCTGTAAAATTATTGAGCTATTAGGAAAAAATGTTAAGCAATTTTCAGTTCAGTGTACATTTTATCTAAATGTAATTTTTTGCGTTTATTAAATTATTTTTAAAACATTAATTATATAATTTTCTCATAAAGTGTATAGTGCAATAAAAAATGTAAGCCAAAGTATCATTTTCCTTTTTTAAATAACATGTATGGGAACTCTTATAGTTTTGTTTGTTTCAGGAATTTTATCGATCATTTTTTATTAGCTGAATCTTCTGATGAAGAAGAATTCAGTGAAATTCGTGCTACTCGCCTTTTTGACGCCAATTAAGAGACAACAGTAATCCTTTCTTTGCAACTTGAAGATGTTATGTAATGCATTATTTAATTATTTAAAGTTATATATACTTACAACTATAATTTATATTCTATAGATTTAAATAACGGTTTCGATTAACGATGGAAGCTTTTAAGTTTGTGGAACAGAAACTACACTTAAAATGGGAGAAAACTGTAGCTTCGATACCGTCAATTTTGAAGTTGTGTGCAACTTTAGAGATTTTAAGTAGTAATAGTTACTAATCCGCAGAAGGTTGTGAGTTCCTCATTGGAATGGCGCAAAGTACAGAGTCTACTATATATATTTAATGAAAATTTGAACCATCGCAAAGAACGAAAACCAATTTTTACGAGAAATTTAATTTTCCTAGTATTGTTGGTTGTGTAGATGGACATGTTTATCATCTAAAACCAACTGAGAATGAGCATGCGTTCTTAAACAAAAAAGGCCGCCATACTTTAAATGTCATGGTTGTAAGTTCACCGAATAAGATTTAAATAAGGGTGTTCGGTTTTAATAAGTAACTTTCGTCTTTACAGATTTGTGATGAAAATATGACGATTATAGGCGATCAATGCAAATTATGGCGGTTGCAATCACGATTCGTTTATTTGGGCAAATAGTGAGGAAAGTCTGTTTATGGAGCAATATACCCAGAATAATCCTAATTCTTTCCTGTTAGGTAATTAAATAACTTTTATAATTTGTTTTAAATAATTCGTTTTACAACCAAATTCGTGAACAGTTGATCATTACAGGTGACTCAGGTTATCCGTTAGAACCCTGGCTCATAACATCTTATAGATAGGGCTGTAACAGAAAACTCACCAGAATCACATTTTAACAGGATTCATAGTAAAGCACGGTGTATTATAGAAAGGTGCATTGGGGTTTGGAAGGGTCGATGGCAAATTTTATTGTCGGAAAGGCAATGTCGATACAAACCTCACAAAGTGGTTCAGATGTGCAATGTTACAGCCGCTTTGCACAACATTTGTAATAAGTAATGTAACCTTGGAGGACGAAAATACACCCACATCAGAGCACACTGTGTCATCAAATAGACAGCAAACTTTAGGATTCATTAATAAATTAAAAATAAATAAATTAAATTAAATTATGTTTTATTATTCTATGTATAGGCCTATATAATATTCATGAGCCTATATAATATTCAGGTAATTCATTATTTTTCAAAATGTGTAACAATAACTATATCTAAAGGTGGGTAATTTTTAAAGCTTATAACTAACGTAATTTTACTTAACAATAAATTCAATTGATTGCTCACATTTTATCACATAAATTATCAAAATAAAAAAACTAAAACTAGAAGAACTGATCCTTAGATCTTTGTTCAAAAATCATTTGCCGTTTTAAATTGTTGCTTTCCTTCAAGATGGCTAGTTTTTGAATTTTCAAGTTGATTATTTGATTGTTTTGATCCACAATTGATTTAAAATGGCTCTCAATTTTATTAAATGAATTTAGGAGGTTTTAATTAAACCTTTATTGATTTTTTTTTTAATAATTCCACCTTATTTTGGCTCACTAGGGAATGTGAAATTACCGCAAAAATCCTCTGCCACACTCTACATAGCGTCTTCTTCCTGCGCATCTAAACTACTTTCTTATTATTCATAGTATTGTCAGGTGAAATTACTACCACATCAGTTGGCCTTACGCTGGCTCCAAACCTCCGTTGACCTAATCCACTGACGGTAGCTTCCAAGCCAGTTGCTCTCGAAATTATATCGTCGTCGACTGAGATATCTCTCAGACGACAAGGCCCACCACCAGTTCTATTTATTTCCTTTTTATTATGTTGAACCTTTCTCTTCACTGCCCATTTATGATCTTGATAAAAATGACTATTATAAATTGTTTACAAAATTTTAAAACAACAAATAATATAACGTTAAATACCTTTTTCCATTCTAACTCCGATTTATTAGGTGGGCCATTCGCATAAGCTTCATTCTTAATCGTGTCCATAATGATTTTTTTTGCCGTCCTTGGTTAGCATTTAACAATCCTTTGGCCAAATCGGGATGCTCGTTCATAAAATTTATCATAATTTTTTTTGTGTTGGGTTCGTGAGAATTTTTATACTACAATAAATTAAATATGTTATAAAAACTAACCAAAAACAAAAATAAAAATTATTCACTTACTTTGTTAAATTTTGGTCCGCCATCTTCACAACAAATAAAAACATCGTCCGTCAACTATTTATAACCGGACAAGATTTGACGATAACACAACCGATGGTTATCGCATTAATATATTTATATTTTATGTATAATACATGACAAATATTAATTTGTTATGTATTATACATAAAAATAAATATATTTAATAAAGATTAATAAACTTAAAAAAAAAAGAAAAAAAAACTTTAAATTTTGTCGGCGCTTTGGTAAAAATCTAAATTTTCACAATTCGCTAAATATTTTAAAAATTAGAAAAAAAGTGTCGTGAGCAGAGCTGCCAGATGGCAAGATTTATCTTATTTACAAGATATTTAACCTTTAAACAAGATCCAAAGATTTGTTAAGAAAAAAAGTTTTTATAAAATCGAAGATTACACATGCGAGAAATGGTCACCGCACTTACAATACAGCTAAAATATAAAAAAGCAGATAACTTTTAAAGCTTAGGCAAACAAAAAATTATCTAAAATCACGGCTCCATCGTCAATAAAATATATAATGCACCTGTGGTTAGGGCTTATTAATTATCTACTAAATCGATTATAGGGTATTAATTATCCATTGTTAGTTATTATTTTATTTTCATTATTTTAATTATATTATATTTTTTCGTTTCGAAAATAAAAGATTTTTGTGTACGAAAAAAGATTTTTTTTCTAAAATGGCAAGATAAAATTAAAAATAATGTGGCAGCACTGATCGTGAGTCACACAGCATTAATAATTTATTATAATAATTATTTGTATCCAAACTTTTTTGAGGTCGTCATAAAAGTTTTGTTTTTATAAAAAGATCACACTGTATAGCATCGATTTCAGAGTATGTACTGTTAATATAATGTATCTTACAACAAAAAACAACAATTAACAGCGCTTGCTTCTATAAAAGAAACTAACTGTCAAATCTGCAGTATCGACGCCTTGTTTGCCTTGGTTTGAATTGGTATGGTGAATAGGTTTGAAACTTTGCTAATAATTAATCAACTGCATACTGTCATCACGAATTACACAACATACTATTTTATTTAGAACGATTAATCATACTAAGCAGACCTTACGATAAATGATTTTGTACAACAACTCTTATTTCGTAAAAATTCAAAGTAGTTTTAAATATGAAGCAATATCAAAATTTAAATATAATTAATTTGAGTGGCTTAAAAATCGTAAATTTGTGGTTATATAAATCCACCACTGAATTTAGAATTTACTATTCAACACGGCAGTAAGGTAATCTTACAATTAATTACTTATAAATAATTAAAATATAGAGGACTGAATTTATTGCATTCATGAAAGTTAATTAAAAATGCAAAGCGTTAACGTATCTTATATAATATTACAAATAAAATTATTTTATGTATACTCGTATACAAAATTTCTAAAAAATTGAATTTAGCGATAAAAATAAAAATAAGTTAATTTAATAAGCTCGCATTAGTTTGGGCATTATCGTTATATACATAATCCTAATTATAATCAATCATTTATCAAATGTCAGCATATTTTAAAATTAACGAATTGTTCGTTAAATGATTAATTTAATCTATATACATATAGTGTTTTTGGTTACGCTTGCTTTACATTTACCAATGCCACACACGTGCCGGTACCATAAAATAGCTTAATAAAAACAATATAGATTTTTCTATATCCGTCAATCCATACATTCAGTTTACTTTCATTAGATCAATAGTTTAATGTACAAAGATTCTTATGATGAAGATGTTCAGTTGACGCTAATTGATTCCGGTTTAATTATTGGAATACGTAAGCATTGTCATCATTTTATAGCTGAGATTAGAGGTTGGAATAACATTCAAAAACAAGTATACAGCTGAATGTGCGATATGTTAATTTTGTTTATTGTGTCAATATTTACCAAAGTAACATCCCATTTTATTGTTGTATTTATTTATTTAACAAATATGTATAAGTAATTATTTAGCATTTCTCTGTTTGTTTTTCTGCTTAAAGGTGTTTTTATTTTAATTTAAAGGTGTTTTGAAAATTTAAAGGTTCTATTAAAAGGTGACTCAAGCGTCAGTAAGCAGAACCTGTTCTCTTCAACGTACTAACTGCGACCGGATTTTAGGTATACGTGTTGTTAATCCTCACTAGATCCTTGATCTGAAAAATGTATAGAACTGGGTTGATGTCACGTTCTTTGTTTTATTTTTTGTCCACATAAAACACAACCATATGTGGACTGGCCACTTTCACTGCGTTCTTTGCATTCCTTTCAGTGTAGATCTCATCAGATCATAAAATTGATTGCAAAATTTGTGTTTTCTTGATCCGCGTGTACGATAAAAGGCCGACAAAATCAAAAGATTAATCAAAAAGCGAACACTGTTTGTAAAATTAACTCCCACCAACATTGTTCTACAGAGCCAAGAGGCCCATAGACAAAAGACCGGCATGAACAAAACGCCAACAGCGACGAATGACTGTCTGTTGCAAAATGTCGTCATTGGCAAAAGACCAACATAGGCAAAAGGACGATATGAACAAACAAAACTAGCAGAAGCGGACAATTGAAATTGTCCGACAAGCGCTCGCCAAAATAGGAAAAATGCAATAGACGGACGGACCGAGGTGTAAAACCTCTGAAACAACTAAGGTGCTAATACAACAAATTAGCCAAATAGACAAAAAATTAATAGAATCTTAAGCAAATCAAAAAATTACAGAAACTAGTTTTGAAATAACACTCATTTTATTATAGATAAAAGTAATATATATATATATATATATATATATATATATATATATATATATATATATATATATATATATATATATATATATATATATATATATATATATATATATATATATATATATATATATATATATATATATATATATATATATATATATATATATATATATATATATATATATATATATATATATATATATATATATATATATATATATATATATATATATATATATATATATATATATATATATATATATATATATATATATATATATATATATATATATATATATATATATATATATATATATATATATATATATATATATATATATATATATATATATATATATATATATATATATATATATATATATATATTAAAGTTAATCAGTTGGCCTAGAATAATAATTGAAAATTTAAAAAAATGTAGACAGCCGCATCTGTGTGACCTCTATTTTTAGAAAAAGTTGAATATCTCGAAAACTACTTGAGCTAGAGTTCCCAAATTTTAAATGTGACCTTTTTAGAGTAGTATCTATCTGTGTGCAAATTTTGAACTCTCTGGTATGTATAGCTTGTGCTGTGATAGTGCCAACAGACAGACGGCCTAAGTCTTTGTATAAGCTTGCTCGCAAGAGCGAGCGCTAAAAAAACCTGATACGAGCGAGGGTCGAAGGTCTAAAATTTAGGTTAATTCATTGTTCATTGTTAAAAAGCTTAAAAATTATTTATTTAATGTGATATATTTTAAGTCCCTTATTTCGGGTAATCGTTTTTGTTTTAAAATAAATGTTCGACTAGACTTCCATAAAATTATCAATAACAATAAATTCATTAAATTTATCTTAACAAATGTGGATTTTTTATTATCAGTGTTCGCATCGATACCGAAAATTTAAATTTAAAATGTATGTGTTTAAAGTTACCAAAAATGAAAAGATTATAATTAAAAGTTTAGTTTTTACGGCATAATAATAAATTATTATTAATCATCTGATTATTATTAATCAAAACATATATGGCTAAGATTTGTGCTACCCCAAACCCTTCTTTTTCAATTTGTGTGTAACATTGATTGCTTAACATAAATTGTTTTAATATTTGAAAAAATAATTGACTTATTATGTGTAAAAGTTTAATTGTCCTTATGCATCCATCATTTCTAAACTTCATACTGAGAAAACGAACTTCCCAAAGCCGCTTAACATTGATCTAGCTTGCACAAGAATCACCGCGCCAATCGTAAGATTTTTGTTGGTTTTAATTTATGTGCTAAAATAATGAACATCCTAAAGCCTCCTAAACATATTATTGATGTTTAATTTTGCCGTATTTTTCACAAACAAAAAAATTTCATTTTTTTCCAATATTATTTTTTTGACAAACAATTATCGATGATTTTTAAATCGTTACTATTTCTTCTGCTAATTGGTGCCATCTCAATGGATATTCAGGTTACGGTTACCGGCTGTTTGATATACTGAAAATCTTCAACTAATACCCCAAAGTACATTACAAGCTCGTTTGTCACGCCATTTACCCCAGTGATATGTATGGATCACGTTTCTTTCAAGATTCTAGAAGATTATTGCTTCTTAGAACATTTATTAGAGATCGAAAGCATGACATGTAAGCACAATTTTTGTCCTTGAATCACATTAATTTGGTCTACAAAATCTGTCATGGCTGCGATGCAAATCTGGGGCTGTATGTTGTACCATCACTTTAAATCGAAAAAAGTCGAATTCGAAAAAAGTCGAATCGAAAAAGTGAAAGTTGTATCATTTTTGCTTTTCGAAAATGATACAACATACCGCCATTCGACTTTTTTCGAATTTCGATTCAAAGTGATGGTACAACATAGCGCCCTGGCAAGAATGAGTTGTGATATATACTGGATATATACTCCATCCTCCTATGCCATGATCGACCACTATAATGTTTTGAGTACCTGCACCCAGAAAAAAATATGATAAATACATGATTGCATTTACCATAATATCATCATTTTATGTTAAATACAATTATTTAAATGATTGATTTTATCATACTAAGATATTCTTGATAATTTTTCTTGATCTTCTTCATCATAACAATGATAGTCACTGAAAAAAAATTGTTTTGAGTGATCATCATTGTTATGATGAAGAAGATCAAGAAGAATGATAAAGAATACTCGTATCATAGTATGATAAAATCAATCATTTAATTAATTGTATTTAACATACAATGATGATATTATGGTAAATGCAATCATGTATTTATCATATTTTTTTCTGAGTGTGCAGGTGTGCATTCGGAATGATTTTGCGAAATGACACCCTCGCTACGGTGTCATTATACATATGGCATTATGAATAAGGGCTTTAAAAAATACAGAGTATTAAATGCTGCAACTCGAAAATAAATAATAATTTCTATACACATTAGTACTAATATACGATAATTTTATATCATATGTATGTAGATCGAAAATATAAAAATAATCAATATTGTAATAATTATATAAACAATATCCCAAAAATTTTAAATTTTTTTTAAATTTATTAATGGCTAAAATTCAGTATTCCGCGTTTTGGGATTTTTCTTTTTCGAAATTTTGTTTTTAAGGTTCATAATTTTTCTATATTTCATAAATATCATTTTCTTGATTTAATTTTTTTTTCTTGTTTCGTGCTTTCAACGGAATCCCAAATTTAACTATAGCAAAGAATTTTAAATTGACTAATTTCGGAGGCTTAATAAACATCCGATACCAACTACTAGATTTTTTTAAAACTTCGTAGTGCAAATAATTATCTGAAACTTAGTAGTTTGGTAAATTTAAAGAAAATCAAAAACTTGAAAAAAAAATCGGAAGCGACGAAGCTCATTTTTGATTAAATGGCTACGTTATAAGCAAAATTGACTTGGTGTGATGAACAGCCACAGGCAATGCAAGAACTGCCAATGCACTCAGAACAAAACTCTGTTTAGTGCGATTTACGTGGAATCATCGGTCCTTTTTTTCAAAGATGATGATAGCCGCAACGTTACTATCTATGGTGCTCGCTATCGTTCATTGATTTCAGATTTTTTTTGCGCAAAATCCATGAACTGAATCTGATCGATATTGGGTTTCAAAAAAGCACAGCATGCGAAACCAGGGGCTTATTGAGAAATGAGTTTGGTGAGCAATTTATCTCTCGTTTCGGTCCGGTGAATTGGTCGCTTAGATAACTAAAAATGTCTCGGATCAGGGCTGCTACATGGTTTTGAAATGTATACACTAGTAGCTAATTTTAATCATAATTAAAAGAAAATCGTTCCGTGGCAAATTCCCGAAAATGAACTCTGGGTTGAAAATTTTATTGATTTTTATTTAATTTTTCGTCCCACTCGATAAATCTAAAATTATAAAATTTACTTTTATTTTTTACAAAAATAAGTAATTTTAAAATTATTTATAATCAAAAACACAAGTTTTGTGATATTTTAAATATTATTTATTATTATTATTTGCGTGCGATGTAAGAACATTACATATGGTAAACAATTTTATATCCATTTTTGAATATTAATTATTTACATAAAATTGTAATTATTGGAAAAATGTATTCATCATATTAAGAAATTTTAATTGACAGGTTTAGGCAGACCTAAAAAATAAAATTCGAATAAAAATAATGAATAGAGGCTACCGACAAAAATAAAACGTGAAATGGATTCCTAGTGTCACTTTATCTTCTTTTTTCTAAGTAATTTTCTTTTTCGCATTATCGAACCTCGTTTAGTGCTGATAATGCGAAAAAGAAAATTACTTAGAAAAATCAAAATCAGCGAAAAAAATTTTAAAAGCAAAATATGTCACTTTATCTTCGTTTGAAGAGCGGACGACAATTATAACAAATATGAACACAGTTTTTGGTTTGCCAGGTTATCGTTCTGGCCTCAAGGATGAGAATAATACAAATAAATGCAATCTGTGAAGAAAATGTGGAAAATCTGGACATATCAGAACGTACTCCATCGTCATGTGGTATCAGGCGTCAGGCAACGTCGGAAGAGAATACATTGAAACCAAATCACGAGTGGCAATCCAACGGCAAATGCTGGATGAGTTGAAAGCGCAAGGAGCAGCAAGTAAAACTTTCCAGAATAACCTCGTAGAGCTAATGGAAGAGAGCATCAATATAAATTCCCGACGAGTTGAGGTCGAAGCAAAGTTGCTTGAAATGCGCTTGAACAAACATTAAATCGAAGGCCTGTAAAAGTTGTGTTTTTGTGAAAGATTTTTTTAATTGTTTTTTTTTAATTTATTAAATTTATTTATACAATATTACAACTGATTCAGATACCATCTAGTAATTTCTCTATCTTAAATTAGTTTCTCGGATTAAGATGAGTAACCGATTGGTTACTCATTTTACAAAACTTCCTTATTCTAATTAGAACTGTCCAGCTCCAGCAGTTTCTGCCTTTGGAGTCCCCTCACTCCGTTAGTGGTGTCCAACATATGACGGATATCTGCATTTTCGTGCAGAGATAAGCGCTGTACGTGTTTCCTTGCTTGGTTCTTTATTTCATCCATGACGCATTCTATCTTCAAGTCTCTATGAAGGTTGTCGTTCCTAATGTACCATGGGGCATTCACATGACTGGGAGTAGTGATATCGTCTTTATGTTTTTTTTTTCGTTTCTTGGGTTACCTGGTTTAGGAATCAATATTTCATCGGCTACCTTTCCTTGCCGTGGAACATATTTCAATCTGAAGGCTGCATTAATTATTTGAATTAATTTACGCAAACCTTTCTCGGGAATGGCTTTCACAATTTGCCCAGTCATAGCCTGGAGCTTTTCAATAGATACCCAATAGGTATTCTTTGCATTAAAATCACCGCCTATGATAAATGTTTGCTCGTAATGATTTAAAAAGTCGACTGTGGTCTTCTTTTTTAAATTAATGGCGTGGGGAATAGGTAAATAGAGGTAAATAGAGGAGATACTCTTCATAAAGTTTAATATTATTTTTAATATTTAAGGTAGAGCCGCCTCTAGCGTTTCCTACTGGATGAATAGCATGGTAGCATTCATCGTTACGTACAAATAAATATGTAATGGAGTTTCTGTTAAATGAGCTTCCGAAACATGATATTTTCATGTTTCGGAAGCTCATTAAAAAGAAACCTATCTATTTTTTCTAAGTTTAGAAAAACTTCTAGCTCTGCAACATATTATGGTAATCCATTCGCGTTCCAAATATCAATTCTAAGTGATCTATTAATTTGATTAGTATAGCATTGATGTAAGCTCATTCGTAGCTTCTTGACTATCCAGCCGCTTATATATAGCTTCTATACCACGTTCTTGTTTTGCTAGGCGTGCATTTATCGTTTCTATTCTTCGAAATATCCTTTCCAGTGGATGTTATTTAATAGTATTCCGCTGAGAGTAGGATTTCCTGTCTGGCCCAATGGGCTCTGGTTGTGTCGGTACTGTAGTTGTAGTTGGAAGCCTTTCTCTTCTAACATTACTGTTTTGAGTCGATTGGCGTGTTTTATTTCTTAACCTTTGCAGTTGTACAACTACTTCGCATCTTCTATAGTTGGCTGGGTGTTCTTTACAGTTTATACACTTTGCGGATTCGGTTCGACTAAGAGAACCGTCTTTCACGTTGTGTCTGCCGGCACATTTTACGCACCTAACATCTCTCCCGCAATATCTTTGGGTTGTGGTTAAAACATTGGCATTTTTTGCACTGAGGTATTAATCTCGTGTTCTTTTTCAGTGGTTCTATTTTAAACCTCATACTAGGTATTGTTTTGATATTAAATATATTTTCAATTTTTTCGCTTTTATTGAATGTGAGCATGAATAGCGGGAGCTCTCTTTTAACGATCTTGGTTCCTTGACTATTTTCAATTTTATCTCGTTTAAGGATATTTACTGCGTCTTCAATTTTCAGTTCTTTCATTGTGAGATCTTCTATTATATCCTCCTCCTTACAGGTGGGATGGAGACCTCTGGCCATAACCTTAATTTCTCGTTTATGTTTGTCTTCATAGGTATACTACTCTTTACCTTCTTCAGTGAGCTTTGTGGCTAAAGGCTCTGTATGCATCGGGATCTCTTGTGTTTATCTTCCAAACATTATTGTTTAGTGCAACTACTCTATATAGTCGTTTGGGGACACTAATTTCATTAGAGCTTGGATATTCGCAAACTTAGTTATGCCTAGCACATTAATTGGTGGTGGTGCCTTAGTCCTTATTGCAACCTTACGTTGTCCTTGTTGCTGGTGTAGTTGGGGTACAGGCACTGGTTTGGCAGTTTCATTAACTTTTGCTTGCGAGTGCTCCCCAACTTTTGGCGAGAATTCTGCTCTTCGTTTTTACCTTGGTCTTTTATTCTATTTGTGTATCCAATCAGTTTCTCTTGCAAGTTCCACCTCATCTGTATGAAACTCAACGTCAGTACAGGCAAGTGTGCTGATTTCGTTATAGTAAGTAAGAGGAGTTTCCACAACCTCTGTCAGTTTGGTCTTCTTCATCTCCTCATTTTCTTTCTTTGCCTTAGCGATTTCTTTGCTAAGTTGCGACTCGATCATTTACTAGGTTCTCGGTGTTCGGTTATCCCGCCGTTTCTCAGTTGCCAGAGCCTCGTTTCTTAATTAGCAGGGAGCACCACGTGCAGGTGAGATTGCCATTTGGGCTGGTGTATTGACCTTCTAGACCGATGCCCCGCTCCCCCCCTTTGAAAGTAGTGAATTTTTTTATTGAATTAAAAATTCGAAATATTTTTGTATTGAACTTATAATATATCATTTTAATTCCGAAAAAGTTTTGCCAACTGTAAATATTTATTATCCATCGAAAAAGTTATAACATACCATTCGCCGTTTTTTTCGATGTGATGATTTTTATCGAAACGAAACGAAGTGAAGTTACAACATGTCACCACTGAGGACTTCCATCTATGAGGACTTCTTGGAAGAAAATACATTTCGCAATACGGAATATTTTTTTTTTTTTTTTTTTAAGAAATCTTTATTTCTGTATAATATTACAACTAATCATATAGATTATCTAGTAACTGTTTTATTATTTTAGTAGTCTATTCTTATGGAATGAGACCTATTGCTTCATCCCAGCTCTTCTAGTCCTTTGATTTAAGCGGCTCAAGGAACCACTAATTCTAAAGGCTTTGTTCTTTTTAAGCGCTTTGGTCCATTGGCGCGATCCAGTAGGTTCCGCAGCTCCTCGTTGTCATGCTGCTGCAGTCGCAGTACATGACTCCTTGCAAATTTTTTTATTTCATCGCTGACGTATTCCATGTTTAGGTCTCGATGGAGATTGTCATTTCTAATGTACCAAGGAGCATTTACAATGCTACGTAGTACTTTGTTTTGAAATGTTTGAATGATCTTCACTGTAGTTTTTCTTGTGCAGCCCCAAAGCTGAATACCATACGTCCAGATAGGTTTTAAGATTTGTTTATATACCAGCAGTTTGTTGTGCGTTGTCAGTTCGGAGTTTCTTCCAATAAGCCAGTGCATTTTTCTGAATTTTAAATTCAGTTCTTGCCTTTTCTTTTTAACATGCGCTTTCCACCTGAGTTTAGAGTCTAGCGTCATGCCGAGATACTTAGCATTATCTGAATATGGAATTGGTTGTGAGTTCAGACTAATCGGAATATATTCTAATTTCCTATTTGTAAAGTTGATATGCGTTGATTTCGAGTCGTTAAGTGTTATCCTCCATCGTTTTGTCCAGCTATCCACTATGTTAATAGCATTTTGTAGTTTCCTGGTGGCCTCAGCGATACTAGCATCGGTGGTCATAACAGCTGTGTCATCAGCAAACGTTCCTATTGTAGCTTCTTCTATGTCTGGTAGATCATTCGTATACAGGAGGTATAATACGGGGCCTAGAACACTGCCTTGTGGAACCCCTGCCAATATTTTCTTCAGTTTAGAGTATTCTCCGTCCTGTCTCACCCGGAAGTAACGGTCGTTGATGTAAGACTTTAGCAATTGAAAATGTTGTTTTGGCAAATCTCGTTGGAGCTTAAATTCTAGACCGCGGTGCCAAACCTTATCAAATGCTTGGGCTACGTCTAAGAATATTGCTGAACATACTTCCTTTTTTTCCAGCGCCTCCTCAATTGTATCAGTAATCCTATGTACCTGTTCTATTTCTATCGTTGAGTGCATTTCTCGAAACCCAAATTGATGTTCTGGTATAAGATTTCTGCTCTCTATAATTGGTTTTAATCTCTTGAGAAGCAGTCTCTCGAAAATTTTTGATGTTGTTGTTAACAAAGAAATAGGCCTATATGACGTTTTGTCGTTTAGTGATTTATTGGGCTTTGGAATCATTATGATTTCCGCTACTTTACACTGCCTTGGAACATAACATAGTCTCAAGATAGCATTGATTATGTGCTGTAGTTAGTGCTTTTTCTGGTAAAGTTTTGATTATTCGCCCCGTTATCAAGCCGTACCAGGGGCTTTTTTTTTGAGGTTTTTTTACTTCTTGTTTGATTTCTTTCAGAGTAACTGGTAGCACAGATGCCTCGTCTACTTTGCTTATAAGTGTTAGATATTCATTATCCGCTTGTCCAGTTGGTGGTTTGAATGTATTTTCTAGGTGTTCGGCAAACAGATCAGCTTTTTGCTTTTCGCCGCGAGCCCAGGTTCCATCAACCATTCTAATGGGTGGCACTTGCATTTTAGGAATATGAAACACAAGTATATAAATACAAAACGTATTGAATGCTAGTTGCATAAAATATTTAAGATAAGTGGTTTACAACAACAACAGCATTAAACCCTTAAATCGATAGCTTTCTAGTTGTTCGTGATAGTGTGATCGAACTGAAATTTAAGAATGGATATGAGTGTATCATTTTCAAAATAAAGATTATCTTTCGTAAATCAAAGAATGACTTAATAGTTTGGTTTAAAATTTGCATAACCAATAAAAAATGTTTTAATCGCCAATAACTCAAATTTTTTTTTTGCTATATATTTCGAATGAATTATGAAATTTTGTGTGATACCTTTTTTATCATGCGCGTTCTCTATACCAAACCAATCTCACACTTACATCAATAATCCGGTTTGGTCCAATATTTATAATGCTTACGTATTTTCTTATAATAACATAACCATAATATCCATCTTCTGCTGGTTGAAAATATGTGAATGACTTGCTAACTAACGTCAGATCTTAATTGAACCAGGTTTCCTCTAGATACCTACCTACGTAAGTTTTATTTATCGTTAACGTAATGTTCTTGATAAATGCCAATTATAGCAAAACCCGGCACAAACGTCGTGAAATAAATTAAGCATGTGCGGTTCCAATCACATTTATTTTAAATCAAAAACTAACTAACGTCATGCTGCTGAAGGTGACGTTAGAGGTTATGCCTAGCAATGATATCTAAGATGAAATCTCAAGGGATCACGCAAAAATACATTTTTGGTGATTTTTTCGATTTAAGAAGGTTGCCAGGGAACATTATCGAAATTTGAGAGTATATAAGTAAGCTTAAATTTAAAGAGTATTTGTGCTTAATATGTTTAAATTAAACAATGTTCTCTGGTTGTAGCCTATGATTTTTTATTTAAATGACAACGTTTCGTACAAAATCCTTGTACATCGTTAAGGCTTAATGTACATAAAAATATAGAATAAAAAACATTTATAATTTTGAAAAAGTGCCAAAGAATACAAGTACAATCGAATTATCTAATTGAAAGATTAACAAAATAAAATATTAAAATTTTTTTTTAATATAAAGCTCATACAAAATTAAAATATTTAAAATTAAATTCAGAAAATATAATTCAATATGACAAAAAGTCGTTTGACAAATTAGAACAAAAAACGAAAACACGTTTGTAAATGAAATATAGACAAAACCGTTATATCGCAAAAAAATAGTTTTTGGCGTGAAAACATATTATGAATACAGAAAACAAAAACATGACATACGTTGCAAAAGGTAATGAAACGATCTTCTAAAAGTGCGTTAATGAAAATATGCACTCTAATGTAAAATCATTATTTACAACAAAAATGATTGTGTTGTTCAAGTTTGCGCAATCTGACTGCTTACTGAAACGATTTTGATGTTTTTTAAATGGATCATTTCTAGAGCCTTTCTTGCTGAGCAATTTGTTTCATTTACTAGAACAGTTTTGTTTCATGTAATTGCATTGATAAAGTACTTGTATTTTGAGGATTCAACTTTTTAATGTTTATGCTTTTGTAATGTTCTCTTTTAATGTTTATGCGTTTGTACTCGCACACAATTAGGGCATACTCATCAATTACTGGACTGTTGTCCAGTAATTGATGAGTATGCCCTAATTGTGTGCGATGTTTTAAACCTGAAAATAATGTCTTTCCTAAGTTCTTGTGAGCTTTACAAGTTTTGAATTTGTATGTATGATAGAGGTTTATTGTACGATTAATAAAAGTATTTGGATAACTGTTTTTTAGGGTACTTTCCAGACATCGACTTATGGACGATTTACATGTTCCAATTACTCCCCCAACAAATTTTTTACTGAAAAATAGAGCTGCACGCATACTTAAAAAAGCTACTAGTTAAAAAGAGTCAGCAATATGTAAACAAAAATGACGATGCCATAATTTTTTGTATGTCCCATAAATTTTGACAGTTCAAACAGGTTGCATTTAAATTAGTTAAAGAAGAAAATTGTATTGCAAAATAAAATAATTTTAAATTACTTACCGCTCATGCCTGATCTTTTTGTTTGAATGATGTTTATGGTTACTTGATGTTCTTTGAATCTTTTTTTATTTTTTTTTTATTTTACTGCTATAAAAATACTCGTAGAAACTATATTTTATGTCAACATTTCCAGTTTTGTGCCAACATTTGCTCAAATTAAAACGAAAAAAATCCAATTTTATTTTACTGGAATTTGTTTCGTGCTTCTCTCGCAAACGAAAATCGTAATATACTTAAAAACCCTTCATTTTCTACTGGAAAAAATTTGGAACATGTAAATCGTCCATTATTCAAATAAAGCCTTTATTCCACAATGAAAAATTATGTATCCAGACCATAATATTTTCCCAACCATAAAGCGATCTTAGTGTGCGAAAAATATTTCTCGTCATATACATTTTTTATGCCAATGTAAAAGAAAGTTGCTATAAAAAATACTCTGGTTAGTATTCTTTCCATTTTATTGCGGTACCACTACATATAAAACGTTTTTGACAGTAAAATTTTATTGAATTTTTTCTTTTATTTCGTTTTGGTATATCACGAAATTATATTTCTATCTCGCTCTTTTTTTACTAAAAATGTGTTTCATTGTGGAATAATGGTATTATTCCATAAATTAACATGATTCTGCCTGTCTGATATTATTTATTGTCAAACATTAAAAATAAAGATTTTTAGTTTTTTTTTTAAATAATTTATAGTTTAAATTTTGTTGATGTTAAAATTTTCCCCTTACGCATTACGATAGAGCATTTTTTTGTATATTTTCGAAAATAAAAATCACATGATTCTGTTTGTCTCAAAAATAATATTATATTTTTTAGTAAATTTTGGGATATGAAATTCTTTGTTAAACATTCAAAATGAAATATTTTCATGTTTTTTAAATAACTTATAGGTTACATTTTGTTGATGTCAAAATTTCTCCAATTTGTTCTACCATAAAATAAAAATGTTGTGTTTCAGTCGCTCTAATGTAAATTTTAGTTCTTGCCTTTCTCAGATGTTCAGAGAAAGTTTTCTGTTTTCTCCATGGAATAGTACCATAAAAACGAATCGAGATAAAAATATAGATGTCCTACTTAATAGAATGAAACAAACAAAATTCAGTAAAATTTTACTGACAAAATCGTTTTATATGTAGTGGTGTCCATAATAAAATGGAAAAAATACTAACCAGAGTATTTTTTATAGCGACAGTCTAACTAAGATCGTTCTATGGTTGGACAATTATTATGGTGAACCAACATTTTCATTATAATACGTGATTTATTCGCGAGTAGAATTTTATAAATTTTTTTTTATTTGATATTGATGAATTGTAATACAAATCAAACTTAAATTCCTATCAAAAAAATGAACTTTCCGAAATAAATTTATTTTGTCAAAATTTAACTATAATATGTTCCCATACAATTTGTTTATGTTTCTGTCACTCTAATGCAATTGTATATAATTTTTCTTTTTCTGATTTTTCAGTATTTTTTATTGACAGTACATTTTTCTTGGTGGAATAAAGGCATAAAGCCTTAAGTCTGCTATTAAGGTGACTTAATAAAAAACTTATTTTGACATGTAAACATTTTCAAATGACTTCTGTCAAAGTAGTTTCCCCTTTATGAATAAATTTTTAATTAATTATTTAAAATACTTTTATTCAAATTACTTACATCAATTAACTACGATGAAAATAAAACAATACAATAATCGTTGTAAGTATATTTTCAAAGTTATTTTATAAAATAGAAATTTCAAACATAACCTCAATTTCAAAATAGTTATATTTACAATGACAACGCATCCCCAATAGAATCCCTTATGACTTTTTCCTTACAGAAAAATATGAAAAAAAAATTGAGAAAAAAAATGTTCTCAAGTTTTTTTTTCATAATTCTCTGTAAGGAAAAAGTCATAAGGAATTCTATTGAGGATGTGCGTGAGTTTAATTAAAATTTTAATCATATTTAATTTTACATGTATGCAAATTCTTTTATATTACGATATACATATACAGAAGTATAACGTAATTTAAGAATGTTTATATTGCAAGGACTGAAGAGGAGATCTTTGCTCTTATTGCGGCTAGAAATAGCAAAGACGAAGAATTTAAGAGGAATAATAGTCCATATCCCGTGGTATGGGCGTAAGTTTTGTACATAATTAGTTTATTCAAGAATTTTTTCGGCGGACAAAATATTATTTTCATGAACACCCATAGAATGTTTACGACTATTTTAGTCGCAGAAAACAAAGAGGCCATTTACTAACAATATTTCTACCACAAAAGTAGATAAAATGCAACTCCCCCCCCCCCCCCCCTCACGGACGATTATAAAATTCTTCTTAATTATATGTGTTGGCTTGTTACAAATACATAGTGAGAATTGTTATAAAAAAAAGAGATCTTCCCGAAATAAATTTATTTTGTCAAGATGTCAAAATTTAACTATAATATGTTCCCATACATTTTGTTTTTGTTTCTGTCACTCTAATGCAATTGTATATAATTTTTCTTTTTCTGATTTTTCAGTATTTTTTTTTTTGACAGTACATTTTTCTTGGTGGAATAAAGGCATAAAGCCTTAAGTCTGCTATTAAGGTGACTTATTGCTATCTCTTTTTTTTCAAGCAAAAAACTTATTTTGTCATTGATTGATTGATTGGAATGTGCAACCAAACGTAAGTAAGATTCCCGGTTGACGCCGGGCCCATCCGCACACTCTTTTACATATAACAAGATGGAGGGATAGGAAAGGTTTGTTAATTATTATGGAAATTGACCCGGTTTCAGACACCTAAGTAGTCAATAGTTAGTAAATTGTTAGTTGAAATGTAATATAAGACGGTTAGCACAAGACAACACAATTATTTTTGATTTTTTTTTTCGATATATTCAGAACTCAGAATCCTAAAACAAATATAATTACAATTAAAATTTATAATTAATTAAGTTGCAGTAAACTCCCTGAAATAAAATGTCATTATTAAGAGTTAAATTAACTTGAATAAAATAAATGTAATGTTATGATTAGTATTAACTAAAATGTCTCTTAAAATAAGTTAAATCAAAATAATTTAAAATACATCGAATCCAGAAATCACCAAATATTGCAGTACTAGTATCAAAGCACGCCCTTCTTTTTATCTTCAACTGATAGAATCTTTGTGAATCTGTTGAATTAATGGATTTATTTATAAAAATTAGTTAAATAAAAAAATTATATAATGTGAAGATCGCTTGTCATTCCATCCCTAATCTAAATGGCCAAATGAAATCTGGTTTCAAAAACAGCTAATCTGATATACGTAAGGTAATATCAATAATGTATATTTTACACAGTTTTAGAACCCCAATACCTAAACAAATTAAACCAGAATTGGATTGTTATTTTAAAGCAATCAGGAATCTGTAACATGGCAGAATTAATAAGTAGCGAGCACAACTGTAGGATCCATTTTCCAAATAACCCAATCGTATTAAATAAATCATAAAAAGAACAACCAGCGACAATTATTTATCAAACCTAGAACAAGCTAATCAAAACCTTCACCAACTTACAGTCTCCCAAACAACCTCTTCATGACAGTCTCCTGAAACAACCTAGAAAATAATTTAATTAAAAAAAGTCATGATCCCTGAAAAGCTATCTAAGTACAGCAATATATAACTGCATTTCAAATTTAATCTGTAGCTTCCAAGATATCTGCAATTTCAAAAAGTATTTGCTGAAATATCAAATTTATTAGAAACCCGATAGCCATTACGATTCCTACATTGTCTTATTTTGTCTGACTTTTAAATTAAAATTTTATTTTTAATTGAAAAGTATTTTTTCTCTCTCTCTCTGGCACTATATCCCATCAAGGGATTTGGCCGCCTCAAATGAGGTTTCATAATCGTATTTTCATTTCGGATAATGAGTGATTAATTCATTGATCCTAAACCAGCCGTGAAATTTTTTCGTTGTCACCACCGGGAATCGAACCCGGGACCTTGGAAAGTATTACGACTTCAAAAATCCTGTAATCAAAAATCTTCATTAGAAAGAACTAAATAAATTAGCTTAATCAGGAACTGCATTGAATAATAGTATTAATAATAAACACCTGGTAAACCTCGATAACTAAATTTTTCACCAAATTAAAATATGTATAATAATTTAATTCTCAAACGCTGAATAATTGGATGAAGGAATATTAGTAAAATTCTAATAATCACATTGTGAAAAGAATTATTTTATAAATAGTCATAGTAAAATGTACCAAAAAATATGTAATGTTTATCCAGGAGTACTCGATACCCACCCCCTCTATAAACAAAAAACACACTGCAACACACAAAGTTATATCCGAAACAACCCCAAGAGACGATTTGAATCCTCCCCCAACAAATATATAATAATTATGTAATGAATATAAAAAAATAAAATGAAAACAAAAACTACCCTGATCTTATAAATTGTTTCTTCGTAACCAATACATACATACCCAACGGCCGATATAGACAAAGCTAAAAGCATATAACAAGCTATATATACATCCATACATCGCAAAACCACATTTTCGGTGGATATTGAAATGTGTATCCCGCTATACACGTCCAATACTAATCTCCATGCAAAATATATAATGTACGAGTAATGCTGAATACATACTTGTGGATACAACGATTGTCGCAATCGTTTCCACAAGATAAACCAATCAAATTGCGTGTTTTGCTCTATGCCCCGCCTACTCTTGCCGCAATCGAATTGAAATATTTTTTATTTTGAGCTATGGTTTCCTCAAGCTTGCCAACCAAAAACTACAAAAGGAACTAAATTTTGTGCTCATTGTAAGGCGCCTTTTTTATGTTTGCTATATATTTGACAGAAAATATAGATGTATTTGACAATTATATATTTGTGATGTAAAACCAAAGATTTTAATAATATTATTAATACTATATAATACTTATATAATAATTATACCAATAATATTAATAAATAATAATAATATTTTTAAATTTTATAATATGTAAAAACAGTGCAACAACATATATGTCTGTAAAACAGTATGAAAATAAAAATAAATCTAAATTACTTTTAAAAGAGGTGATAAAATTAAAAGTGGATTTTGATAAGGTTGTGAATCCTGTGCGGCAACTATTCGAAGTCAGTAACTGTAACTGATGAGATGCTAACGCGAGAATTGCAAAATGCCATCAGAAATATTCGATGTCCGGGCCGAATCCGAGCAAAAGAAAAATCGAAAACCTTAATTGAGTGATTGAGAGTGCTTCCTGGCAACATTTACTTCGTCATCGAGCTACTCGTTCACTAACTTATAACGATGAATAATTATATGCTTTGGAAAAATAAAAATTTACGGCAAACGGTTGAAATCATTATTGGTCGAGGGCCGCAAGAGATAATTGTATAACAAACGACACTAGTAAAATTGATTATACGGTAATGGCTTTTTAAATAATTATTTCAGTAACAGTTTAATGTATAATTTTATAATTTTAGACAATATGTGCTCTTCAAACGCATTTACAAGTAGTCTTAGGTCAAAATACACTGGCCGATCACAAAACAGAGGAAATTTACGGAAGCAACGTAAAAGCGAAACGAAAATTACAATAATTCCGAATGGCAGATGTTTGCTGACACCCTGACCATCAACTGGTCCAGCCACCATCGGTTAATATACAAATTCAAGTATGCCTGAACGGAATTTTCTACAGGTTTAGATAAACCGACCACGGCAAGCATATTCGGCAAATACGCCACTATTTTGTATTGCTGCATGTGATTCGGGGTTACCATTAGTTGTGTCTGGTAAAGATGGTACCCGAATGTTACGAAGTGATTACAATTCAATGAGGAGCACGTCATCTAGATTTATCATTACGGGGTATCAACCGTATTTATGAAGGGGCTGTAGTTGATATGAAATAACAAATAAAAACTCAATACTTTTTGTTAAAACATCAAATTTTTTATTAAATTTTAAGAGGATAAAAAATTCCTGGATGTAACATAGTTGTAAAAAAATAAGGTAGGAAGCAAAATGTCGGTCTACGCAATGGCGGTCCTGGTTATATCTATTGGTGCCTAAACCACCAACTAGACAAGCGCACATCACTCAAAATGTCACCATAATGTTAATTTGGCATAACAAGCACATCATATTTACGTGGATCCTGCACCATGTTTAAGCACACATTATCCAAATACATCAAATTTCACTTCGGGATATTTAACGGCCATGTCAAATTTCACTTCGGGATATTTAACGGCCATGTCAAATTTCACTTCGGGATATTTAACGGCCATGTCACGACAGCAGCACAAAAAATAACACTCCATTCGCATAATATGGGCCTTATGTACCGCAGTCACTTTCGTGCGATTGCCTTTGGCATATTGAAACGCGAATTCTGCGACAGGCTAAGCCTCTTCCGTCATCAATTTTATAATCTGAACCACAGCATAAACAATTTCGTGCTCAATACCCGAGTATTCGCCTTCTATGTTCTCACGAATTGTAACTACGCACTGGTCATTAAGCAGTTCCAATTTTTTCCTCTGTAAATTTGATTGACTTCGTCCTAAGGTTAAATATTTATATATAGTTATAGAAATAAAGAATTCAGGTGATTTTATAGAAAAATTACCTGTAACAATATTCGCCATAATCACTTTTAACTTTTTCTCTCCATTCCGACATGTTTATCAGCCAGTCGCTTGATCAATCACTTTTACCTATCTCTCTCATTCCGACATGATTATCAACCGCAGTCGTTTGAATTATAATAAAAAAAAATTAAAAATGTTACTCCGAAAATTGAAACGTCCAAAACTAATAAAAAAATTTACGGCTACTGAGAAATATTTATATGGCGTGTTCACTGTCCAAGCGAAAATTACAAATGAAAAATTTGACAATCAAAATGACGTACGAAATAGACTAATATTTTGAGCAAAGCCTAGCTTATACCAAACAAAACGTAGAATTCAAAATTACCGGCAAAAAAAACGAAAAATAATCGTAGCAATACAACAACAAAAATTGTTAAGCGACGAGTGTAACAAAAACAGAACAACGGCATTAAAAATCTCTTTCTCGCGCAAACTATACTCGATTGACCCACTAGATGAGAATACTAGTACTCTACACCTTTATGAGTTATAAAATACAGTTAAAAGGTTTATATACTTAAAATTTATTTGGAAAAAGTATGTATAATAATTAAAATATGTATTAAAACAATGAATAAATGAACAACAGTTATCTTATGCATCCTTTGAAATCAAAAAAGTCACACATATTGAAGGTTTACATATAACGCGTGTGATGCATTCAAGCAACGGTATTAAAATATGTACATATAAGTGCAAATTGTTACGTACATATTCTACACCAATCCAAACACACCACACACAAATTTATATAAATGTACAATATGTACAAGTTTTCACTTTACTTATCAATGTACACAAATTATTAGTATTTATTTATTTATTTAACACATATATAATTATTAGTTATTTATTAGTTAACCATAACAAATTTAAATTAAATTATTTATTTATTACCATGAGAGACAAAAACACGTCTTTCCTCGATGATGATCAATCGCCGACCAAGCAAAAAACTTATTTTGCCATGTAAACATTTTCAAATGACTTCTGTCAAAGTAGTTTCCCCTTTATGAATAAATTTTTAATTAATTATTTAAAATACTTTTATTCAAATTATTTACATCAATTAACGTTTATGAATTACGTTTATGAATAAAGCCAATTTTGAACAAAAAAAAAAACGTGTTTCCCTTGTTACGCCCGGTCCTTTTCAGCCCACGTGTTACATTTATTTTGTGTATTTTGAGAATTAAAATAATTTAAACATTTTGATTTTTCATATATGAAAATTCGGGACTAACATAAGAAGTGTATTTCGATATTAACTAAAATGCGACGGGGCTAACTTCACACAAGAATTAGAGTGATATAATTATGTTTGTGTTGCTTGATTAATTATTCATTAATTATCTTAAGCCATTTACTAACAATATTTCTACCACAAAAGTAGAAAAAATGCACTCCCCTCCCCCAAACCTTTAACCCCAGGGCACTTGTGTACACAAAGATACACAAATCCTTACAAAAATGAGAACTCCCTTAGGTAGCTTCTTGGCAGCTTGGTTTCGTACTGATAAAAAGTTGGTCTACTAATCAGGTTGCAACGACCAAACTGCAAAAATCCAACTCTTGCTTTGTACCGATAATACAAAACACGAACATATCGATTTAGCGAATTATAATCACTAAATCAGAAACCACAGGAAATTCTCACTATGTATGTGTAACAAGCCAACACATATAATTAAGAAGAATTTTATAATCGTCCGTGAGGGGGGGGGGGTGATTGCATTTTTTCTACTTTTGTGGTAGAAATATTGTTAGTAAATGGCTTCTTTGTTTTCTGCGACTAAAATAGTCGTAAACATTCTATGGGTGTTCATGAAAATAATATTTTGTCCGCCGAAAAAATTCTTGAATAAACTAATTATGTACAAAACTTACGCCCATACCACGGGATATAGACTATTATTCCTCTTAAATTCATCGTCTTTGCTATTTCTAGCCGCAATAAGAGCAAAGATCTCCTCTTCAGTCCTTGCAATATAAACATTCTTAAATTACGTTATACTTCTGTATATGTATATCGTAATATAAAAGAATTTGCATACATGTAAAACTAAATATGTTTAAAATTTTAATTAAACTCACGCACATCCTCAATAGAATTCCTTATGACTTTTTCCTTACAGAGAATTATGAAAAAAAACTTGAGAACATTTTTTTTTCTCAAATTTTTTTTCATACTTTTCTGTAAGGAAAAAGTCATAAGGAATTCTAATTAGTCATTAGTCATTGTAATTATAACTATTTTGAAATTGAGGTTATGTTTGAAATTTCTATTTTATAAAATAACTTTGAAAATATATACTTACAACGATTATTGTATTGTTTTATTTTCATCGTAGTTAATTGATGTAAATAATTTGGGGAAGCTTTTTGTTCTTTTTCATATCAATCAGTGTATTTTCATATTTTTTTAGAAGCTTTTTTCTATATAAAAACATAAATGCTTCCTTTGAATTTTCAATTTGAATGGTTAGGCCCTTTCCCAAACACCGACTTACTACACACCTATTGACTTATTTGACGCCATCTTGAATAAAGGAAGCTCAGTCAAGTCATTCCAATTCTATGTACCGACTTATTTGTGACGTAACAACAAACAACAAAACGCAATTTCTATTATATGGAAGAAACCAATTTCTTGACATGTTGGTCGTTGCCACTAGATTTAAAAAACACTGCCTGTATTACATCATAGAGCAAAATATACATAAGAGGACTCATGTACACATTCCGAGGTTAATCTATTTTACTATTGGCAATCTGTATAAGCCTAACAAGAACAACAAATTATAAAATAACTATGCCGATATGTTTATAAGATATGCAATATGGATTAAATATAGAAACAACATTAAATTTGTGTATATAAATATATCAAAACTATAAAATAAGATTAACATCCGGGAAATTGGCCAATAAAATTTTCACTACTTGGTTTCTTTTATATATTTATTCCTCGATGATTACATTTAGTCAAGACACATTTTTGGAAACATTTCTGTGTAGACATACTTATTCAAATAAGTTTCCCCGCGAGGTTCACAAATAAGTCGATGTTTGGGAAACAGCCTTAGTTCAATATTCAGGAAAAGCATATTTTAAAATTGAGTAGTATTATGTCGAGTTAATGCAGAAACATTTAAATTAGTCTAACACAATTTTTTTTATAGAAACAACAATTTGTTTATACTCGTATGTGTATATGTGAAGAAAATAAGAAATTAGTATATAGAGGGTTTGTAGCGACCGAAATCAAACTTTAGTTTAATTTCAATCCATATCCGTTTACAATTTATATACAGATTAATTATCCATTTCTTATCTAACCTTCCTGCACCCTACATTATATGTATTACGATTGTCATTTATTATAATACATAATATACAAATACAAAATATCCCGCGCATACAAAATACGTTGTTGCAATTTATTTTTAAATGTGTAGTACAATGCAAATAATTTCGTATTATGTATTTTATCATTGCGTCATCATATTGATAATGAATTTATTTTGTATTTACCTTTTTACTATTACCTATTTTATATATGTACTTAATAATTGTAATGCTAGAAATATTTAATGGTATGGGTTATTCTTTTTAGTGGGAGATAAATTTGTATATAAAAATATAATTGTACTGTTCGATTTTTGGCTTTAGAAAAATCAATTATCACACAGAGTTGGTATCGATTAGCGAAACAAATTATAAGCTAAACTTAATAAAATAATTTCAAAATATAAAATAAATCTTAAAAATAATAATATATAAAATATTAAAACGAAAATCAAATGTGTTGGCTTTTATTTATAAACAAGCTAGTCAGTGCGTAGTTATTTGTGAAAATAGTTGTGAGTTTCTTGGATCGTCGAGGACGTCCATTTGCCCCTTGGATGTTTATCCAAATCCTACCTCAACAACTATATTGGTGACCCTTACAAGGACACGACCAGCCGTTTCTGCCACACATTAATTTGGATACAAATTGGAACAATCCAAAATTTTACACCAACCAACGAAACAAAACCTCAACATCAGTAATCGTCATAAATATCGAGGAATGGTGATTGATATTATTATTGGTGCTAACTAACAAATATTAATGGGATTATCATATCGATACCAGTTGCAGCACTACTAATCAAACAACGGTAAAAAAATCAACGTTTTTCCGAAAGCCGCATCGATAACAGTAACTGTTAAATTCATCGTCATTCATCAACATACGGATTTTTATCGAGCACATTGCGATTCTACATCTTCATCAACGAACCAACAATTAGCCAAGGTCAAGTTTTCGTTCCTGCAATTAAATTTTCTACTTTTCATTTTAGCAAAATTGTACAGGAAAATACAAAACAAATGATCTACTAAATATTTGGAATACAGCGATATACATATGGTGAGTATTATTTTGTCAAATTACATATACATATTTAATTTTGTTTTGCAACATATTACTTAAGTTTCACATTTATAGTAACTCTTTCATACAATCCCTGAGTTTACTCAAGTTCTTAGTTTCGATCGCATATTCACTTAATTAAAATATTTTTTTCGTGACATCAATTAACGTGTTAAAAGTAGTACAACAAAATGTCGGACACAGAACAAAATATAAAAGTCGAATCTCGCAATGTAGATTCAGCTTCCTCTGTGCCGTTTCCGCCATTTTGGCATGAAATGCCGGTTCTTTGGTTTGCGCAAGTGGAAGCAGTGTTCAATGTTAAACGAATTACTTCAGATAGTAGTCAATATTTGCTAACGATCACAGCATTACCGATGGATATTATCGCCACGGTGTCGGACATAATTTCAAATCCACCAGATACAGTGAAATTCGCAACCCTTAAAGCGGAAGTCATTAAACGATTAAGTTTGTCGGAGAGCCAACGAATAGAAAAGCTAATTGGTACAACCACTATGGGTGATTTAAAACCATCTGCGTTTTATCGCCGATTAAATCAATTAGCAGGCTCTTCAACCGCAGTTACCAGAGCAATTACGGTCAATTCTAGTACTGCAAGAAGCAGAACCAATGGCCAAATTGACCACATTAGCCGACAAGATATGGGAATTTCATAGCCCAAACACACCTTCATCTGCTGTCTGTAGCACATCGAGTTCCGAAAAATCTACGACCAAAGCGATAACCTTAGATAGCCTCGCAACCGCAATTGACGAGCTGCGTCAACAAGTTTTTAAACAAAATCGATCAAAATTCCGAAATTTTTCTCGTAATAGATCACGTAGTAATTCACGCTCAAAGTTGCATACTCGTCCATCTTCAGTTAAACGTGACCTATGTTACTACCATTTTCGATTTGGTGCTGCAGCCCGAAAATGTTCTGGTGGCTCTTGCAAATTCGTCGGTCAATCAAATAAAAATTTAAATAACAATAAGGAAAACTAAATTGTCCCAAAGTTATAGCGACAAACGATGGGACGCATAATATACGTCGCCTATTCATAAAATGCCCAAAAACTAACTTCAGTTTTCTTATCGATACCGGAGCTGATATCTCAGTGGTTCCGTATACATTTTTCAAAAATATTTCTCAAGACCCAGCGAGTACAATCTTCGCTGCTAACGGTTCACCGATAACAACCTATGGCATAAGGTTACTTAAAGTCGACTTAGGATTTCGCCGAGATTTCAATCATCCATTCGTACTTGCATCACTTACCAGGCCAATCATAGGCGCCGATTTTTTAACAAAATTTGGTATCGTGGTTGACTTAAGAAACAAACGCCTACTAGACTCAAACACTTCATTAATCGTCAATTCAATGGATATAAATGATCCATCACCGACGGTTAAATTATTTGTGGTCAACGTCCCATTCGAAGAAATTCTTCGACGTTTCCCAAGCCTTATGCAAGAACCCAATTACGAGTTACCAATTAAGCACAACGTGGTGCATCGTATTGTAACTGAAGGACAACTGCCATTCTCACGTTCGCGACGTTTAGATCCCGAAAAGCATAAAATAGCGAGAAACGAGTTTGATTATATGATCTCATTAGGATTGTGCAGACAATCGGCATCATCCGTATCTTCTCCTTTACACATGGTTCCTAAACGCGATAGTAATGATTGGCGACCCTGCGGGGATTATCGTCGACTAAACCAAGTAACCGTACCAGACCGGTATCCCCTTCCTCATATCCACTCCTTTTCCTTAAACCTGCAAGGCTGCACTATCTTTTCAAAGATAGACCTGATCCGAGCCTACCACCAAATACCAGTTGCTGCGAAAGATGTACATAAAACAGCAATTACAACACCTTTTGGACTTTTTCAGTTCATGAGAATGCCATACGGTCTGCGAAACGCAGCACAGACTTTTCAGCGTTTCATGGACGAAGTGACAAAAGGGTTGAATTTCGTTTACACATACATCGATGATATTCTGGTGGCTAGTCGATCAGCGTCCGAACATTTAGAACACCTTCGCATTTTATTCCAACGCCTCACAGATTTCGGCATCGTTCTAAAACCCTCGAAGTGTGTGTTCGGTGCAGAATCTTTAAATTTTCTTAGTCACGAAATCTCTAAAGATGGAATTCGCCCATCTTCAGAGAGAATCGTGGCTATAAACGATCTTCCCCAACCAACATCTATACGGCAAGTGCAGCGTTTTATCGGAATGGTTAACTACTATCATCGATTCATTCCTCACTTGGCCGAACTACTAGCTCCAATTCATACGCAACTTGCGATACTTCATAAAGAAAAGAAGAAACATTTTCTTTGGCCACCTGAATGCCAAGCGGCTATGTTAAAAACAAAAGCTGCCCTGGTTCAGGTTAGTTTACTTGCACACCCTCTAGAGCGTGGAGAGTTCAGGATAACCACTGACGCTTCCAATACCGCGCTCGGTGCTGTATTGGAGCAGTACAATAAAAGATGTTGGGAACCATTGGGATTCTTTTCCAAAAAACTTTCCCCACCGGAGTGTAAATACTCTGCTTTCGATCGCGAATTGCTGGCAATTTACTGTGCCATAAAGCATTTCCGGTGCTTCGTCGAAGGTAGAGAATTTTACATTCTTACTGACCATAAACCATTGACTACCGCTTTGGCGTCAAAATCGGAGCGAAGTCCTCGTCAGCCTCGCCAGTTAGACTACATTTCACAATTTACGTCAGATATTCGCTACATTAAAGGAGTTAGTAACGTAGTAGCAGATGCCTTGTCTAGACCAAACGAACAAGAAGTAGTACCGATATGTCATACAGCTCTAGACATGGAACGGCTCGTATCTCTTCAAGAATTAGATGAAGAATTTGTAACCCTACAAAACAATGATCAGTCTGATTCAAAATTAAAATTTAAACGGATACGAGATCCTGAATCAAATCTAAACGTATGGTGCGAAATATCAACTGGCACAAACCGTCCTTACCTTCCGCCAGATTTACGTAAGCAAGCGTTTGAAATGCTTCACGGTTTATCCCACCCTGGAATAAGGGCAATGCGTAAATTGGTGGCTTCAAAATATGTCTGGCCTAATATGAACGTAGATACTGGATATTGGTCCAAAACGTGTCTCGCTTGCCAGAAAGCAAAAGTGAATCGTCACACACGCTCTGAAACTGGACGTTTCGTTATCCCGTCTGGTAGGTTCGAGCATATCCACATCGATTTGGTTGGACCTTTACCGCCGTCAAATGGATATTCATATATATTAACCATCATAGACCGATTTACACGATGGCCAGAAGCCATTCCATTAGTAGATATGAGAACATCTACAGTAGTCCGTGCATTCGTTGATCAGTACATCTCAAGATTTGGTGTACCATCCGAGATAACGACTGACCAAGGCAGTCAGTTTGAAAGTAATCTCTTCCAGGAATTTAGCAAACTGTTAGGTTCACACAGAATCAGAACTACTTCTTACCACCCACAGGCAAATGGTATGGTAGAGCGATTCCATCGTACCCTTAAAGCCTCATTGTACGCTAGAGAAAACACCCTGCACAAAGCAAGAGTTGGATTTTTGCAGTTTGGTCGTTGCAACCTGATTAGTAGACCAACTTTTTATCAATACGAAACCAAGCTGCCAAGAAGCTACCTAAGGGAGTTCTCATTTTTGTAAGGATTTGTGTATCTTTGTGTACACAAGTGCCCTGGGGTTAAAGGTTTGGGGGAGGGGAGTGCATTTTTTCTACTTTTGTGGTAGAAATATTGTTAGTAAATGGCTTAAGATAATTAATGAATAATTAATCAAGCAACACAAACATAATTATATCACTCTAATTCTTGTGTGAAGTTAGCCCCGTCGCATTTTAGTTAATATCGAAATACACTTCTTATGTTAGTCCCGAATTTTCATATATGAAAAATCAAAATGTTTAAATTATTTTAATTCTCAAAATACACAAAATAAATGTAACACGTGGGCTGAAAAGGACCGGGCGTAACAAGGGAAACACATTTTTTTTTTGTTCAAAATTGGCTTTATTCATAAACGTAATCTCCATCAAGAGCAACACTATCATTCCAGCGCCGCTTTAACATTTCAATACCACTTTTGTAGAACGATTTATCTTTTGCCTCAAAATAGGCCTCAGTTTCAGCGATAACCTCTTCATTCGAGCAAAATTTCTTACTGGAGAGCATTTTTTTGAGTTCTGCGAACAGCCAGTAGTCGCTGTGAGCCAAATCTGGCGAATACGGTGGATGTGGGAGCAATCCCGAACGGTGTTTTTTCCCATCAAGAACCAGTGTAAAATTAAAACACGAAACTGTTTTTGATCCATTGTTTTGAAACTAACAAAAGTAGCGTCACTCTTAGCACAATAACCCGCAAACTAATGAATAGAATATAATGAAATTTTGACAGCTATCTTTTGAAGGTTATTACCAACTGAACAAAAAAAAATTGAACTAAAAAAACGTGTTTTCTTTGTTAGGCTCGGAACTTTTCAACCCATGTGTTAATAATTTAATAAAATGAAGTGAAATAATTTTTAAATTGGCTCATAAATCTGTCAGTTTATGATAATTTGATTATAAGATAGAAAACACATATCTCACAAGTCACATTTAGAAAAACCCATAAAAATCGTACCGAAATTAGGCTCCAAACGGTACGGCTTAAATATAGAAGTGGCGCAGTCCGAAATTCACTCACTGGAAAAACAGTTTTAGAGCTATTAACTATTTGTAATCATCAATCTCAAAACCATATTGCTCTATTATTTTGGGTCCAAAACTTATTTCATGGAAATATTTTCCTCGGAGCCTAATTTCGGTAGGTTGCTACAGTACGAATTTTTCATGTTTTGCTAAATGTGAGATATGTGTTTTCCATCTTATAATCAAATTATCATAATCTAACAAATTTATGAGCCAATTCTTCAATTATTTTACTTCATTTTATTAAAGTATTACATTTATTTTGTGTGTTTTCCGAATTAAAATAATTTTAATAAACTTTTTTATTATTCAGAAAATATAATTAGAGGCTAACTTCTATTTTGAATAATAGTATTTTGAATAACATATAATCCCGGGACGGGGCTAACTTCACACAAGGGTTAGAGATACATAATTATGTTAGTGTTGCCTGATTAATTCTTATTTATTTCGGGGATATAATGTGGGGATAACTTCACATACGTGATGCAGTGACTAATTGTATTGTTGTGACACTGATGTGTGTTGTGGCCTGATCAGAAGGAAAATTAAAAAGATTTAACAAAATCACCTCAATGTGCATCTGAAAAATACTATAATGAATGCGTGGTGTATTTATTAAATATGGGACACGAGTGGTCACAAGTAAACGAAAATAACCTACTCTATTCTTTATAACTGACCATTGAGGGGTTGCGCATATTTAGTTGTGGAGTTGTAAAACATGATTCAGTTTTAAAAAGAAAACATTTTGTTTTGAAATTTGTGGCTTTCGAACTTGCCTTAATTTGTTGTTTGAATTCGTGACTGACACACGCACGAAATGTTTCTTAGAATTAGTTATTTTTTATTATAAATTTATTTCGTATACATATATATTAAGATTTATAGTTTGCTCAAAACTATTATTTGCATAATATTACGTCTTAAAGCAATAATCGTTTCATGAATACAAGATTTTTGGTAATTCCACATTTTTGGTTGTTTATTTAATGTTCCTGCATTTTTCTGTACCCAAATGTATCTAAGGCAATTTTAATGGTTTCTATAAAAATGAATAAGATCGATTTAACAACGCCGAAAAAGTATAAAACTGTTTTAAATCATTTTATAATGCTTCCGTATTGTTTATATAATTTACTTATATAATTTTCAAGATCAAACTACAGATTAGAGACAAGCTTAATTCTTGACTATATAGCTAGATGACCAAATGTATTTAAACTATAAAAGAAGTTGGCGCACTTGTTAAAGCCATTGTTAATATGAGTGTTTATAAGTATACAAAATAAAAAATTTTAACGAAAATCCAGTTAACCCATAAAATCTTTATAAGATAACATAACATATAGTGTGGATTGATTTAATTGTTGCAGGAAATTCTAAGGCCGAAAAATTGCTGTGTTATAAAGTAGTAAAGATAAAATTTCTTTATTAAGTAATTTAAATATACAAGGTGACTCTCAAGCAAGTACAATAATTTCGGGATGCGATGGAGGACACCCGCCGCCCCAGTGGCAAACTGGTCAGCATGCTTGTTCCAGCGACCGGAGGTCCCGGGTTCGATATCAGGTGGTGACACGGAAAATTCATGGCTGGTTATGATCAATGAATTAATCACTCATTATCCGAAATGAAAATATGATTATGAAACCTCATTTTGAGGCGACCAAATCCCTTGATGGGATATGTAGTGCCAGAGAGAGAGAGATGGAGGACACTAATCTGAATAAAAAATTATGTGATCTCACATAGCCGATTCGTAACCGTTATAGAGATAACCAAGGTTCTACTGTAAATTAGTCATTTTGAATTTCACTCATAACTTGAAAACTATTACTCTAATTATTAAAGTTTGATTTTGTAATTGGATTTATTCGGAAAATATGTAACTAATATCTCAAAACTACAGTAAATTTTTCAAATATGTATTTTGAAAATATGCTAAAAAGATTATGATAGTAATGCATTTTTTAAAAAAATGTTCAAAAATTAAAGATTTTCACATCTTTTTTAGCGTGAAATGTACTTATTATCAATTTACCTTAATATTGCCCTGTGTTTGATAAACTAATTAATTTACTAGAAGAAAACTTTTATTTGAGAAATTTGTAAGTAATAGTTTTTAAATTATGAGTGAAATTCAGTTAATAATTTTACAGTAGAACATTGACTATAACGGTTAGAGATAGGATATGTGCCATCACGTCCCATATTTATTGTACTTATTTAAGGATCATCCTGTATAACTAAACCCAGCATGTGAATTGTGTTTTGAGTATATTGGGAATAGTTCAGTCATGCCATGCTTATAATCGTAAGTTCAATTACGAGTTTTGAGGCAACTCGAATTTGAACCTAAGTAGCTGTAATAATTAGAAGAGCGAACAGGTTTACAGATCTGAAATGGTTCACCCCAAAATTTATTTTTGTGAGGTATTTTTGATTTTTAATCTGGGCCGTATATATTGAAAATGTTGCATGATCATTCCGAGAAATTTAACAGCACAAGTATAGAAATTAAAATTTCTCACGCTCTCATAAAACCATAGCAGAAAAATCCTATAACAATATAATTTGATGATTAGTATTATATAAAAAACAAACAAAATAAAATCAATAAACGCTGTAATTAGCATATCCCAATACGGTATTAACACAACCCCACCCGATTATCCTAAAATAAATAAACAACCTGTGTCATGAATCCATCTGCCCCGATCCTTTATGGTTTACCAAAAATCCATAAGCAAGGCATTCCGATTAGACCAATAGTAGCGTATTGCAATGCTCCTGCCTACAAGCTATGTAAGGGTTTCATAAATTTTTTCAATTGTCATACCAATACCACTACAATTACAGGCCGATTTTTAAAAATCCGACGTTAGTATGAGTATTATTTAACAAAAACTGACGAAACCATACAAAAAAAATTTCGGTTGCATAGTAAGAATGTTATGGTTCGCTGATTTTGCCAATAAATCGCTTGTATTTCATAAATAAAATAAAAAAAAATTATTTTGTCAGTGATCACTATAAATAATCAACTTTTTTTGACAATTTTGCCGAAAAATAAATTTAGTATTTCGAAATTTTCATTTAGTATTTTCCGTTTTTAAACAACAACTCCACCCACTTTGCTTACGCGTCATAATCGGCACATGATTTTACCACACGATAAAACTCGACAATACAAAAAATAATAATTTCTTTGTTTTGTTTTGTAACTTTTACTTTGATTTGTTTTGCCAAAACCGAACACAATCATATTCTAGTCCATGCCTCTTTAAAAATAATTGCAAGTTTAAAAACACCATTCTTATAGCTGATTCAGGTGACGTAACATATATTAAACGTAACATAAACTTTTTTATGAGTGGCAAAAATTAAAATTTTTATTGATCAACACTATTAAATATTTGCATATATCATAAAAATAATCAACTAAATTAGCCTCCATCACAAGCTAGTTTTTCAAAATCCTCAATCTTTATTGAGGTAGGTTTAGATTTTTGAAAAGTAGTTTTATTTTACTAAAGAATCGAAGTATTCTGTAGTTTAGAAAACGGTTCATCTCAATATCATAAATTTAAATAATTTAAATTTTATCTTGAGTTGAACATTTGCTGTTATTTTTAATATTTTAATTTAAATACCTACAAATCATTGTCAAGTTTAATACGGAAGTGTTTAAATTTCCATGCAATTTACAGGGAAGTAGAGTGTTTTGCTTCTAAATACTTTCGAGTAGGTTTATAGTTTCAATGTAGTTTCATCAGCCAAACGATAAAATTATTGCCTTGAAATAACAACATTTTAAATTACCTCTTTGTGTAGGTATTAGTTTAGTCTCCATTTGTTAGATTTAACGCTACAAGTATGTAGACACGCTGCTTTCTTCCGCATTGGACAGAGTAATAGTAACAAGGAACGAGTAATGATACAAATTGATTTACAGTAGGTACAACAAGAGCGTGTGCGGCATAACTGTAATTAAAACTATAGGAACAAATATGGGCGGGGTTTACATCGATTTCCTCTTGGGCGCTCTAAAACAAACACTAGTTTAATTGGAATTGTTTAGCGGATAACTTATATGAAAGAAATAAGTACGATTTATAAAAAACGATTTGAAGCGGTGTTTTTAAGTGCACATTCGAAAGGACCAAAAATGTCGGTTACAAGTGCAATAAAATACATATATAAAAAAAAAAGTCGAAAACAGTTGTACAGAAGAGGATTACACATTAATTATTCAATGTATAAAAATGTTGACGATTTGCTAGATAAAGGCAAAATCCGAACCACTATAAAAAAGGAGGATAAGGGCATCATATGAAAATTCTTCGCTTACGCTGGATGCAGCTGTGGAAAAATTGGCGAAATACAATATGTATACCAAAAACCACCATACGTAATAGAATTATGGAAAATGGCTACGCATATGGAAATACTTTGGTCAAACCACTGGTAACACAAAAGTACATGGAAAAGGGACTACAGTGGGCGAATGAACATAAAATCAAACATTTTACGAAAATTGTGTTTACCGATGAGTCATCCGTTTGGGATTTTAATGATAAAAGGCGTGTTTGGCCAAGTAAGCAGAAAAAAGCATTTTCCGAACAGCACCGGCCTTGCTCCATGTATGGGGATGCTTCACCAAGCAAGGTTTTGGTAAATTAATCGTTTCCACACGGAACCTAAACGCACTTTTCACGAATAAAATTTATTTAAGAGTTTTGTTACCATCTGTCCTTAAATGGTTTGGAGCGGTGAACCCTAATTGGATCTTGCAAGAAGGCAACGATCCAAAACACCATAGCATACTCTGTTTGGAATTTAAACTCAAAAAGGGCATCTTAACATTGGATTGGCCATCTCAGTCACCTAATTCCAATCCGATCAAAATTTATGGGCACTCATGAAGATTAAGCAGAAAATGTATAGAATGAAGATGAACAAATGACCTCGTATTTTAAAAAGGACTTCCACGGCACCCTACAGTTCAAGGTGGAAGCAACGATTATCAGGTTACAACAACTCCAGAGAAAAATACCGATAGCAACAGGAGGTCCAAAAATCAAATTGCCGACATTGAACGTGCCAAATTTCGCTGGAGGCTACAAAAAATTGAGTTCATTCAACCGACATATTTACTGAACTCGTTCACCGAAACAATAACATTTCGGATAAAGAAAAAATGTCAAATCTTAAGTGGCACGTACAGAAAGGTGCAGCGCAACTTATCAGCCACCTTTCAACAACCGACGAAAATAATGAAATGGCTTGGAACCTACTACAATCGCGATACAGCAACCCCAGACTGCTGGCTGCCAAATATTTCAATTCACTATTGTCACTTCCAACGATACAAGTTGCAACTACCGGGGCGTTAAGAAATCTCCGCGACTCCGCAAAGGAAATGTTACACAACATAGAACGGCTAAATTTGAGCTCACCATTTAAGTCATTTATAACATTCATCTTGATCAAAAAAATGGATCCAGAATCTGCCAGGCTATATGAATCAACGGTATCTAATCCAAGGGAAATACCAAAAATATCAGCGCATTATGATTTCATGGAGAGAAGGTTCCAGTCACTAGAAGCAATGGGCAGCACAAAATCAACCTAGCACCCTTCGTGTCATTACTAAAACGTATACATGCCGTCACTATCAGCCCCCATTGTTGTGTTAAAACGTGTAGAGAACGTCATGGACTAGAGCAATGCGAGCAGTTCCGAAGAATGCCAACGTTAGACAGAGCAGGGCTAGTAAGTAACTGCACACCTAATAATTAGTATCTTAATATTTATTACGATGTGCATTTCTGTGGTGTATTTTTATCGCTGTGATATAAAAAATAGTCGTGATATATTATATCGTTAGTACAAACGACTTTAAATCAAATAGTCGGTATATTATTAATTTGATATTATAAAACTAAATAATAATTTACTATTGATTATAGTTCATCTCGTGACATAATTATTTTGCGCGAGTTATATTTCCGAAACTGCAGTTGTGAAAAATAAAAGAGTTGTTTCGAAAATTTAAACTTATAATTTATTTAATTTTTAGACGTTATGTCTATTCGATGGTTACAATAAATCTGATTTTATATATTTATTCTTTTGATGTTCTTATAATTTACAAATACCAAAAATGCTTATTAAGAAAATATATTTATTAAGATTGAAGATGATATTTAATATTCAACAAATAATGTTTTCATAAACTAAAGAAATGTAATTAATACAATCACTTATTTATCGCTACAATACTTTGTATTTAGTTGATACATTTCATATAAGAAAAGAAAATGTTATGTCTATAGAAATATTATTATTTATCTTCTTTATGGTGATGATAATGATGATGTTGATGGCTTCGTGGAGGTCGAGGGACGCAACTCCTCCCCCCTAAGAGTTGACCACAATCGCTTGGGTTTGTGGGAAACCAATGATTCATCTGGCTCTGTTGAAGCACTTACGTGAAGTTCTATATCTTCGGTAATTTTTGGTTTCTTACAGTTGAATTTTCTTGAATAGTAGAATATTGTAATGCCGATTGTTGATGATATAAGTATTGCATAGATAGCGAAGCTATGATGTTCTTGAGTAGATGTTTTCCTGTGTAATAAACTTATTTCATCTATATTTTGTAATAATTTGTTATGTAAAACCGGAAGTTCTAATGGCTGGACGATGTTACTGATATTGATGTCATTAAAAGGTTGGACAACTACAAACTCTTCCTCGTACCGCTTGTTAATTGATGTGAAATTAGTTCCATTTATTGCGATAGAACAATTCTGGTATTCTATGAGCTTTATGCCTTTTAATGATTTTTGCTTTTGGCCGCAGTTTGTTTTGAATGTGACTTCCTGTTGAGTTTGTATGTAAATGTATCCAGGTAATATTTCTTTAATTTCATCTTGGAGTGGTTTTTGAATTAGTGAACAGTGTGCCGGAATGTTGTTTATAATATTTGGTATACAATTTTTAATATCTTTTAAATCCTTTGCTTGACAATATTTGACGTTCTCAATTTCATTGCATACGTCGGTCAAAAAATATTTTTTATACTCGTTTAGGATAAGGGATTTATATGGAATTTGGATTGAATAGGTACCATTTATATAGTTAAAGGAAATAAGAGAAAATGGTTATAGTTTTCTGGGTGTATTATGGGTATTTGGATAGAATAAATAATTTGGGATCTATTAAAATAGGCTTGGGGGTATATAATCTCAAAAATATTTTGTTCGTATATGAATTTAATATTTTGTTTACTTAATTCTGTTTTGATAATATCTATCTCTTCGTTATTCAATATATGGCGGGAAATTATTTTTTGTTTAGATAACGAGATTGACTCTTCTATGTTAAGAATGTGTTCTTTCATTATTTCTATATTATAAACTATATTTTCCAAACTCCGGTCTAGCTGAGTGTGTCTTACTTCAAGAGTGTGTGTTATGTTTTCCGAGTTTCGTATATTTAGCTCTACTTGTTTAGTTTGATCATTGACGAACTTTTGAATTTCACCAAATCGTTCAATCATACCTTTGATTTGTGCTAGTGATTTGCTTATTTCTTCATAGTCTTCTTGGTCTAGGTTTCCTGTAATAGCCTTGATTACACTTCCTAGACCATTGATTAATCCGCGTTTGGTTCTGTACTTGGGTTTTAAGTGGTGAAAGTTATCTAATAGGATTTGAAATTTATTGTAGAGTATTTTCATTCTATCCTTAAAAAGGTCAGATGCTAATCCATGTTTGTCTTTTATACTATTCTTAAGTGATATGATGCTATTGCCTATGTTGTTTATTTGATATTCATAATTTTCTAAATTAATTACGTGGAGTCTAGAATATGCAATAATTACTTTTGCTTGGTTTGTTTGAATTGGTAGAACTCCATTGTTGTTACTGTAGTCGGAGATTGTCATTCGTCTTATGAGTGTTATTCCTGTTGCTACCCTGTAATAAACGTTTAATTTTATTTTTATGGATTTTTCGTTTATCTGTTATGAGAGTGATCTTATTGTTCTTTACAACTTTGTGCTTTTGAAATCTGGGGGCTAATTTATTTCTTCTATTATCTTTTTCGTAAACAGTCTCTCCTTCTTGATAGTCGGGTGGCTCAATTCTATGTTGGTTTAATTTCCCTATTGTTTTTTTCTTTATTCTAGAGTTTCTCTGATATATTAAATTGATAAGATTTTGATAATTTTTACGTTGATTCTCAATGTAGTCTTGTTTACTAATAAAATTAAATTTAATCCTGAAAGGGTCTGGGTTATCAATGTGCCCATTAATTAATTCATATGGAGTTAGTTTCGTTACGGAATGGATCGCATTATTATACGTAATGACAGATTCACTCATTATTTCCGTGGGACTTTTACTACTGTCCTTCGCGTAAATTACACGATAAATTTCAGTCAGAGTGGAATGGAATCTCTCCACTGGGGAGTTCCCGGTGGAACTCTTGGGAGAAGTAATATGCAAAATTATGTTGTGTAAGGAGCAAAAATCTTTAAATATTTTTGCAGTAAACTCAGTTCCGTTATCTGTTACCAGTTTGGATGGTAACCCATGATGGGAAAAGAATATTTTAAGTTGTTATATAGATTCTGTACTACCTTGCGTAATTAAGTGATATGCTTGTCCGTATTTTGAAAATTTATCCAGAATGGTTAGGAAATTTCTGTTATTTACCGAATAAATGTCTATGTGTAATATTTCGAAAGGTTTCTTGGGATTCTCGGTTAATTCCATTTTAATTGGTTTTTGATTTCTATTGTACTTTAGTAACTGACAGGTTTCGCATTTGTTAATAATAGAGTTTATTATGTTTTTCATTTTAGGAAAATATATGGTTCGTTTGAGATGTTCGTACGTTTCCGTGATACCTCTATGGTTAGTTAGGTTATGGTAATTTAAAATTGCAAGTTTCTGTTCGGTTTTGTTTTCTAAGTCTTTAACTAATTTTTTGCTCCTCACTATTTTTAATTCATCTTGGATGAATTTGCATTTGAGTATTCTGTTAATATTTTTAAAAACGTCGTCGTTGCATATTAGTCCAATCAGAATTTTGGGTTTAACATACTCTTTATAAATTTGGTTAATTATGTCGTCGTTAAAATTATTGTGTTTGAACCAATATCGTTTTTTTTGAAGTGAAGGATTTTAAATTCGAAATTTAGTTTACTTGTTTTTGTGTCTATTTCGAGAATAATCTGACAATTAAACTCATTTATACATGACTCGGTTGTAGGAATAATATTCTTATTTCTATTGTTAATTCGACTCTGGATATCATCTTGTGAAGATACTGATGAGGATATATTTGAAACGGAGCTTGTATAGTTTTCCACTTCGGGAACTATTCTTGATAATGCGTCAGCATTTGTGTTTTTTGCTCCTTTTTTATAACTTATTTCATAGTCATATTCCTCTAATTTGAGACGCCATCTTACTAGTTTGGAATTAGGTTCTTTCAAACTAAATAACCAAGTAAGTGGTTTGTGGTCTGTTATTATCTTAAATTTCCGTCCAAAGAGATATGGCCGGAAATATTTACAGGCCCACACAATTGCGAGTAATTCCTTCTCAATTGTGGAATAATTCTGCTCAGTGACCGTTAAGGTCCTTGACGCATAGCATATTGGTTTATCGAACCCGATGGATCCTTGCGCTAAAACGGCTCCCAATGCTACGTTAGATGCGCCAGTAGTTAAAATAAATTCCTTCGTGAAATCTGGATATTGAAGGATGGGGTCGCAGATTAATAATCTTTTACAAATTTCGAAACATTGAATGTATTGTTCATCGAGAACAATTTTCTTGTCTTTTCTGAGACATGCGGTCATTGGTTTGGTAATATTGGCGAAGTCCTTTATGAATTTTCGATAATATCCCAAAAGTCCGAGAAATGATTTAATTTGTTTCTCTGTTTTGGGAATAGGAAAATCATTTATTGCCCTAATTTTTTCAGGGTTAGGTTTTACACTATCAGTTGTTATGATGTGTCCTAGAAAGGCTATTTCCTTATGGAGAAATTCGCTTTTATCTAACTGGATCTTTAAGTTAGCTTGTTGCAGCCTTTCAAAAACCTTTCCTAGACTTTGCATATGTTCTTGAAGGGATGTGGAAAAAACGATTATGTCATCGATGTAACATAAACAGATTTTTTCCTGTAATTCTTTGAGAACATTGTCCATCACCCGCTGAAAGGTTGATGGAGCGTTCTTCAATCCAAAAGGCATTCGAACGTATTCGTAATGCCCATAATCGACAGTGAATGCCGTTTTTGGAATGCCTCTTGGTTCTACCTCAATTTGGTGAAATCCTGAGGCAAGGTCTAATGTAGTGAAGTACATACACTTGCCCAACTTGTCATGAATTTCCGTTATATTGGGTAGGGGGTACCGATCATCAATAGTATGTTCGTTTAACTTGCGGTAATCTACCACAAGTCTCCATTTTACTTTCCCACTAGCATCTGCTTTTTTGGGAACAATCCAAATGGGTGAAGACCAAGGTGAGTAGCTTGGTCTGATGATGCCTTCTTCCAACATTTTAGAAATTTGACTATTTACTTCTTGTTTATGAATCTCAGGGTACCTATAGCTTTTAACAAATGATGGTTTTTCGCTCGATAGGTTAATTTCATGTTTTACCTGATTCGTGAAAGTTAGTCGTTCATTCTCTTGTTGGAATAGGGTTTTAAAGGAATTACATAACTTTAATATTTCTTTCTTCTCTTCAGAGTTCAGATGCGAAATTCGAATTAATTCTGAGATAGGTCTTTCGTCTTTTTCACTGGAGTGTATTAAAGAATGGTTTATTTCAATATTAAAATGAGTTTGTACTTCTTCTGATTTTAATGGTTTTTCTATCACGAACCGTTTTTTTTTCATTAGAAAAGCTTATAATTTCCATGAGTGAGTAACCATTAGAAGCGTTATACAACCCTTCTGGAATAATGAGATTTTCTTGAATTTTAACTGGTTTGATAAATATTTCACCTTGGGTTTTATCAACTGGGATGTTAAATATTTGTTTGCTTCGGGGTTCTATTGTAAATACTCTTGAAGTAACTTTGGAAAATTTTAGAGGGATTTAGACGTTTGGTAATTCTAGTATAGATTTCTCGAAATCTAATTTTGCGTTGAATTTTTGTAGGGTTTCTAAACCAATTAGCCCATCAAAATATTCGTGAAACTTAAAAAGAAGGAACTCTATTGGTTCTTTTGTTTTAAATTCACTGAGGCCCTTAAAAATTACAGATTTATTTATTTCGTGCTCTTTAAACAACGTTTTAACTTTTAGTGGCGGAATAATTTTGGTCCGTGTAGGATGTATATATATTGGGTTAACAAAGTTCCTATTAGCGCCAGTATCAATTAGGAATCTTAAGATTTTAGTGGGGTTAAATTTTATAAATATATAAGGTAATGCTGAGCTTTGGGATTTATTCAGCTGGATATATCCGATGGATCCAAGGCAGTTTGCCGAAAATCCGTTGACCCATTAGTTTCATCGATTTCTGGTTCCTCTTGAGAATAGTCTATTTCTTGCTCTTCTAGAGTATAAATTTCGTTCGGGTTGCCGTCAAGATTTGGGTAGTAATTTTCATGAAAAATTTCGGGATAAGTTTCTGAACTTGATGGTTTCTCTATGTTGAATAATTCTTGGCTTTGGAACCGTGGACTTCCATGAGGCTGAAAGAAATTTCTTGTTTGTTGTGAATTTTGATTATATTGTTGTTGTTGAGCAAATCGAGTGGGTTGGTTATCTTTATTGTTGATTGAAGTAGTGTCCATTGGCTCGAATCGCCGAGGTGGATTTAACTTGGGAGGTAGTAAAGCGGGAATTTTATTACTGATATTTGGGTTCCTTTGTTGATAAGTTTGATTAAATGGTCTATGATTATAATAAGTATTAATTGGTTTTCCAAATTGAGGAGTTTGTAACCTATGTTGAAATACCGGTTGAGTATTGTATTGTGGGTTATATTGTCTATGTGGCATCGTATTTTGGTATTGGTGTTGAAATTGTTGAAAATGTCTAGTAGGTAATGGTTTTTTGTTAGATATTGGGAGATTACCATAATTGGTTTTCTTGGCATATTGTATGTTTTGTTCTTTGATACAATATGTAAATGCTTCTGTTATGTCATCTGGTTGCATGGCTCTGACCATGCTTCCTAAAGGTTCTTTTAACCCGGCAAGAAATGTTGCTAAGCACATTTCTTTAAATAGCCCCGTTTTAGTTCCAATGACCACAGAGTTGGATTCGTTTATTTTACAATGATTGACCATTGTTGATTGAAGGTCTATTATTTTCGAATAGTATTCTTCTAGAGTACTATTATTTTGTTGGATTGTGTGTAGGTCCCTAATTAAATTTATCTCGCTGCGCTTGTCAGCGTAATGAGAAATTAGATTTTCGCGTATGGAATCCCATTTTAAGGGGGTTCCATACATATTCAGCACTTCATTGGCCTCGCCAATTATCTTATTTCTAATAGCTCTGAGTAATATACGAGTACATGGTACTCCACTGATTTCGTCACACACTTCAAGGATATCGTTAACATTTTCTATGAACTCAAATAAAGTGTGACGGTTTCCATCATATTTGGGTAAATCTTTTACCGCATCAGGAATTTTAAGGTGATATTATAAGATATTAATATTATTTAAGCCCTGTGGCTTCTCGTTTTCATCTCCGTTTACAGACATTTCTATTTTCATTTTTTCAAAATTATTTATTAATTTATCTATTTTTATATTTTTTCTTTTCACGAGATAGTTATTATCTTCTAATTTACCGTTAATATTTTCGTAAACCGCGAATTTATCAACTTTACTAACCTAATACTCGTATTCCGCGAGTTAATAATTTTGAGATTATTGTCACCACCTTTTATTTTTTTGAAAGGAATTTTTTTTTTAAACATTAAACTTAAATTTTGACTTGCCAGAGCAATATAGATTGATAAATCATTTCTATGTTTGTCTTCACGTAGATTTTCAAGAATATAAAACTGAACACTAATATATTTGTTCCTCAATAAATTGACACTTTCACTATATACCAATATTCCCTTGGTACGGAACTTATATTCCACGAATAGTATACGTTAATTGATTCACAAAAAAAAAGAGTTCTTTTAGTTCGCAATATTTTCACTTTTATTATTAATTGTTAAACCGTGTCAAATACTTTGACTTTTTGCAAACTTAAGTTTATTTTATTCTTGATATTGGATTATAAAAATAATCCCACTACACACTGCGCCAGTTATATTTCCGAAACTGCAGTTGTGAAAAATAAAAGAGTAGTTTCGAAAATTTAAACTTATAATTCATTTAATTTTTAGACGTTATGTCTATTCGATGGTTACAATAAATCTGATTTTATATATTTATTCTTTTGATGTTCTTATAATTTACAAATACCAAAAATGCTTATTAAGAAAATATATTTATTAAGATTGAAGATGATATTTAATATTCAACAAATAATGTTTTCATAAACTAAAGAAATGTAATTAATACAATCACTTATTTATCGCTACAATACTTTGTATTTAGTTGATACATTTCATATAAGAAAAGAAAATGTTATGTCTATAGAAATATTATTATTTATCTTCTTTATGGTGATGATAATGATGATGTTGATGGCTTCGTGGAGGTCGAGGGACGTAACTCGCGCAACAAACTTAATTTTACCTTGCATAACTATACAAAGATTGTTTCTAACTAGATAGTGATATTTTTATAAAAATTCTGTAATACATTAGTGTTGCCTGCAACTTCAAAATTTAAGTTTTTACGTAGCAGCCATCTAGACTATCGACGATTGCTCGTCAGTCGTTGCGTGTTGAGGGCAATGAAGAGCCGATTTTTTCCTGTAAAAGTCTTACATCAAATTTGCCCTTTGGCAGATAAGTCGATCCGTTGTAGGTTCACGCTTGATTACGGCATATGTGCTGTAATTAATGCGTATAATTCTTCGTCGCGCACTGAGAGAAAAACACTATCCCATTAAAAAAATTACCATCGTTTTAAAAAAAATGCTTTCGATAGTCAACTGATCATAATATTTATTATAATGATAGTAATTCCATTAAAGTTTGTTTGCTGTTTATTCGACTGTATTCTATCAGAATAATAATAAAATAAAATTTCGATACAATAAAACGAATTTTCTATATAACAGCATAATTCTATAGTTCGACCGAATGAAAGACACATAAAGATAATCGTTTCTGTCAAAGTGATTGTATTTCATGTCATATCGATGACCAAGTATATACCAAGTATAAATAATTTCCATTATGCAACAAAAATGTTTCTATATGAAATTTAAATTTTGGGTTATTCTGAGTGATAGACAGATTTTAAAATCAGGTTTCGAACTATGAAACATTGAATTCTTTAAAGTATAAACAGAACCAGAGATACTGCGACAAGATACAACACCTATCAAATTTAAATACACATAAACCATAGGATGCTAACACAACAAATGTCGCTGGCGACGACGACATTGTCGCCGAATTTTTTTTAGAATCTATTCTAATTTTGTCGCTGGCACTGCAGTACTACCAATATAAGTTTCAGATTATTATGTTGGTAAACATTTTTTACGACTGTTTTTAAATGAATTTCAACCAAATCTGAAAGTTGTGCACAATGTTTTATGTAAAAAAATTTAAATAGAGCCGATAAAAAGACAAATGAAATATTTTAGGTTTAATTTGTTATTATTTTTCTAATTGAGCCAACCAGCGAATCAGTAATACAACTTGTCAAATCATTACGGAAATGAACGAAAGTTTTTTTTACGAAATTAACAAAAAGTGGCCAGTGAATCAATTATTAGTTCAATTACCAGCTGTCAATTATTAGTTGTGGTTAATTTTTTTTTACAATATAGACATTTTAAATTTATATATATACATATATATATATATATATATATATATATATATATATATATATATATATATATATATATAATATATATATATATATATATATATATATATATAATATATATATATATATATATATATATATATATATATATATATATATATATATATATATATATATATATATATATATATATATATATATATATATATAATATATATATATATATATATATATATATATATATATATATATATATATATATATATATATATATATATATATAT
>OW052220.1:146786061-146793561 GCA_932526605.1 Nephrotoma flavescens
ATATATATATATATATATATATATATAAATATATATATATATATATATATATATATATATATATATATATTATATATATATATATATATATATATATATATATATATATATATATATATATATATATATATATATATATATATATATATATATATATATATATATATATATATATATATATATATATATATATATATATATATATATATATATATATATATATATATATATATAAGTTAAGATTATTCTAACATATTCTTTTTTAAAAAAAAAATATTTTTTATTTGGACTACGTCCGTTTATTCTCAAATCAACTTAAAACTAAACTTTATTACAATTTTTAATTACATGAAAAATATTGTATATTCTAAAAATGCTGATTGCGCACAATTCTATGGAAAATTCCATATAGCTGAAATAGCTGGAATTTGAGTGTTACACTTTTATGCAAAGTTGCAATCCTAATTATGCGAACTTGTTGTGTGAACACGTGTTTGTGTGTTCAATATTGATGACGATGAGAATTGTGTTATCTTAACTCTTCCCCCTTTAAAAATCCGCGTCTCGTGGATTTAAACTTCAGCTGGACTGGTTGCATCCCGAGCGGTACAGCCTGTTGATTGGTTTCTTCGTTGGTTTTGAATATGGTTATCCCTTTGCGGTTCCTTAATCTTATTATAAGAACTAAAATTACTGCAACTATAGTAATTATGACAATACTGTCCGTGACATTATTTATTTGGTGGTATGTAAATAACTTTTGGAGTTTCCCTATGTTGTTAACATGTAGGCCGTGTAGGTATTCCAAATTAAGCTTCATCCCTCGTTCCGTAATATTTGTTTGCAATACTGGTGGGTAGTATTTGAGATGTTCTTGTTTCTTTGTTGGTAAAGATCCATCCTTTTATTTCTATTGATTCATTTTGGTATTGAACTAGATAATTTCCTTTTAGATGTCTGGCTGAATTGTTGCATGTTACTGTACCCTGAAAGTTGTTCAGGAAAATAGTGTTCTCTGTTATGGGTTCTATTGATTCCTTTTCGTTAAATGTAAATTCGCATCCTGCATTTAACCCTTTCAGTAGCTGGTTGATGCAATGACTTTCTTTCAATTCTTGTAACTGGCTTAGGTCACAAATAATGGTTTCCCTCCTTGTTTGGCATTTATCAATGATCCCATATATATTATGTTGGTTGATCAGGATTTCGCTGTATTCCAAATGAATCTGTTTGCTATTGTTTATAGTGGACCTTATTTTGATGTGATGGAATTCTTCTCTGCTTGTTTTCGGGATTGCAATAATGTATAAGATTGTTGAATTTTTGATGATCATTGTGGGTTCGGCATATTCGATGGCTTCGATTTCGTTGGAGTAGGGTAAGGTTTCAATTTCTGTTACTAGACGTGCAATTTCGTCCTTGTCTAGCAAATTGGAGTTGATTATTCCACCCTTAGCAAGTTGCGCTGCTCTTACTATTTCCTTAACCTCTTCCTTAACAATTTGTAATCGGTTTGAACATCAACTGTTGAAAGGTTCCATTTGTGTTGTCCTCCAGATGCAGCAGTATTTCATTGTGTTGGTTAAGAAGTTTTTTATCTTATTTGTTATGGCAGTGTTAATTTTATACTGCTCATTATTGTTTTCGATGATCCGATCCTGGCTTTTAAGGATCTGATCCCAGTCGGTTGCGTCAGGGGATCCAGCAATCCATTTCCAGGCAGAGCCGATCCAGTTGATTGACCTTTTTGCTCTTGGTTGTTGGCCTTGGAGTTCTCTCAGCAACTTTTCCGTCTCGTAAATTTGGTAGGTTAATTGGGATTTCAAGCCGCTCGTGGAATCGATTCCCTTCAATTCTAATTTGATATCGTTCAATATGTTCGCATAGTTGTGCAGGTCAATCTGGTGAATAATTTTGAAATTTCCGCTAATTATGTTTCCGTTTCCTGGTCTGACAGACACTATTGGTGTGGCATACTCGTGTATGCTCAGCGAAGTTGTTGTCACCCATAGGCAGCAGCTGGAAAGATATATGTGTGTAAATAAATAAATGGGTTAAGCAGGTGAGTTTTTGATATTGGATTTATGAATTCTTTTCCCGGAAACTGTTGTTATGGTCACTTTATTGTCTTTCGCGACTACTTCCTTTCGAAATTTTGGTTTAGTTTTTTCTTGAATTTGTTTGATAGCAGTATATACTAGTTCTCCGACTTCATATGTTTTCGGCACGTTCTTTTTTAAATTTTCTCTTTGCAACTTAAGTCTTTGATTATTTCTAATTCGCTGCATTACATTCTCATTTACTTTTTCTTTAAAGTGTAGTAAATTTTGGTAATTAATCCGTTGTGTTCGTCCAAAAAATATGTCGCTAGGCTTCTTTCCAGTAACAGAGTGTAAAAAGTTGTTATATCTGTCAACTGCTATATTGATCAGTTCTTTAGTTGTGAAATCTCTGTATTCCATTTGTAGACACCTGATTATTTCTATTATAGTGGAGTGAACCCTTTCCACGGTTCCGTTTACTTCACTTTTATTTGTAGGTGTTAAGTAAGTTTGGATTCCCAATGTTCTCAAGTAGTCCGCTACGATAGGGCTGACGAAGCTCGCCTCGTTGTCCATTACCATTATCTTAGGTGTTGTGAAATAATGGAGGATTTTGATAATTTTATCCCTCATGTGTACGGATGTTCTGTCTTTAATGCGGAATAATTTCACGAATTTTGAGAATTTACATATACATGTTATAAATTTCTCGCCTTTTATATCGATCAGGTCGATGTGCAGAATTTCCGCTGGATATGATGGAATTGGTGTTTCCTGAAGTTGCGGTTTATTCGGATGACGATCATATTTATTTTGATTGCATATGTCGCAGTTCTGCGTGTATTTCTTTATAAGACTGGCCATCTGCGGGAAATAATATTTTTCTAGTATTTGTTCCTTGTTTTCATTTGCATTCCGATGCGCTCTTCTATGCTCTTCTTGTATAATGCGGAATTTATTGTCTTCGTTCCTGATGTCTTCTACTACTCTCTGAGTTATGCGTATTTTGTAGTTGCATAGATGTTCCTGGTAGATTTCCTGAAGCAATTGAAGGTACCTTTCCGGAATTTTGATACCATTTATAGATATTGGGTGAAGTTTCTCCTTCAGATGTTTAGTGAGTTCTTCCTTTGCCTGATCTTCTGACACGGAGATATAATGTCTATAATAGTTCTGATGTGGTTCTTCATAAGCGTAAGTTCCGTTTCCTTCAGTTACAATTATTTGGTTCCTGAAGACGTTTATAGGTGCATTGCAATGAGGAATGAGCTGCGTACCATCTTCTTCTGCGCTATGTACGGTCTCATCACTCGCTGATGAAAGTGCGTTTACCTCCAATTTCAACCTTGATAATGCGTCAGCTACCTTGTTTGTTATACCGGGTTTGTATACTATTTCGTAATTATACTCCTCCAGCCTGGCTTTCCACCTTTTCAGTTTACTGTTGTTATTTCTGTTGCTGAGGGCGAAGGTTAGTGGCTGATGATCAGTGAGGATCCTGATTTTCTTTGCTCCATAGAGATAGTTTCTTAAATTATCCAGGGCCCAAACTATCGCAAGCATTTCCATTTCGTTGGTCGCGTAGTTTTCTTCGGTCTTATTGAGCGATCTGGATATGTATGTTATGGGTTGATCCTTACCCATCTCCCCTTGTGATAGTACAGCCCCAATGCTATGGTTCGACGCATCTGTTGTTAATATAAAGGGTTTGTCGAAGTCCGGAAATATCAGTAGGTCTGCCGATGACAATAGCAGTTTTAAATGTTGGAATGCCTTCAGTTCGACGTCCGTTAAGTTGATGTTTATTTTCTTCGACTGGCTAGCTTTTATTTGTGCATTCTCCCCCCTTGTAAGATTTGTCAAAGGTTTTGCTACCTTTGCGAAATCTTTGATGAATCGTCTATAGTATGATGTTAGACCAAGGAAACTTTTCAGTTCCTTCAGATTTTCGGGTGGTCTCATTTTTTGCACAGCCATCACCTTTTTTGGGTCCGTTCTTATTCCTTTGTTTGTCACTAAATAGCCAAGAAATTCAGTTTCCTGTTTTAGGAAGACTGTTTTGTTGAGGTTGACTCTAAGGTTTGCTTCCCATAACCTATCTAGAATTTTGTGGACGTTTTTCAAATGCTCATCTTCATTCTCGCCTCCAAATATAATTATGTCGTCTATGTAGACATAACATATTTTCCCTATATGTTCTTTTAATACGTCATCGATTATCCTCTGAAAGATCGCTGGCGCATTTTTCAGTCCGAATGGTAATCTAGTAAATTCATATTTTCCATTCATTGTTGAGAATGCCGTCTTAGGTATATCCTTTTCCCTCATTTTGATGTTGTGAAATCCGGATGTAAGGTCTATTGTAGTAAAAAATTTGGAGTTACCCAGATTTGCGATGGTGTTGGAGATATCTGGTATCGGATAAGTGTCAGATACGGTGACTGCGTTCAATCTTTTGTAGTCTATTACCATCCGATATTTTTTTACTCCCGACGCGTCCATTTTTTTCTCCACAATCCAGATGGGTGAGTTATATGGACTTTTTGAAGGCCTTATAATGCCATCGTTGAGCAGCTGTTCTATTTGCTGGTCCACCTCGGCCCTCATGTTGATTGGGTATGGGTACGATTTAGTGTATATGGGTTCGTCTGTAGTTGTTCTGATTTCTGCCCTTACGTTTGTTTCAATAGTTGGTTTGTCTCCAATGGATCCGAAGAGTGGTAGGTATTTATTGAGTATCCTTCTTAACTTTGATTTTGTTTCCTCACTTAGGTGATCGTTTTTAGTTTCAATGTTGTTTACCTGAGTTGATGTTTTGGCTTTCAGTTGGATCTTGATACCTGGTTTTATCGTAAGTATATTATTTTTTCTATCGATTAATGCTTCCAATTTTTTTAATGTGTCATCTCCGATTATCCCGTCAAAAGTTTTTAGTCCCGGTAGAACATAAAAATCTAGCATGATGTTATTGCCGAAATTTCCGAAGAATGGTACTGTTAATTTTTGTTGAATTTTAATGTCGCCTCCGGCTGATCTTATGTTGAATTGGTTGTCGAGCGACTTAGCATTTCTGGCGATTTCTAGTCTTATGAAATTTTTATTCGCGCCAGTATCGACAAGGAATCTTAGGATCTTGTTGTTGTTAGTCCTAAATTCTATGTAAGGTATGCTTGAGAGGCACTCGTTGTAAAATTTACCTCGAAATTTTCATCCGCATCCTCTTCTTTATCTTCGTTGTCGCTGTAGTTGTCAATATATTCTTCGTATTCCTGGCATTCCTGTTCACCATCTTGTTGTTCGATATGGAAGATTCTTTGTTGCTTATGTTGATTTAAGCGCGAATCAGGACTTTTTTCTCGTTTAGGTTTATTGTTCGGTCGATTCATGTAGTTTATTCTCCTAGTGTTGCCAGATTGATCAATGGACATTGGTATGGGCGGTTTTTGTTGGACTGGCCTAGGTGGTGGTGTTACAGAATAATTTTGATGCTGCGGGTGTTGAAGCTGATATTGTTGATATGGCTGTTGATACTGCATGTTGTACCCCATATTCTTTTGTTGCAGCGATAATCTAGGAAGTGGCCTTGGCACTTCTTGCTGGAACTTATTTTGTGACGGGATTTGGTTGACAGGAACTGCAACTACATTGTTAAAATTTCTGTTATGTATCTGCAGGTTTCGGAAATTCAGATTTTGTATTTCCAGGCATGATGAATATGCCTCTGGTAGAGTTGATGGTCTTTGTATCATCAGCATTCTTGAAACCTCAGCAGATAACCCTCTCACAAACACATCTAGAGCACGATTCCTGTACATTTCTGTTAGTACCCTCATCGTGTCCTGATTGTAGTTTTCCGTTTTTATTTTATTTATTATGAGCGATAATTGATGGTTGACGTTTGCATAGAACTCATCTATGCTTCTGTTGCCTTGCGTCAGCTTACTGAGTTGATGTTCTAACGTGCGCTGATCCCGTTTGTCCGCATAATGGAGTGAAAGGCAGTTCTTTATTTCACTCCAATTTCCATTGAATATATTGTACGATACAAGTGCCGAATCCGCGGTGCCTCTTATTTTTTGTCGTATACTGTTAAGGATGGCTCGATAGATAGGCTTCTCTTTGACTATTTCATAGTCCTGTAGTATGCTCTCTACACTATTTATCCACGATACGTAGTGTAGGGGATTACCATCGAAAACCTGTAGCTCCTTCACACAGTCGGGTAGTTGATTTCCCTTAAATCGTTTTCATCTCTTGGCCCGTTTGGTGTAGTATTGTTAACGATGGGTGTTTCTTTGGCTTCCAATCGCTCTAATCTCCTTTCCATTTTATTTATTACCTCAATGTGCGCATTGAGTGCCCCGGTCAATTGTACAATTGAGGCTTGTAATTGGTCTAGTGTTATAGCCATATTATTATTATTTCGTATTAGATATGATTTAAAAACTTTTATTATTTTCGGATTCCAGAAAAAATTCTTTATTATTAGATGGTTTTGTTTTAGATTATAATTATTATTTACTTTTAAATTATTAAATTATTACTCGGAATACTTTTATTATTATTATTTATCAATTTTAATACACGATTTAGTATTTTATTTGGGTTATTACTTTCACTTTAGGAAGTTGTTCATAACTTTGTTACACAATTATTACTTACAGTATTGTGATCTTCATTTGAGAGGAATTTATCCTGGGTAATTGTGAGTCTGAGGATTAGAATTTCCTCAGAGGTCTTTAAAGTGCACACCGGGTGTTGTACACTTGAGTTAGAGTTAGCTTCTTGTGATCCGGATGACCCGTATTTTTCCTTTTTAGCTGCTAGCGTTTATATTTGCTGGCGGCCTACTGCGGTACGATTTTCACTCACGGTAGTGTTAAATAAATTAGCTATGTTCTCGCGGGTATAGCCGTATTTAATTATGTTCGTAGACGAATTTACTAAGTTCTCATGGGATTAGTTACTTTTGTCTTTGTTATTATGTTCTCGTGGGTATAATAACTTTGAACTTATACACTTTCACTTTCACTTAACTCACTGTTTCGGCACCAGTTAAGATTATTCTAACATAATCTTTTTAAAAAAAAATATTTTTTATTTGGACTACGTCCGTTTATTCTCAAATCAACTTAAAACTAAACTTTATTACAATTTTTAATTACATGAAAAATATTGTATATTCTAAAAATGCTGATTGCGCACAATTCTATGGAAAATTCCATATAGCTGAAATAGCTGGAATTTGAGTGTTACACTTTTATGCAAAGTTGCAATCCTAATTATGCGAACTTGTTGTGTGAAACACGTGTTTGTGTGTTCAATATTGATGACGATGAGAATTGTGTTATCTTAACTTATATATATATATATATATATATATATATATATATATATATATATATATATATATATATATATATATATATATATATATATATATATATATATATATATA
>OW052220.1:146798561-147008595 GCA_932526605.1 Nephrotoma flavescens
GTAACCTTGAATTTTATTGTATTTAACGCATACATGCGATTTCTCTATGAAAGTTTGTTTATTATGAAAGTAATAAACAAAAAAACTGACAAAAACAATTTTATATCGAGAAACTCCTTTCAAATTTGATCTTTAATGACAAAAAACATTATAATTGTTCTGTTAATGTGATAACATGTATATCTCGGAATATTAGTTGTTAATAAAACAATTTATGGTCATATCAATAAACTACGATTGATATAAGAAATTGCTTGTTAAGATACCAGTATCATAGCAATAATTACAATTTCAAACTTTCAATACGAAAGGAGAATAATTTCTCTCAGTGCGTTATTTCTGATGTACAAGTGATTTCTTCGTATCGAAACAGAAAACGCTGAATTCTGTAAGAGGTGTTTTACCAGAACGAGACAAACAGCCGCTCAGCACGTTGTGTTTACCTTTACTGTGATGAATCTCGGTAGTGAATTTAGCAATATAATCGACATGTCGTAATTTCCGGGAACTTCGTTCTGACTTTGATGCAATAGCTTTTGTGGTAGGTTTATGGTCGTTAAATATAGAGAAATTTTGGCCTTCTAATCCATAGCACGAAGTTCTATATCGCAAAGTAGAGTATTTAATTTCCGCAGGGGAGAAAATAACGCTAATAGTTACCAACATAATTTATTATTTTACCAACATGATGATACAACAACGCTGTAAGAAAGATTCTTCTGCTACATTGGAAAGAATTTCTCTGTGATTTACATAAACGCCATGTGTTAGGAAAAGTTATTGCTTTTGATGACATATACATAGAATTTTAGAAACGTGGCGTGTCATATTTTAGAGATCTTAGATGAGAGTGACCGTATATATGATGTTGGTATGTATGACCATAAAGGTTTCCGTTATTTAGAAAACTAAACAATACAACAGTAGTTACTTACAAAAAACGTGTAAACGGTTTTGAATATGATAATCGTGGTAGTTGGATACAACAAAAATTTGTCCGGAAAATTTAACACACACATAAATATCGAAATTTGTTCATCGGTATCAGCTATCAAATATTTGAAAAAAAAAAAAATAAATATGTTACCTCTTAGCTGTGGTAAGAAATATTGATTATTGTTTATAGATGCCCGTTATGTCAAGAAAGATTAGCCAACATTAGCCTTTGGAATGCAAGATTATATTTTCCGGCTGTTTTATACTTCCTTTAAATTTGGAATTTACATATTTCGACTTTGTATTATATATCATTACGCGCAAGGAAGAACAAGAAGTGGGAAAAACGATTGAGGGGTTTTAATAATATAATTGCCCCAAAATGGTCTGCTTCACTAAGAGAAAACGACTTTTCTACATGAGAATTTTACTGCACCATGTAAAAGGTGTTTTAATGAACCACCAGTTTTAATGAACTTACAAAATATGATAATGTTGTATCTGGATCTTACAAAGGAGCATGCTTTGAGCGTCGATTACTTGCCGATGATTTAGAATGAACAAAGTATTTAGAAAAAGCATCCAATTTCAAAATTCCTGTTCAAATGGGATAATTATTCGCAATGTCGCAATGGTGTTATTAATTATTATTAAGGGAAAAATTCAAGTTAAGTCTTGTGAAGATTTCTTCCAAATGTGGAGCTAAATAATTCTGATATAAATTCAGCTTTGCTAGAGGTTTTAGTCAAATCAGAATGCCTGCTTTCAGAATTTCTAGAAATGTCTAAATTGGATGTATGTATATGATAATTACAATGAATTTCATTTCGCTAAAGGAAAGAGCAAAATACGAAACTAATTTTTGACTTTTTAATGATGAACAAAAACATGCATTTGAAATTATTATTTCATAAGTGGAAATTACGCTGGAAAAAATTGTTTTTTATAGATGGTGCTAGAGGAACTGGGGAGTCATTTTTTGTTTAATACATTCTTGAGTAAAATTAGATCTGAAGGTAAGATATCATTTGCAGTAGCATCGTCTGGAATCGCTGCTCGGTTACTTGATAATATATATGTACAGGGTTTTTCAATAAGAGGTTACATTTTGAATAGCCTGCTATTTGGGCAGCTGTCAATTTTGATGCTATTCTTTTGACATTTGACAAGTAAAAACTACGCCATTACTAAAAATAGTATGATAAACGCATCAACAACGCATTGAAATTGTTGAAATTCACTACAAAAATGGTGAAAATTTTGCAGTCACAGTTCGCAAAACTAAAGCACTTTTGGGTCGTCGTGAACCGACTCCTCGACCGGCAATAGTAAAACTGGTGTTAAAATTTGAGCTGTTGGGACAAGTTAGTGATGTAAAGAATTGAAACCGTGTGCGTCGCTCAAGAACAACTGAGAATATTACTGCTGTAGCCCGTAGAGTTGACGAAAACCCAGGTTTGTCGATTCTTCGTCGATTTTTGGAATTAGACATTAAACAAACGACATTACACCGTATTTTGCATAAAGACTTAGGTCTTAAGGCTTTTAAAGTTCAGTTAACGCAAGAACTAAAGCTGGTCGACCACCATAAACGTCGTATCTTCGCTGATTGAGTCCTTCAAATGCATCAAGATGATCCGGATTTTCATCGAAAAACCATCTTCAGTGATAAGGTCCCTTTTCACCTCGGAATTGTCGCATTTGGGACTCAAAAATCTAAGAATGATTGTTGAAAAGCCTCTCCAACCTCAACGGTTGGTGCGGTTTTTGGGCTGGCAGTGTGATTGCGGTACCGAGCCATGATTAATGATTTTTTATGGCCGGAATTGGAAGATATTGATGTGGTCAACGTTTATTTTCAGTAAGACGGCGCTACGTGCCACACAAGCAACGAAACAATCGCAATTTCCTGACCGTGTTATTTCTCGAAGAGGTACTCTCAATTGGCTACCGAGATCTTGTGACATAACACCTTTAGACATTTTTCTTTGGGAAAGATAAGGGGGATGCCAATGCTCTACAATCGATTTAATACCTTAAAGATGGAATTCGTAAAGTTATCGAGGACTTACAGCCGCAAATGTGCGAGTTGGTCATGGAAAATTTTACGAAAAGGATATGGTGTTGCAAGCGTATAGCCGTGGCGGCCAGCCAAATGGTTTTCAAATGTTAATGGCATACCTTAAAGAGGAAGGTGAAATAAACATTCATTGATTTCTCAAAAAATACTCGTGGTTGTAGTATCAAAATGAAACCTCTTATTAGAAAACCCTTTACATCTAACAGTACTAATTTATATATAATTTATATAGCATTAAGGAGATATTTTTGGTGGTAGCAACATTCGTATTCTTAGATGCATTGAGAGAGAGAGAAATACAATCTTCGAGATTTTGATTCAATCAAAGCTCTCTTTATAATGGCCTCATAGTAACAGCACTCTCATTTTTGGATATTATGTCAGTTGATTGCTAAACCTACATGACAGCCTAATAATTTAAAAAGATACTTCCACTTTACCCCCGCTTTGCGCCAGAGGCAGGCTTTAAAATCAAACAACTAACAAAAACTAAAATTTGGCTAAAATTTGGAAATGAGTTACTCAAAAATTATAAGTAAAATGGAATATTAAAGTTAACATTATTTTATAAAAGATCAATTCATTTTACAACTTTAATAATTTTAGTTACTTATCTGCTTTGGTTATTTTGCTATACATCCCAATGAGGGATTTGGCCGCTTATTTATAAGGTTACATAATCAATTTAACTTCGAGCTAATGAATGATTGGTCCATTGAATCCTACCCATGTCACAGAGCTGCTGGAAGGTGCATGCTGCTACTGGGTAAAGCATACTGGCATGCCGGGGGATGGGGTGATGCCAATTTTCTTCCATTTTTACACTTACTTTTCTGATTTTCCCATGCGGTCACCACAATTTGTGTTAACGGAAGCAACCGTTGTTTGATATTGTTGGTGTAGTTGATTTCCTCGCACTAGGTTTTTATTACCTAGAACAACAATAACAAATTTAATTTATTGTTTAATTTACAGGTTTATAACATGTTCAACGAGTAACCTGAATTTTTTATTATTAACACGCCATGGATAAGGAAACAAGTAAACAAAATATAGATTTAGTGTCAGTGTACAATACTGAATTTAGTGTCACTCAATGAATTATTAATTGAATCCGAATTCGGTGGTATTTGAAATAGATTAATGTTAAAACAAAATTGCAAATAAATGCCAAAACCAAAAATAAAATTGTACATGAATATTTCGAAACGCTTATTCTTCAGTTTCAACCGCAGTCAAATATAAAAACTTCATTAAAAAAATCAGAATTTTGACGATACCAATCAATTGCCTTTTTTTGGCATTCCGTACACAACTTATAAATCTTAAGTAATAACAAAATCCGCGCGATGTTGATTTACAACTTTTATGAATAAAACATTTTTTTTTTTTTTATTAACAACTTTATTGATATGGCTACTATACAATCTTAAACATTATTAATTCATTAGTAAGGTTGACATTAGTACTTATGAGATAAGCATAAACTTGTGTAGGGTCTGCTAGACCAGTGTCCAGTTCCCTTGGTTTATAATTTTCATACGGTTAGCTCATGTGGTTTGATTCGTTTGAGCCGCCTTACTTCGTTTGTACTGTCTAGTAGTTGTACGGCCTCAAGATTGGTGTGGGTAAGAAGTCTCTTTTCATGTTTTATGGCACATTCGTGGATAACATCGTCTATCAATTATATTTCTAAATCATTGTGGATTTTCTTGTTAGTCACAAATCGGTAGGCGCTGGTGACCATTCGAAGAAATTTATTTTGGCTTCGTTGGATAATGTCTCTATTTGATTTATGTGTACAACCCCATAGCTGCGCACCATACGTCCATATTGGTTTGAAGATAGTCTGGTATACCAGTCTTTTACAATACAGGTTCAATGTGGAAAGATGTCCAATTAACCAGTACATTTGGCGTTGTTTCAATCGTATCTGTTCAGCTTTTTGTCTCACGTGATGTTTCCAGTTGAGCCTTGAATCTAAATGCAGACCAAGCTACTTTGCCGATTCCGCCTGCGGCACTTGCACCCCTTTGAGAAATATATGAAGAGTGTTATTTTTATGTCGGAGCGTAAATGTCACATAGGTTGATTTGAGCTCATTCAGTGCGATTTTCCAGTCCATTGTCCATTTAGTAACGTTGTCCATTGCTCGTTGAAGATTTTCCGCTGCTCTTGGTTGAGATTCGTCTACTGACATAATTACAGTGTCGTCTGCGAACGTGCCGATGAATGTTTTATTCGTTGTAGGTATGTACGCAGTATAAAGAAGGTAGATTTCTTTAGCATAATGATTTGGGCGGGTTTCTTTAGCATAATGATTTGGGCCATTTTGTAGCATTTGGGTACATACTTCAATCTCATACAGGCATTAAATAAGTATGTCATCAAGATGATTGCTTTACGTGGAAGTTCCTTGAATAGACCCGGTGATATTTCATTAATTCCTGGTGCTTTTTAATGATTAAGATTTTTGTCGATTTCTTCAGCAATTTCCATTGGCGTGACCCTTTTAAAGTCCTGATTTGGTTGATAAACGGGTGTTACATCAATGTTGGATTGAATGTCATGGGGTTGGAACACTGCTGCTAGGTGTTGAGCAGAGTTCCGCTGTTTCTTTGTCTTGTCGAACCCAACAGCCTTGAGCATTCCTTAAAGATGGTACTCGAACTACAGGTCGTTTAAATCTTCTGGTTGCTTTCCATAACGAGTAGTCCTTATCCATTTCTGGACCTAGCCCGCTTTTGTTTGAAATTTTTGATTAGCCTATTGACTTTGTTACTTATTCGATTAAAAATTGTCTTGTCAGCGGGATTTCTGGTGAGATGCCATATTCTCCTCGCCCTTCTTCTTGCCTTGATTTGTTCCCTGATTTCAGCCGGGTATTTGACTTCAATCTTCGCTTTGTCCTTTAATTCAGGAGTAGCTAATCTGGCAGCCATTCGAGTGTATTCAATGAAATTGTTCGTTTGTTGTTCCAATTCTTCATTGCTTTTAATACTTACTTTTAATTCAACTAACTCTTCCAATTTATCTCTGAAGATGTCCCAATCCGTGAATCTATTAGTAAGGTTTTGCTTTTTCTGTTTCTTTATTACTATAGCGCTTACTGACAACAGTACAGGAATGTGGTCAGATGTTCGATCGTTAATTCCTTCTACTCTAGTGTAACTTAATGGAATTCCTTTTATGATGAAGAAATCCAGTAGATCTGGTATTTTTCCTGCATCCGTTGGCCAGTACGTTGGCCCCCGTAAGCATTTGTTTTCATGAATGGCATTGAACAAGGTGTTTCCTTTCCCAGGAGAAATAAACCTGGAACCCCAAGCTGTATGTTTTATATTGTAGTCCCCTCCAATAATAAATCTTGGACCGAGTTTATTGAAGACGATATTAAATTGTAACTTCGTTGGTGTATGCTGTGACAGTACGCTGCTGCAATATTTAGATCTGCGCCATTAAATTGGATTGAGATAACAGTTGCTTGCATATAGTTTTCACGAATATCCTCTTGTTGATTATGTTTGATATTATTTTTAATTAGTACAGCTGAGCCACCTCTGGCTCTTTTACTAGGATGGGTTGTCCAATAGGAATTAAAACCTCTCATTCTGATAAAGCTTTTGTTGGAGAAGTGCGTCTCGGAAATCAGCGCAATATCAATGTTGTTTGTATGGAGAAATATTTCTAGTTCTTGGGCTCGTTGGTTGAGCCCATTAGCGTTCCAAGCTACAATGCGTAGGAACGAGTTAATCATTTGTAAGTATGATGACTTTTTCGCTTGGTGGATAGATATTGATTTCCAGTTTTGCCACCCTCTCTGCTAAATGACCAAGTGACTGTTGAATTTGGCTAAGCATTTTAAGAATTTCAATGTTATTAGACTCGTTGGTGATTTACGCATATAGGATAATCCAACTGTGGATGGTGTGATTGTTGTTTGTGGTTTAGCAACTTTGGTTTGTAATCGCTGCACTGCGCTTGCTCTATTATTATGTTGACTTTGTGAATAAAACCTGATTAGATTTTTATGTATTTTGATAAATTTATTTTATTATAAAAAACATTTAATTATAAAATAACCACGTATAATATTTAATTTTAAGTATTTTAAACACGGCGCTACGTGCCAATCTAATTTTTAGGTTAAGTTATTTAATAAAAATCAGATTTTCGGTACAATTTTTTATAAGTTTTTCTTACTCTTGGGCGAGAAATTACTATTTTAAGCGATAACTAAAATTTAACGAAGATTCGTTAAATTTCTTAAGTAAAAAATAAGTTTCCATTGGTAACAACACTATATGTATATCGTATTCTTCATTTTATTAACTCGTTAAATTTCTTAAGTAAAAAATAAGTTTCCATTGGTAACAACACTATATGTATATCGTATTCTTCATTTTATTAACTTAACTTTTTATTTTTGACCGGTTCCCACTTAATTGTTTTTTTCTATTGGGAGAACGAGGCGGAGAAACGAAAACTAGAAACAACCGGGAAAAAAGGAATCAATAAAGCGCATAACCTTCCGCATCGATGTAATAATTTGGACTAAATATTTTTTGTACCGTATTTCATTTTTAAAATCATCTGCCACCTGGATAATACAAGGCGAATCATCAACATGGCGTTTTGTCATCATTTTAGCTTAAAGGTCTTTAGTAAAGATGACCCCGAATCAATCAACTTCTCTCACTTCTTCAACACACTATGCAACATAGAATGTAAATAAAATTGGCAGGCCTAAAGGAATCGTAGCAATAGGAGATTATAATTTCAAGAAGTAATATAGGAAATTATTGCTGGAGTAGAGAGATATTACGCATCGTATAATATCACATCGCCTGAAAAGTTTCTGGCCTTACAAAGAAAACACATTTTGTTTTTTGGAAAAATACATTTTATTTCCTTGTAGTTCACGCATCACGTTTAAATTGAGCATACCAGTCAATGATGGTTGATTTTCCTGGTGCAGAGTCCGGATAACGCTTATCAAGCCACTCCTTTGCTTGAACGGTATTTTTTCCCATCAAAAAACAATGTTTAATTGACATACGAAATTCTTATTTTCCATTGTTTTGAAATTAACAAAAGTAGCATCACTAGAAGAACTGAAACTTGTAAATCAATGATCTAAATGTCATGAAATTTGAACAGGTATCACTTGAAGGTTGATAGAATTTAAAAATAATAGGAGTTTTAAATTTGTAGCAACATCTATGTGTCAGACCGTGAACTTTTTAGGCAAAATAATATAATTTATCATGAAGCTTGTAGTAAGTAGATTTTTCTTACATAAAATAGAACAACGACAAATTTTTATATTGCTATCAAGTAATCATTAAAAATTCGTTTTTGAAAAACAAATGTGTATAAAAATTTTTCAAATTTTATAATTAGATATCTAGTAACCCATCTACTTTTGTTTCTAGGGTGTAAAATACAACATTATTTACTTATGATTATTCTATGATATGATTAATTTTAATTTTGATTTTTAATGAAACAAAGCGCTGGTTTTTGTCGCAGGAGTAGAAAAAACAATTTATTTATTTTTATCTCATGGAGAGATTTGGTCGCCTCATTTTGGAGGCTACATAATCAAATTATCTTCGGATTTATGGTTGAACGGACCATTGCCAGATCCCAGAGCTGCTGGAAGAGGCACACTATTAGATTTTCCATCCATTTTACAATTACTTTTATGATGCTCCCCTGCGGTCACCCAAATTTGTACTAACTCAAACAACAGTTGCTTGCCGTCGATGGTGAAGTTGTGGTCGCATTATCTTTTTACAAGACAATAAGGGACAATTTGTAAATACATTTACAAAAAAAATCAATATAAATTTTTAAAAGGCACACTAAAAAATCTTACAGTAACATACAATTTTAGATAAGTTAACAAACTAGATAATCAGAAACAACAGACTTGTTAAACCAACAGCTAAATTATAAATCCATTACATATTCATATTTAGTTCCACGAAATGTTTTATCACATCACCATAATTAAAGAAATTTATAAAAATTGGTTCAAGTTCGCAACATACTTTTATAACCATTTAATCGAACCAAAAAATAAAACCATAAACTTCTAAAAATTCAATATTTATGATAAAGTTAACATTAACCTTTTTATTTTAACAATTATGGATAGTGTGACAACGTGACATAATACCAACATAATGAATATCGAAGTATATTAAAGCGCGATACTAATGAAGTAAAAGTTATGTACGTATTTAAAGTTAAATTAAAATTAAATGACAACGGGTAATTAATATGACATTTAGTAGAAATACAGTTTTTATGAATATAATATGCAACTACTATAAATAACAACAATAACTATTATATCTACTTATAAGTTATTAATTTATAGGTAACCTTTTATTTTTATCCGATAGAAATTGTAGAAATTGCATAAAATTATACACAGCTTAGCTTTAGTCTACCCTTCATGGTCTTTCTAACTATGTATATAGTTAAAAGTTGTCTAAAGGTACATGTTAATGTGATCGTAAGTAGACGTTGCGTTGTCTGTTATTTGTTTGCATTAACCTACGAGTAATTTGGCTTTAGTAAGCCAAAAGATTAAATTGATTGTATACTTTTTTATCATTCGCCAAATGTTCGATTCTTAATTTAAGTACGTTCATAGAAGAGTACATTGTAATATGGAATAGGTGGACTGAGGTGGAACATAGGCGCTTTACGATACATAATTGCAAGTCATAATATTGTATGTTTATCCCATTTTAGGAGCAGCCTCTAAATTTCCATATTTACATAATAAATAATATCAGAAGAAATATTTAAATTGGCAAAGTTAAAAATGCCGACAATTTACTAACGGGCATGACCCGTTATGTAGTTTTATCTATATTTTTCCATCTAATTTTGACAGAATCTACACCCAGCCAAATATGTATTAAACCCAAAAATTCCGGAATCGTAAATTTGGGAATTTTCGAAATACTCAGTGTAATAAAATATAAAATACAAGTTATTGGTTGAACGTTCCGTAATCGAGATCGATAAAGTTCATTCTGTGGTCATTATTTCATATATTTCAAATTTTATTTTGCGTACAAAAAACCAATTAAAACACCTTTAAAATAGACAAACGGCAATTTACTGTTTTAAGATTTTTAATGTTATTAGAACTGTATTTATTAGAAATTATAAAAGAAGGTATATCATAAATTATCAAACATTACGCACGTTCTATGATAAGAGTTGGTTGAATTTTTTGTTGCACGAAATCAAATAAGATCTGATCAAATCATGGTATTCAGCGAAAATCTTAAGACCTATTATGCTAATGTCGAGCTATTAATGGCTTGAATAATTCAAATTTATAAAGGAATTTATGTAAAATATTTCAAAGACATCATATAATTTACATACTTATGTTTAATACAAAGTGATTGAGTTAGCCGTATGCGAACTATTGCAACCAGTTTATTAATAAAAATTATAAAAAAACCCTAAATATTTTTGTAAACCGGATTTAATAAAGATTATACATATATTTAAGTTGGGGTTCTTAAACAACCTTCGATATAAACAAGCTATGCACAACTATATAGGTTTCAGTCCGGCTTCTGTACATTACCTTTGTAACATAACTAAATAATAACTTTAAAATATCTAAATTTTTCCATTAGAGAAAGTAAATGAATAATTGGGATCAGAAAGATTAACATACTTATACCCTAAATTTATTTAAAACTATTAAACGTGTCTCTGCGCTCGATGAGAACTAAATCATCCCAATCCGGAATTTTTTGAGGTCTCGGCCGTTTAGACCTATATAACACAATCTTGGTACAAGGATTATTTAAATGCTTGTCTAAAGCTAATAGGCATCAAGCAATGTTGAAATCATAAAACATTTCTGCAAGCAATATAAGGAAAATGAAATATTGAAGAAATTATGGATCATTTAGATGTAAATACATATTAGAAATTAATAAAAAACAAGGCGAATGCTGATATGCTAAATCCCGAAATGAATATGTTCTGAAACATGATCTATGTTCTTATGCAGGAACCAGTGTAACCGAAGAACGTAGACAATTGTTAATAAAAATAATGAAACATACACTATATCAAAAATTATTAGTGCTAAAAAATAGTTAATACCAGACCATAGAAAAATTAGTTTACCATAGATTTCTCATTTTTATAAAAAGAGAAACAAAAATGATTTGAGTAAAAAAGTTCTGATAATTCCAATGTCATCATTGTATTTGTGACTTTACATTATGCGCAATGTAAAGTCACAAATACTAGCATGACATTGGAATTGTCAGAACTTTTTTATTCAATTCATTTTTATCTTGCGATTTATCAAAATGAGAAATCTATCGTAAACTTATTTTTCTATGACCAGGCAGTACAGCTTGATATGTCATTGCTCCATTCCACTCTTGATTTCTGGTTTTTAAATTATGTTTTCAAGGCCAACTAGTCGTAATCGATAATGTATATGTAAGTGTAACAAAATTGACAAAAAAAAATATTTTTGAAATGTCTTCGCATAGTTCGCATCGTATGCAATATAATTTGTTGAAAATAATTAACACAAATATGTTGATTTTTACACATATTATTAATAAAAATAATTAATTATTAATTTATACATTATTTCTATTATAAATAAGAATAATTAATTATTTAATTATAATATAGATAAACCAAAAATGTGCACTAGATTTTTTCTTCTTACATTTCGTTTCAACGTTTATTTTATAAATATCACACAAAACTTTGTTTCATTTTATACTAATCGTTTTATACTAAATACACATGCAAAAATTTTTTTTTTATTACTTTGACCCCACATTTATTTTATTGTTTTATCACTACACAACACACAAAAAATAAAATAAAATTAAAAAACACATTTGAAAATAACAGCGCATCCCCAATAGAAATCTTTTAAGTTTTTCATTACAGAAAAGTATGAAAAAAACGTGAGAAATTTTTTTCTTTTTTTATTCTCAAGTTTTTTTTTATACTGTTCTGTAAGGAAAAAGTTAAAGGAATTATATTGGGGGATGCGCTGTAAAATGGAAAATTTTTGCCCGGTTTAAATGAGGAAATATTTTTCTTCTACAAATTTTTGCAGGTAAATAAGAAAGAATCCGCAATACAAAAATATTCAATATGCCAGAAAGAAATAAACATATATAGTAATGGAGTAATTTTTTTATAGGATCATTATTAATTTATTTTTAATTAATTAAAATTCGAAATTTACATTTTTATCTATGGCGTCTGTTTATATTATGAACCCTCAACATTTATAAATACGAAATAATTTTTTTCCTTGTTAATTTTAAAAATGTTGCCATAAAAATACTCGGATCGAATATATTTTATGGCAATATTTTCATTTTTATGGTGGTTTTTGCTCAAAAATTCTATTGTAAAATTTTGTTGGGATATATTGCTTTTCTTGTCTCTCATAAACTTGGCATTATTTTGTATTTAAACACAAAAATTTTTTGTATTGTTTTGCAATTACTCTCTCGAAACTAAAATTTAAACTCAAATGTATAAGTCAAAAATGGCCTTGAAATATTTTTTATTTCATTTATGTTTGTGTTAGTGTGATTTCACCGAAAATTTATTTAAGTCGCAATTACAACCTGTATCATAGGTAAAAGGGGCAAGAAACGAAAAAAAATCGTTTCATTGATATCCAATGTGGAACCATCCATTAAATTTATGTCGATAGTTTCTTTTCTGAACTGTAGCGGTATTAGTGTTCGTAAAAAGTTCTTCAGATTTAAAGGTTTAACGAAATTTAGATGCGTAATTTAACACTAATATAACAAATTAATTCATACCTATTATAAAATTGAATTGATGTTGTTCGTAGAATTTAATGTGGGTTTTTTGCAGATAGATTTAGGTGAAAATTAGCCAACCTCGAATTGGATTTTCCAGCAGAATCAAGGTGATGATACATGTACAAGTTTTGCTTTTAAGGCATAATATTGCTGCGTTCTGATTGGTTTATTTACCGTTGTGAAGTTTCTAATGTTAATTAAAAGTGTAGCTACACAAATTAACAAAAAAGTGTAGCGTACACAAAAAATATTTTTCAAAGTGTATGAAAATAATCTATATTTAACATACAAATATTTCATAAGAAAAACAACGTAAACTAACATTTAGTTAATAATTTCAGATTAAAAATAAACGAGAAATATACTGATATACAAATAGTAATGTTTTTAAAGTTTTATATATTTACCAATTAAGGTTAAACAAATAATTAACATACCATCCTAGAGTTTTCGCAATATAGTCACTACTATTATCTAATAGTAGACAATCGAACCTATTCAAATTGGTATGAGTGGTATGAGAAACAGGTATGAGCTCCTCTGGCAAAATTTGATACGTTGATAAAAATTTAATATGGGAGCTGAACCTACACACCCAATCAACACTCCATCCTAGAGTTTTCGCAAGATAGCCAGTGCTATTATCGAATAGTAGATATTCAAGGCTATTTAAATTTTTATAGCCCGTATAAATAGACAGGGTTGAACTGATCTGGCAAAATTTGATATGTTGATAAAAATTATATATGGGAGATGATTCTACACACCCAAACACTCCATAGTAGAGTTTTCGCAATATAACCACTACTATTATCGAATAGCAGACACTCGAGCCTATTCAAATTGATATAGCCCGTACATATAAACATAGTTGGGCTCCTCTGGCGAAATTTGATACTTTGATAAAAATTTAATATAATCAAATATTAGTAGTGGCCATACTCAGCGAAAACTGTAGGACGGAGTGTTAATTGGGTGTGTAGGATGAGCTCCCATACTAAATTTTAATCAACATATCAAATTTTGCCAGAGGAGCCCAACTCTGCTTATGTGTACGGACTATACCAATTTGAATAGGCTCTAGTATCTGCTATTCAATAATAGTGTGGCTATCTTGGGTTGGTTGGCACATTCTCCTGATTTAAATCCTGTCGAGAATTTATGAGGTAATGCGGCACGAAAGGTTTATGATAATGGGAAGCAGAATAACAACTTAGTTGTGTTGCACTTAATAAACACATTTTATTAAACACTTGTTTTTTTGTTGCGCAAAAATTAGATTTGTGAATATTTTAATTAAAAAAATTTTGTTTAAAAAGTTTAAAAATCTTCCACTTGTTAATTCATCATCAGGAGTATGTATATCTCGATCGTGATGACCTAACAAGCAAGTCGAAATCGAAAGAATGATTTTTTAAACAAAAATTTTTTAATTAAAATATTCATAAATCTAATTATTGCGAAATAAAAAACAAGTGTTTAATAAAATGTGTTTATTAAGTGTCGCCAAGTGCCTACGGCAAATAGTGTAGAAAGTATTAGTTGTGTTGCATAAAGCCGTTGTTAGGCATGGGGATGGAATTAAATTGCCGAAATGGTATTGCAGGGGTGGGGGGAGAGGGGGTTATACTTATTAATAATTACATGATCAATTGCAAATATTTTTATTTTTATTGATATTATTTTATTTCGCAATTACTGATTTTGACTGAATTTCGCAGTGTAAAATATATTTTCATAATAAATTAGCAATAAATACAATCAAAACTATATTTTTATTTTAAAATGAGTATATTGACATCCAAATTAAAACCTAAATTTCGATTTACTTCAAATTAGAGTTTGAACTTGTTCTAATAGTTCAAACTCTAATTTGAAGTAAATCGAAATGAATTTTAAATTATGCAGACAACTTGTGTAATTTATGCTTGACAACTTGTTTCACGAAGTTGACTGGCTTCGACGTTTAGGTGAGTATGGTTCATGCTTCCGCGCTGCTTTGTTTACCTCGTTAGCGACGCTTTCTACTGAACGAGCCGTATGGATGTCGCTAATACGTTGAAAATTGATTGGCCCATTTGAACTCCCACGTCGGATCAACGAGGTAGTCTATTTTCTACAAAATGACTTGAATGAATTACTTGTTGACGTTTCTCTACCAACATGTGGAAATACGTGGCTGAAGCATGATGGAGCTCCCCTTAATATGCACAAGTAGCGAGACAACATCTGAACCATGGATATTATTCATTTTGTTTTATTTCTGACAAAACATCGATTTTAGAAATCGAAATTTTGTTAAGTGCTTTTTTTAATAAACACGACTTATTTTGTGAAAAATATTGATAAAAAACACTCTGTTGTAAATAGCCTGGTGTGTTATACCATTTTAAAATCTGTATTAGTGTCGCATATTCTTTTCCCGCTAGCGTCACTTAAATATCAACAAAAAATTTTGAAAAACAAAAAAAAATTTACAAAACCATTGTTTTTATTTGACAGAAGATAACGCAGCTTATAAAAATGGTTTTATTTTGAAGGCACACTGTTCTAGATTGTATTAAAAAAGAAAGTTAAACAAAAGAACTGTTTTATTAAATTAGTTTTTTGGTGGGTGCGCATGCGATTTCACTAAAAAACACTAAAAGTGGAATAACTTTTGCAGCAGCAACAATTCGAAAAAACTATACTTGGCTGTTTTTGTTGGAAATGAGCTCCCCTATCACCCTGCTTTATATCATCCAGCATGATAGTTGAAAACAACATTTAAAATCGAGACTTGCACCCCTATGCTCTACTGGGCAAAGATTTTCATAACTTTTATCTATAAATCAGTTTTTTCTGACCTACTGAGAAAAAAAGTTTTATGTAAATATTTGTAAATCGGAAATAATTTTTCCATGGCACAATTACCAGCGAAAATTATTCCCAATTTTATTTTGTTTTCAAAAAAATTACCACTAACTTTTTACCTTAGTATGCGAAAAAAAAATATTTAAATAGAATTTGTATGTAAATTTTTTCCCCAATTCCTTATTCCCGGAGAACTACCAGAATATTGACATTGGAAGTATATTTTATCATTATTTGTGTTGGTGTGGTTTGATCCGTTTTGTCACTACTGTATAACTTTTTTGCCACTATTGAAATTTAATAATTAAAACACTTAGTAATAATTTCTACCTTGTATAGTGACAATATTAGAATTTTATCTTGAATATCGATTTCATACATGAATATCGAAGCATACGTGCGAAATTTACGCATGCGAATACGCATTACGCATGCGAAAACGCAAGTTAACTACATGAGCGTATTTTCATTGGCGTAAATTCGTTAGTTTTCAATACACAATATAAAATTTGTTTTTGACTTTCCGTCAAAACATTGAAAAGCTACCGTGAATTCATGATATTTTTTTTTGTTGTATAGTCAACGAAATAAAGCATGATATGCGAAATGCATGTGTTTTATTTCATATACAATAGTGGATTCTAAATTCTCCGCATGCGAAATTTCGCACGTCTGTTTCCAGCATTAGTCCCTTAAGCCGTATTTATTTGAATTTGAAGCAAAATTTTCTGCAGTTTGAAGTGAAGTGCGGAATTTATTTTTGTTAAGGTGCCTACAAAAATTTTTATTCCGAAGGGGCAATAGGTTTTACAAAATGAAATGTAGGGGAAATTTATTTACAAAAATGTAACCAGTTTAGCTAATTTGATTGGTTGGTTTGCTTCCTCTCTCTTTCTTCGATTTTTATTCTCCAGCATATTTTTCTGCAGAAAATTTTGCTACAGATTCAAATAAATTCACCTTTACTTATTTGTTTACATTAAAATAGTAGCAGTTTGCAGCTCATCATGACTGCATGTCGTTCTTGTCTTGATTTCAGATTCGAACAAAAATCGTAAATATTTGAATATTATGCGTTATGGATTGATTAATTTATAATATTTAGGTCGTTTGTCTTTATGAAACTAGCCTTCAATTTCATTCTATTTGAAACAATACGCCCGCTTCGTGACAATACCTCCTATCTGACAATTTTGTGAAAATGAACTTTTGATAAGAAAGGCTGACGCAAGATTAGACGCAGGCTTACAAATAATTAAAATAAGTTTGTATTACAAGAAAAGCAAATTAAATCGAATCGAAATTATCAAAACCAGAGGAAACATATAGAATGACAACGTAGTTTTTTGAATTTCCTGAACAATTCAGTTTTTGCAGATAGGAGATATTGTCACGAAGTGATCGGTTGCCACATACTTTTGTCTATGTGGAACGGTTATTGAAAAAGTATGCTCGATTTTCGATTCTGGGTAGTTTTGTTCATCGATTTGATCATGCAGAGATGACCGCCTCGTATCAATATATCCAAGACTCCAAAACGTATTGAATTTTCCTCCCGGTCTTGGTATCTATTGTAACAATTTGCTTTCAAAATTTTGGATTTGCCATTTCCTCTTCTTTATTTAATGCAATATTAGAGTTTGAACTTACTCGCAGGCAGAGGTTGAATCTCTCCCAGAACTGACCCGAAAACCGATATTAACCGATACTTCTAATGAGTTTAAAACCGAAACGGTATTATTATTAAAGATACAACGTTAACCTTAACCGGAACGCAATTTTCAACCGCTTCATTGCATCATTCTATTTCATTTCGGTTCCATCAAAATCGTTGTAGAAAGTGTAATTAGGATCATTCAAATATATGCAGGATGCAGTCACGCTATATTTTAATGCTACTTGAATGTTTCGAGACGGATGTTGTACCACCATAATGTTATTTAATATTATTGGTGTAAATTGTTACGTCTGGCAGATAATTAGGTGGCAAAGACGACTTACTGGCTTACCAGATCGCGGTTATATTTTGGATAACAGAATTATATTATTCTGCAAAAAAACAATAAAATTTCTATGATTTTTACCACATTATCATTATAGTTCGTTGATCATGCATGTATATTATTCACACATTTGTTCTGACTAATTAAATGTCAGAATTGAAATACTGGGTACGCAACGTGGCCGTATAATTACAAAATTTGTGAAAAGTTTATATCGATGCTTAGTTGAACGAAAACACTCAGATAGATAAAAATTTATTTGCAATCGTTTTAAAAAAGCACCGCAGTGAATGATATTCGGAGGAGGAATAATAAATGACAAATGAGAGACCAAACGATTGCTTTACAGCTTTTGGATTAGACGCGTATTTTAAACTCGATGATAATCAATGTTTGGCTTTTTTTGGTGAAAGAATGGCTTACAATATTACAAGATACTTCTCGGCTTACCACAGACACGTGGCGACCAATACGCATGCATTTAACGTTCATTGCTGGTATACTATTGAAAACATTGTCGCTAATTTAAACAAGTTACATTTTCTCTACTGAATGAGCCATCAAATCAACCCGTTTGGTAGTAATCCATCGTTCATCGAAACGGCCACTATTCATGTTTCTTCATCGTTTATCACGGCTGAAAATGACGTATATATTTTGGTAAGTTTTTTTTTTATTTATTTAAATTACATATTACAAATGAATACAATTCATCTGGTAATTTTTCATTCTTAATTTACTCACTTGTGAATGAGAAGACGCCCATTGGCCGGCTCCATTTATAGGTTATTTATTGAAGTAGTCTTTACTTTGGTGTCCTTAATCCATTAAATCAATTGGTTTCGTTCTCTGCAATTGTCTTACTGCATGGGGAAGTGTCCAACATACCACGAAGCTCTTCATTTACGTGTCGATAAATACGTTGTCCATGTATTACTGCAAGTTTTTTTATTTCTTCTTGGACCGTCGGGATATTTAGATCCCTATGAAAGTCATCCTTCCTAATGTACCACGGAGCTTATACTAAACCACGTAGCACTTTGTTTTGAAAATTTTGTATTATTTTAGTGTTGGTTTTCTTTGTACAGCCCCAGAGCTATATTCCGTAAGTCCATACAGGCTTTAGCACCTGTTGATATAATAGCAATTTATTTTCGGTTGACAATTCCGAGTTTTTCCCGAGCAGCCAATACATTTTTCTTTATTTGATATTAAGTTCTTTTTTTTTCTTTTTAACGTGCTCTTTCCATCTGAGCCTGGTATCTAAGGTCATCCCTAGATATTTAGCCTTATTTGCATACGGAATCTGCTGACCGTTAAAGAGTACAGGTTTGTAACTGACTTTTAGATTAGTAAAACTCACATGCGTGGATTTCGATTCATTGAGCCCGATACGCCACATTTTTGTCCATTTTATGATTTTGTCACATGCTTCTTGAAGTTTCGTTGTCGATTCCTCGATAGTGTCTTATACTGAGAGAACTGCAGTGTCATCAGCAAATGTTGTAACGGTAACATCGTTTAAATGAGGTAAATCTCTGGTGTAGAGTAGGTAAAGAATAGGTCCTAAAACACTACCCTGCGGGACTCCTGCCGAAATCTTATTTAGCTCGGAATATTCCTCTTCATATTTCACCCGAAAGTGGCGATTCTCTATGTATGATTTTAAAATCATGTAATATTGTTTTGGTAAATCTCTATCTAGTTTGAAAAGTAAACCTCTGTGCCATACCTTATGGAAGGCCTCTGCCACATCTAAGAAGATACCAGAGCAAACCTTTTTAAACTCTAATGTATTCTCAATGACATCTGTAAGCCTGTGAACCTGCTCAATAGTTGAGTGTTTCTCTCTGAAACCAAACTGATATTCTGGGATAAGGTTTCGTTGTTCTATGGTTTTTTTTCAATCTTTTGAGCAATAGCCTCTCAAACAATTTCGCTAGTGCTGGTAGAAGTGAAATTGGCCGATAAGATTTTCTGTCATTCGGTGGCTTGCCCGGTTTCGGAATCATTATTACTTTTGCTACTTTCCACTGCATTAGCACATGTTTTTCCTGAGGATCGCGTTGATTATGTGCAGTAATTTACGGGTCCCTTTTTCAGGCAGCTCCTTTATTATTTGCCCTGTTATCAGATCGTAACCAGGAGCTTTCTTTGCTTTTATGTTCTTAATTTCAGCTTTTAGTTCTTTCAATGTTACAGGCCTGATATCTTCGAAATCAGATATTGTGGGCGTATCAGCATTGTTTTCGTAACTAGTCTGCCGACGTAGAGGTTGAAATGTTTCTGCAAGATGTTCAGAAAACAGGTCAGCTTTATCTTTCGCACTTCTAGCCCAATTCCCATCGTTTGTTTTGATTGGGGGGATGTGCATTTCGTTTTAACCCTTTTGTTGCTTTCCAGAGGGAATAGTTGGTATCTTTAGTTGGGGCTAGAGAACAAAAATATTTTCTAATTGTTTCATTTTTCACTGCTTTTATGAGTACCTTATGTTTGATGCACAAGTTGTTTAAGGTGGTTTTATCTTGCGGCGCACGTGTATTCTGCCATTTCTTTCGGGCTTTTCGTTTTTCCTGCACTAATTCTCTTACTTCTATTGGGTAAATAATGGCGTTTTCTTTCCTGGCTGATAATTTGGGGGTGCATTCCCAAGCCGACCATTGTATGACATCAAGGAGCCGGTCTAGTTTCTCTTCTATTTCATATTCACTTTTGATTGGCACTTGAAGTTCTATTTTTTCCCCTACTAACTGCTTAAACAATTCCCAATTTGTTTTGTTGTTTGTTAGTTGTGGTGAATTTGTTTTTTCTATTACATTTTCACTAACCGTCATAATAACAGGAGAATGATCAGATATTAGACTTTCATCATTTTCTAAGAAGATGTAGCGTTCCGATATGCCTTTAGTGATGTAGAAATCTATTAGGACTGGGATTTTGTTAGGATCTGTTGGCCAGTACGTTGGTTTCCTTCCCTTTTGGAGAGGTTAATCTTGAACCCCAGAAGGTATATTTTGCATTAAAATCACCTCCGCCAATGAAGTTACTTCCTAATTTTTGAAACAGGTTAATGTAGTCTTCTTTTTTTAGGTTATACCGTGGGGGGCAATATATTGCAGATATATTACAGGTGTTGTGACTTGTGATGACCAAATTTAACCGTCACGGTGGTTACTTGCATGGATTCTTTTTCTATTTTTAATTCTTCATGATGTTTGATATTATCCCTAATAAATATAGTTGACCCTCCTTTTGCTCGTTCTGCAGGATGTGTGGTATGGTAACAAGTATATCTCCGGATTTATACATAGGAGCTGCTGGTAAAATGTGTTTCTGATATTAAGCATATATCAATTTTCTCTGTATTTAGAAATAGTTCTAATTCTTCTAGGTGTTGTGTTAATCCGTTTGCATTCCATATGGCTATTCTTAATGAGTAGTTTTGATGTCTGGTTTCTGTTCCGCAATTATGAGTTAAACTATGTATTGCAGACATTATTTATTTTTAACTATTTTGGAACTTGGTATTTCCAGCGGGTTAAGTCGAACCAGAATTAACTTATTTAGTTTATTCTGTTTCTCAAGGCTATTTACAATTGCTTGGACAGTGTTTTTGAAATTTTCGGTACCGTTCGCCTCATTTTCTTTCGAATTTGAAGCTGCCTGTGCATATGTATCGTTTCTTGCTCGATTCTTGTTTAGATCACTTAGAGGGGGTTTGCGTGCTTGATCCCTCATTTTTTGTAGCTGCTTGGCAACCTCACATCCTCGGAAGCTGGCTGGATGCTGCACATTACAATTTATACATTTTGCTGGTTCTTCTTTTGATAGTTTGCAAGTTTGTGTTGGATGCTTTCCAGCCATTTCACACATCTAGGATCGCGCGCGCATTATCGTTGCGTATGGTTAAAGCTTTCGCATTTTTTGCATTGTACTATTCTTGTACTTCCTCTTTTAACAGTTTCGATCTTTACTCGCATGTTGAGTAGTATGCCAGTTATATTGTAAATATTTTCTATTTGCTCGGATTTATCAAACGTTAGCATGAACAGAGGAAGCCCTCTTTTTGAAACGGCTTCTAGTCGGTTCTCTCCGCATTTTGGTAAGTGACTAAGAAAAGCTTTGCTCTGTAATTTCCCTTAAGAATACAATATTTTTAAATTGCATACAAGTATTGTCTTTTCGGTGGCCGCTATGGTGTTCGAACGATGTCACACAATCACAATCATACTGTAAGAAAATTTTATAGGTAAATTTGTTTCTACATTCATGTATAATAAACAAAGGAAACATTGTTCATAATTTTTTAATCACGTATTTATACAGATCTGTGATTCAAAAATACTCGCGTGCTTTCACAACCACAATTAAGTGGCGACCGACCGAATCCGAATGTCGTTATTTATAAATAATAAAAATAAAAAATTCCTGTTAAAAAGTTATAGTGTTTTTGTTTCCACTGCAATCGTGTTTTAGAAAGAGAATGGAAAGAGACACATATTGCGATTGGAAACCATGTCGTAATACAACACAACATTTATAAAAGCTTATTATTTATTCATTTTCCAAGTTGATTTTCACACGGTTTTAAGTGTTTACTTGAAACGTACTTTTAACTGATTAATATTTGAACTTTTCTGCGTTTACCCGTACAAAAATATTATAAAAGCTGATGGTTTAAGTATACTTAAAATGAAAACTAAAATTAGTCGTTTTTCCATACATTCCTATAGGAAACTAAAATTTATTATATCCCGTATTTTAAGTTTAATGAAGAAAAGCTCGAATAGTTTGGCTCTATTTATCTAGATCTAGTTATACATGTCAAATCATAACTATGTAAAAACTAAACCGTTGATGAACTACAAAATAAATGTTAAACCGCACACAATAAATAGATGCGCAAGAATAGCTAAAGTTCAAGGCAAATGTACAAATTATACAATTATTAATGCATAAGAATATTATGTCACAGCACTTTGATTTCGTAATATTGTATTGTTATAACCGTGTAATTACATTTAAATTAAAAAATAAAACGAATTATTTAAGCCACATCAACAATGCACCACAAGAACCGATTATTCATGTTACTTTAACATTCAAATTATTTTTATTAGTGATGACATACATACGGCTGTCTAATCTCAGTAAGATCTGAAAAGATTATTGGTTTCGACAGAACACGTATATACCACAAGAATGAAATTGGTGTCCTATATCAGTAATCTTTTGACGGCATTAATCGAATAAAGAAAATTGCAACATTGCAATATTTTGTATGGTTGAGGTATTCGGTTAATAAGAATGTGTTTTATTATGAACCACGAAATTTTTAATATCAACAATAAATTTACGTAATTTCAGTCAAAGTTTGTCGTAAAACTTTAATCACCTTGCTCTAGCAATAAAGTTGCTTGCCATCGATCGTAATATTATTGCATTGTAGTTTTATTTCTTGGAATTATTATTATGATGCGCACATCGATTGAAAACATAACTAAATCATAAATACTTAATAAACACATTTTTATTAATCACTTGTTTTTGTTTCGCAGAATATTTTTCAAAAAGTTTAAAAAATCACTCGATCGATTTCGACTTGTTAGGTCATCATCAGGAGTATCTGCTCTTTATTTATTTTTACTCCTGATGATGACCTAACAAGTCGAAATCGATCGAGTGATTTTTTAAACTTTTTGAAAAATATTCTGCGAAACAAAAACAAGTGATTAATAAAAATGTGTTTATTAAGTATAAGTGTGTTTCGCCAAGTGCCTACGGCAAATAGCGTAAAAAGTAAATCATAAATAATAATTGCCCTAAACATATGTACATTTAGGCCACCTTAAAAATGTACCAAACAACATTACGTTATAATAAAACAAAAATCTATAAGGTCGCCTTGAGTAATCGACAGGTGTTAGTGAGCGAAAATCAAAACGATATTTGACGTTTGTTTGTTACTTATTCCTATGTATACTCGCAACATAAACATGGAACGATAACCGGAATCAAAGAATTAGAGGTTTACGAGTAAGATGTTGCCGCCCTGGTGGCAAAGTGGTCAGCATGCTTGCTCCAGCGACCGGAGGTCCCGGGTTCGATTCCCGGTGGTGACAAGGAAAAAATTTCACGGCTGGTTTAGGATCAATGAATCGATCACTCATTATCCGAAATGAAAATTTGATTACGAAACCTCATTTGATGCGGCCAAATCCCTTGATGGGATATAGTGCCAGAGAGAGAGAGAGAGAGAGTAAGATGTAGATCATCAATAAACAAGACATTATTTTTTGAATAGAAAATAGCATTTAAGTACATTTTGTAGTTTTAGAATTGTGAGTTTATGGTGTTTTTATACAACGTATATTAAAAAATTGGTTGTGTAACGAAATGCCCATTTTCAAAATCCCGGTTTTCAAAATATCGGTTTTATATAAAAAAAAACCCTGACTTTTAGGAAATCCCGGATAGAATTTTTAAAATTTGACATTTGGGAAAATGGGACTGGAAAAATAATTTTTTACAAAAGTTAAAAATAAGTTTGTGATAAAGTTCTAGAAAATGGCTAATAGGGAAGAAATTTGGTCATTTCTTGACAGATTTTGTTGAAAATGATTTTTCGATAAAGCGGTCAATAGAGATGGAACTAGGCCATTCCTAAACCGATTTTGTCCCCGACATGTTTTTGAGCCAGGCTTTTCTAGAATTTTTTTCTATAGGCCCCCGCAGCGCGGATGGAGAAGAGCGATGCGACTTCCCGCGTGCCCGCGAGAGTTATTGAAGCATCTAGAATTCGGTATGATATCAATGGACTGAATATCAAAGGGCCGAATGTCTCGAAGGACCGCATGTGTCGAAGGGCCAAATGAATCAAAGGAGTTATTTTTCGTTTTTGGAAATATAATTTTTTTAATTTGTTTTAAAGAATATCCCCGTGGTGGGCTGCAGCTATCGGGGGGGTCACAGGTGGTGGATAGTGAACGGCCTATCGATAGGTAGGTTAGCGGTGAATTAAATAAGCCGTCCCCAACCGCAGCTCTGCTGGGAGGAGAGTCTCAGAGAACGGAGGAGTGGTTAACCTCTGTTCACCAAATTCTGAGTGCCTAGGATACCCAGTAGGGAAAGGCGAACTGATGGCACCCTAAAACCATCGACCACAACCACGGTGAACTGAGAGTCACGTCTCACTGCGCTCCCGGACCTCCAAGTAGTGAGTAGGGAACCCTATAAACGGTAATCCCATGAGTAAAATGGGTCCCATTTGTCTGGGATATCCATATGAATGGGTGAGTGAATGTGAGAGGAGGCCGGGGACGTGGGGGGGGGGCAGGGTGCTCCGTCAGCCAATGAGCTGGATTAAGGTGTTACGTGACCCGTACTGATGATCGGCTAGACTGGTGGCCCATTTAACAAAGCCCAGTCATGAACGGAGCCCTCTGGATACCTGGCGACCTCCAGTTGTATTTAGCCTTGCCTGCGTACACGGATCTCTGCGCAGGTTGACCTATATTTCTCCGATACTCGTGGGAGAAACATGGAAAATAAAAAACAAAACAAAAATAAAGGGGCCGGCACCCTTCAAAAACCGGAGGATGGGAGCAACTCTAACCGTCAAGGTGGGGCTCCATCATCAGGGGCAAAGTTAAGTGACACCTTGGCATCAAAGCCAGGTAGAAGCGGAACAGCCAAAGAGAAGAGCGCGGGATTGAGAGAGATCTGAGTAGAGCAGAAGGAATCTGTAACATGGGCTAAGAAAACTGTCGGCTGCGATAGCTCGGAGATGGTCCTTGTGTCTAAAAGACAGAGGTCCCAGGAGGAGCTTGAAGCGGGCGGCAGTAAGCGGCCAAAAGTGCAAGCAGACACGACGTCGGGTGCTCCTAGGAATCAAAAACTGAAGCTATTCAGTGGGATCCTAAGGGAGCACGTGTTGGTGCTAGCCGTCATTGACAGAGGTCAGGAAAATGGGAGCATCATTTAAACTTCATTTTTCTGCGGATCCTGAGAGAAAATCCGGGACCCCCCCCATCCTGCAGAGATGCGGGATGGTATCAGGGGCGCGTGAAGTTGACTGCGTGGTCGGACCAGAGATCGGTCGACCTTTATAAAAGGGCAGTGGCCGAAGTAGGCGAGGTGTGGCAGGGCGCAAGGCTTGAGGCAGTCTGCAGAGAGGAACTCCCGAGCAGGCCGAGGGCGCGTGTATGGCTCCCAGCCGAGCCGGATAATCCAGAAGAGATCCTCGAGATCATTCAGGCCAGCAATCGCGATCTTCCAACGGAAGACTGGAGGATTGTCAAGCGAGAGGAGGCTAAGGGAGGCTCTAGATTGGCAATCATGCTGATCAACAAAGAATTCCTGGCTTCCCTTGAAAAATTAAAGGGAGTGATCAACTTCGGGTTTGGGTCGATCACCCTTAAAATATATAAAACGGACGAGGCCGATGCGACTGCAAAAGACCAGCCTGTAGATGACGGCGAACGGGCCCATCAGAAGACGGTCAAGCTGGCTGAGGACGTCCAGGACAGTGATGCTTCAGATGTGGGGAGCATCGTAAGGGGACACAGCCTCCCCTCTCTGGAGTCTGATGGGGACATCCTGTCGGGCTCTCGACGAGAGGTAGATAGCGGCCGGAACAACAAGCCAGATGGCACTATCCCGATGCAGGGAGTGCAGGAAGAGGTGAGTAAAGTTGACAACAATGGTTAGCATTGTACAAATAAACCTAGATCATACGAAGGCTGCCTCGGCAGCTCTCGTGCTCAGACTGACTAAGTCAGATGAGGACTTGGTGTTAATCCAAGGTTCTAACATAACAGGATCTGTGGCCTCTGAATGAAAGGGTATAAATTACTATACTCAAGCAATTCTGAGAAGATCAGATCGTGTATTTGAGTGGAAAATAATTTGAATATTTTTCTTCTTCCACAATTTAGTAGCGGGGGCGTTACAGCGGTAAGTGCTGAGGTTGGCTGTGAAAAACTATGGCTAGCCTCAGCCTATATGGATCGCGAGAAGGAGGTTCCACCGGATAACCTGGGGGAACTGATCCGAGAAGCAGATCAAAGAAAGGTAGGTGTTATACTCGGATGTGATGCAAACGCGCATCACACAATATGGGGAAGCACAGACATCAACGAGAGGGGTGAGTTATTTTTTGATTACTTATTAAATACCAACCTTTTAGTCTGCAATATTGGACGAGAACCGACATTTATTGTTAAAAATCGACAAGAGGTTTTAGATGTGACCTTTGCGTCAGAAACAATTTTTCATATGATCAGAGGGTGGAGAGTGGCGAAGGAGCACTCATTCTCTGATCATCGATATGTAACATTTAGCCTCAACATTAAACCTGTTACCCGGAAACCTTCAGGAATCCCACAAGGACAAACTGGAACAAATATAGGGAGATGTTGCAGGAATTAATGCCGCCAGAGATCCCTGGACCTCCGGCGACGGTAGAAGAATTAGATTGCATGGTAGATATTTTCACAAAAGCATGCAATCTATCATTTAATGCTGCGTGCTCCCTAATAAAGCCGAGGGGCAGGCAGAAACCGATATGGTGGACCAAAGAGTTGAGAACCTATCGGAGAGTGTGTAGGACAGCTTTTAATAAAGCTAAGTATACAAGAGAAGGTTGAGATTGGGACTCATATAAGGAGGACCTAAGAAAGTACAAAAAAGAATTGAGGAAGGCACAAAAAGGCTCTTGGAGACTCTTCTGTTGTAGGATGGAGGAGATCTCTGATACTTCTCGCATTAGGAAAATTTTAGCTACTAACCCAACCAGTCCTAGTTATTTAATTAGACCGGACGGGTCATGGACAGCTTCAAGTGCAGAATCATTGGAACTCCTCATCGAGACCCATTTCCCGGGAAGCTTTGATGACTCGATGAAGCCGGAAGCTCATCGAGTAACACCATCAATAGAGATGGAGGGAATCGTGAATAGTGAGAGAATCCGGTGGGCGCTGAATGGTTTTAAACCTTATAAATCGGCGGGCCCGGATCGTATGATTCCAGCAGAAATCCAAAAGAACTTGGCAGTCATCCTCCCCTGGCTGGAGGGGATTTTCACGGGAGTCTGAAACTGGCCTATATTCCTGGGAAATGGACAGAGGTCAGAGTGGTCTTTATCCCGAAATCGGGAAAAAGCTCGCATGCCAATCCAAAGGACCTGAGGCCTATAACTCTATCATCCTTTCTATTGAAAACCTTGGAAAGGTTGGTAGATATAGGTATTCGATCGAAAATTGAGCCCAGTAGTTGGGCAATGTCGCAGCATGCGTATTGTAAAGGGAAGTTGGTAGACACAGCTCTACACGATCTGGTACGCATGATTGAGAAGTCAATTTACTCGCAAGAGTTCTGTATGGTAGCATTTCTCGACATTGAGGGTGCCTTTAATAATGTAAAAACGGAGGCAATCATGGAAGGATTGTCATTTTTGAACGTGGACTACCCCATAAGTAGTAACCATTTACTCGTGTAGTAGCCATTTACTCGTGTAGGAACGTCATAAGTAAGAGATGGGGTTTGAAACCAGAGCTGGTACACTGGCTCTATACCGCAGTGGAAAGAACTGTGCTGATGTACGGGGTGGGTGTGTGGTGGCCAGCTCTGGAGAAGGTAACATATAGGAAGATGATGGAGAAGGTGCAAAGAACTGCCTGCATGATAATAAGCGGGGCGCTTAGGTCAACACCTACACGCGCTTTAGAGGTTATGTAATTATGTTCCACCTGATTCCAATCGAATTTTTTGGTAAACAGATGGCAGCCAATGTGGCTACGAGACTTTCGGCTGTCTCTCAGTGGAAGTGTCTTCAGGTGAGACACTCGACGATGGTTAGATCGCTTAGGGAAGAACTGGCGAATCTAGATTATATTAAACCAACGTTGTGCTTCAATAAAGGTTTCCGGGCCATCTGTCCTTCGAGAGAATCCTGGAGGAACGGATCAATACTGGAAAACGAGGCACTGCAATTTTTCACAGATGGTCTAAGCTAGACGGCAAGGTTCGTCTCCCTGACTACTGCAGCTTGTACCAGACTGAAGTGGTGGCGATAGGCGAAGTCGGGATATGGTTGAAGCATAACGTGGTATCCGTGAGGGATATCGCGATTTATGTGGACAGTCAGGCGGCGGTCAGGTCGCTAGGATTGCCGATCATCTCTTAACGAGATGAGCAAGTATTTCAGCGTCCAGATAGTCTGGGTCCCTGGTCACTCGGACGTCACCGGAAACTGCAGGGCAGACGAACTAGCTAGGTATGGTACGACTCTCCAGATGTAGCCGGAAAGAGCAGGTCTGGGGAGGAATATAGCAGTGCTCAAACTGGCGCTCAGTAAAAAGGCATCGCCTTGACAAACGAGAGGTGGACCAACACCCTCACGTACCAGGTAGCAAAACAGGTTTGGCCAAAACTTGGACTTGCGGCGCTCCAAAGCACTAGTATCCCTGAGAAAACGAGAGGTAGCATTGGTCGTAGGGATACTGACAGAACACTGTCTTTTTGGGGAACATGCGAGAAGGCTGGGTCTACAGACGAATGACTTTTGCAGAAGTTGTTTGGACGAAGAGAAGGAAGAGACGTTAGATCACTTCCTATGCTCGTGTCCGGCACTTTCACGCTGAAGGCATAAGTATTTAGGTGTGTACGGTATGGACAACCTTTCGGAACTCGCGGGCTGTGGAGTGCCAGATATTTTACGCTACATAAGTATCTCTGGATAGTTTCAGCGAGAGTAAAAGGGAGATAGGATTCTGTGGTATCACAATGGGCCACTATTGGCCTAAGTGTGCGATAGCAGCCACTCTAACCTAACCTAACCTAACCTAACCTTTAAAGAATATTTTGTAATTTTTTTTCTCAAATATTAATGAATTTGCTTGATAACATTTTCCTTCACTAAAGTGTATCAAAATGTAGGATAAGTGGTCCTCAAATATTTAGTACTCATGAAACGACACACACACAGAAACCATTTTGAAACCACCACCACGAAAATTTTATTTTTTGAACACTTTTCTCAATTCAGTTGCAAAATAGAATGATATATATATTTTTTTTTTTTTTATTTATATATATTTATTTATTTAATTATAATTCACAATAACAATTTTTATTAACTTTAATCCACTCAAAATCTAACACATCTCATTTTGAGCAATAATTGCTCATTCATAATGAGATATGCAGGCCGGGGTGGACTTTACAATTTTAACATAGAACCCAGTACATGTTGCTTCTGCACTTATTCCTTGGAATAATATTGTTGGTGTATCTAGTTTTTCTTATTTATTCCTAGAATACATCCTTAATATACGATTAACATTTGTAAAGTCCATTTAAATAGGTTATTTGATATATTATCCATATTTGGTAATTTGTATTTGGCCCCTCTTGGTGTATAAAGTGGCTCACATCCTCTGATGCTCTGGTAAACGGGTTGTAAATTCGATGTGAGGCCTTTCAACTGTGGCCTTTTAATCCTTATGTCAGCGATGGAATGTTTTATTTTGTGAGTTTAGATTTTCCTCGATAATGCCTACATTGCCAATTACAATTTATAATTTAAAAAAATTTGGAAACCAAAAAAAACTCGAAAAAATATAAACCGTTTGACTCGAAAGTCGAAAGTCGAATATATGTAACGAAAATCTATGGACAACTACCTAAAACTATCAAATATTAGATTATGCACTGTTAACTTGCATGATCATAGTTAAATTCGAAAGAGTTTATATAATTTTGACAGGACAGTTAAAGTGAATTGCTATCAACAACACCGTGACATTTTTTACTAACTTTTTTGTAATTACATAATATATTAGGTGCGCAATTAAAAAACAGGAACTCACAACATAACTTTTATTGAGAACATAAATTCTATTATTCATTATTTTAACCGATTTTGACATATAACACGAAGATTCAAAGCACCCAAAACCGGCGATACTCTATTACACGATGATTTTTTTATTTTTATTTTTTATTCTTTGCAATCTGTTCTGCGGTCGAAGCACTCCCAACTCTTTCGCGGTTCGCTTTTTCATACCTTACGCAGTTGCCTGCCAAATCGAGGGCGTACGATTCTGCATATAGTACCGCCATGGAAGATGAGTCGGTCCATGAATCCCGCAATCCGTCGGAGGGTAACATTGTGGTGTTTTTTTACACAAAGTTCATATTCGAATTGATTGATTGATTGATTGATGATTGATTGGACTGTATAACCAAGTACTGGATAATGCCGGGCCTATATACAGCCTGTAACCACATAACAATAGGAAAGATAGGTATAAGGTAAGGTATTATTTTTTTTGGTCGGAATGACCCACAACAACACAGTTCTAATATACTTCTAATCTACTAGAGCGAGGATAAAGGCTTAATAGGTTTAATGGATAATGATGGTATAGATCTTCAACAATTGCTTCTCTAAATCAGCAATCTGAGAAACAAAAATTATTATTTCACGTACATTTGGAAATTTCCTGAAATTTATAAACATTTATTAATTTAATCCTCTTGTAATTCCACAACTTACAATAGAATTTCCTGAAACCATAATTATTTAAATTATATTAAAAATTACTCTAAAATCCATTAGTAACAACTTGCTATTGTTGCTCTCTTGTAAATTAATTCCATTTCCCCCTCTATCTAGCTAGCACATTCAATAAAGGGATTTTTCCGCCGGCACAGCGGTCTCCCATCTGTCTTGGTCCATATCGCCCGCGCCATCCAATTTCGATATTCTATTATCCGTAGGTATGTTCGTCGTCGTCACGCCAGTCAAAGTCTTCCTCTATGACTGTGCCCCACCAATCCAATTCGGTTGGATTTAATGAGAGAAGTCGCTTTATCTCATGGTTCATACGAATCCGATATTCGTTTTCCGCAACTTTAATTGAACCAAAGGCGGTCCGAATGGCCTTCCTTTCGAAAGTAGATAACACTTTACAGTCGTTAGCGGTCAGAGTCAAGCTCTCATTTCCGAAAATCAGCTCAGGTCTAATAAGTGCTTTATAAAGTGTGAGCTTATACGACTAGGGCAGAGGTTTAGATCGCAATAACCTTCAAGCGTAGAAAACTCGATGTCCGGTAGCAATTCAGGATTTTATGTATGCCTGCATTTCATTTGGTGACGTTATTACTGGGCCGATATAGTTGAAGTCTTCTACGCTATCAAAATTATGGTCGCCGATTTTTATATTTACCATCTTTATGGTATGGCTCTGGGTATTGGTACTAGTTTTATTTTATTATTGTTCGCTTTCAAACCAAGTCTGCTTGGGTAGCGATCTCAAGATATTGAAGTTTTTTTAATGCAGGATGTTGTGTTAAAGGCTTCTCTTTAAATGTCTGTAATATGATATGCGGGATTTCACGTGTGAAGTGATAGTAGTCACCTCATCTTCGTTTTGACCAAGGAATCCAACGGTACAATTTGTGTCAGCTACTTTATGGAAACCCTGTGTGTTATTCGACAATAGTCAAATTAAAGACGTCATAGCGGAAAATGATAAAATTCTGAATGAAAACCAACTTAAAAATGAAAAACAATTTATCAAAATTAAATAAACATAGTTCACGCTCTAGAGAATGAAAATTTGTTTTTATGCCGACGACATCTAAATAAATAAAGTCAAAAAATAATAATTTCCATAGCATTTGTATGAAAGTTTTTTTTCGTGTTTACGTTTTTTGGGTTTTTTTAATTTGCCTGCTACTCGTACTTGGCCGCATACATACGCAATGTCTTAAGGTATAATAATTTTTGACAAGTAAGTGTTAATTTGATTAGTACGCGACTGAATATGATTAGAAGTTGGCTATTGTAAAAGAATTGAACTCAAGGATATAATATTCAAAATTATTATTGTATTTTGATATTTGTCCATTTGATCGAATTTAATAGTTAACTATAAGGTTAAAGAATTAAGATCGGAAATTTGCCACATTTGAATGGGAACAATATGTAAAATGAAATTTATGCGTCTGTGATTAAGGGTGTGTTTTGATTTACATTTAGTTCAGTTCTAAATAATAGCAAGATGTTACCTTGTTGTTTAAGAACCTATATAGGTAAATTGAAATAATTAACTAATTCAAAGCGATGTCGAAAATAACGGCCTGAAGGTGATTTGGTTGCGTTGTCATATAACACGGAATGTATCATAATTGCCGAACAGGCACAGCTAAGTCACAAAAGAATTGATTTTACTTATTTTTACTTCTCGGCACAACAAAACAGTGTTAGAACTTCGAGAAATTTGTTTTTCTTTATACAGATAAATTTTTGCTAATAACTTTGAAACCATATCTCTGAAACCAACTACACTTTACGAAAAATTTTATATGAACAAAACTCTAATTATTTATTTATTTATCTTTAACTGCTTAATCTGAAACTAGGCGCGAAAGTATAGAGGTGTTATAATTAAAAAGAACACTAACATTCGTCAATATCATCCAAACAAACGAGTTTGAAAGTCATTCAAGATCACCACTTAACGTCTCCTGAGTCGAATGAATCGTGTGGTATAAAACGCGCTTCTAAGAACTGACTGAACAATTTTTATTATAAGAAAATTTTTGAACGGTATTTTGAATATGAATGACGTTCGAGAGGATGTTTTCGTTGGAGTAACATTACAAGTATCACACAGCACTCAAATTTTAACCTTATAAATACTTATTCACTCGTTTTATTATTGTGTAAAACTAATGCGAAATTCTTTGGAAATGTCAGGCAACAAAAAATTACCCGGATTCAGCTGTCAGGGTAAAAAAACTTACACGGGTTGAGCTGTCAGGGTAACATTTTGACATTACACGTTCGTTAGAAGAAAAAATCTTACCCGGAAAAGTTACCCAGTGTAACTTTAAAAAATCGCGATATTTTGGCCGATTTTTACGCACACATATCGATATATACGAGAAAACAATAATAATAAAAATATAATGTCAAAACATAAATATAAACATAGACGCCGCACCATTAAAATTTGTATTTCATGTGTTTATTTTCATTGTATAATTTGTGATTTTGTGTTTCCAAAATAATAAATTCCATTTTAATATTAAATGAATGAAAGTTTTTTCTTTTAAATTTAAAACCAAACGAACAGAATTTTGGAATGTCAAAATTTTCAAAATAATAAACAATTTTTTTCAACGAACACTACAACAAAAGTCGTTTATTTTTTTTATGTTCTTTTACACATAAACCGGGTAACTTTTTTTCACAAATTGCAAAGAATTTCGCATAAATATTTATAAAATATTTTTGTTAAATTTATCTAATTTATAATTTATTTCATAATTTGTTTTGGTTTTAAAATGTTTGAGAAATTTTTTGGTTGCTGCACGACTCTGAAATTTTAGGTTAATTTACGAACATGTCAAAAATTTCTCCTCTATATTTTATAGTAGAACATTTTTCAGATATTTTCGTAAATTAATCAAAATAATCAAACAACATATAGTTTGCTCATCTTAAAAATGATATTAATTTTTTTATTAATATTTACAATATAAAATAATTGTCAATTTTTAAAAATAATGATTTTTATTTAATTATTTAAAAAATATAGGTAAGATTTGCAAATTTCTCCAGTTTTTTCTACCATAAAATAAAAATGCTGTGTCTCAGTCGCTCTAATGTAAATTTTAGTTCTTGTCTTTGTCAGATATTCAGCAAAATTTTTTTGTTTTGTCCATGGAATAGTACCATCTCAACTCTACTTGCAAAATAAAAAAATATGGCGCCTATTTTCGTCTCTTTCTATTATAATATAGTTATTATATCTACAATACCAATACAACAACAGGCCATTTCTTATTAAAATCTTGTTTGTATATGTAAATCCAAAAAGAAATGAGAATTCCATACAAAACGAAAAAAAATTACATGGCTACAAAAAGACAATTTCATTATTTGCAATAAATAATTTGTATCGCTCAAGTTAAATTGAATAATACATTGCAAGAAATAAATAAGGATATTTTGTTATTGAATCATTTAAAAAAAAATTGTATTGAGAAAACTTTTCATTCAGTAATATTCCAATTAAACCAGCAACTTAATTTTACACCGTAACAACAAATAAAATAAAAACAAAAATACACGAGATTGTGTACTGCCGCTCTTGCATGCTTTTTTACTTTTTTAGTAAACCAAAATATGTTGAAGGGGATGGGTGTGTACGTCTTTACGTATGACAACAATAAATTTTGTTTTTTATTTTTGTTCAAATAAAACTTGATTTTTCATTAATACGGTGTAATAAACAAAAACACATTTTAATGCGAAATTTAGTTGGTTGTACATAATAACTAAAAAAAAAAATCCAATTTTATCGACAATTGGATTTTTTTTTTGTGGGCTAATGTAAAAGTTACAGTAAAGAATAAAAATTACGATACAGTTTATCGACGATATTGAAACTTACGAAGGCAAAACATCACACATAATAATTTTGTATATTATGTGTATAGTAAAATATTCCTATGTGACTGACGACGAAATTTACATTGAATTTGTCGATTAATTAGATTTTTCGATTAATTGTTTAAATAAATCTGCAATAAACGTAATTTTTTTAATTTTGATAATTACAGTTTAACTAAACACTTTTATGGTACCCTTTTTATGTTTCATTTTATGGTCGAAATATTTGAGGAAATAATCCGTCGAGATATATTAATATATTGTTTAATTTATTGCACAAAATACAGTACAGAAAAAAAGGGTTTGTTTAGTTTAATGGCACACACTACATAGTAGGTTAGCCAAATAATATACGAAACACAAACGAATACAAATATAATTTGTATTGTAACATACAAAATATTATACCCTTTAACCTAAAATTCATTACACAAATAAAATGTGTAAAATTAAGTTCATTATTTTTCTTCGGTACTGTATGTTCGTGAAACAAAACCAAAACAAATAACTTGTATTATTTGTTGGCGAGAGCCAAGAGAAATTAAAAATCTTATACGCGCACGTGTCATTGAAAATTGTGTGGTTGCTTTTATCAGTAAGTTGCTAAATGAAAAGTTACTCAATAGGGAAATATTTTTATTGGAAATGTTTCTCAAAATATCAATATTTATCGTGATCCTTCAGATAAATTATGTTTGTAGATAATAAAGCAGATTTATTGGGACAAATGAAGATTTTTTTTTTGTCCCATGTAATTTTTTACCTACTCGTATGGCACCCGCGTTTTTGTTTGGATTTACCTATACAAGCTCATGGAATTTTTTTATATAGAAAAAAGGCCTATTATGTAGTGGTATTGATATCTATTATAATAATACGGTTATTTCCCCAAAACTTTGGTTTACCGTAATTACTAATGCATTTTCTGTATTAAAAATTTCATATTGGATTTGAATATGTTCAGAGTGAGCCTTATTTTTGAAAGTTCCAATATCTAACAGGACACCTCCCCTAGAAATGTGAGGTGATGTTAAAAACTTATACAGAAAAAATATTGAGTCGATCGAAGGTGGTTTAGAGGTCGTGACTTAAGCGCGAAGTTCGATATTATTTCTATCAATTTATTATTTTACAAAAATTTTCTCAGCCTAAACAAAAATTGTAGTGAATAGAGGAGATAATTACCTTTCCAAAACATCGTAAATCGGTAAACAAATAGCGAAATTATTACCAAATTTCCAAAATACCAAAACAAGACAAATTGATTATGACTATATTTTTTTTATTATAAATGCATAATGTTTCTTCTATACAATGATATTATGAATAAATTTTTATGATGAAAATAATCAATCTAAGATGATCTTCTACCCATCAAGGATGGATGTTTTGGTATATGTTGAAAACTTCTGTGTGTAGTCCTTTACAAATTATAGTAAATATTGCATGTTAATTTCTTATTGTAATTAAGAACATCTTCAGTTCTTGTTAATTTCTTATTGTAATCTTTTATTAACTTAACACCACGTTCTGCGATATCATTTACGACTTTTATTTGACTGATAATCTTCATTCTGTTCTTGAAATTATCTACCTGAGGCCACATATCCTCTACACTACATAATCTTTGTTTAAGAAATCTGTGGAAAACCGTTTTAAAAAATCTCCAGTGTTTCGGGTAACAAAATCTCTCGAGATGTCGACAAGGAAGATATAATAAACTTCGATCCAGTTTCTGCTCTAAATAGCTGCTACATTTGAGCTTCCAGGGGCCCTATTTCTAAATACGATACGAATACGAAAATACAAAATTCATATTTGAATTGAATCAGATTCGTACGATTCTTATTTAAAATTGAATAGGAATCTTGTAGTTTCGTTTTCGTATCGTATTCAGGAATAGACCCGCAGTATACTTGAATATGTTGTATCGAAGCAAGCCGCCACGACATCGTCAGCTATTCTCCAATCGATTATGCTTTGGAAAACAGCCTCCGCCATTTCCAAAGCAGTAGCTCTTGATATTTTGGGATCGCCTAATAACTGTTCTCCATCTATATGAGAAATAATCACCGGCAAACGATCCACGGTCTCGGTTCCAAATAACTCCGGAAGAAATTTTCCATCCCAATGTACTACGCCTCTTGTAAACTTGAAAGTCGATTTAACTAATGCTGCTATTTCTAATCTATTTGCTTCACGAAGGCGCCTCAGTGTTGTTCGATTCAAATCGAGTTCATCGATAGAATGTTCACGACTTTCGGCAGCGGCACTGATTAAATGCATTGCTATGCGATCAGCAATCTTACACTTATCAAAAGCTGACAATATTCTAGGAGTAATGAAACATTTGCTTCCTCAATGGTCTCCTTCTGCGCGTAGCAAGGGCAAAACAATATTTTCGAAGCAGATGTCGTTATCAAATATCCTTGCGATGTCACTCTTCGATGAGGAAATTAATGCTTGTGAGTTTATTGGAATTGATTTACGTTTTTATTCAAGATATCTTCGTTTACCATTTTATTCTGACTCCATACGATCCGATTTCCGCTTTTCTTTTTCAATTTCATATTGTCTGGCTCCAGCCAAATATCCGGGATGGCTTGTCTCACGCTGCGACAAGGGAATCGCTTGTCGTCTTCACTGGTTCACATTATGCACACGGCATTGGTATGTGCGATATTGTAAATATCATCCAGTTTACTGTTAAAGGCAATTTCTCCTTGACAGTTAACTTTTGACGGTTTATTTTTATTCTTTAGAAGATTTTTTCACTCATCATGCAATTGTTCCAATTGTTCAATGGAATGTTGTTTCTTTTTCACTAGAATTCGTGCTTTTGACAAAAAAATGACACTTCATGGATTATCGGACCTGCACTTTCACGAATTAATTTTACAGTACGGTGATTGTAAAAAAAGACAACACTTGCTTTTTTGAGGGTAAAAAGTACTAATAATTTGACAGTACTCATGGCCAAGATAAATTTCTGCAGTGGACCGTAAATTAGCTGTCATTTTGTTTTGCCATTCGTTTTAGCAATTCGGTTAATAATGGAATAGATGACTTATCAAAAAATTACTTATACTTCATGAAGGAATTATTCGTGCAAGACGAATTACAACATTCGAAGCCGCTCCCTAATTAAATTCAGAACTTGGCGTTTTTCGTGAACATTTTCTTGACCAATATATAATTCTAAATTAGTACTTTTTTATGTAAATGTATTATGTAGTTTTCGATTGATCATAATAACTTGCAATGAGTGTAAAAAGGGTACCCTTTTTATCCCGAAAATGTTCGATTGATCAAAGCAAATTGTACTGACAGCTAAATTTTATTACATCGAGTAATTTTTGCTACACTGGGTTTTTGGTAGAGTAACCCCTCTTTTCACGCACACCAACAATTGTATTGTCATTGTGCTGTCATTTTGGATTTGACGATTGTCATTTGTGCAAATATCCATATTTGAAATTACGTACATTATGCTCAACAGCTAACACACATAGACACTATGTGTGTCCAAACCCCCAAATGAGGATAAAAAAAATTTTTGTTCGATTGATGAAAAAAATCAGTGTACTATGGTAGTGAGGGGTAAAAAATCAAAAGAAAACACCATTAGAATGTTGCTATAAAAAATACTCTGGGGCGGTATGTTGTACCATCACTTCGAATCGAAAAAACTCGAATTCGAAAAAAATAGAATCAAAAAAGTGAAACTTGTATCATTTTTGCTTTTCGAAAACGATACAACATACCGCCATTCGACTTTTTTCGAATTCCGATTCGAAGTGATGGTACAACATACCGCCCCTGGTTAGTAATTTTTCCATTTGATTATGGCAACACACTATTACATATAAAACAATTTTGTCATGCACGATTTACATGTTCCAATTTTTTTTTCTAGTTAAAACTGAAGGGTTGAGTATATTACGATTATCGTTTGCGAGAGGAGCACGAAACAAATTTCAGTAAAATAAAATTGGATTTTTTTCTTTTTAATTTGGGCAAATGTTGTTTACATATGGCTGTCTCTTTTTAACTAGTAATTTTTTGTTATTTGCGTGCAGCTCTAATTTTCAGTAAAAAATTTGTTGGGAAAAAAAATTGGAACATGTAAATCGTGCATCAGTAAAATTTTACTGATTTTTTTTTTTTTTTTGTTTCATTTTGGTATGTTGCGAAATTATATTTTTATCTCGCTTTTTTTTGCTGAAAAAATATGTTTCATTGTGGAATAAAGGCTATATTAGCGCAATTTTCAAAGGCGCCAAAAAATTATAAAAATTGTTAAAAACTAAAATGTAGCTTGATTAAGGTAGTGTCATATATTATATAGTATATATATATACGCTACTAGGTGGACCAAAATTTATTTGACAATACCCTTTTTGAATTGCCAAAGTTCAGTGCACAATTATTCGTTCAGTGCAGAATTTTTTGTTTTGTTTTGAAATTGAAAATGTTAGCAGTGTGAATGTGAAAATAACAACAATAACAACTAGTTGTCAAACGTCAAAACAATTTTGTTAAATTATTTCAGTGTGTTTGTTATAATTATCCACGAGTAAGTACATTTAAATAAAATTATAATGTTTATGCAAAAAAAATTACGATTACGGTAAATTACGGTAAATTTATTCAACATTCAAATTTATGAACTAATTTTGTTAACAAGTTATATTTTATGTGTATTTAATTTATGCTTAATTTAAAATAAATTTCATTAGGTTTCAGGTTTCAGTGGTTGACACTTAGGCCATTTTTGGCCCATTGTGATACCACGCATTCACGCCACATCATTAACCCATTCACCTACTCACACAATTACAGTATACCACCTGCACATTGCAAGCTCCATGTCAACCTGTACATTGACATGGAAGGTGGGTCGGCGTTGAATTATGCACTCCATCAGAGGGTCTTAGTTGTGTTTAATAACATCACCGATTGTAATCGATGATGAAAATTCGATTTGCATCTAGCCTCTGATGGGATTCGAACCCAGTACCCCCCGGTCCAAGTGCCGAAGCTTTAACCACTGCACCACTTGTCCGGTTAAATTTCATTAAAATCATAAAACTATTTTGTTTCTGAATTCTAGTTTTACTAACATGAATCCTTTGGAGTGGAATTTGCGGGTCGCCGGAAGTTCCAGCTAATAATGTTATGCTGATGGAGTGCTACGGTGCATACAGCTCGAAGTCATGTATACAATCCTTTTACAGAGATTATCTACCTTAACCCATTGCACAACATTTTGAACATTAGTTTGGCATGCCCAGTGATAAACAGTTTTAATAAAACCGATGATGGATGTAATGAGCCCTTGATGCTTAAAATATTGTTCAATGAATTATGTTATTTAAATTTTATTTTACATAGAACTTGGTGAACCCACCGCTAATGTGGTCGGAAGCTCTTTCGTTGTGGTAGACCATGCTTTAACACCGAGATGAGACTAATTTTTAAATGGATTCGGTGCAATCCGATTTAATCTTCTTACCAAAATATCTTTGTTGTATAAACGGGTTTGTTCGGCTATATGCGAAACAATATTATCGAATGCCTGCCCCGGAGATGCTCCATACCAGTCGCACCAAACCAATTCATCCAAAAATTTTTGAATTATTTGACGCGAGAGTAACGATAGTGTATTTTGAAACATCGTAGGCACAATTCTCCTTAGATAATCCATTATGTGGCTGTTTGAATTCCAATTTTGAGCATCGTGCGATGATGAATTCTAATAAATCAATCAAAAATATTAAAACATTTAAAAACAAAAATAAGAGTTAAAAGATACCTGATGTACAGCTTTATATCTCTTTGTATTGAGTGTTCTTTTATCCACAGTTAAATCCGTTAAGATAATACTATCCTTATGAACCCAATTGGCGAGGGGCTCCAATTATTTTTAAAATCGTTCTTTATAATTTCGCTCGCCCTCATTTAGAGGCTCTACAGAGCGCAACCGAACTAATTTCGCTTCCGGATCTAAAACACCAAGTACCTCTAATTTAACCTGACGCTCCTGTTCATCTTGAGTAGTTGTGCCTAACGAAATAACACCAACTTCAATCCGTTTACCTGTTCCGACTAATAATGTCATATGCTGATGAAGTGCTACAGTGCATACAGCTCGAAGTCATGTATACAATCCTTTTACAGAGATTATCTACCTTAACCCATTGCACAACATTTTGAACATTAGTTTGGCATGCCCAGTGATAAACAGTTTTAACAGTTGCAAACGGAAACAAATTGTGCTTGACAGCCGTCTGATATCCATATATAACCACCAGAATGTGGAAATTTTGTTGCATCCGAATACACACCGTTTACTAAAAATACTTACGAAACTTAAAATCGTCTTACTTAAATTAATAATTAAATTTTCAAACTATTATGTATAAAATCGCGAATAGTTTTGGAAATTTCCTAATGTCAAATTGTTTGACAATTAAGAAAAAAAAAATTAGTACACTGTTATGATTTTTGATCGATTTTGAATTTTTTTTTTCAAATTTTAATGCCACTATAATTTTTTTTTAAACTAACACCACTATATTCTACCCTTTTCCATACAAATCAAGGACAAAAAAACGGTTGAAATGTTTCCATACAAAAATCGAGTTATGTCCTTTCTGCTTGTTAATATTCTGTGGTAGTGTTTAGAATAGGTAGGGAGAAACTTCTCTTTGCGTACAACCATCAAAACGATAACATATTAAGCTACTTGAAACAGCAATTTAAATTATACTAAGTTAATTAATTTGTTTAGTTATTAAAAAAGAAAGTTTATTGAAATTGTTTGAAGTCAGGGTGTTCTTTATTTTAATTTAAAAACCCGCGAATAACAACGATGCTCTCTTGAACCCGCAATCAGAAGTAAATTATTTATTCTAAAAATAAATTGTATTGTACAAATTAGGATAATTTAAAATTTTCTTTTTTTATAACTTAACCGTGGCCATAATCTTCGAATAGACGAAACTAATGGTTTGATCAATTTAAAGATTTGGCGATTTTTATGTTCTTAGACAAAGGCAAAATTGTTTATTTTGTACAAAAGAACCGAGTTGAAGCTTCCTAATAATTTTAAAATTATATGGTTATCTACTGTAATACATTTGATTTGTTGAGTCACTAATGCAAACCGACCATATATGTGAAATGATAGATCTCTATTGAATTTCGTAAATTAGTTTTTAATTGGTTCGTTACGGATTGGTTAGATTATTAGAATAAAATTATCCGTATGGTAACCTTCGTACTAATTCTGGTGATGTAATATATTCTAGTTATGATTCTTTAGAAGCATCTTGTTTGGTTTTAGAAGAGCAAAATACGTATAGTTGAAATCTCTATAAACTGGTGGCTGGCAATCACCACTCTGCAAATCATGGTATTAGACCACTATAATTCACAATGAAAAAATATTTTTCTCACATTCAGAATAATTTTTGTATGTATGTATGTATACTATTAATATCAATAATTTATTAACATTTTACATGATGATACTCGTATATCTAATAAAGATCTTCATTTTAATTACATGATTGTCTTTGTTCTGGAATTAAAATTACAGGAAATCAAGTTGTTAGAACAGAATAAATTGATGCATTGTAAATCGTGATATACAACTTTAATAATTTAGATGCAACTTTGCGATATGTAATTAACATACCTTTTAACTAGCTAATCTGTGTTTAGTATTAAATAAAGCACATATACCAATGATAACCATAAATTTATGAAAATTCCAATTAGTTTTTGGAATACGTTTTTATAATATTTCTTCGACGACCTTCAATTAAATAATTACATTTTATTTTATCAAACCTAATTGCAACAACAATAACAAATATTACTTATTTGTAAGTTATATAAAATTTAAGTATAATTAAATTACGTTCAATCAGTGATGTACAGTATTTGAAACGTGATTAAAATATTTAATGAAATTTTATTTCAATATTAATATTGTATGACTTGAGAGATTACCACCATACCGTTTTGAATATTGTAGCTGTGGGGAGAAAAGATGCTCACATGTTTTTGTATACATATAGGTATGCATATATGTAATTAGGTAATACCTAGACTTGTAACTACTTACAAATTAATTTTATAGTTTCTTTATATTTGCTCGTTTAAATAAAACACAATTTTTTGTGAAAACTATTTTTCTGTACAATCGTATGCACATGAAGAACCGTTTATAATAATGATTTAAACTATAAAGAGTGTTATGTTTAATGTGGTGTATTTTACAAGACGTAAATCAATCTTTACCCTTAGTTGATACGAGAAAACTGATTAATTACAAACGAGATCGACTTTTTGAATTTATAAAACAATTCTTTTTCAGTAAAGTAACTAACGAAGAATAATATTTACGATCAATTTTCCAAAGTAAAATAAATATAAAAAATGCCACTAATAAGGGCGGGATTCCATTACTGCGGCTTTTTTGTGCGGAAAACCAGAAAGAGGTAAAATCAAAAATCCGACAAAGACAGATTATTTTTATTTTACAGCGAAATTTTAAGGGGGAAATTTGACAACCACGAAAATATAACCAATAAATTAGTTAAAAAATGAAAATTATTGTTAAATTAATTTTATTTCTATCTCTAAATTACTAAAAAACCTAAATATTATTTGTAGGCATCATTTTATTGTGTTTTTTAATTATTTCCTTTCAATAACTAGTAAGTAACTAAGTAACTAAGTAAGAAAAAACACACAAACAGAAAACACGTTCCTATAATAAAAGTTAGAGGAATATTTGACCGCGTTTGTAAGATAACCAAAATAATATCACATGCATTAAAATTATATAATACAGAGTAAATAATAAAAATTAAAAATTGTAAAATATTTTAATTTGAACATTAATATAAATTTATCATGAAAATGAGATTTATATCATACTCTACTAAACACTCATACTAAATATATGAGCCAAGTGCTCACCATAAAAATATTACTAAACTAAAATTTGCTGAGAGTGGGGAGTATTTTTAATTTTAGTTGCCATAAAAAATACTTCGTTTAGTATTTTTTATTTATATTTATGGCCAACAACAACAAAAAATTTAAGTATAAACAATTTTTCTGTTGCGCCGCTCACACACATTTCTTTAAACATTTTTTTTCTGGCATACTGAGGTAAAAAGTTAGTGTTAATTTTTTAGAAAACAAAATTAAATGGGGAAAAATTTTCTCTGCCAATTTATTCGGGAAAAAACTATTTTAATAGAAATTACATACAAGTTCTTTCCCCAGTTCCCAATTCCCGGGGAACTACCAGAATAGTGCCACTGGGGTGACATGATATAACATAAAATTTTCGATACTTTATCAAAGTGTATGATGTCTCACTTGTTTAGAGAATAAAATGTGACACTATTTCACATTTTACATCATTTACTAGGTAGGCTGCTAGGTGGAAAATTGTAACTTTTCTACTGCATTTTCCATCACCAAATAATTTGTTTTCGACACTTAAACGAAATTAGATAAAGACACATTGTTCACATTTGTTCTAGTAGGTTGTGATAGTAATAGAAAATAAAAAATTCATAAACGAAACAATCGTTCACAATTGGGTTTACAAAAAAGAAACATAAACTTCGAAAATATGATGTTTAGAGTATATTTTAAAGCCACATTCTAAAACACCTCCTCAAAAACAAGGATAAGACGAAAAATATTTCTTGCACACTATGATCACTTTACGGTTGTGAAAATATTATAGTGAACACACATTTTTATTGTTCTTAAAATGAGAATAAATCGTGGTTAGAAATTTATAAAATAATTTTTATTTGATTTTGATGTTTGATATCAGAGAAATAAGTTGCCAAAGTAAATTTATTTTGTGAATTTTTGTTGGTTATGTTGTCCTCAAAATGTCAAATTTAACTATAAAACTTTCCCATACAATTTTTTTTTTGTTTCTGTCGTTCTAATAAAATTTATTGGTAACTTCTCTTTCGTTTTTCTATTAATATTTATTATGTACTAACTAAATAATTTTGCATCATCAGTCGCACAATTCAATTTAATTATATTCATAAAGCAACGAAAATAAAAAGCTACGCTAAAAAATGGATTTAAACCATAACAGCGCAATCTTATAATTTTTGGTATATAACGCGTAAAAAGTAATGCATTCCCAAGTATTTTTACTTTCAATTTTTCTGGCGATATTCGTACTTAAGTACTAGACTTAGTCTAGTATTTTTCTAAGTTTGAGTTGCAATTTATTAAAATAAAACGTATGGAGCGTGTCGCGAAAATCCGAAACTGGACGAAACTCATTATAAACATTTTATTGCATGTGTATACGTATTGAGAAATATTTGGCGGGAACAATTGTGCTTGTGTTTGTTTAAACGGCAATTTCAAATTTTGGTTGTAAAATTAAATGTTTTTAAAGAAATATTTTTGTTTTTGTAATATAAAATGATTTATTAAATTCATTATTTTAATTCATTATTGATTACTTTGGACATACATATATATATATATATATATATATATACATTTCGATTAAATTATTCAGTTTTTTAATTTCTAATATTTACACTAGATTTTTTTTTAAAATAATTTTCCTTGTTTGTCTTTTATATAATAAAAGTAATTTGTGGATATTAAATCGTTTTCGATAGAGTTCGTAAATTTTTCCATAGTACAATCTAAACTGTTGAAAATAATATTATAATTATTAAATTTAACACGGAATAACGTAAACCATACCTCACATTATCTTTATTGACCGTTAAACGTAAACTTGCAGCTCAGCTCTTCGGTGAACAGCTCTGTAAAGTTTGCCCTAATGCACTTTTTTAGTTCGTTCCCATCTTGCTTCATAAATAATGATTTCTAAATATAAAATAGGAAAACAAAATATAATAGATTGTACCAAATTATCTCGAATGAATCTTTACATTACCAATTGTCTTACAGCCTTCCTATCTTCAATTAAATTAATATCAAAGTTGACAAATGTATCCGCATCGTTAAAAGTTACAATAAACTTAGCGTTCTCACAATAAACTAAATAACGCCATTTGTATACGCATATGTATATAATACGTATACGCTACAAACACTATCATTATAATGTGAAGTTTAACTTTCGTTAATTTTGGATGAAAACGAAGGAAAATACTGTGCTCAATTTTTACTTTCGTTTTGTTATACTTGGGTTCAGATCTAAAATGAGCAACTTACAGAGCAACAAATTTTTACCGTAAAAATCAATAAAATAATCAAAAAATCCCTAATAAATTTGTGGAGTACACAACAAACAAAACTTAGTAAATAATTTTCCTTTACAGATATTATCCACTTTGATACAAACTCAAACAGCCTAAGTTAGTACACAATTTTTAAGCAACTTAGGGCCGAAAATAGTATAAAATGTCCGTGCTAGCTTGATTCTAAATAGTCTAGTCAACTACAAAGGAATATTAATTTTGATTTAGATGCTCTTTTGTTCTGAAATTTTTAATATATTTATAGATTAAAAAGTCACTATGTTCAAAATTTATCATTTTAGAAGTAGACTCATTTATTGGGAGGGTATAACAAACTAATAAACTTTGCCATTCAAATGTGATAATTCATTTATTGTGTAAGCTTGGGTTCAATAAAATACCATTGCCGAATCGCTATTTTAAACGATTTTACATAACCATTTGCTATCGTAATAAAACAAAATACAGTTTTTAATTCAATACACAGATTTTAATACAAATGTAGAGATTCCATACAAAATGACGAAAGGCGACCTGATGAATCGGACTGAAGAGTTGCAAAATTATAAAAACAAATACAACATCCACCTACAAAACAAAAATTAACACGAATACGACCAAAATTATACGACCTAATTTTACAAGCGAACTCGATGTACGAATAATTCCGTCTTATATTCTCATAAGTAATTTGGTAAAAAAAATCGGTATTTTGTAACAAAACTTAGTTTCAGCGACTAAATACATTTTTGTTTGCCAGCGACGCCGCTTTGATATTAGAAGAGTGTCAGCGGTGAAGCGAGCCCGAAAAGTTTTCATTCGTCAATGTCAAATTCTGCATTGAAAAATACATACAATGTTTACAAACAAACAAAATACTAATTTGAAAATGAATTTTTTAAAACTAATAAAAATTGTAAACACGGTTTACTTTCATAACCCTCATAGGTTATGAGTAGTATAACTCAATAACTTCTCGTAGGCGATGGTGCGTACCAAATCGCTTATGAATAGAAAGTATAGTATACTGGTCCTAAGAAACTCTAGCTTTGATCTTTTAAATTTTTGAGTATTGTTGGTCCTTTTTAACAAGAAATTATCAGTCTGAAATTTATGACTCAAGATGGTATAAGAATTGTGGTGGTAAAACTTTCCTAAGTTTCAGCAATAGACCGCCGTGCAGGACTTTGTCAAAAGCCTGAGATACGTCAAGTAAACCTGTTGTGTAGATCTTATTTTCTTTAAATGCGTTTTCTATGATGTCCGTTATCCTATATAGCGATGAGTCATTTCTTTAAATTAACAGTTTTATTCGTTTTAATAGGAGCCTTTCAATTAATTTTAACATAATTAGTACGAGTAATAGTGATTTTGGCCTATGCATTGAGTAATGTGGTTAATTTTTAATGCTGATTTTGTGAAGCTGTTTAAGGGCTTTTCCTGTTATAAGGTGAATGTCTGGTACTTTTTTATATTTATTTCTTTGATCACTTCCGCATGAGAAGTGAGTGATTTCTTGATCTTCCATTTCTTCTATTTCTTGGATTTTTTGTTCTTCTGCAACTCATTAGGCTGAAATATACCCTGTAGGTGATCAACAAACGCTTGTGTTTTGTTCATTGCGTCTTTCATAACTTCCACTGCTTGTCCTTATCGGTGGAATCTGAGTTATTATGGGATTTGTATTCGTTTCGTTGTCTTATACAATGAATAGTCAGGATCTTTTTCATATGTTAATGATCGTAGGTACGAGTTTGTTGCTTCATTCCTCTCCTAATTTAACCGTGGGCATCCTCGAATGCTGCCATTTCTTCCTGATTTTTGGTTTTTCTGGAACTAGGTATCAAATTTCTTTTGGTTAATTTGTACCTTTAATATTCTTTTAATTTCGCGGGTATTATTCCAAAAATGACTGTTGTATTCCTATTATAAAGTTTTCCACTCTTTCACGAATATTCGAGAGATACATTTATTAAGAGATACATTTATCATTATTCTGTTAATTTTATACCTAAAAAGGGTAGAGATTAATTAACAGAGTTTGGTAGGTATGGAATTCGTAAGAATTCACCTTACTTATACCAAAACGCCAAATTTATTCATTGAACCAAATTTGAGATACAGCTGTCTGAATTGACAGAAGATACTAATTAACAGAGCACACTTGGTAAGGAATTTGTAGAGTTTTAAAACAACTTTCACATGCCAAAATATGCCAAGTACAAGAAGAATTCGCCTAACTCTACAAATTCCATACCAACTTACCGGTCAAGTGGTGCAATGGTTAAAGCTTCGGCACTTGGACCGGGAGGTACTCGGTTCGAATCCCAGCAGAGGCAGGAATCAAAGCGAATTTCCGTCATCGATGTTGTTAACAAATACAACTAAGACCCTCTCTGTTGGAGTACAGAATTCAGCATCGACCCACCGTCCATGTCAGTGTGCAGGTTGACATGGAGCTTGCAATGTGCAGTTGGTATACTGAAGTTTGTAACGTGCAGTGCGCGATGATCCCACGGGTAGCCCACAATTTGTACTTCGCACGGACGCCAGTTCACCTGGCACGTCTGGCCAGCTAATGTTCTTCGAGAGCAGAGTGACTAAGGCGGGTCTTCCTCTAACCTTTTCAGCGTACCGATCCCAAAGCGCTTTGACCGCGTGTCGGGTAGGAGTGTGGGGTGTGGATAAAATGTAAAATAAATAGGGCGATCCTAAATTGACTCATCTGGCTGGATGTACTTAGCACCCTCTTTTATCGTTCGTTTTTAGGGGGATGTTCCTGGCCTTGTGATGCTTCCCTGGGGCTCTTTCCTCCTCTCTTCAATGTAATCGCAATTTTTTCGTTTTAGTTTTATATTTTTTTTTATCTTTACAAAATTTACTTTCTTTTTTTTTTTTGATTTTTCTTGAATATTTATATCCAAAATAGATATACGTGTAATACAAACGTATTTTTAAGTTTTGATAACCTACGAATTTTCTCCGTTTCACCGAAAATTTGGTATGCCATCTCCGGTTCGAAAGCAAACTCATCATTATCGATATCCTCTCGCTGCCGTTTAATTTGAATTCTACCACTTACGTGGCGTCGGTCATATATTTACCGTAATGTAATAATTGTGGCATGTAGGATGAGATTGCCTGTGACTCACTCAGCACATCCAGCCTCGTGAGACATCGGGATGGGAAATGAGTGGGTGTCCATGGTATTCAGCGGTCGTGCGATCTCCGATAACGAACTGCATGTACGCTTCGTATACCCTGTTTCGACCGGGCAACCGTCACAAGTTGTGTGAGCAGGTGAATGGGTGGGGGTGTCCGTGAATGAAAGGGGGTATTAATTGACCTTAAAAAGACATTAAATCCATTGGAAAACTAATACTTTCTTCAAAAAAAACGTGTTGTCAATTTGACTTCAAATGACTAAAATTTGCCTCATAGAATAAATTTGCCATATTGCATTTGCTATATTGTTTGCAGCATGGAATCAATTTGCGATATTGACATGCGAAAGGTGAATTCTTTCTCTACAAATCCCTTATAAACCGTTCAGACGTGAAGATCTAAAATTTGACTTATGGAATCAATGTGACATTTTTGCATGTGGAGTTTGAATTCTTCATCCAAAAATTCCATATAAAGCGTGCTCTGTTAATTGATATCTATAGTGCAACTTCAACCGGCTATACCAAAAAGTGGGCTCAAACAATCAATTTGCCATTTTGGCATGTTAAAGATGAATCCTTTCTCTACAAATTCCATAAACCTAAGTCTAAAATATGACATTTAGCAACAATAAAGATAGACTTTCTCTCTTAAAATATTTAATTATTATATATCGCTTATTATGAATTTTTGTATATTTTATTATAAGTTATATAAATATTAAGTGTGCAAGTAGAAACTCGGCTCTGAAGTTGGTTGTATTGTAATATACTTGAACGCAGCTAAATCGCCCACCATTTTGGATATATGTCGCTTACTCATTGCTGTTTTTATGACATAAGTTTCAGTCATTTACGAGTTGTCGATAAGTAACATTTATGTCATTGCATTCTATTTTGTTTTCAATGAAATGTAAATGAAAAAAGATGCTGCTCAAGCTATGGAAAAGATTAATTCGACTTTGAGTGAACATTCTGAGAGTCATTCAACAGTAAAAAATTGGTTTGCACGATTCCGTGATGGCAATATTAGTCTTGAGGACGATTCACGTCCAGCTGCATTAAAACAATTTGAAAACGAAGAGTTTTAAGTTTTGCTGGATGAAAATCCATGTCAAACTCAAAAAGAGCTTGCAGAACAGTTCGGAGCTACTCACCAAGCAATATCACTTCGATTGCATGTAGTGGGAAAAATACAGAAGGAAGGAAAATGGGTTCCTCATAAACTAAACGAAGAAAACAAAAACCGAAGAGTTGACATCAGCATGAATTTGCTTTCTCGGTACAAAAGAAAAAATTTTTTTCACAAAATCATTACGGGTGAGGAAAAGTGGATTTTGTGAAAGAAGGTGTCGCTGTATGTCTGGTGGGATTGGAAAGGAGTCATTTACTACGATCTCCTCAAACCTGGGGGCCTAATATGAACTTGATGCGAAGCGAATCGCATTTTTTGCGATTTATACGATCCGTTTCGTATGAGCTTATTATGAATTATCAATATCGCTATCGTATTTCCCTTATTTGGGAAATTTATTTTCTGTCAAATTGTTGTAATAAGTGAGGTAAACAAAAACGAAAATTTTTTAAAAAAAAGAAACAAAAATTAATACAGTGGATTTATATTTTTTCTGTGATAAGAATGAAGAAGATGAAACTGTAAATAATACGAGAATCAGACGAAATGTACTACGGAACAAATCATGTCCTTTGGATATTCCCGAGTAAAAGTTAATTATTAATTATTAAAATAAATAGTAAAATTTTAATGGAATAAAAAACATTTTCAATTATTTGTATAAAAATATTAATTACAATTCATCGCCGCACAAAACATTGTTTCACTACTTAAATACAATATCCGACTGCTATTGAGCATCACGTTCATAATAAGTCCCCTGGCCAAATTGTTACAGTTGTAAGTTGGCCCAATTGATCAAGTTGAGTGATGCTCTTGAGAAGAAGAAAAACAATATACGAGCCAAAGAAGGTGGAAGGTGATATTGCTGCATAACAACGCTCGTCGACATGCACAGCAAAATCAACCCAGGAACTCATCATCTCCTTAGGCTGGAAAGTTTTACAGCAAGCGGCGTATTCTCCAGATTTGGCTCTCTCTGATTACCACTTATTCAGATCGAGGTCATCATATTTGAAAGACTACCGGTTCACGAAATTTGAAGATGTGCAAAAATGGCTCGATGACTATTTTGCTTCGAAACCACCAAGTTTCTATCGCGAAAGCATTCATCATCTACCTGATAAATGGCAAAAGACCATAATGGCGATTATTTCGATAACTATTCTAACAATTCAATAAAGTAAAATTTAACCATAAAAAGCATTTTCTACTTGCACGCCGAGTATTTTAATGTGGGTTTCTTTGTGTGTAATTTATTTTTAGTTGACAAAAATAATTGTCGCAAAATGTTATATTATTAGTACATATGAAAATTTCGTGTTATTATTTTAATATTATAACACTAAATAATAATTTACTATACATTATAGTCAATCTCATGATATAATTATTTTGTATGCCGCAAGCCTAATTATATAGATAGTTATAGCTTTGTAAAACTTCTGTAAATTATAATTGTGTTGCCATATTTAAATATAATCATTTTACGGGAAAATTTACCGGAACAAGTTCGTAGAGGTCGTACAAGTTATAGCCAACACTTGGGACCCAACTATCAAATTCGACGTTCATTTTCGAAAGCTATCATTTTCCTATAGTAGACAAAAGAAGAAAAAAGACAAATGTATGAAATTTTTACTATACTTTTCTTTTTTGTTCTACGCTTGCTATTCGAGAACAACAGTCTTCGAAAAAGAACGTCGAATTCAATAAATAGGCCTCTGACTTTAGTTTACGGGAATGTATGTAATGTATATAGTAAATCATGAATACATTATTTCTAAAGATAAAAACAAAACTTGACCGAATTCTAGTAAAACACAGACTTTTTTTATCATAAAATCGTCATTCCGCGGACTACTTTAGTGAAAATTTAATTAAGAATCCCTTTTTCAAAAAACGAAAAAGACTTCCAATGGATCGATTTGGAGTAACTTAATGAGGTTACTTCCAAATTTATGAAAAAGCTTATGTCTGAATCCGATCAGTCAATCCATCAACATTTTTGAAACCCACCTTCGGACTTTAACGAATAAAAATCTGCAAAAAACCCAAGGTTTAAAATTTGTAAAAGAAATTCTTTGTAAAACAAAGGGCGCTATTTAACCGACACTGCCTGCGCTGCACGTTTGAAAAACAAGCAAGGTAATGTACATTTTACATTACGTACGAACGCGTAGGAAAGCTTTGAGAAAAAAAAATTCAAATAATATTGGTACTTCCGTAAAAATATTTTTATTTTATGTTGGGTATATTAAATGCATAAACAAGAACTGCTAATTACAAATCAATTAACGCACATTTAATGTTTGATAATAATAATTTACATACATGCATTTAGTTATAATAATGAATAACATTGCTCTTATACAGGTTGAATGTTATATTCCTACTTTTTCCACTATTTGCCGTAGGCACTTGGCGAAACACACTTACATTTAATAAACACATTTTGTTAAACACTTGCTTTTCTATTCCGCAAAAAATTAGATTTTTGAATGTTTTAATTAAAAAAATTTGTTTAAAAAGTTTAAAAAATCACTCGATCGATTTTAAAGTCGAAATTGATCGAGTGATTTTGTTTAATAAAATGTGTTTATTAAGTGTTATATTCCTAGTTGGTTCAGGTGATTCTAATTTGATCAATTGAAGTTTATATAAACAGAATACATAGTATCAATTGCATGTACAGTGGCATGTAAACGGATCAATGAACTAGAATTACAAGCATGAGTTGAAACGCAATGTAAATACCGACAAGTAACCTTGTCTACGAATATTTAGAAGAAAAATAAATACCACACAATAAATAAAATTAAGTGCACAAGTAATAATACAAACCGGTATTGTCCGGGTGAATCGTTGAATCGCCTATAGAGATCTGCAAATTGTTCCAAGAATTTTTTCTTAGAAAAGAAATGATTCATGAAGCAAGTTCATAAATATGTGAGAACGAGATTAAGTGCATAGTTTGTACAAACTGATAATTTCATATATGTAAGTTAAATGTCAACAATGGTCTTTTAAATCAGTGTTAATAGTCATATTAATAATAAAATAAACAAGATTTATTCACCTTAAATACATACAAGTATATTATCTTCATAGTACATAACCTTTAGGTTAGGTTAATTACTCACTTAATTCTAATTATTTGTCAAATATATACTCCTTTCAGGTACTCGTACATATCATCAAACATTTTAAATTAATTATATATCAAAATAATGTTAAATTTTGTTCGATTCGGATTAAGAAATAGAAATTACACGACATTTAGATAAGAGTATAAAGTATTTAAATCACATAAATTTCAAAATAAATGCTACTCGAAATTTTGTATGTTTGAATTATTGCTGTTATTCCATAGTTGGAGATACATATACATATCACCAAATCTACAATTTTCTTAAATGCATAAATGAGTTTTATGCCGGAATATTTATAATTTATGCAATGTACGTAAAGGTATACGTGAGTAAAATGTATAAGTTGATTCTTGGAATAGATTTAAATATATTTTATTAAGAAAATAAAAAAGTACCTTCAACGGTGAGTCAACTATAGTTAACCAACTTGCGTCGAGAGCATTAAAATAGAAATTCTAAAATATATAATTGTTCAGTTAGAAAATTTTAATTTAAAATCACAAAAAATATCGAAATACGTCATTTTTGTATAAATATGCACCAAAAATGTGCATAATGACTTTTTAATTGGCGAAAAAGTATTGAGGTGATTAGATTGAAAATAAACTCGCAGTATTAGACACTTGTTAAAACAATATTTATGATCTTCAAAAGTATGGCTGATTTGTAAATGAAATAATTGATAATGCACATTTGCAAAAATTTCTATTTTCGATTCCAAAATATTAAGCACAGTGGAAGGCTAATGCACACCTTTGCAATCAAACATGTTTGTACTTAATTTATTTATTTATTACAACAAACTATTTATTGATTTACAAATACTTTATTATTTAAAACAACTGATCGAAGAACGGGATTGCAAAACCTGATAATATAAGATGTCTGTGAAGTTAGCTCAGGATTTCATCAAAAAAAAAAAAATATTATCAGGCACCGCGCTAGTAAAATCTCGAATCGATCGCACAACACGGATGGTGGAGATAAAGATAGACGCCAGTAAAATTTACCGAGCGCCAGTAAATGAGTCCCCATTAATTGTTCCCAGGAACCACGAGTTCCAGAAACTGAAGCAAGCCATATCGACTCGTAATAATGACTACTAATCACAATAAAAATCAAAAGTTGATCCGTATTCTCCGCTGTAAGGGTATGAATATTATAAAGTTTTAAAATTTTTACTTTTATTTAGTTCCTATGTACACTCTTACTACGTTACTACGTCTGCGTACACTTAAAGAAAATACTAAAACAAAAAAATATTTTCTTAACTTTATTTTGCGTTCATTTATTGTTACTCTTTTAGAATACGCAGTTAAATAAAAATGAAAACAATCGAAACAAAAAAAAATCGATGAAATAGAAAAAAAACTACTAAATTTGAGCGGAAAAAGTTTGCGTACGATTATACAATTACAGATTTATGGAAAGAAGGCAAAAGTTCTCGGCAAATTGCAAAAATAGTGAAAAGAACCCATTCATCTATTCAAAAACAGGAGTTCTTACATCTAAACTACGGTGTGACCATCCAGCGAAATTATATCATGTCGCGAAAAATGTGATAAGTATAATAAGAACGGTTAAGAAAAATCCACGAACAACAGAAGGCTTCCTAACTTGCAAAGAATATTGAAATAAAGTTGTCCTGATACCGTTCAAAAATTCTTTAAAAAAAGGGGTACCATAGCCGGGTTGCGCGAGAAAAACCATTTATATCAGGAATTAATCGGTTAAAAAGAATTGAATTTGCATATTAATAAGCCAAAGAAAAACAGGTACCGGAATAAATAAAGAAAACTGTAAAACATGGTGGCTGGTTGGTGGAATAATGGTTTGGGGTGTATGGCGAGTGGAACATTGCGGTGTGGGACATTTACAATTTATTGAATCTACTATGACTAAAGAGGGCTATTTAAATATTTTGAAACAAAATTTAAAATGAACTGCTGAAAAGTTGGGCTTGCGAGACAAATACATATTTCAACATGACAATGACCCAAAGAACACCGCTTGGATTGTAAAGTTGTGGTTATTATATAACGTACCAAAACAACTGCACACACCTCCACAATCACCCAATTTAAATCCCATAGAGCATCTATGGGATTTATTAGAACGAAGAATTCGCCAACATAACATAACGTCCAAAAATATGTTGATGAACATACTACAAAAAAGTGGCCCAAAATCAGTGAGGCGGGAACCTCAAATCTCGTCCGTTCCATGAGTAAAAGATTAAAAGAAGTTCTTCAGTGAAAAGGATACCCTATACCAGTTATTAATTTACTTTTTGAAGATGTTAAATAAATAAACTATTTATACAAAATAGTTTTGTTAGAAAGCGAATAGATTTGTTGTACGCGAATTTTCCGCCTAACTTACTTTTGTTTGGAAAAAAAAATCAACAAACTCAATAAAAACAATTTTGTACTATTGAGACTAGGGAAAGTATAGAAAACGCTACCAGTGGAAAATAATGAAGCTTCCTTCAGATACACCCGAGACACTTTTTCGATTTTTAAATTGATAATTTTAATATTAATTGTAAATAAATTTATAGTTTTTATATTTTAATGCAATATACAAATAATATTATACTTTCCAAAATCACTTTTCATAGATAATTCATAGAAAAACATGACTAAACTCTTTTTCGTAGTAATAAATGTTTCCGCGAGAGCACAGGGGTACAAGTCTCAATACATGGATGGAATGCTTGTATGTATATGTGTAATAGTAGGGAAAACAAAAAAACTAATTTAGACTGTGTGCCTGAGAGCGATTTTTTTCAACTAAATAGCCGAGTAAACTAAATTAATGACTGATTCATATCATTCATTCAAAGGTGACGCTAGTATCTTAAATATGCTGTGCCTCCGATTGTAAACTAAATTGTAAACTAAACTAAATTATGACTTTTCATATGTCATATTGTTTTCAACAACACCGGTTTGTTATTATTGAAAATCACGGAAATAGAAAAAATAAAACAAAAATGGATATGGAAATCGCATAATTCATGAATGTGATTCTACATTACAACCGAAACTTAAGAATGAGAGTATTTCCTTTAAGGCTTTTTTACTCGTATTTATTCGATAAAAAATAATAAAAACAAACAAGGAAAATGACAACTAAATAGTCAAACAACCTCAGCAGGAGTCTAAATGATAGAACCTGATAGCTAATAGCATGACTACTAATTAATTTAGTTTGGCACACAGTCTTAAAAATGAAATAGAAACCATCGACATTTCCATCGATCAGAAAAATCAAAAAAAAATTACGAAACGAAATACAAACTACGATTACGAAATGACATACTCTTACGATTAAAAACATAGTCAACAACTTGTGTATGTTGCTTTATCACGAATAACGAAGAGCTGTTCACCACGTCGGCTATCAATAATCATGTCTTCTACTAAATGGGGTTATAATGACGTCTCGTTTTTAACATTGAACTGCCAGAGTCTCAGGTCAGAGTCACGCAGGGATACTCAATTCATTTGCTTTCCGAGACCTGGCTGCGCAATGACGAGCATGGTAATATTCCTACGATTAAATGCTGCGTTCAGTTCAAGAGAGATAGTCAGCGGGCTGCCGGAGTAGCAACTCCGTCACAAGATCTATAAAATGAGCATAGTGTACACAAATAATTGGCCGTACGAACTTTCACTTGTCATAGCTCGACCTTACTTTCTCAAAACCAATATTGACATATCAGAAGGACTGGTGAATAGAACTGTGGGCTGTCTGAGGTATATCGAATGCAGCCATCCTGACCGGGACAACGAGAACGATAAAAACGTCAACAGTAAAAAATGTCAAACGACTCTGGATGGATTTCGGTACAAATTTACATGTTGGCAAGAAGATTAGGCGGCTTAAAGCTGGATGGGGTCAGAAAACGAATATCTACCGATGTTTGGTGCCCATTTCTAGAAAAAGTTCAACTGTTAATCTAAAATAACAATCGGACATTTAATGTTAAACGTAATCATTTTCAAGTCGTACCTTCATGTGCCACCACAATTCATGCATCACAGGGTGGTTTCTATAACGAGATATCCAGTACACACTTTTACGATAAAAGACACGGTCAATAACTTGTGTATATTGCTTTATCACGAGTAATGAGTCTCAAAGCAATGCTCATCACGTCGGCTATCGATGATCATGTCTTCTACCATGCTATCGCGGCTCACTACAAATCCGCTCATGTTGTAATAGCGAATTTTGTACGAGATAATAATGACGTCTGGTTTTAACATTGAACTGCCCGAGACTCAGGTCATATCACCTTGACCTAACTGATACAAGGATGCTTATTTTTCTTGCTTTCCGAGATCTGGCTACGAAATGGCGAGCATGTTAATATTACTAATTTTGAATTCTGCGTTCAGTTCAAGAGAATTTTGAATGCTGCGTTCAGTTTCAGAGGCTGCCGGAGTAGTAATATATAAAAATACAAGTAGAACTTATACAGTCACCTCGCATAAGGAAATCATCGTTGGACAAACAACTTGTATGAGCGTCACAACACAACCCATTGATGATATATACACGGCTGAACTTCAGCTTCTCAATGGGAATAAGATGCTTTCTGTAGTTGTATTCACCTCGCCGAATAAATCTGTCGAAGACATAATGAAGTTCATACATTTCGTTCTTGCTCAGGAGACTATCCTCTTTTGTCGATGGTTATGAGTGGGGAATTCAATATTAATTTTGCTGTTCCTCAGCTGCAATTGAAAACTTAGATCGAAATATATCTACTACGCGATATGGGACGACCATTGTGTAGTGTTTCAATGAAAGTTAGAAAAGTTAACGCGAATCTCGAATAGAATTCCTTTAACTTTTTCCTTACAGAAAAGTATGAAAAAAAAACTTGAGAAAAAAAGTTTCTCAAGTTTTTCTTTTCATACTTTTCTGTAAGGAAAAAGTTAAAGGAATTCTATTGGGGATGCGGGGTTAGAGTCGACAGTATATGTATCTTATTTTAGCTACCATAATTCAATTCCGCCGATTACACCGAAAGAGTAATAGACCAATTTAACGATAATAAACATATGAGAAACTCTGGTTAGTAAAATTGCACTCCTTCTTCCTTCAAAGTAAACTGTACACCATTAGTACTCACAAGGAGATGTTTACACATCTCCTTGTGAGTACTAATGGACTCACTCTTTTTTTTTTTTTTTTCATTTCTATTTTTTCATTTCGGACGCAACGAAATGAAAATAAAAAAAAATAAAGCCATTTTTGAGATGTAGATTTTTGTTTAAATTTTATTTTCGAGCGAACAGAATAAAACAATACAATAAAGTTTGGTGTTTTAATATAAAGTAAGGGTTTAAATTAACAATAAAAATCTATTGCGACTTAGTTTGAGACCAGAAGCTAAAATCTTGTGTAGCTTGGCTGAATAGGTCAATGAAAATAAAACAAAATACATTTTGTGCAAAATACATGCAGACTTTTCTTGCTAGTGTATATTAACGTATTTTATAAATTATATTTTTAATATACAATTTTCTGTAATTTTTTATGTTTTGGTAAAACATTTAGGGGGCTAGTTTTGGGTTCATGTTACATGCTGCGTTGTTATGTTAAATTGCTGCGTTGATTACGTGACATTTTAACGTAACATGTTATACAGAAAAACCTCGATTTAACTGACTAATTGGGGACTCCGTTAAATCCTATTGTCCGGTCTGTTAAATCCGAATGTTTTCAAATTTAATCAAATCGATCCAATTTAATCTGGGACGGAACTCAGGAATTTCTTAGCCGATTATGTTGGGATCAGGTATGTTGAATGGAAATGGGACTCTTAAATGATTTTGGGAAGAAGTTTCTCAATATGGCCACCTGGGACGGAACTCGATCAATTCTTAACCGATTGTGATGGGATTGGGAATGTTGGATGGAAGTGGGGTTCTTAAATAATTTTTAGAAGAATTTCAGAAATATGGCTACCTGAGATGGAACCCGAGCAATTCCTAACCGATTATGATTCGATTTCGTATGTTGGATGGATGTGGGGTTCTTAAAGGATTCTTAAAAGAAGTTCTGGAATATGGCTACCTGGAACGGAACTCGAGCAAGTTTTAACCGATTATGATGGGATTGGGTATAATGGATGGAAGTGGGATTCTTAAATGATTTTTGGAAAAAGTTCCTGAATATGGCCACCTGGGACGGAACTTGATCAATTATTGACCGATTATGTTGGGATTGGATATTTTGAATCGAAATGGGATTATAAAAATGATTTTTAGAAGAAAATCTGGAATATGGCCACCTGGGACGGAACTCGATCAATTCTTAACCGATTATGATGGGATTGGGTATGTTGGTGGAAGTGAGATTCTTAAATGATTTTTGGAAAATGTTCTCGAATATGGCCACCTGGAACGGAATTCGATCAATTCTTAACGAATTATGATGGGATTTGGCATGTTGGATAACCTTATATTTTACGCAACATTTGCGGTTCAGATGAAGCTTGAACCTCATTCGTTTTTTTGTTTTCTGTGATAAGTATTCACGTTATATTATTTTTTGGGATGATGTACATAATTTACCATATTTAACAGAAATTAAAAACAAATCCTTGGCTGGGATGATAATGCTTTAATGTTTTAGTGTCGCCTGATGACATTTTTTTATTTTTTGGGATGAAATCCTTCGCTAACAGTCCTTCACAGACATCTTACAGGGTCGAATTTTTGTTTTAAAAAGCAGATTTCTGAAAAAACGTCGTTTCCGAATAAATTTTGGAAAAATTATCCGTGCCGGTATTGTTGAAAATTTAATTTAGAATCATTTAGTTCATAATCGTTTTTCTCTTAAATGATATATTTTTCAAATTAGTTGCCAATATATGAGAAAAGCTTATAAGTATGAAGTTTCATCCCTATCAACCAATCAGTCTGGGCGGCAACATTCCACAAAACGATCTCAGTGAATTTTATCCGAAATCGGTTCACCGGAAGTGACAGCGATAAGAGCTTTTCGTGTTTTACAAATATTTTGCAAAATATATTTTTAATTTATGAAAGAAACGACTATGGTACTAAAAGATTGTAAATTAATTTTGCAACAATACTGGTGCAGATCAGTTTCCAAAATTTAAGCGGAAGTGGCGCTTTTCTGTACAGCCAATACGGATTGATTGATTGGGATGAAACTTCCTACTTAAGATTTTTCATACATTACGAGATTATAATTATTTTTGGCCAACATCGGTCCATCGAAAGAGGCAGCTTTCATATGAACTTTTTCGTTTTTTGCAAATATTTTGCAAAATTTATAGCATTTACGCGAAGAAATATTTAAAAACAAAAAGATTGTAAGTAAAATTTCAAACAAAATTAGTTCAGATCATTTTTACATTTACAAGAAATGTCGGATTTTGATACTAAAATGGTTGGTTCACCAAAATTCTGCATCTCTACTCATTTACTTTTAATTTGGAGATCCTTGCAAAATTTGGTGGAAATCTATGTACCACGAGTGGTAGCTTCAATGGAAACTTTTTGAATTTTTGCAACGATGTTGAAAAGTTTAGCATTGACAAAAAACCACAATAACAATTGATTGTGTTGATCTTATTGGTTTTTTTCTGAAAGTTAAAGATAATATTTTCTGATCATACAAGACAGCTTTACCGAAAGTCTGGTAAGTTGTATTTCACGCCTTACAAATAAAGTGTGGTGTATTCAACATTTGTACATGTATTATACATTCATAATAAAAGAAAATCAGGTGTTGGCCATATATTGTGGTGCATCGCGGTCAACTTCTCGTAGTTTTAGTTGTGTTGCTATATGTTATTAAAACCTGATTTGCCTGTATAAAATCTATTGGGGCCTCTTTTTGTTGTTTAGAGATAAGCCCTAACCTTTGTTTTGGTTTTTCCATTTTGCCTTTTAATATTTATTTAAGAAAAAATGCCAATTTGTTTTTCGTTTTTTGTACAATACAAAATGTGACTTGACAGATAAACGTGTGCGAAAATGAAACTCACCAATTTTATACCAGTAGAAAAGTTTCGTCTACTTGTTAATCGAAAATTTTCACTTTTGAATTTCAAGAATACAATAATTTAATTTTTCGATTGGAATGACGTATTTTCCCAGAAAGTCGTCGATGATTTTATTCGATTGAATTTCAAGAATATGCGCCTTGGGTCTGTATTCTTGAAATCGGGGGAAATTACCCCCAATCGAAATGCAATTCGCTATGAAATTCTTTATATTATTCGAACTTTTCACCGGCTACTCTAATCATTTTTTTAAAATTTCTTTTCTTTTTTTAAATTAAGAAACATAATTTTTCCCACCTAAGAGAAAAATTCCGACTAGGTAAATTGATTCGAAATTTTCCCTTAGTTAGGAGACAAATATTAGTAAACTTGAAAACAAATTTTGCAAAATGATTAAATTAGCCGGCGAAAAATTCGAATAATATAGAGAATTTCAAAGAAAATTGTATTCCGATTGGGGAAATTCCCACCGAGTTTAAGAATACTGCCTCAAGCCTGGGAAATGTTTGGATTTTCGACGGTATCTTGAAATTTAATTTTTGTGATTTTTCGACAAAACTCAAGCCTTAGTGACTCATTGACAGATACCTATATAAAAATAACTATCGAAGATTGTGTTGGTTACTAACAATGCACCGTAAATTAGATTTCTTTTCCATATTTTTGTTTGTTTCTGCATCAACACACTTATGCGTATACGTGGCGTAGCAGGACTTATAGTTAAGTAGATTTTGGTAAGGGCCATGTTCCGTCTGGTCTAGGTCATCCCTTTACAAAAATCTGGGGTGTTCTTCAATATTGAATTTACATTGTTCTTCAGTTTCGAGATAGCTCTTTTAATTTCCCTCATTTAACTTCCTAATTGAGGTAATTTACCGTGGTCAATACTTGTTCTGCCGTATTTTTTATAGTTGGTAAGTTTGAAAATATTCTGTAAGCTCTTTCTACACTTCGGATATGAACTAAAAGATTCCAAATTAAATTTACAACATATTGGTACTTCAGTTTTTCAAAATTTACGCGGAAGTTACTGTTTTTTTTAAATTGAATTTGCAACAAAAGAAGTTCCTCTTGATTTTTTGAGGGTTTAGCGGAAATGATGAGTTTTGATAGAAACGGAGTTTCACTAAAATTTGACATCTGTAAAGCCTAGACCCATAACCTGATCGATGAAATTTCATACTTAAATTTTCTTCATAAAACTCTAAAAACCTTGAGAAAAGTACTAAAAGTGTCATTTTGTCATACAGTATTTGTTATTGTAAATATTTTGAACAGTAAAGTAATTAAGAAAGAATGGTGATGAACAAAATTATTCTAAAAAAAAATTGGCTGATTCAAGTGAAGTTTGTTGCAAAAAAAATCAATGTACCGGAAGTGCTCGCTTCCAAAGATTTGAGATTTTTGCAGATTTACCATTCGCTATATCGCCGAAGTCAAAAAAGTAGTTTTTAAAAAATCTCTGTGCGCGTGCAGACTAAATGTGTGTGTCCTCCCAACAGCTCAGACGGTGTACCGATCAAGATGAAACTTCATACGGAAACTTTTTTAATTAATTCAGAGATCCCAATGATTTGGCCAAAATTGATGATAAAAAAACTGATTTTAAACAATTTTTTTTAGTGTGTAACAGCAACAGCGTTGTTTATAGACAGAATGAAGAGAATGATCCCCAAATGATTACCCTGGGGCACTCCAAATATTTGATACTTTATATTTCTCAGATATGAGTCCACCAATAGGAAAAGCTGCTAATTAAAAATTAGTCAATTATATGGGAGACAGCATAGTAATTGAAAATAAAGATTTCGCCCCACTGCTTATGAAATTGGATGATGACCAATTAAGCTACGACTACAGAGATGAAAATGCTGATCGTCCGCACACACCATATTTAGATTTAAGAAGCTCAAACATTACGTCAATGCACATAGCCCTGAGTCCTTACCTCTAATAAACTGTCGAATGTTACCTAAATTTGAAAGGAAGGCCATTCGTTCCATGTTTGGCTCAATTAAATAACGTAAATCGTATTATCTGAGATTAGTAAAACAACTGAGTTATATGATTGAGCCACGTTGCAAGGTTTACGGAGAAGTGATGCAGTGGGTTAAGCTTCGTCACTTGGGAGATTGGGTTTGAAGCCCATTCGAAACAGAATGAAAATGAGGATTTTGTTCTTAGATTATGACTGGTGATCTTAATAAACACACCGATGATCATCTGTAGAAGTGTAGGTTGAGTGAAAACTTGAAACGTGCAGGTGGTATACTGTATTTGTGTACGTCGTAGAATTGGTGATGACTGCGTAAAGTAAAAAGGGAATATTAATTGACCATAAAAAGGCATAAAAGGTCCTACATCAACGTATGATAAACAAAATGTTTCAGCAACAACCAGCCAATGTACGGTGTAGAAGACGTCAAACAAAATCTACTTATAATTGAATGTCAAAAATGGAGAACAAGAGCATCGGATTGAGACGGAAGGTGGACCATGGTAAAATCTATTCATGGAACATGAAAGCAAGAGAGAGAAACTACGTGTGCCACGAATTTTTATAGATTTGTATTATTTCTACTCAAAAATAAACCCTTCTACTTGATATATTGTAAAAATCAATAGTATACCAATTGCCAATTTTAAATAAAGAATCTTTCAATAAGGACGCTCAATTTGTAAATGTAAAAAAAACAAGTTGTGTGTGAGATTGTAACAAATGATTTTGGATAATCAACATTTTATCGAACAAACGATATTTTGTTTGATTTTCCTTGGAAAATATATTTGCACACTGCGATTCCATGCATAGGCAGTTTGAGTGTTAACCTATATTTTACATAATAGATAACATTATATACTAAACGTTTTGTAAGTATAATATCTACTCATGAAAGTGTATTAGTAGATGATATTATGGGTATATCTTCATTGATCACATTAAGTGGTAATGTTTCTCTATTTATTGGTACTTGTTTTTGAGTAATCTACATAGATGTGTACAGGTAATACAGATAAACGGATGCTGGCCGCATATGTAGTGGAAGTAAATGTAGCTGCAATATGGTTTATACATAAATACACACCTAACTACAATTTTTGCGCGAAAAATATAATTGCCGATGCGATCAAATAAAATCAGAGACTCATATTTAGTACATTAGAGGATGGGAGACAATTCTTGATTACGTTGATGAATAGCGATGAATTAAAAAAAAATTAAGTGTGCTTTGACCACACTACTGAAGTAAAACTTCTAATATATATTTAATATTTATAATATAATATCGAAAAATTATAATTTTGAAAAAAAATCACCCTGTACGTTCTCGAGTGTCACCTACTAGTCGTTTATGTCTGATGCCACAAGAGGTAACCTTGTAACTTGGTAACTTTTTCAAGGCCAACTAGTCGTAATAGATAATGTTTATGTATGTGTAACAAAATGGACAAAAAAATCATTTTGGAAATCTCTTCGCATAGTAAAAATGGCCTTGAAATATTTTTTATTTCATTTATAGTGTAGTGTGGTTTCATCGAAAATTTGCTTAAGTCGCATTAAAACCTGTATCATAGGCAAACGGGAAAGAAACGAAGAAAGAATCGGTTTCTGTGATACCTCGTGTGGAATGGAGCTATAATATAGAAAAAAATACATATGTATATAAAATATATCACACGGACGAATTTTTTCTAGTGAGTGACATAGATATTATAATAAAGAAAAAAAACATTTTTGGTCACTCTGTGCGTTCTCGAGTGAGTCAGTCACATAGAAGCCTATATTATGACTTTCCAATTTTCCAGTCTTTCAATTTTCCAATTTACCAACTTTCACAAATTTCCTATTTTCATATTTTTTTATTTTCCTATTTTCCAATTTCCCGTGTGGAGATGCCGAACTCCCATCGTGGCGCGTCCCCAGGTGGCGGATAGGGGAATGCTCTTTAACCGGCTTGCCGGAGGGTAGGTGGGAAATAAAATACCATCCGCGGACCAAATCTGGATAGGGGAAGGAACCCCGAACAATAAACCAACCATTAAAGCAATGAGTTTACAACCAAACGGAATGTATACCCCAGGTGGTACGTCAACTTTACAGTTGGCCAATCCACCCTCACACGAGGCAGGCTCAACGGATTCTGGAGCAAACCATTGCTAAACCCGTTTATACCAAGCACAAGTATTTGTAGATCACCAACTATACAAATGCATTCCGCTATTCAGCAGGACAACAATAATGCTGAATGCAGTCAGAACGGAAACCACGATGTCACTAGAGAAAACGATGAGTTAAAAAAATCGTTAGAAAATTTAATGAAAATCAATGAACAGCTATTCAAAGAAGTCCAACAGCTTAAAGAAGAAATTGTTGTAATCAAAAATGATAATCAAGCCAAAGAAAATACTATAGCTATCTATGAAACAGATGAAGACGAATTGGCGTATGAAACGAGTTTTATACGAAAGCAAATTAAAACTAAACGTCAAAACAAAAAAAGAAAAGCAGAATCTTCGCCTGAAGTGGAACAATCAATACAGAGTGTCAGAAAACCACAACCCCAACGATCTGAACAGTCAACTACGGGCCTAGTGAAGGTACATAAGAACGTATCACTGATACCGAAAGAGAGACCACTGCAGCCAATTAAAACATCAAACGTAATCATCCAAGGGGAAATGCAGGAAAAACAAACAACACATAAAGAGATACCACCTCCACCCATTAACATACTTAATGTTAGTGAATACGAAACCATTAAAAAATAGTGAAGGTAGTTCCAAACGATAAATATAAAGTCACTGCACTAAATAATAACGTTTGGAAAGTGAATGCACTTGACCCAGAAACCTACAGAATGTTATCAAATGCAATCACCGCTCAAAACATCGAATGGTTCACCTATGAAAACAAGGCTGAGCAACCAATTAAAGTCATGGCCAGAGGGCTGCATCATACATGCCCAAACGAAGAAATAATTGAGGAACTTAGCCAGAAAGGATTCAAAATTCTAAACGCTGTGAACATATTAAAGAGAAAGGTCACTATAAAAGCAAACGGTGAACGAGAAACAACCAAAGTTGGTCTGCCCCTTTTCATGCTAACATTTGACAACGCTGAGAGCATTGATAGGGTATATGGAATCAAAGCAATCCTTAATATGAAAGTTAAGATTGAGACATTAAAAAAGAACCCTAGTAGAATACCACAGTGCTACAACTGCCAGGCATATAACCACACACGCAAATACTGCAATAGGGAACCAAGATGCGTAAAGTGCGCTGGGAAACATCTAACAAAAGAATGCAACAAAAGTAAGAACGAACCAGTAAAATGCATACACTGTGGTAATCATCACCCAGCAAATTACAGAGGCTGCGAGGTAGCGAAAGAGCTGCAAAGAATGAGAGACAACAAGAGAAATTAAACAAGTCAGAGTTCTCAACCTAGGATGCAATCCTACTCAAAACGAATCCCCCTAAATAGCGGCAAAGTTAAAGAAGGCATAACATATGCACAAATGGCTAAGCAGAATGAAAATATCAGGAACGCTCCGAGTCAGGAAAACCATGTCCTGCAAGAAATACTTCAGAAGCTAAGCGCTATCAATTCACATCTGGCTGGCCAGGACCAAAAACTAGAATCTATGGGCGAGCTACTGAAAAAACAAGAACAGAGACTAGTAACACTAGAAAATACATCGATGAGCCAAGATAAAAGAATAACGGATGCGTCAAGTAAAACTAAAGAAGTTATTGAGCACCTTCTTTCTAGTCCATACAAACTGAACAAGAAAAAATAATGACACAATATTTAAGAATTGCTACCTGGAATGCAAATGGCCTAGCGCAACGCATTTCAGAATTAGAAGTATTTTTAAACACAAAAAAAATTGATATATGCCTAATTTCAGAAAGTCATTTTACCAGAACGTCGTATGTCAAAATACGTGGATATCAGTGCTATCAAGCTCTACACCCAGCAGAACGAGCTAGAGGCGGGACAGCAATCTTCGTTAAGGACAATATAAAACACCACGAAGAATTAAAAATAGAGGAGGAAGCTATGCAAGTAGCTACTGTATCTATTGAAACCAAAAATAACAAGAGCTATAGTATATCAGCAATCTAATGTCCACCCAGATATAACACAAAAAAAGAAGACTACATCAAACTTATTAAATCGCTTGGTAGTAATTTTATTATTGGAGGCGACTTTAACGCGAAACACATATTCTGGGGATCAAATAGAACTAGTCCTAAAGGAAGGGAGCTATTTGAAGCAGGCAGGATATTAAAATGTGAGTTCCACTCCAGTACAAAGCCAACCTACTGGCCTACGGACCCAAATAAAATTCCTGATCTTCTGGATTTCTATATATCAAGAGGTATCTCCGAAAATTACTTAGCAGTTGAAAATGAAGAAGGGCTATCGTCAGACCATTCTCCAGTTCTAATGACAATGTTCGTTTAAATAGATTAAAATTTCAATCGGTTAATCTTCTACCGTCGATTAATTTTCGCCACCTAAGGTATAGTTTAATTGTAAAGGAACTTCAGAAAATTGATTGGGACATTTTGTTTGTTAATAAGAATATCAATGAAATGGTCGAAGCGTTCTACAATGTGTTATTAGCAGCGGTATTAAACCATAGTGCCAATAAAACTAAAGTAAAACAAAACCGGTTTCCAACTTGGTTTTCTAGTCGTCTGATTGCTCTGATCATAGAAAAGAACAAAATTAGAAAAAGGCTGCGTACTTACAATAACAGTTGCGATCGTGTACTTTTTTCACAATTTAGAATTAAAGTAGACTTTGAATTGAAAAGTTGCTTTCAAAATCATTTATATTATCTGGAAGAAGAAATCAAATCTGATCCAAAAAAGTTTTGGAATTACACAAATTCGTTAACAAATGGTACAAGTTTTCCATCTTCCATGTTTCTCGCCCAACGTAGTTCTTCTGACGGATCTGTAGTTGCCAATTTATTTGCAGACAATTTTAGAAGTGTATATAGTGCAGGACCATCGAGCGTGACATTAATGAAAACTGATGAATTTTCAGAGTTACTTTGTTCTGAATCAGATGTAGTTAATGTAATTAATGACTTAAAAATAAATAAAGGTGCTGGACCTGATTCAATCCCTAATTACTTTATAAAAAATCTAAAGGATATCCTATGCAAGCCTCTTATAAAAATCTTCAATTTTTCCATCAAACAATCCTGTTTTCCTGATAGATGGAAGCAGTCGTATATAATCCCAATCTATAAAAGTGGTGATCAATCTGATATTTCGAACTACAGGCCAATTTCTATTTTAAATTCTTTCGCTAAATTATTTGAAAAGATTTTGCATAGCAAATTATTCTACTTGGTTAGAAATATAATTTCTCACAAGCAGCACGGTTTTTACCCACATAGATCTACAATTACGAATTTATTAGAATTTACTGATTTTGTTTTCGGTTCCGTAGACAATAACAGGCAGGTTGATTGTATTTATACAGATTTTAGCAAAGCATTCGATAAGGTCAATCATTCCAAATTGTGCACGAAACTTGTATCTGCAGGATTATCTCAATCAGATATAGTATTTTTCCAGTCATATTTGATAGGTAGGCGTCAATATGTATTGTTCTGTGGACATAAATCCCAGTCTTTTACTCCTACATCTGGAGTTCCACAGGGATCAATATTGGGTCCTCTGCTTTTTCTAATTTTCATTAATGATTTGATTAATGTGATTGAAACTGATTGTTTACTGTATGCAGATGACTTAAAGATATTTAAAGAAGTAAGAAATTTATCAGACTCATTAATGTTGCAAAGTGACCTTCATCGGGTTTTTCAATGGTGTTTGATTAATGACTTACCTTTAAATATTAATAAATGCAAGACTATATCTTTTACCAGAAAGCTTAACAAAATTAATTTTGGTTATAATGTTGATGGTGTGTTACTCTACAGGGACATTAATGTAAAAGATCTTGGCATAATTTTTGATGAAAAATTGAAATTTGACGTTCATGTTGATACAATATGTAGAAAATCATTTCGAATTTTAGGTTTTATACTTAGAAGAGGTAGAGAGTTTAGGTCACCCGCAGTATTTATTCTACTATTTAATAACTTAGTGCGTAGTACGTTAGAGTATGGTTGTCAAATTTGGAATCCTTATTATGAAGTATATTCTACAAAAATTGAACTAATCCAAAAAAAGTTTACTAGGTTTTTATGTTTCAAGTTCGTACCGTTTACTTCGAAGTTGAATTATAACATTAGACTTGGTGCATTTGATATTGAATCGTTGGGAAATAGAAGGCTGCTTTTAGATGAGTACTTGCTTTTTAAAATAATCAATAACATGATTGATTCAGTTATTAATTCTAAAATTAATTTTTATGCACCTGCCTATTTCACAAGACCAAGCAAACTGTTTTATAATTCCATCCCGTGCACAAATCTTGGGTTCTCTTCTCCATGTTTTAGAATGCAATACAACCATGATAGTATTTTTAAGAGTATTGATCTATTTTGCAATTCTTATTTAGTATTTAAGCGTAAGTGTCGGGTTTTACTACAATAGTTGGCACTAATATTATTGTAATCTTCAATATACTTTAAATTTTATTTGCTTATTTGAAATTTCACCAGGTTGAGAGCTGGTTTGAAATGTTAGTCTTCATGGCAATCTAGTATTACGATTAATTTATTTCAACATGAAAGGTGTTATGAATGTATTATTGTTATAATTTTTATTAGAATCTATATGAACTGAAATTTGTAATTTATATGTTATTATTATTATTGTACTCAAGTTTATTAATCTATTCTATAAACTAATTTTTGCGTTTTGTTAAACCTTGTTGTTGTGATAACCATTAAAAAGTATTTATACTGTGTGTTATCCTAGAAGTGGAATGAAATAAATAAATAAATAAATAAATAAATAAATAAATAAATAAATAAAATAAATAAATAAGTGACACGGTAATAAGGAAATCAAGCCCTCCACGATTAACAAATAACAAAACCAACTGGGAATACTTTCGACAGCTAGTCGAAGAAAGCATCAACCTACACGTGCAGATATCGAACGCTTACACGATAGAAGAAGAACTAGAAAACCTCATTGATAGTGTGCAAAAAGCGGCCTGGAAAAGTACTCCTGACCAGCAAGAAATATTACAAAAAAGTATAACCTATCCAGTTGAAGTGAGAGAGTTGGTTAACGAAAAAAGAAGAGCTCGTAAGACTTGGCAGAGAACCAGAGCCCCTGAAGACAAAACAATCTTAAACAACTTGTGCAACAAACTTAAACTACTTATAAAGGAGATTAAGAATGAGTCAGTTGCAAACTTCCTAAGTAACCTGACAGTTAAACCTGACACAGACTATTCCCTGTGGAAAGCCACCAAAGGTTTAAAAAGGCCTACAATGCAAGTGCCACCCATTAAAATGGTTGATGGAACCTGGGCTCGCAGCGAAAAGCAAAAAGCTGATCTGTTTGCCGAACACCTAGAAAATACCTTCAAACCACCAACTGGGCAAGCGGATAATGAATATCTAACACCTATAAGCAAAGTAGACGAGGCATCTGTGCTACCAGTTACTCTGAAAGAAATCAAACAAGAAGTAAAAAACCTCAAAGATAAAAAAGCCCCTGGATACGACTTGATAACGGGGCGAATAATCAAAGCTTTACCAGAGAAAGCCCTAAGGAAACTACAGCACATAATCAATGCTATCTTTAGACTATGTTATGTTCCGAGACAGTGGAAAGTAGCGGAAATCATAATGATTCCAAAGCCCAATAAATCACTAAACGACAAAACGTCGTATAGGCCTATTTCTTTGTTAACAACAACATCAAAAATTTTCGAGAGACTGTTTCTCAAGAGATTAAAGCCAATTATAGAGAGCAGAAATCTTATACCAGAATATCAATTTGGGTTTCGAGAAAGGCACTCAACGATAGAACAGGTACATAGGATTACTGATACTATTGAGGAGGCGCTGGAAAAAAAGGAAGTATGTTCAGCAATATTCTTAGATGTAGCCCAAGCATTTGATAAGGTTTGGCACCGCGGTCTAGAATTTAAGCTCCAACGAGATCTGCCAAAACAACATTTTGGATTGCTAAAGTCTTACATCAACGACCGTTACTTCCGGGTGAGACAGGACGGAGAATACTCTAAACTGAAGAAAATATTGGCAGGGGTTCCACAAGGCAGTGTTCTAGGCCCCGTATTATACCTCCTGTAAGAAGCTAGAATAGGAACGTTTGCTGATGACACAGCTGTTATGACCACCGATGCTAGTATCGTTGAGTCCACCAGGAAACTACAAAATGCTATTAATATAGTGGATAGCTGGACAAAACGATGGAGGATAACACTTAACGAATCGAAATCAACACATATTACCTTTACAAATAGGAAATTAGAATATATTCCGATTAGTCTGAATTCACAACCAATTCCATATTCTGATAATGCTAAGTATCTCGGCATGACGCTAGACTCTAAACTCAGGTGAAAAGCGCATGTTAAAAAGAAAAGGCAAGAACTGAATTTAAAATTCAGAAAAATGCACTGGCTTATTGGAAGAAACTCCGAACTTACAACGCACAACAAACTGCTGCTGATGGTATTCAGCTTTGGGGCTGCGCAAGAAAAACTACAGTGAAGATCATTCAATCATTTCAAAACAAAGTACTACGTAGCATTGTGAATGCTCCTTGGTACATTAGAAATGACAATCTCCATCGAGACCTAAACATGGAATACGTCAGCGATGAAATAAAAAAATTTGCAAGGAGTCATGTACTGCGACTGCAGCAGCATGACAACGAGGAGCTGCGGAACCTACTGGATCGCGCCAATGGACCAAAGCGCCTAAAAAGAACAAAGCCTTTAGAATTAGTGGTTCCTTGAGCCGCTTAAATCAAAGGACTAGCAGAGCTGGGATGAAGCAATAGGTCTCATTCCATAAGAATAGACTACAAAAATAATAAAACAGTTACTAGATAATCTATATGATTAGTTGTAATATTATACAGAATTAAAGATTTCTTAAATTAAAAAAAAAAAAAAAAAAAAATTTCCAATTTTTCAATTTTTTGCAATTTTCCATTTACCTATTTTCCAATTTTTTAAGTTTCCAATTTTATAATTTTCCAATTTTCATATTTTCCTGTTTTCCAATTTTCCATTTACGTATTTTCCAATTTTCTAATTGTATAATTTTCCAATTTACAAATTCCCCAATTTTGCAAATTTCGAAATTTACCAATTTTCCTATTTTCTGATTTCCCAATTTTTTTAACCAATTATTAAAATAAAATGGTATCAACTAATGTTCCACCTAGAGATTTATGAATTGTCATGGCACATCCTGATACTAAAGGAAAATGATTTCGTTTTGCTTTTATTGTTTCGTTCGCCTCGTTCAATTACATTTTTCGTAACGCATTTGCCAGCTTAGTCTCCAAGTCAAGCCTGCCTAAAGAAGTTTTACTTCAAAAACTATAAAATGTTGTTTTAAATATTTATATTGTACCATACTGCTCCTTGTCACTTTGGACGGCAGTCCAAACGAGTGACGAAAGCACCTACTGTGCTGGAAGTCGAACGAAGTATATTATACAGCAAGTTTCGAACTTTTTCCCTTTAAGGCCGCCAGGATCATGTTATATACCATTGGAAAGGCCTTGAAAAATAAACCTAAATAATGTATAAAAATGAATTTCTACCTACATTGAGTGGAGATATGACCTTCCGAAAATTGCCCCAAAAAATCAGTTTTTCGGGTATAACTGCCCCAAAAAAGGCCCCAATTATTTTCTAACTGGCAAATTATGATTGTAGACGTCAATACCAATTCAACGACACCTCAAACATCCAAAACGGATGATTTTGACCAAAGTTATGACAATTTTAAATTTTTCTATGGCGTCACCATATAATCTTGTTTTGGTATATATGTTTGTTTGTCCGTACCTCTTTTATTTGATCTCATATTTTCAGGGGTTGTAGTACTTAAAAAACTAAGCAACTTTTGTTCTACAACTTTTTGATTTGGCCGCCATGTTGGCCGCGGCTGGCCTCTGAACGGCCATTTTTGGCCATTTTGCCACGTCCACAGTGCTGAATCTATTCGACATATCCTAGACATATGCATATCGTTGGAAAGGTATTGACGCCAGCTATCAAATAGCAAAAAAAAGAATTCAAAAAATTAGGTTGGAGGGTCATTTTGGCCAAAAAACTGAAAAATGCGAAATCGGCCGGCCACATTCGGCCAAATTGCTAAAAAATGAGCCCAAGACTTTTGGTTCATATTTTCAGGATTATTAGCCACAAATCTCACCTACTATATGACATCAACCGTTTGTCTCAGAAAACTCGTATATTTTAGATATTGACCTCCATAACTTAAAAGCCACCTTAATTTTTTGTAAAATTGCATTTTTTGGCTCAAATGCACCTTAATATCGGTCCGTTGCGGTTCATAATGATAGTGAATCAACGTATTACAATGAAACAAATATAAATACATCATATTATTATCATTGCTAAGAGAATTTTTACCAGTGACTCTTTTTTCATAACAAAAAAAATGAAAAAACTGACAAATTGATGTGATCGAAAAAATCACCAAAAACATTGAACAATCTCCTTGCATAAAATCGATACTTTTTTAATCTTTATGATGGTTTCTTTCAAAAAATAGATCTTACCACTCCTCCCATGCAAGAAACTTGCAAAAAAATTGTTGAATTATCCCGGATTTTATCCGTCGTATGAATATGACTTAAGGCACACTAACACGTAGCGGCCACTTGTGTGCTATCGAGTGTGTGTATGAACTGTTTTGACTGACAACAATAAAACGAATCGCAATTCAATTCATCTTCATTTTGCCGTGCCAAAATCATTGATATCAAATAAAAAACCTCTTAACGAGGTAAATGTTCGAGTGACGAAAGCCGAATTCAATTCACAAAATTTCTGATATCAAGTTTGTGCCGAAAAAAACAATTGCATTCGATTTGTCAACGATTTTTCGGAATGTTAGTGCATTCGGCGCGTTTGTTTACATTTTGCTTTCTAGCTGTCAAGAATAACGATTGCTAACGATTTTTCGGAATGTTCAACAACAACGCGCTGAATGCATTAACATTCCGAAAAATCGTTGACAAATCGAATGCAATTGTTTTTTTCGGCACAAATTTGATATCAGAAATTTTGTGAATTGAATTCGGCTTTCGTCACTCGAACATTTACCTCGTTAAGAGGTTTTTTATTTGATAATACCTATACCACCAATTATTCATTGATCATAGTCTGATGAGATGCTGAAATTTTTCATATTTTGTGGATTGATTTACATATGTTTCAGTTGAAGTAATTCTTTTAATTCAGTCCAGGCACCTATCTATACCTAAAACTTGTTTTACCCCACCATTATGTATTACACAGTAGAATAGAACTGATCAAATCATAACTTGAACTAACGCATTAACAAAAATAAAACAACAAAATCTTATCACCTATGTAGCGCAAACTAAGTAATAAAAACTCGAGATACTTGAGTTTGTGTCGTTATTGTGATTTTCTTTTCACCTCATGCGTGAAGGTTTATACGATTTACGCTAAAAGAAACAAGTGGAAGGTTTAACAATAATTTTTATATATGTTTCGAGTGGTGGGGTACCAAGTTTTGTTTTAAACGCGAAATGAAACAACTTCGTCTAATTAAATCTAAATATTTTTTTTAAGTTTTCGCATAACTATTAAGCTTTAAAAAGTTTTATAACAGTTTGTGTTTATCTCTGTGACAAAGCATTGATGGAAAAATATTTTTTTGTTAAAGTGTTGAAATTTTTCAACTTTTGTGTAAATTAAAAATATTTGCTAGGAAAAGTTTAAAAAGTCAAATTTCATAATATTTGTGTTGAAGAAATTTTATAAAATTATTTTATAATATTACAGTACTAATATGATTTGTGTACTTAATTGCGTTAATAATTGAGTACATATATAAATTAAATTTAAAAATATCTAAAATAATTAAATAAATAAATAAAATGAAGAGGTTTCAACAAATTTTACTAGTGCTAGTTACAATTAATTTACTGTTTAATTGTTATACCTGTGTTACACAAAAAAACCAGTGCGATAATAAAAATCATAGTTGTGCAGTGACACGAAGTGATATACTAATCCGTAGCATAATAAAATGGGATAAAACACATACGAATTCATCGATTGACTGGTCTGTTCTGGTGCCACAGAATAAAACAGTGAATTTTAGTGGCATTACAAACGGATACATTAGTTATATTATTGATAGTGATTACAGTGATAATGGAACAAAACCAATTAAAAATAGGAATAGAATCCTGTTGACGAATAATCACGAAGAAGGTAATCTATTTTATTGATTTGATTTAAGTTTTTTAATATGTTGCGTTATTGTTAACATTTTTTAATTATGCCTGAAGCACAGTAGTTACCACATGCCAAATTTGTGTTTCGAACGTTACATAATATTATTGTCTTCTCTTGATTTATGTATATTTACGTAAATAAATAAAATCAAGCCAAATTTTAATTTCACTTTCAATTAAGTATTAATTTTATAAACAAGAAACGTTTTCATTTTTACAAATTACATTGTAACAAATATCAAAATAATACACAATTACAGTCAATTGAAGTATTATATTGTGCTCGAGGGCTTTTTTAATTTTGACCTAACAAATTACGTTTGTGTACGTTGTGGAAACGAGAACCATAAAAGCATAAATTATATTTATTACTACTAATTTTTGTTACAAAGGTCACTTGCATAATATAAGTATGTAAATAATGTTTTTAATTTAAATAGCGCGGATCCCAAATTGATTTCAATTATTTAGTGCACTTATATGGTCAAGCCTTAATTGGAATGGCAAGTGTCAATCGCAATAATACATATATATATATATATATATATATATATATATATATATATATATATATATATATATATATATATATATATATATATATATATATATATATATATATATATATATATATATATATATATATATATATATATATATATATATATATATATATATATATATATATATATATATATATATATATATATATATATATATATATATATATATATATATATATATATATATATATATATATATATATATATATATATATATATATATATATATATATATATATATATATATATATATATATATATATATATATATATATATATATATATATATATATATATATATATATGTTTATATGTTTATATATATATATATATATATATATATATATATATATATATATATAGCGAAATGTGTTGCGTCACTTAAACATTTTATGCGTCACAAATAAAGTCTACACACAGTCGATTCATTGATAAAACGAAAAGGCTTATTACCATTTTGCATTAAAATACAACAATTACAATTTTATAGTTTGGTTCATGGAGTGCGTGTTGTAAATTAGCAGTTTTTATGGTTCAATCGTACAACGAAACTATTTAAAGGTATTATTCATCTGAAAAATTTATCAGTTTAGCACCAATAAATATTTCTCCCTCATTTAATAGTGTTAATATGTTTCAAAATGGTCTATAGGTAATACGAATATAACACCTAGTCGTGCAGGTGTTTTATGATACTACCAAAACTATGATAATTAACATTTACGTGTATCGTCATATTTTATTTCATTTTAATTATATCTAGATCAAAGTTATTTTTATCGATTTGTTTGATATTATATTTCAAATATACATTTCATTAAAACTTGTTTTCAGCCTCTTAAATTCGAAATGAATTTTTATTTTTTTAAATTTCAACTATGTGCTAAATACGAGCAACTCGTAGTTAGAAAACCCCCTTAACTGTTAAATTGTTTTAGAATACGAGTATAACTGTTTAATTAAGAATTTTTAAGTTTAGTTAAATCATGATTTTTAGTGGTTTTCAAATTCAAAATTACCTTGTTTTAAATTTCAAACAAAATTTATATTTTATTCTTTATACACAAACCAGGCTGCCAAAATATTGGGGTCTGCACTCGAAGTGTTACCTCAGTATATCGTAAAAACATTTCAAATTTAACAAAAAATAAGTTTTACTTTGTTGCGTTATTGTAATGGTTTTATTGTGATTGTTCCGTGCATTGGCCTATTTCCAGTACTCTCGAGTTAAATACACAATCGTAGGAAAATCTTCCATTTAGCGTCAATCTGCGTGACAACGAATATAATTATCGACACTTACTTATACACAATCAACTTCCCGACCAACCACCCTATACTTTTTCTTTCCATTAACGCTGGATCGCGGATAAATTTGAATTTTTGTCTTATGGATGGAAAATTTGTAAGAACCACAACAATCAGTTTCAAAAGAATGAGATTATTGATTTGAATAAATCAGTGTTCTGATCAGGTCGCGCTGACTGACCTTGAAAAAATAAGTTATCGTTCGATGAAGCTACCCTTAGCGCGGATAATAGCATCGAGTCTGTCCGAGACGGGGGTTTTAAAAAAGTGAGGGGTGAATATGTGGTGACCAACACATGTGGTGCCTTTTTTTACCAAGAATGCATGACTTACCGGACTATCTGTAAAAACTGTCTTGAATAATCAAAAATTATTACACCTCCTTAAATTTCTGAAAATAAACAAGGTCAACCCGTGTTGAAAATTTAATATATACATTTATTTGAATCTTTTAATTCTTTGTCTCTCTCTCTGGCTTTCACATCCCATGAAGGGATTTTGCCGCCCGCACTGTGGTCTTCCATCCGTCTCGGCCTCGGTTCATCGCTTTCGTCCTCCAGTTTCGACATCCTAATACGGCGGGTCTACCTCTACGACGCACTCCGGCTGGTTGTTGGTGAAACACTTTGTTAATCATTCGTTGTGGAGGCCTTATAACGTGGCCGAGCCATCTGACTCGACTGAATTTGATGAATTCGATAATATCGCTACCTCCGATAAGTTGCGTTATTTCGTGATTCATACGAATCCGATATTCAATGTTCGTAACATTAATAGGGCCAAAAATTGAACGGATGACCTTCCAATAATTTTGATTGGGCGTAGAAAACTCGTTGTCTGGCAGCGATTCGGGCTTTTATTTCTGGCTGCATATCATTCTACGATGTTATAAATGACCCGAGGTATTTAAAGTTTTCGACGCTAACAAAATTATGGTCGCAAATTACGAGATTTACCATGGAGCTGTTCCTGGGTGTTGTTAAAAATTTGATTTTGGTACTGTTCCCCTCCAAACCAAGTCTTATTGCGCAGCGATTGAGCGGTGTGAAACTGTCCTTCATCTTGCTAGGTCTTCGGCCAAGAAGCACGATATCATCTGCATATCCAAGAATTTGGCCTAATTTATTGTATATACAGCGCGAAGTTTAAATGTTGTGTTTCCTCACTACGTACTAAGCCAAATTGAACAGCGCAAGAGCGAGTACATCTCCCTGTCAAACACCAGATGTTAATTCAAAGGAGTCTGACACAGTTCCTTCAATTACGATTCCACATACAGACCCCAACGTTGTTAATTTACACAGAGAAATGAGTTTCTCTGGAATTCCTAGGCATATGAGCGCGGCCCAAAAGTTGTCGCGGTTTATACTGCCATATGCCTGTCGGAAGTCTATATTTGGCAAGAACAACATTAGCCAACACTTTGTAAGCAGTTTGCAATAGAGCAATACCCCGATAGTTTTCGCATTTAACATACGGTCGCCTTTTTTATGCAACGACATATGAGTGCGGTCTTCCAATTCTCCGGCAGCTCTTCTTGGTCCCAAATAGAGACGATGAGTTCGTACAGATTTGTTGCAAGAGTAGCGCCTCCAAGTTTAATCAATTCTGCGGGGATTCCATCGACTGGGTGCCTTTCCAGTTTTCAATCTACTAATAGCTGCGTCTACTTCCTCCACTGGAGCTGCGTCTACTTCCTCCACTTCAACTTTAGGAGGTATTGCTCTAATGTCATTCAATTCTTTGTCGTCTTTTGTAACTGTTCAACCTTTCAACAATATTGCAAAAATTGAAAAACCTAATATGGAAGATGCCACTTCCAGTTCTAAAACTTTCATCAAATTTCGTAAGAATCTCCAAATTTATAAAAAATCGTAAATGTGTAGTACGTAAGTAAAGATGTTGAATTTTAGTGAAATAATGTATATTTTGTTAAAAAAATCATTCAAAAAGGTTTTTTCGTAATTGCTATTTACTTTTCAAAATATTTGCAAAAAACGAAAAGGCTCCTACAGAAGCTGCCACTTTCGATGAACCGATATGAAAAATGCTTAAGTTAATAAGTAGTTAAGAAGTTTATTTCCGACCAACTAATCCAACTTAGGCCGAAATTTTGTTAAAAGTCAATATTTTGTTAGGAACGGTTTTTCTGGACCGATATTATTTCAAAATTAATTTAGAATCGTTTTGTTCGTAATCGTTGTTCCTCTAAATGTTTTACGTAAAAATATTAGCAAAAAACTATAAACCTCCTATGAAAGCTCTCACTTCCGGTCGACCGATATCGGCCAAAGATTACTAGAATCTGCAAATTTATGGAAAAATTATAAGTATGAAGTTTTATCCCGATCAATCAACCCGTGTGGGCTATAGAGAGTATACAGAATAGGCTTAAAATCTAAATGAAAACCATCGATCAAACAATGATTAATCACTAAATTTTGCTATGTGCGTCTACTTCATTATTAACCGGACTAATAAGTAAATATTTTTTTGTAAATTTTTTGTCACGTCTTCTTTGTGAATTTTAATATGACCCAGACCAATTATGAACTTTGAAAATATGTTTTGATAACAATAACTGTGTTTCCTGATGCTTGATCTGATCCGGTTCACTTCATGAATCGTGGAACAACGCAAAGGTTGCTAGTTTCATCTAAAACATAATTTTCCATCTAAAATTTGTACTGATGCGGATCGCAGTAGGTGTCGTGAAACACAGCAAATTACCTAGATTAATATTGATTTCAAAAATATTGTTTGAAAAAGTTTGCCGGTATTTTCTTCTTCCGAAAGTCTACACGAAAGACAGAGAATATTTTTTCTCTTCTCTGTTGTTTATCTAGGTTTTGTTTTTAGCTTTAGTAAGTTTTAGTCTATTTACGTTCTGACAGAATTCTGTCCTTGTCCCTTTTGATTTTTATGAACCTAATGAAAGTAGGAGAAAGTGTTATCTATCTAAAAATATATTAAAAATGATTTTTTTTGCGAAACTGTATTTTCCAAAATTATTTTACTGGTTTAAACGTCACAGGTTATTAATGCCTTCTTACATAAAGAACAATCCATCTGCGTTTAAACGTAAGGTGCCTGAAGTTCTTCAAAAATCTTCATCTGTGAAAAATAATCCTGCCTTTTCTCAATTCTAACAGTATATTTCGAAAACTTTTTTCGATCATTTTTCAATGGCAGATAAACTTGTTATGGAATGCACATTCAACTCAATATTAGTTGCTTTCCAATCGACCACCGCAAGTACTTATAACTTATAAGCACTTATGGTTTTTGTCTTTGCTAAATTAACTACTCACAACTGATCAAATGGTAGATGAGTAGTTATATGAGTAGTTGAAAGCAGTTACGACAAATTTGTCCGCTAGATGATTGTGTGTAGTATTTTTCTGTCAAAAATATAATTGGATGTCGTATGTGAAGAGCTAATAAAATTCCGTTATAGATATTTTTTGATTAAAAAGTTATCACAAATAAACTAACCTTTTGTAGATTATGTTTTGCTTTTGTATTTTTTTGTGCTTTCCAATCGACACTTTAGCCAATACACATTTTTTGCACTTACAAGTACTTGCGGTGGTCGATTGGAAAGCAACTATTAATTAAATTAGTAGAACGCTAATGCAAAAAATCCCCACACATTACAAATGTTAACGTGTTATATTTAATGACTAAACCAAAGAATATTTCATTGCTTATTCTATTCCAGAATAAATTAAACACTCACTAATTATTGGTTTGCGAGGTCCGATGCTATACATTTACTGTGCTTCCTTCGCTTAAGCTCCCCGCCATGACCAACGCTTGAAGTATCAATAATTAACATCATTTCTTCAACTAAAGCAATAATCAACACAGGTCGAAATAAATATTTAATTTAAATATTTCAGGAAATTCCAGTCTGTGCGAGCACCCTTGAAAAAATTAATCTGCATGACGTCTTTATTACAAAAAAGAAGTATCCGTTACAAAATTTTAGATACAAATGAAAAACCTTCGACACGGTTAGTTAGCGCATACGAATATTTTACGTAATGTTCATTGTAATGTACTCATATATGATATGAATTCATCACCAATATCGGAGATAATAATGATTTATGATGATTGTCTAATTCGGATCTGTATTTACATTTAACAATAAACTCGAATTATTTATAACACATAATCAAACTGTAAAGTTACAAATCTCACCCACAAAATTCAATTATGTAACCAAATTTGCGGAAAGATAACCAGTTCCTAGTAAATAATTTAAATAATGTAGTCATTTTATTAACACGGCGAAACCTGGTATATCTTTATATAGATATGTATAAAAATACTATCCGCATCGTCTTGAAATGGAAAAGAAAAGAAAAATTGTAAATTCCAATAAATAAATTCACATTATATGGATAAGAGTTATAATGTAATAAAAATACATAACAAGTTTTATAATTTTCTTTAGCTTTCGTAAAGTTGTTGAACTATTGGTTTCATTTTTTATTTCAAGGTTGATCGGTGTAAGAAGAAAATATAAACTTGATAATGATCGGATTTGTGTATCTTTTTTCTACGTTTTGCATGAAAAGTCGTATTTCAATTCGCACAACGCAAACTTACATTAACAGCATTTGTAAACAAAGAATATTATTGTTTTTATTATATAGGGTTGGCCAACTTGTACTGACTGACTTGTTGTGCTTCATCGCTCGGCGATAATTCTTGGCTCAAATGAATTTTGTATGGAAACATCCTCAGATCAAGTTTCAATATGCGTTGTAGCGATGTTCTGCAGATGGCCACAGCAGTACAGATTGATCATCACTGATGCTTTCGGGTACAGTCTCCTCAGCTTGTTCATTGCGTACAGTGGTCCTATTCTGGCTTTCCCGGGGAATTGGGAGAATATTTTGATGTAATTACAAATTGCACTAATTCCCAAATATTTATTTCCCTTTCCCACCTGTATATTCTGGCAGACTGGGAATAATTTTTCGGGAAAAAATTTTTTATGTAGGTTTTTATAAACTAAAGCACGCATTGCGATCTTAATGCTAGTTTAATTTATTTTTAAATATATATTTGTTAGAAAAAATAATGTTTAAAAATCCAAAAATTTACGAATTATAATTCCCCACAGAAATAATGAGGAAAAATTAACTTCAAAACTGCTATAAAATAGGATTATTTTTTCCCAATTAAAAAAATCCCAAACGACAGAATACACTTTGAGGATTAAAAAACTCCCAGCTGCTAGCAATACGTCACTAATTCCCAATTCCCTCTTCCCGGGGAAAACCAGAATAGAGCCACAGCTCATCAAATACTCCTCAAATGGGTTATTAAGTATCTTATCACGTTTGCACTAGGGGTGTTGTAACAATAGATCGTTCGGCAAAAATTAAATCCAACAAATTTGACACCTTCTCGTGCTAAGTATGAAGACATTATAAAATTTTATAAAATACTTTATAATCTGCAAAAAAATTAAAAAAGTTATACTATATTATACACAGGCATATGTATTTTTAATCAATCAGTCCGCTAGAGGTGGTAGTGTATGTTTTCATTTGCAACATAACTTTTTATGTGAATATTGCCCACAATTTTTAAAATAATTTGTAAAATAATTCTGTTTGGGTTAAACTATATATAATAAATTTTAAGTTGCACCGCATTTGCAATAGTGCACATTGGATTGGCGCAATTGCAATGGGACGACCTGAGGCTATAGTAGTTTATTTAATAAAACACTCAAATGAGATTATAGACAGCAATATCATTTCATCTTTGGCCAAATAGCCAACAGCTTATGTAATAATTGTCAAAAATTCGAACTTAACATGAAATCATTTCTTAATGTATTGTGACAAACAATATAAATTTAGACGACCATTAAACTATTAATTTATGGTGTAGTGGTGTTAATAGCTAGAGCGTATGATTTTAATACTTAAATTATTGCAACAATTATTCAATTTAAATTCTCGTGAAGGTTGTAACAAGGCAATTAATTAACAGAATTTGACTAACACTAGTTGCTTTCCAATCGACCACCGCAAGTACTTATAAGCGCTTATGGTTTTTGTCTTTGCTAAATTAACTACTCACAACTGTTCTACCTTTATATTATGAGTAACTGGAAGCAGTTACGATAAATTTGCCCGCTAGGTGATTGTGTGTAGAATTTTTCTATCAAAAATATAATTTAAAATCGTATGTGAAGCGCTAATAAAATTCCGTTATAGATAGTTTTTTTATTAAAATGTTATCACAAATAAACCACACATTTGTAGGTTATGTTTTGCTTTTGTAATTTTTTGTGCTTTCCAATCGACACTTTAGTCAATACACATTTTTTGCACTTACAAGTACTTGCGGTGGTCGATTGGAAAGCAACTACTATTGAATAAAATAACAAATATTACACAGAAGACCAAGTACGGATGGTTCTGTAAATGTAAGAACTCCCCATTAATCACAGAATTCCTCAGTAAAACATTTATTGCATTTCATGGAAATTGGAACTGTTTAAGTTTACTGGTGTACAGTTAAACACTTTTTCATAATTGACGTTATTGTGGTCTGTACAGGCATTTGTGGTATTTTGGTATTTTCAAGCATGGAAAATTGTAAATTTTCCTTCTCCACGCATCTGTACGTGAATCATTTACCATTCGCAACCTCTTAAAAACTGTTTTGCTGCCAAGGATGTTTAGTCTCGAGGAAGTTAAAGATTGCTTATAATTGAAAGCGCATTTTTATTCTATAAGCTTGAAAAATTTCACAATGCAAATTTTGTTTGTCAACCAATAGATTGCGCCAAAAAGTCATGTTGATATTTTCGTTTTTTTTTTTCTTAATTTCGATAAGAACTTTTGACGAGAATGCTGTAATTCTAATTAGTATATGTTGCTCTAGTCGATTAGCAACCCATAACGCAAGAATCTAAGTTTTGCAGCATAAGTCCCATATTTGTTTCAATAATTTGCAAACATTTGTTCATTGATTTGTTAAGAGAACACATCATTTTGTAAATATCCTGGATATCATTTTCAGGTTTATTTCCGTTAATTTCGCACATTACCCATGACATCCTCTGTGATTAATGTTTCTAAATTAATGGTTTCAGAAATTATTTTTTCATTCATTTTATACACTATGCATCCTCTGTAAATAGCGATATGACTTTCCCTACAATTACTTCATTTCTTATGTTTTTATGGGCATCTCGAAAGCATTTGATACTGTTAACCACGATATACTATTTACAAAATTATCAAGTATCGGAATTAGAGGCAAGTTGGTAGATTGCGGTTTATCAGTTACCTTTGTAATCGCAGTCAAATTGTAAGAATTAACAAGGTTAATAGTCGTCATGGTCATCTTAATTGTGGTGTTCCTCAAGGGTCAATCTTGGGACCTCTGTTGTTTTGAATTTATTTTAATTCCGTTTTTGAAATTAATCTTACAGGCTGTGCTACAGCGTTTGCAGATGCTTGGCTTTCTCCTATGCGTCAAATGATCACATTGCAATTCAACGTTTTATTGAAAGAGACTTGTGCATTCTATGTAAATCGTTTTTCTACCACCGACTTGTTGCTAAGTCTAGAGTTATGCTTTTTAGGCGTTCCTGACATAACACTTGGTCAAATCTTTATCAAGTATCATACCCACTCATGTTATAAGAACCTATGTTCTGCGCAGTGCTTTGATCTACTTTGCGTAAATGAGTTTAAATATCTAGGTGTTACAATTGATTCACAGCTTAATTGCACCTCCCACCTAAACAATATCCGGAAAATTGTGATTACTGCCTTGCATAAATTTTATAATCTCCGACCTTTGTGCCCATCTTATGTTTGAATCAATCATCATGTATGGGATAACTAGTTGGGGTGGAATTTACTTTGCTATAACATTGTTGATCTTTTTATAGCGCAGAAAAGAATTGTTAACCCTAATGTGAGTGACGTGGGTACCTTTTGTCCTTTTTGACGTCTATTTTTGTATGTTTTACTTTCAATAAAAACTTTAAATTTTATGAGAACTTCTAGTTCAATTGGTATAGACATGATCATACTTAAAAATGAGAAATATTACAACGTGGACGAACGTGGAAAAAATAAGTTAATCACTCAAATTAAAATATTTTCTCTTCACTCACATAAGAGTTAAATTAATTTATGCTCGTCCGAAAGTTACACCCACAATTCCGCTTTTTGTGAGCTGAATTTGTTACCTATATACGTGTTTAAAGTATTGAAAATGTTTTTTGTTCGCAGCAATAGTCATCATAATCGAATATATAATGCGTATAGTACGAGAAATGGATCAAGTTTGTCGGTCCTCGTTGTAATAATGAGAAGTTTAGAAGATTTTACTTATACATGGTGACAATACAATACAGATTTTACTTATACTCATTGGTTTCATCTTTTACCGAAGCACGTTAAACTGGTCCCATCGGAGCAGAAGCACAAATTTTTCAGGGAAGTTCGTATTTGGCTGCTTGGCATTGATGATATCGAGCAATATTTTTAGTAATTTTTTGTTTCAATTTAATTATTTATTTTATATCCAAATGAGGCGTAGAATAAATTTAGTAACATAACCAAAACACAAACTGTACTTGTATATTATAGTAGATGTTCGTAAAAAAAAAAAAAAAAAAAAAAAAATGTAACCACAGATTACTATTTAAATGTTAATTATAAATTTTTATTAATTGCTCCACTACAGACATAACGTCTAAAAGAGCTTTACTTTATTTCAAATTTTAAGATGTATATTTTACTCAATTTTGTATTTATTTTATTTGAAATAAAGAATACATAATAATAATTATTTCAGATATGGTTTTGACTAAACCACACCAGCTTTGATTTTGTGCTTATTCATTATTTATTTATTTATTTATTAATATTAATATGTGTATAAACTATAAAGCTTTTGTACAACAAAGAAACAAAACAAACAACAAAAATATCAATACAACACAACAACAATTAAACATAGCATAATATAAGTTACACGCATAATATGTATATTCAATTATATACAACTACATATACACTATATACATTATTAACATTTTTAATTATTATTTTTTAAATAGTTAAAAACCTTAGTTTTAAAAATATTAACTGAACTAACACGTTTTAGTTCCAGAGGCAAGCTGTTCTATGTGATAATCAATGGTTATAAATATTCATCCTATTTTTAGGCAAGTTGATATTACCCGTACGTAAGGACGTAGAAACATTTAACTTTTCATAAAACTATGTCGGAAGCCCCGATTTAATAATAGGAAATATAAAAATAGCAATTCTGTAACAGTATAACTCAAACAAGTCACATCCCAAAATAGAATGTTTAAAAGCCGAAATATGATCAAACTTGCGGAGGTCATGAACATATCGTGTGCAATTATTAAATGTTATCTGAAGTAAACGCCTAGCAGAACTATTGCAATTATTAAATACTACATCACAGTATGTAAAAATTGGTATAATTAAACTTTTAAACAGGAGTATCCGTAGATTAATGGGACAAATTTGTTTTATTGATCTAAGTGAATACAAACTATAATTCACACGTTGACACAATGAGTTAATGTATCATTCCAACTAAGTTTAGAATTTAATATTAATCCCAAGTTGTTAATATTTGGAGCAAACGAGATTATATCATTATCCAAGAAAATTTCGGGCATCATATTAAGTGAACTACTTCTAGTAAGAAATAATGATTTACTTTTGCGCGCATTAATGGAAAGTGAATTATCTTTAGCATTAAGTTGCATAACAATCTCATTTAACCTAGAAAAGTCGCAACCAATATAAAGTTGCAAATCATCAGCATAAAGATGAAATCGACAATTTACAATATACGAAGGAAGATCATTTACATAAATAGAAAAGAGTAAAGGCCCCAATATAGAACCCTGAGGTACACCAGTAATTACTTCACATATATCAGAAACATAATCACCATTCATATCATTCAAACATCTGGCGGTTTACAGTAATTTCGGGAACACCCAAATACTTGGTAATTGGAACATGGTAGGAGTGTAGGAGTGACATTTGTGTGGCTTTTCCACTACCACTTTTCTTAAAAGCAAAATTCCTCGTGTTATACAGGGTGTCCCGAAAGGGACTGACACGAATGGTACCGTTTGATTACTTGATCAAAACGAATGTGAGGTTACTTGTATCACTTCGCACGTTAAAGCCCTCCAACATAGAACCTTGTATTAAAGAAACTTCAATATCTTGAGAAATAACCATTTTTAGATTATTTAGTTCAGGAAACCTAACGATTTGTCATATTTGCTATATTTATTATATATGGAATAATTTTTGTATATCCCTTTTTCAACAAAAAAAAAATAAAAAAAGGCTAAATTAAAGTCCATACCACACAAATGTGTAAGTAAAAAATCATTGTATGTAATGGCGTTTTGGATAAAAAATTTCACTTGATTTGAGGTACAACCAACACAATTGTATGTATAACTATAGTGTTTTTTCCGACGAAATAAGTTTGAAAGGAATGAGCAAATGTGTAAGTTGGTTCAAAACACATACAAAAATAAATTTTTGACATGGTACTTTTGCCGTACTCGCACAATTGTGTTAGTAAATCACAAAAAATATATGCAAATTGGCAGGGAAAATTATTCCCATTTTAATTTTGTTTTCAAAAAAATTAAATATGCTAGAAAAAAAAGTTTAAATAAAAATTACGTATAAATTCTTTCCCCAGTTCCCTATTCCCGGGGAATTACCAGAACAGAGCCACCAGAATGAATATTTTCATACCACCTAAAAGTAGGATTAGAATTACTCCATGATTCGTGTAGTTCAAATGTTCACCGCCCGGTAAAATTAATAAAATAATTTTATTTTTATGAGTTGTCACTCTGGGAGTAATGTAGTATTTTTATCGCATAAGGATAAAGAACAAAATGACATAAATCAACGATACAAAAAATGAGCTTTGATGCTAGATTAATCTGAAAAATATATTTACGTCGAAAACGCATTTTATATTTTCATAAATATTTGTTATGACATAAAAGTAAATAGTGTAATAGCATTTTACTAATAAAGTATTTTTTAGTTTGATTTTACTAAATTTGTATACCATACGACATGAAAACAAAGCAAATGTATTGTTCGTTTTTGATTTATTATGGTTGTCATTTTCGATTATGATATTACCATCGCGCTCTTTATTATTTGATTCCTGTTGTTTTGATTTTTGTGCATGCATGACTAATAAAATACTAATTCATACATAAGAAACTTAGACAGCGATGTATGTACTTGAATTTGAAGCCGTAAAACCAACAAATTTAGGCGGCCGCTTTTTTCATTATTATCTTAACATTTTTGAAAATATTTGTGTTTGTCTTTTAAAATACTTCTTAACAATTGATTTTTTCGCTCAATTTCATTCCGCCCAAGGGGCCGTATGCTTGAATTTTTAATGAAAAATCTACCGGTGGATGTTTGCAATTGAACCGACCGAAAATGTTTGATGTGTAAACATCTTTACTCGCGCCTACCAAAAAGTTTTGTAAGCTTAGTACTCAGTTCAAAATGAAATGAAGTTTAACCGCGCTCTCCAAAAATCTATTTATTTTCACGTGAAATAGAAATGAAATTTTATATGGAGAATTTTTAATTTTAACGTATAAATTTGTAGACATACATAAATGAATTTGTTTATTTTACGTAAATAAATTAAATTAAATTGATTTTAATTGAAATTTATGGATTTGTGGTATTTAAAAAGTTTGTTTATTGCCAAACAGAAACAAATATCAAAATTTCGCGTGAAAATAATGTGCGAGACATTATTTTCACATGAAAATAATTTGGAGAGTTTATGCGCACCATCTTTGATGTATTGAACACACTTGGATTTTTCGCTGGTGAACTGAGTACTACAAAATGAAAACAGAAGTCGAATTTTTCATTTGTAATTTCAGTTTGATAAAATCTTATGGAAGTTTGACGTGAAATCGAACTGAGTTTTAGGCTTTAGAGTAAACTTGTAAATGAAACGAACGGAAATGACATACCTACTGCGTTTGGAAAAAAAGCAACAAACTCAATAAAAACAATTTTGTACTATACATGGCATGCTTGTATATGTATATGTTTAATAGTAGGGAAAACAAAAAAACTAATTTAAAAAATTAAATAGAAACCATCAACATTTCCATCGATCAGAAAAATCAAAAAAATAATTACGATACGAAATACGAACTACGATTTCGAAATTGCATACTCTTACGATTAAAAACACAGTCAACAACTTGTGTATGTTGCTTTATCACGAGTAACGAGCCTCTAGGAGCTGCTCATCACGTCAGCTATCAATGTTCATGTCTTCTACTAAATGGGGTTATAATGACGTTTCGTTTTTAACATTGAACTGTGAGAGTCTCAGGCCACAGTCACGCAGGGATACTCAATTCATTTGCTTTCCGAGACCTGGCTGTGCAATGACGAGCATGTTAATATTCTTACGTATAAATGCTGCGTTCAGTTCTAGAGAGATGGTCAGCGGGCTGCCGGAGTAGCAATTCCGTCAAAAAATTCATAAAATAAGCATAGTGGACACAAATAATTTGCCGTACAAACTTCCACTTGTCATAGGTCGACCTTACTTTCTCAAAGCCAATATTGACGTAACAGATGGACTGGCGAATGGGCTGTGTGAGGTATTCGAATGCAGCTATCCTGACCGGGACAACGAGAACGATGAAAACGTCAACAGTAAAAAATGTCAAACGACTCTGGATGGATTTCGGTACAAATTCATAAGTTGGCATAAGAAGATTAGGCGAATTAAAGCTGGAAGGGGTGAGAAAACGAATATCTACCGATGTTTGGTGCCCATTTCTAGAAAAAGTTCAACTGTTAATCGAAACAATAATCGGACAATTAATGTTAAGCGTAATCATTTTAAAGTCGTACCTTCATTTGCCACCACAATTCATGCATCACACATGTCATATCACCTTGATCTAACTGATACATTCACGCCGCAGGGATGCTCATTTTTCTTGCTTTCCGAGATCTTAACGAGCATCTTAATATTACTAATTTTGAATGCTGCGTTCAGTTCTAGAGAGATAGTCAGTCGGCTGCCGGAGTAGTAATATATAAAAATACAAGTAGAACTTATACACCTCGCATAAGGAAATCATCGTTGGACAAACAACTTGTACGAGCGTAGCAACACAATCCATTGATGATATATATGTTACGGTAAAAGCCCGAAATCAGTAAACGTCCGAATAAAAATTGGAAAAAACTATTTATTGCTTCAAAATCTATGAAATGAGAGTCCTATATTCTCGAAATGGTTCACCCTTCACCCCACGAAGTGTTTTTATGGTATTAGTGTAATTTTAAATTTGAAATAGTAGGGACTAACGGCTTTACTAACTCTGACGGGCTCGCGAGAGGTAATTGTGCTCATCATGACTTTTATGTGGAATAAATAAAACTACGGGGATGTAAGAGAGAAGGTCAACAAACATTCCGTAACCATCGGACCTCTGGAAACCGATTACTAATCGTGTAAACTAATTTAAAAAATTTTAATTTCGGACATTTACCGATTTCGGACTTTAACCGTAACATAACACGGCTGAACTTCAGCTTCTCAATGGGAATAAGATGCTTTCTGTAGTTGTATTCACCTCGCCGAATAAATCTGTCGAAGACGTAATGAAGTTCATACATTTCGTTCCTGCTCAGGAGACTACCATCTTTTGCCGATGAATATGAGCGGGGAATTCAATATTAATTTTGCTGTTCTTCAGCAACAATTCGTTTTGCACATGAACTCAGATCGAAATATATTTAATACGCGAAATGGGACGACCATTGTGTAGTTTTTCAATGAAAGTTAGAAATGTTAGAGTCGACAGTATATGTATCTTATTTTAGCTACCATAATCCAATTCTGTCGATTGTACCGAAAGAGTAATAGACTAATTTAAGGATAATAAACAAATGGAATACTCTGGTTAGTAAAATTGCATTCCTTAGTAAACTGTATACACACGTCATATTTACACATCTCCTTGAGAGTACTAATAGACACACTTTTTTTATGTAATTTGTTACTAAATTTATTGGAAATTGTAAAGTCAACGTTCGCAACGCCAGCTGCCTAATTCCTATCTTTACTAACTGTAAAGCTTAATATAGGTTGTTTCCTTTATCTCGATAGTTCGGAATTTTGTGTCATTGGGCGCTTTCAGGACACCCAACAGTTGGGAACATGTTGAGTAAAATCAAAGCCAACGTTATGAAAATGTTTAGTACTATGAAATTTTCAAATCAAATTGGCGATGATTTCACTAATCATGATAGGGTACCTGAAAGCGCCCATTGATAGTTTTTTTTTGCTAGTTGCTAACACTATTATAAAAATAACCCATTTTATACCATACGAAAAATTTTGCTGCCTGTTCGTTAGGTAACTTGTACAAATGGAACTTGTCCATTGTAATACGACAGTGTTATTCGTTATGAAAAAATTATTAGTTTTTAGCTAGAAGTTTCTTGGAATGAAAATATCAATCTAATAATTGCGATTACGTTTTGAAAGAAAAGTTTATAGCAGCCGTAGTTACAGCAGGAAAGTTTATAGCAGCCTTAAAAAGATCCCAGTTGAATCTTGGTTGATTTCAATAAAATTTACTATTTTTAATAAATTACCATATTTCATATGTAAATATAATTTTGAATTAAGTTATAGTTGTAAAATTATTTTTATTATAATTTGAAAAGAAATATCTGCACATAAATTAAGAAAATTAAAAAGAGTAGTCCATAACCACACCAAGACACACACCCAATATCTTATTACAGATGTTCAAGGTTTATTTATGATCCGCACAGCATCATTCCCACAAAAAACTTGCAATATTCGCGAACTACCTAATACTCGTAGTCAAATATGCAAAACGCGTTATTGAACGTAACTTAACCTCCATTTTGTTGGGTTCAGCACAAAGCACATTTATAAAGCGACTAAGATTAATTAATAGATTGAATTTGTTTTATTCAGTGTGGCAATGAAAATTGTATTCAGTGAACTTGAATTTTACTTTGAAGCATAAAACAAAGTTCGGTATTGTTGACCAAGTCGAGGTTAAATAAAATAGACCTACTAAGAATAACCTGTCAAGTGAGTATCATATTTAAACAAATTAATCTATTCGGCCATGTAATTTAAAATATGAACACAACTAAAGACTAGTTTGAACAAATAAGGAGTTCAATAAAATATTGTATTTGTTCAATATAAAAAATATCTGAAAAAATTCTAATTCTATAAACATATTGTTGGTACTACAAATTACACGTCGTTGACATCTTTAATTGGGTGGTTTGCCGATCATAAGTTTATAGATCATTACATTTTCACACAGTCCCAAGTTTAAAAAAAAAATTATGTCATTTAATTCTCTTCGTTGAGGTAATGCTCATATTTAGAAGTCGATCGTTTCGCGTTCCGGATCTCAAAATGATTAATATGAAGCTTTTGTTTTTATTTTGTTGTTTTTAGATAGAGTTACATAATCAGTAAGATCTTCATCCGTGTATTTTAATTAATTCAGAACAATAAAGCTTCCTATACTCTGCTATTAATCTAAAAGCTTATTTTCTCAAGGCATACTTCTTGTACATTTGTACATAATAATTCATTTCACTATAAAACCTGTGCCGTAATGCGAGTATTTCAATCAAGGCAGTTCGTTGGTATTAAAATAGCCTTAAACTTGTAAATTTTAATTTTATTATATAAACATATATTTCATAAACATATCTGAATAATTCATCTTCATTCTCGTTCGAACTCTTCATGTACAAATATAAATATGTATTTAATTATCTCAAATCATACAGATATTAAAATATGTGTACAAAATTTTATATTTTACCTGCTTTAGTATGTAAGCACTTAAATAGGCGATTCCTTATTATTCAGTACATTTTCTCCATATATACATGTGGAGTTCAAAATAATAATAATAGGATGGTTTCTGTAAGGATTAACTATGAATTACCAAGAAATGCAAATTCCGTTTGCCCTAAAATATTGCTTACGATAGAAGTAAGCAATGACAATAAAAAAAGTCACATCGCACACGTGACCTCGAGTTAAACGATAGAATTATTATGCTTACCAAAATATGACTAGTTTTTACAATTTTTACATAATCCACAACATATTTGATTATTCATTTTTGAACTTTTATGTTTGAGGAAATTAAAACCAGTGTTTCGCGCGTAAACTGGTTGATTTTGAAAACAAAAATGCCACAGCTCACTCAAAAATCACGTATCTCAAAAATATTATCATTGACATATAATTTATTATTTGTTTTTTATTTATAGATCTTCTACGGACTATTTCATCTCGAATTGTTACGTTGCATGAGCCATTTGATGCATCAAAGAGCCCAATTGCTTCAGAAAAATGTCGCAGGGATATGTCGAAATATTTATCGTCTTTAAAAAATTTAGACCTATGGGCATTACAAAGTAAGTTTTAGATAATTATAAATTTTTAACAGTTACACATTCCGATTTATAATTAAACAAGATTTTTCTGCATTAAGCATTAACACTGCCGAGTTAGAATTATCCTTGGCTTCAATCGTCTCAATTAACTTTTACTTTTAAGCAATGACCTGAAATTACGTTTTTTTTTCTTGTAGTCTACACTTTAAGTTTTAATGCACTGTTAGATCTTAAATGAAATTCGCATAAAAAGAACGCAAGTAGTGCGCTGAATTATAAAAACGTTATACTTTCGCGTATAATATTTATCATTGAATCAAGATTACATAATGACTCGCGTTATGAGTACAAAGATATTATTAAAGCCTATCAGATATATATGGTCTCGTTACAAGACAAAATAATTTTTGATAAATCATTTAAAACCCATAATTAAGTAAATTTGATTAAGCTACTAATCGTCGTACTCGTATTATTTGCTCTGATTTTCATTTGTAATAGGAGCAGTTTAAGGTTACAAAACACCATTGGCATTGTTCTCAAACATGATATCTCCCAATCGACCGACTTTCCGTGACCAGATATAATAATTTATTTTGACTTGAAAATTGACCATTTTTGTGAATCACGATCACCTTTTAAAGCCTGACGATTAATTTTATATGTGATAAATGTAGCCGGTTGCACATAAAAATGACTAACGGCCGGTTAGTTGTGCGCCAGTTAAATTTTTTATATGAAATCTGTTTGTGTAGTCAGAAAAAAATCAACGCAAACTTGGTTCAATATACAATTTTATTCCACGGAAATATTTAATTTAACGATTAGTTAAAAAGTTATTCAATTAAAATTGGCCATTTAAATATTTATACGCAAGCTAAATCTTTCCACGGAATAAAGTATATTTAACCAAGTTTGCGTTAATTTTTTTCTGACTGCAAAAACAGATTTCATATAAAAAATTTAACTGGCGCACAACTAACTGGCCGTTAGTCATTTTTATTTGCAACCGGCCATAAGTCCTAATAAAATAGTGCCAGTTACATCCGTGTGAATAAATATTGCTAAAATACAAGGAGAATTTGTAATGTAGAGAAAATAATTCCTATATCGGAATAAAATAAAACTGTGATCCTATACAAAAAAGCAGCATTACTTCTTTTTGAAATACGGAACCCATATAAAATGTTTGTTTTTTATGGTTTTATTCTATGCAATCTGTTCTGGGGCCTAAGCACTCCCAAATTCTTCGCAGTTCACTTTTGACGTCCTACCTTATCCATTGCTTGCCAAATCAAGGACGTACGGCTATAGGTCCGATATAAGTAGAACCATCTGCACATTGCATAGCTCCGCATGTCAGCCTATAGTACTGGCATGGAAGATAGGTCGGCCCATGGGTTGTGCACTCCGACAGTGAGTCATAGTTATATTCATTTCCATCGTCGATCGTAATCAGATGATGAAAAATCCCTTTTGCATCCTGACCCTATCGAGATTCGAACTCGGTACCTCCCGATCCAAACGCCAAAGCTTTAACCATTGTGCCATTTGGTCGGTAAAAAAAGAAAAAAAATAATAATAATGTTCGTTGTTTTGACTTGTTTTTCTTCTAATTTAAGGTTATCATTATAATAATACAAATACGTCATTATCTCATATTTTACGCTATCCGCTGGTTTTTTACAATAGGTTGATGCAGAGATAGATTAAAAACCTTTCGTACTAGCGGACAGCTACAGTCGTTTCATGTTCATGCTATATTTCAGATTTTTTCTTAAATAATTACAGGTAATATTTAAGAAAAGGCCACATCGTGAAATTTAAAGATAATATTAAAATTATAATAACAATATATATATAACAATATATACAGGATATTTACAAACCGCAAGTAGTAAATTGTGTGTTTAATAAAAATACGAGTTTAAAATTTGTCGTTAGAACACAAAAAAATCCTAGAACCCGATTGCAGTGCCACCTACCGGGTCCAATTGTGAATGTAACCCAGTCAAACACACACACACACACACACACACACACACACACACACACACACACACACACACACACACACACACACACACACACACACACACCAATGCCTTCTAAACTACTGGCCACTTACACCAACCAATGCCTTCTATACTACTGGCCTTTTAATACTCTCATTTTTCGCATATGACGTCAATTTAAGTCTATACCGAGACTGCGCAATAATAATTTTAGGATATTTACACTAACAAAGCAACTATAGAAAGCAACAACAACGTCGACTTAGCGTGTCGTCATCATTTGGTGTAAGCGGCCAGTAGTTTAGAAGGCATTGCACCAACTGATGACGATTGACGACACGCTAAGTCGACGGTTCAACTAGATGGCAGATAAATATTAAAAAGGAAAATTACATTACAAAATATATTTAGTTGTAATTATTACATCGAAGTAGACGGTTATTCGTTTTTTATTTTGGTTTTCCAGTTTTTTCCAGTTTTTGTCTACACCTCGTTCTCATAAAACCAAAATAAATTTCGTCATTCGTCCGTCATACAAAATTATAATACAAAAATATATTATTTCTCTTTCCAGTTGTTTTGTAATTTTGTTGTTTGTTTGTTCTTTGTTAGTTTCGAACAAACTGTTGAAGCCGAAGGATATGCGTTTTTAATTTTTATAGTAATGCATGTACATTTTATTTTAGATTTTGGCGTTTTTGGTCATTTTTATCTACCATAAGTCGATTTGTAATACCATTTAATTCGAAATTGTTGTAATTGGTACGTAGATTCAATAAAAAATAGCAAAAGAATTACGGATATTATGTAAAACACAGAAAAAATGCATCGTAAGTCGTCGATTAATTTTGTGACACTAAATAAAATAGAAATACAGAAATGAAATCGAAATGACAAAATATAAACAAAATGATCACAAATTATTCTCTGCTCTCACGGTTGTATTTATATTTTTATAGTGGAATACACTAAAATTTCGTATTGCGTTATCTAAATAAACGCAATTTCTTTAAATGCTCACTAAACTTCTTGAATATGGATAGGAAAAATTCAATTAATGAATTAAGAAAATCAATTACACTAAAATTGTTCATAATTTATTAATTTATTTTATAATAATCTAGGTTTTTATCTGTTAAGTTTGTGAAATTTATTGCCGTAGTAATAAGGAGGTAAGGTGTATTATTTTTACTTAATTGTGCTGACATCTGGTTGTCGACTCACGTTGACGTCATCGACAAAAAATGAATGTTGTCACAGGCCAGTACTATAGAAGGCACTGCACACACACACACACACACACACACACACACACACACACACACACACACACACACACACACACACACACACACACACACACACACACACACACACACACACACACACACACACACACATAATTTCATTAAAAACGGTCCAGCGATTTATGAGGAGTTCATTTGGAATTTCTTTGAGTGGATACATTTCTTCTAACTAATTGACAGCGCAAGCAGTTAATAAATTGTATCACACGTGACAATTATAATATGCATTAACATGCAAAATTTTGCTGGAGATTTTTCCTCAGAATGAAAAATTATTTTTTGTTTAAAAATGTCAAAGAAAAACTCACATATTTAACAAAAATATTTTATTTTTGCTTAAGCTGTCGACACCCTTTCGGTGTCATTTTCAAAAGTATATTGGTTTATAAAGAGTTTCATTTCGAGGTATAGAACTTTAAATTTATGTTACTTTATGACATAGCCATTAAACCAAAAATGAGCTTCATCACTGAAGAAAATTTTATATGAAAAATTTGCATCGAAGTCAATATTGGCTGAAGTCCATTCACGTCGTATGATTTTAATTCCTACTCAAACATGTAAACCAAGATCCTTACGCAAAATCCTCCATAAAGACGTTGGACCAAGCCCCAATTCTTGTGCACGCTGACGAATCGATTCATTTGGGTTATCTTCAATAATCCATACTACAGCTGTCACCGCCTGCAAACATTTTGCAAACGGTGTTCTGGCATGAGTCTGTTCATTGTGGAATGGTAAACCAAACTAACCAAAAATCAACTGCCAGTTGTTAAATCGGCTGTCCCTCAAAAAATTATTGCCAACTTAAAGTTCTATACCTCGAAATAAAGAAATAAAACTCCCTTTATTTATACTTTTGCGGTTTAGAAATATTTTAATAAATTTCAAAAATAAACAAAATAGGTGAAACAAACTAAAACATTTTTGAAAAATTATCCAAATATTTTGGCTACATTAGCCGACAAAGGCAATGCAACAGTTGCCACCTTATGTAGCGAATATTTAGAAAAAATGTATAGTTTGGCAAACAATAACACTATACAATTGTCCAAAAATAATAGAAGCTCTAACAAACATAAATCAATAAAAAAAATTGACAAACTATAATTCAATTTAAATTTTTCAATGAAAATTTAACAAACTATAATTCAATAATTCCAAAATTATATGGCTTCAAAGGTTCACAAACCATAGACAAATCAAGCCTCTGCTTTGATTTGGGTGAAATTATTATTTAGTCAGATTACCGCGGATGAGGTCTGAATAAATAATTTAATGCCTTGAATAGTTTTATGCTACTGATTTATTTTGTTTAGAAATTTTCATTTTATATGTGATTTTTGCATACAATGCAGTAAAAGTTTCTAAGAACTACATTTTTTATACAAGGAAAATTAATGCATGCAAGAAATTAATGCATACATTGCAATAATATTATCTACATTACAATTACGTTGATTTTTAATATAAAATGTTATATAAAATGTTATTATGTTCCGTTGTTATATTACATATACGTTGTTATTAATTACATATACATGTTGAGCTGACCTTAACAAACCAAGTATACCATAGGGACTTTCGATTGACCTGAATTAACAAAATTATCTGAATTAACTGAATCAACTGACGTGAATTGAGCGTTCGATTCGCACCTCTTCATTTCAGTTAAAAAATTGGGCTACTGAATTAACTGAAGAGATATTTTGCTCGTGTAGTTAAATCAAATAGGTTGTTTTTGTTGTATTTTTGACATTTATTGGTTTTACGTTCATTCCGCGTTTTGTTTTAAAAGTGTGATAGCGTTTTTTAAATTTAAAATGTTTTTTTGACATTTATCAAAAATGAAGAGGAGCGATTCGAACCCCTAATTCACTTCAGTAGCTCAATTACTTGAATAGTAACTCAATTATCTGAATAGTAACTCAATTGCCATTCTGTTAATTCAGGTCAATCGAAAGTCCCTCATATCGACGCTGTAACTTCTGTATATGGACCTACATGCAGATTATCATCTAATTTAGGAAATATTTTAAAACAGTGTCGGAAAAACAGATTCTCATCTGAAATAAATTAGCTACATTGTAATTCCACCAAATATTTGGATAACAACATGATAAAAAGTATTTATAAGCACTAATTGGAGAAACACAAAGAAAAATTCTAAATCAAAATTACCAAAATTACATTTTTTAACCATTTTAGATATTTTTTTATACGAAAATAATCGCACGAAAATGTTCACGATTTAATTAAATTTTTTCACCAGATGTTGAGTTAATGAGTACTGTAAACAACACAAATAGCGCTCGAATGTCAAAACGTTCTGAGTACGTATAATCTCAAAAATGTCAAACTTTACGATAGAGCTGTCAGTTGCCAGATTGCAACACTAGGGTTGTCCAATCCCGAAATATAAAAGGCAACCCTCGTATACTTCAGAATTTTCATTTGATAATAGAGTTTTTAAGCAAATTTTTGGTTCACCTATGGGTTCCTCAATAAATCCTACAATTGCTAAATTTCATGTTTACATACTCTTTTGATACATGAAAGGGTCGAACGTAAGGACAATTCAGGATCATAATTGTCTGCAAATCAAAAATCTTACCCTCGAACGTTTTATAAAAAGCAAATCTCAACCCAATATGCAATGCCAACGGAATTCCGCTTACATTCGCATGCAAAATCCACACTCTTTCTATGGAAATAACCATGTAAAGTACACGGAAATCCATACTACTCACTAAAGAAAAGTGTCACAAAAATTCCAGTGTGAGTGCGTGCATGCAAGAAAAAAATCAAAGTGGAAATAAGGTGGGATTTCGTCGGAAACTAGGATTTTTAATTTTTATTGTAAGATTAAGTTTCTAATGGTTTCAGAGATTTACAAAATAAAGGCCTTTCCAAATTTCCAATTGATAGCGCTCCCGATAGATTAATTATATGCAAAAATAGCGCGCTAAATATGTCTTGACATAGAAAATTGGGTGCTCCGGATACATCTATTAGGCGCTAATAAAAAAACACGGCTAATAATTTTATATTGAAATTAAAAGAAATATTTGTTGTAATTTTTATATTTTTATTCACATTTTATTTAAATTTTAAAAATCCGCCTAGGTAGGTATTGGTTTAAATGTTCACGCGCAATCCAATCCACCTGTTATATTTTCATACAGCATATGTAAATGGTGACGCCATTGCAAAACTCATTTTTATTACCTCTTTAGCCCAATCCGATCGCAGCATATTATAATAAACTAAATACAATTAATTTTACTGTAATAATTAAAAATTATTAAATTAAAACAAGACGATAAAATAAAATAAACAAAATACACGCATGCACAATCGTGTGCGTCTGAGAAGAGAATAATATAAAAGATTCAATATGCAAAGAAAACTGAAAACACATATTACTGCGAAAGAGAAAGACAATTATTTTTCTCCAAAATATAATTTATTGTGTCTTTGATATTTTGTAGTAGGTAATTTAATGGAATCAAAACATTTATTGTATATTCCGATCGAGCTTGCACCACTTCCCCAAGTTTGATAAACATGATAACAAAATATTAAAATAAAATTTCGAGAAAAGGAAAAACTAAGCACGAGTTTTTCATAATATCTATTGAATATCAGAAAGCTCTAGAAGAAAATGTACCCACAGTGATGATAATCACCTACATAACTTACCCTTACGTTATAGTAAAGAACACTCTTAACATAGTTTGATACAATTTGGTTATAGAGCCCATCATAGCAACATTATTTAATTAATATTTTGTTTATCTGATTTCAGTTTCAGCTCGAAACGGAATATAAGCGAATACAAAAACAGTCACAAACGACATTACCACGAAATATTTTGTCTATGTTAAAATGTATTCTAAAAGTTAAGCATACTCGAATAATAAAGATTTTAAAATTATAAAAATAGTTTATCTTTTATGTTTTTGACATATGACGTTGGGGTATATATATATATATATATATATATATATATATATATATATATAAATATATATATATATATATATATATATATATATATATATATATATATATATATATATATATATATACAATATATATATATATATATATATATATATATATATATATATATATATATATATATATATATATATATATATATATATATATATATATATATATATATATATATATATATATATATATATATATATATATATATATATATATATATATATATATATATATATATATATATATAAAATACTTGGCAACATTGTTTCGCTGGCAATAAAAATAGAAATAGACTCGAAATTTATTTCAGCGTCGGTAGTTGTGTTCGAATTGCATATTTTCGGTGTTTTGTAATGTGACAGGCGGTTTCGCACGCCGCCTTCGCTCTTGTTCTGTTTTGAACTTTAATTAATGGAGATATGTAATTCATTGGTTAAATTGACATTCTAACAACCCTAGACCCGTGAACATAACTTTATCGTTTTCAGAAATAGTGGCTCACGTTAATGTTAAAACTGAACAAATTGTTTGCTAATAGATTAGAATCCGTAACGTGAATTCGCGTAAGAGGACGTGTAATTCTGCGAGTGCCACTTTTAGCTTAGAGAACAAAAAAGTCGCTAGGGGCTAGATCTGGTGGAGGGGGAGGATTTTGTTACATTTATATTCGAGCTTGCTGAGCTCGCATGATCGCAATAGAAACAACATAATTGAAAAATGAAAAAACGTTCAATTTTATTCATCAAGTAGACGTAAATATCGATAGTATCGAAAAAAGTGATGTTACAATATCCCACCCCTGTGGCACTACACTGGTAATTCCCCGGGAATAGGGAACTGGGGATAGAATTTATATATGATTTCTGTTCAAATATTTTTTTTCCGGCCTACTGAGGAGAAAAGTTTGATGTAAATGTTTAAAAATTGGGAATAATTTTACCGTATCTACATTGGCATGGATAATTTTTCCAAATTTAGTCAGCGTGCCATAAAAACAATGTTTAAATAAAAATTACATACGAATTCTTTCCTCAATTCCTTATTCTACCAGAATAATGGCTCTGGTGAGTAAATAGGGTGGTGAAGCAGTTTAAACCGTAATACGAGGATTTACACAAAGGCAATCGCTTAGGTGTGAGACGGCGCATTGTCTTGGTGGGTTTATCGTCAATTTCTATTTTCATCTTCTCAAGTAATGATGTTTAGCATGTTCCTGTAATAGTTCTCCCTTTTTGAAGATAATCGATTAAGATGTCTCCATGACCGTCCCAGAAAACAGTCGCCATCACTGTCCCAGCCGATGGAACAACCTTTACTTATTTTGAAACCGATCCCGCTTAGCAGCCCACTGTTTTGGCTGTATTTTTGATTCTGACGTGGAATGGTGTATCCAAGTGTCATCAACAGTATTGTTGGAAATGTTCATTCGAACACGTTTGCGTGACAAACACGTTCTTTGGACATATGCATAGCCCCTTCTATCTCTATTTGATGAACTTGAGCGATGTTATCGTCAGTGGTTGCAGTTTTTGGACGTCCTGAACATTCATTCACATGGCCACGTTTAAATCCTGCTGCCCAAAATTTCACGTTGGTAAATAACGGGGCAGAATACCGCCCCTGCATACCCCCCCCCCCCCCCCCCCCCCCCTCGGCGTCCAACTCCTCTGTGATTTGCGCAGATGTATTGTATTTCCTTTCACACATAACTCGATAATGCCCATATTTTCACCAAAACACATCATCCACAAAATACAAAATGGATGATATCTCGGTGAGTACCTTTCAACGGATGCGCAAATATACACCCCCAATTTGGTTGACGAGTGCTACCAACTTCATTCAGAGGACGGAAACTGTACAGACATCCCTCGTAGTATACATATTTGCATTGAACTAAACGAAATTCAGATTTAGAAACCTAAATTTGTTTTATAAATCACCGTAATACCACACGTTATACACATTGAACGATAAATGTCGATACTACTTTAATAATTTAGTAGTATCGACATTCGAAAATTACCGTTTTTTATTTCAAAAATGTAATTTTTAAATAAAACTCGATCACCTTGAAATTTAAGATGAGAATGTGCCATACGAGTCTCGCACGCTAAAGAAATCTTTTGTCGATTTTATTAAATAGATAGTTCCCAAAATAAATCAAAAAGCGAACAATAAAAGCTTCTGTTAGTGGTCGTGTGATAGATATTTTAATACGGTAGTATTTGTAATAACATTAATGAATGGTTGTATTACGAGTTCAAATTTCCATCAAAAGTAACTTACAATATTCGTTTCCGCGCTGGTACCTTCTATTTACAAGAAACTCAAAATCGATTACGAAATAACTTTAAATCATATTATTGTAAAAAGTCGTTTTACACTGTGATAAGAGTGTACAGTTTAACAGTTTTGCTGTTGATCGTTAAATTGTCAGGTCACGCAAAACTAATAAATAAATTTTAAAATAAATCAAGGGTAACGTGCAATTGAACGAAAAGTGAGCGTTTTATATGCGGTTTAACACGATTTATTTAAATAATAAGTACTTATGTATGTATTATATAATTCGCGTAATTATAACAAGGCGAATCGTAACTTTCACCTTAATACAGTTCACCGCAATAGAAATTAAACTTGATTTTATGAATAAATCTTGGATAATAAATAACGACTACAATTTATCTCGTTGTATTCAAAAAAAATATTATCAGAAGAGTAATTTCTATTTAAAAAAAACTTTACGCTTACGTCATACTCGTAGTAAAAATCCCATTCATAAGAATGAATAACGATTTAAAATATTAAATCATCTTTACGATTATGGAATAAAACTGATTTTAAAATAATTATATTTTATGTCTTGGACTATGAGACGTACTTTTTAATGTCAAGATCGACTTTTGTGGCCAATTACAACCAAATTGAATTATTATTAATCGGAAGCTATTCCAAACTACAATATATTTTGATTGTTTCCGTGTTCGATCAGATGTGACCTTTAGTTCTATTATTTCGAAACATGAATAATACAAAAATTTTAATTAACAACAAAGTTTTTTGTTACGAACTGTTAAAACATTCTTATTAGAAAAGATTTAAGCTGAAATCATTCTTAAATTGAAATTGTTTTAATTTTTAAATACGAGTATATTCTTTTTTGCGAATGTTGGGAAACTTTAATTAATTTTTAATGGAGCAAATACTCGCAAATGATTTAGCATATTTATAAAGTGGTGAAGTAATCAGCATCTACCTGACCTACGACAACATAGAACACGCCACGTTAGTCAAAATATGTATTTTAGACTTTGTTTCTAACAAGTTTTGAATGTACATTACAGACATTTTGTCTAAATATAATACAAATATTTTTTTTACCCATTACCATTTTTAATATTTTCTCACCGCAATGAGAAATAATTTGTTGGCTGATAATCTTGTAGTATATAATATGTATCACATAAATTAATAATATCCTTTTTATTAAACGCTCATTTCCAAAAGGCTTATTTCAAACCGTACGATGGGAAATCGGCGCGGAAAAAATTGAAACACTGGGTCTATTTTTTAATTCAGCCCGAGCAAGCAGGTTTGCCCTGGGTAGTGTACACCGTGTACACCTTGGGTAGTGTACATCCAGTGAGCATAGAGTAATAATTTATATTTTACTTTGCATACTCTTCGTACACTGGCTTTCTGTTCAGAGTAAAATTTTAAGAACCGAGCATGCGCGGTGTAAGCACAGTTCACAAATAAAAACAAAGTGTGCAGAGTAAAATCACTCGGGTTGCATAAAAAAACACAGTATTTTTTGACAGTGCACTGCTTGCTCAGGCTGAATTAAAAAATAGGCCCACTATCTCTTTGCAAAATAAAAATATTGCAATAAATAGTGAAACAGAGAGTACAACTTTATTCATAAAAAGACTACCAGGCTATCAACTATCAAAAGTGTTGTTGGTTTTCCGACAAGAAAATAGTTTTCCAAAGTTGAATACATTTTTCCCTAAAGTTTGCGTTTAGTTCCCGTACTGATTGCCTTTTAATTTTATGTCGATCACAATTTGTTTTCAAATAGGCACCAAAAATTTGGTAATTGCTCCAGTCAATAATAACAATCAATTTAGCGTCAATAATGGCAATAAAGTAACATTTTTTTCAAATTTCGAATCTCTTAAATATAGAAATGACACAGCTCAGCTAATTTATGGAATTCGGTAAACGATCACAATAAAAAGATATTATTTAAAGGTTTGTTTCATTAATTTCGAGTATATTGTTTTTAATGTCTGCCAGGTTCTATAAGGCCCGTTGCACACTTGAGCTAAGCTAAGCTATGAAACATAGTTGAGGTTAGCTTAGCTTAGAGCTCGCTACCTCGATCGAATGCACATTATAACTAAAAAACATAGTTCCGTTTTCACGAACCATTTATGAGATACATAATCATATTTAAACCAAACACTTTTTTTTGTAACTGTACTAATACTAATATGTAATTAATTTCCTTTGACGCTTGCACAATATGTATTACATAAAAATGGTGTTCCGTCAAAATATCTCATTTTTAAATTGAAGACAGACAACACCAACATACCAAATTATAATAAAATAAATTAAAAATAATATTATTATTATTGTTTGTTTAAAACAAATAATTGTTTAAATCGCGTTTTGTGAAAAAGTAAGCCAACGGGGACAGCAGGAAATGTTTTATGATGATCCTGATTTATGGGCTTTAGAATGACATGTTTTCTATCAACAGCAGATACGCATTTGCAAAATTGCTACTTTTCCTTGAATTCTACTGCCTTTTCAAGGCAAAAGGCCTCTTGCACCGGCATGTCTCTTGATTGCATCTTGATCCATATAGCCTCGCTTACCTCTTCGACAACTTTTCTAATTGTGCTCTCTCAAGCTTAAATCACGGAAATAACTGTTACTCCCTGACTTCTTGTTAATCTGATATATTTGAAAAAGTCAAAGTCCGATAAATCTGGTAACAGGGAATGAAACTCGTCCTACTCTAAGCTCTTCGATAAAAAATGAGAACACCAAGTAATTCGTTTCTTTCTTTTCCTCAAAATCTTCAGAATCCGATACCTAATGTGGCAGATCAATTTCTACTTCTAACTGATGACATTATTTTGTGTAGATGCAAATCAGCAATGGACTTACTTTTCCTCTCAAAACACAATGGAAATAATTATTCTTTTAACAAACACGTCTAAATAATCTCCGCTTATAATATACATACCATAAAGGTTTTTCACTAAACGTGACATATTCATACAATTAATAATTTTTTTTTTTAAGTTTTTTATTTTCTAATTCGAAAAATATATTTTTTTAAATACAATTTAGTATTGTGGTGTTATATGTATGCATATAATTTTAAAATAAGATATTTTGACAGAATACATTTCATTTCATGCAATATTGTGTATGCGTCACAAATAAATACATATTTACTGTCAAGTATAAGTAAGCGATGTAGCTGACCTTAGTATACGATGAAGACATCTCGGGCTAAGTTATTTCTGTGCTCTTAAAGCTGGTCAACATATTTCACACAGCTTAGCTCTAGTGTGCAACGATACATTCAAAATCTTTAGTTACAAATACGAGCTAAACATAGTTTAGCTTAGCTGAAGTGTGCAACGGGCCTAAAGGTCTATCGCCTTCAATTTTTAAAACACACAAGTAACTCACTCTATACAGTACATTTAGGCACTGATAAATGTTTGGTCGCCACTCTAACAAGCTAAGGCTATAGCTATAACATTTTTATTATTTAGGAAACATCATAAATTTTTGAAACCTCGTACAATTTACCAGAACTGACATAATTTAAATAAAAAATTTTATTTTTGATTATTGAATGGCAAGCATTTCAAAATTTAATGATTACCTCATATCCAGAGTTGTAAAAATGTTTAGATTTATTTAATTTCGCATTTTAAAAGGTTGCTGTAGCAATAAAAAATTAAATGAAGTGGTAACATAAAATTTTAAGATACCATTCGTCATGTCAGTATTAAAGTGTCCTATATGCCGCCCCTTGTAAAATTATTGGGAATTCAATTGTTTAACTTTAAAAGAAAATTTACTTGATTTGCAGATACAATTTCAAGTCGATGTTTATTTTTGTGTTAGTTTACTTTATTATAATATAACTTTATTATATTATAATATACATAATTTCCAAATTTTGCTAAGTGATGCCGTTTCAAATAATATTAATAAGAAAAAGTGGTGAAAATGGATATAGGACACCTCCTATATATTTGTAAAACTCATATATTTTTTATCCAATTCAAATGACACTCCGTTGCAACTATAATTTATCAATTTGGCAATTTTAGAATAGTTTTGAATGGCTCTATTCTGAAAATGTAAAAATCCTATAGCTGCAACTTTATAGAAATTGCTTACAGAGAAAAAAGATACAGTTTTCTAAAAAGTGATGTTCACAAACTGGAGACCTTTCGCCAAATCAAATATAAATTAACACTGCTATAACAGAACAAATTCTAAACAAAACAACTAAAAAACGTTTTTATTTGCGAAACAAAGTATTTTTCTCCAATAAATCTGATTTTTCTTTTGTTTATAGTGAATTCGACTACGTCAATTACTTTATGGTAGTTCTAGGGCGGTATGTTGTACCATCACTTCGAATCGAAAAAAGTCGAATTCGAAAAAAGCCGAATCGAAAAAGTGAAATTTGTATTATTTTAGCTTTTCGAAAATGATACAACATACCACCATTCGACTTTTTTCGAATTTCGATTCGAAGTGATGGTACAACATACCGCCCCTAGTATATTGTTTCTTTGTATATTGTTTTACGAAAGACGAAAATATTATTTTCAAGAAAGGAGAAACAATACGAGAAACAGTTCAACGACCGAGAGAACGAATACACATACCTTTAAAAGGAAACACTATACTTTTCAACGTTCTAAATCACTATTTGAAGAATTATCCGAAATCAGTACAAAACCGAAAACTAACTATTAAACTATAATAACTAACAGATAATGAAAAAAGTTAAATTTCAAATAAACAAGTAAAACCAGGCAACTAAATGGAATTAGTATGTGTGAATTTATTTTCGTCACTGAAAAAGAGACTTAAACGTTATATACCCCATTTACATGCGACCAACATTTTTCTTCTGCAAAATGAAAGAGATATAACATTGACTTTTTGTATATGAGAGACAAGAAAATAAATATATCCCAACAAAATTTTGCAAAGATTTTTGAGCCACTACACCATTCGGTTTTGGCCACTATAAAATGTTGCTATAAAAAAAATTTTGCCATAAAATATATTCGATCCGATTTATTTTATGGCAACAATTTTAAAATTAACAAAAAAAAAATTATTTTGTATTGAAAAATGTTGAGGAGTCGTAATAAAAGCCGACATAGATAAAAACGGAAATTTCGCAATTGAATTAATTAAAAATAAAGTAATAGTAATGCTATAAAAAATTATATTTATTTATTTCTCGCAAGAAAGTAAGAAAGATTGACAATTGCTTCCCATTATCTATCTAACCAAATTTTAATTTTATTTTTTTTATATTACTTTTACAAAAAATATTACTTTTACAAAAATTGGATGTTAATGTTCGCCAACATGTTTTCTATTTCAAAAAAATGATTACATAGTTCTAAAATTTTCCCAATTAAAAGAGCTTGCTATGATTTAATTTCGACCATTTGCAATTCAAAAATACCTAACAAATAAACAAATGAAATTTTATATTTTTAGTTAATCCGTTCCCGCAAAGGCTATAGCCGTCATATTTTTGGTGATATGTAGGCAAATGACGACTATAGCCGTCCTGCTTATTATAATTAATAAAAAAAAGGAACATCATTCGTACGAAGTGTACTAATGTATTTGTCAATTATTCAGTAATACTTCGCAGATTTAAAAGATGTAACATTCCAAACAACATATCAACTGTTTTTTATTGTTTTGATTTTTCATATTTAACGATTCGATATATTTCCACCTTTAGATACAAATGACGGCTATAGTCGTCCTACCACGTTCGAGCAAATGACGGCTATAGCCGTCATTTGTTCTGGAAAGAGAAAAAATGTTGTGATGAGCAAATGACGGTTATTATTACGGTTGTTATAACCGTCGAGAGTTTTCATGGAAAAACTGTGAGAAATTTTGACGTTTTTTTGAGAATTTTCACTTACAAACATATCAATAACGCTCAATTTCATATGGCAGTCATAAACAATTAGAAACAAAAAAGTGTGTTTCTGATCACGGTCGTCAGTTTAAAAGTGTGCGGCAACGGGTTAATTGTTTTGAAATTTTAACGTTAAAAAAACGTTAAAAATTAACGTTAGAGTATATTGCCATCGGCAATATGTATGTCTATTCTGAAAGTTTCACCTCGACAGAAACTGTGGAATTTTATAAGAATTCATTTTCTAAATTCCTAACACACACATTCAATTAAATAAAAGCGCTAAATTTAAAAAAGGCATGATTTAGACTTTGCAATAATGTATGATATTAGAAAACTGGTTATTTTTATATCTAGGGTCTAAGACGAGAGCGTAAATAGTAGATTATTTATCAACGGATTGAAATAGCAGATTATTGGTCGACGTTTAGTTCCGCGTTACATACGATATTTGTCTATTGTATAATTTCATTTTTGTAATTTTTTGTCAATTACGTCAATGTAACTACATTTTTCTCAACATAAAATATACCGACCACGAGTTTTTATGTTGTTATCAAGTTTTGATTGAAAATTTGTTTTGGGATATAAGCAATTTCGTCTCAATAGCGGATTTTACACGACCAGTAATAATGCCATTACCTAAACCATCATTACCTGAAAAAGTAGTCTTTCAACTATACTTTTCCCACTTTTGAGTCTTCCACATTATAATACTTCACGGAATAATGCAAACTTATAATATTTAAAATTATTGAAATGCAACGAAACTCCATTTTCGGTAATGATGTTTTAGGCATTGACATTATTTAGACACTGACATTAGCGCTAGCCGAGTAGTACAAAGATAAAATACGTAAACATCATCAGCGAGTCAAGCAACCATTGCTTTGTTATAGTTAAAACAAATTTAGGTGACCGCAGAAGAATGAGAAGAATACGCAAAAAATTAATGAAATGGAAACACCTACCCCCCGGCATTCCAGAATATCGGGGAGCTGGCTAGAATTCAATGGGCTGATCAATCATTAATCCGAAGTAAAACCTAATCCCTTAACGAGGTGTAGTGCCAATGAAAAAAAATATTCATGTTACGTTTTATTTCTGGGTTTTTATCGTTGTACCGTAGGTGCAACAGCAAAAAACATTAAAAATGAAACTTCGATTTTTTTTTTTTGGATTTTGTTATGAAAGTTTATTGTATTTTCTTTGACGCTAAATACATATTAAAGCCACCATTACTGTTAATAATTGCCTGGCACCTTTTGTCCATACTATCAACCAAAATATCTGCATACTGTGGAGATAAATTTTTCCGTATCTTCCGGACGACTCTCGCTAGGTGGCTTAAATTCTTTATGTGGTACATTTTCAGCTTAACCTTTATGAGTATGCCCATACATTTTCGATTGGATTGGCATCAGGTGACTGAGATGGCCAATCCAATGTTGTGATGCCCTTTTAGAGTTTAAATTCCGAACAGAGCATGCTACGGTGTTTCGGATCGTTTCCTGCTTGCAAGATCCAGTTAGAGTTCCCCGCTCCAAACCATTTCCGGGTAGATGGTAACAAATATCGTGAATAAATTTTATTCATGCAAGGTGCGTTTATGTTCCGTGTGAAAACGATTATTTACCAAAACCTTGGTGAAGCATCCCATGGAGCTTGATCGTTTTTTGTTGAACTTGATTGAATAAAATGTAAATTACATTTTTATTTTTCTAAATTAAGTGGACATTTTATTTTAGTGTGTGTATTCTGTGTAAATCGCGGCACATCGTCCTCATGACTTACTTCTTATGTGTGTATCTGTAGTTGCTTAGACCCATTCGTTTTAAATTTTTCATTGTAATCCGATTCTGTTTAACCAGACACAAAAATTATCGCGATTACATGTCAAACAAATAAAATCCCGATTTTATAATTATGGTGACAGACACAAACCCGATTTTGTAACTCTGCAAACGTTCAAATTCATATTTAATTAATGAAATAAAATAATTTCAATGCGTATTTGCCGATTTTGAATTACATACATCGATTCAGTTACAATAAGTTAATATAAACTAAATGTATATACATGTGACAGTTAAAATTTTTTAAAATTTATTTTACAATCTTACAATTTTTCTGTGTAAATTCAATGAAAATGACTTATGTTCCCCAGCCACATACAATCCTACTGATTTTTTCTTATATTTCACATTTATCTTCTTCCTACAACCCGATTGTAATAATCTTGTTCTATAAACGCAGTAATCCTGTTTTGCCAAAATCGTGTGCTGACAGACTGGAAAAATAACTACGTAATCTCGAATTCGCGATTAGCTAGTTTGTATCTGTCTGGGGTATAAGCAACTAATTGATATTATTGATGAAATACGAGTATAACACATGACTCACATTTAAATTTCACATTATTTTAGAAAACATATTTACGTTGTATATTCTGCATTATGAGTGAAATCTAAATTCACAAAATTTACTTCCAGTCTACACAATAATTTAGTCATCCGCCTTACAACACATTAAAATATCATTAATATTTTGTAATTAAAATTACTTAATATTATTGATTATAATTTGTGACATAATATGCAAAGTGAAAGTTCGATAACTTTCTTAGCACTTTTGAAAACATTATATAATTCTTGACCATGGAATAATAACGAAAATGACCATGACCTACATAAAGCGTTCGGTTAGTAATAATCGTACAATAACACGCAATCTCCGGCTTCTCTAGAGTTATATATTTGGTTAAGCTTAAGAGAATTCAAGATAAAATTTAGATTATTGGGTTTTACCAAATCCAGAATATTTTAAGTGGCTATTCGCATTCTATATCTAAATTTTACAGGTTCATTAAACCTCGTGAGTATGGTTATTTCAAAGATTAATTAGAATGACTATTATTTTTTTATAAACAGTTATAATATCGAAAGCACGTAGTTCATTGTCTCGAGTTTTCGATTTAGGCTATATGCTAAACTTAAAGTAAACCGTTTATTACGGTAAACCCCGATTTTAGAACAGATTTTTCGATCATTTTGCCATAGGGTTTTTAAAAATTATTGAATTTACCTAAAAATTTACCTAAAATTGACAATCTTTATATATATATATAAAAGAAAGGTGTTCATCGTCCGTAAGCGTGAACTCAAGAACTACTGCACCGATTTTTATAAAAATCTAAATATACATATATTCAGTAGGTAGTGAGGAGTGTGTCTGTAAGGTTTAGTTGAAATCGGTCAACCGGAAGTGGAAGCATAAATAGAAGATTTTTCACTTAAGAACAACTAATCTGATTATGATTCATGGGTCGTGAGAAGTGTTAGTGTAAAATCATATTAGTCAACCGGAATTGACAGCTTCCATGGGAGATTTTCGATAGAAAGACTCAAGAACTACGGCAACGATTTTAATAAAAATGTTTGAATGTGTTCTATGGGTCGTAAAGAGTGTTTCTGTAATGCTTGGTCGAAATCGGTCCACCGGAAGTTGCTGTTTCCATAGAAAACTTTCCATTTAAGAACTTTTCCACTGTTTTTAATAAAAATTTATACATACGATATATGGGTCGTGAGAAGTGTTTTGTAACGTGAGAAGTGTTTTGGTCCATCGGAAGTGACAGTTTCCATAAGATATTTTCGATCAGTAAACTCAAGAAATACTGAATCGATTTTGGTAAAAGTTTATACGTATGTTCTATAGGTCGTGAGGACTGTTATTATAAGGTTTGGCCGGTTAAACAATACGGTCAGATTTTTCAATATTAACTTAAAATAATATAAACAAATACTAACAAAATCATAAAACCCCTTCTTTTTTCACAATGCTCAAGAAATAATAATATTCATTGCCTGCTTATTCATTGCCTGCATTTAAGAAAATGTGAATTCACCGTGGATAACCAAAAGTCGAAAAATTAAAATTTCCTTCGAGAATAACAACATTTCAACAAATTCGTTCGGACAGATATATCATACTGCAGGTTCCTTTTTACCAATTACAGGCGAACAACACAAATTTCTTCAAATATATTTTCTGGGGAATAATGATCGTCGACACAAAGTTGCAATTACTTCGGGAATACACCGAGATATTGTTCAGTCTTTGCAAAATTTATTTCATTAGTAGGTTTCAGTGGTTAACACTTAGGTCATTTTTGGCCTATTGTGATACCACGCATTCACGCCACATCAATAACCCATTCACCTACTCACACAACTACGCAGTATACCACCTGCACATTGCAAGCTCATGGACGGTGGGCCGGCGCTGAATTCTGCACTCCATTAGATGGCCTTAGTTGTGCTTATTAACATCACGATTGTAATCGATGATGAAAATTCGATTTGCATCTAGTCTCTGACGGAATTCGAACCCAATACCGCCGCTCCAAGTGCCGAAGCTTTAACCACTGCACCTGTAATTGCCGATGAATTAGTAAAATTGTTTAACACTGTAATTGATCAAGCGCCCTCTGGCAGTCGTCCTCCGACAGTATAAAATAGTTATAAAAGCTGATAAAATACCGGTTGGTGAGCATTCCAGATGATTCAATGCTCCACAGTTAATGAAGTCTCCATTGTCATTTTTGTCGATCAATTCAAATCAAGAGACATCATTTTACAACGTCAAAATGATCAATTGCAACGTGTATCTGAAATTCACCGATTTTATGACGCACTTCAATACCCAATGTTATTCTGTCAAGGAGAGGATGGATATCACTTCCAACTGAAAATGATTAATCCTACAACTGGTAAATAGTTATTTTGCAAATAAAAAGTTGCAGTTAAGTTTTAAAGAAAACTTACAAAGAATTTTTATTCTATCAATTATACAGGTGCAATAACAAGCAAAAAGATAAGCTTCATGAACTACTATGCATATACAGATTAATGATTAGCGAAAATCAAGACATTCATGACAAAATGTCGCTAATTATATCATCAGTACGTAGCGGACATGTACGCCAAAATAGAAACGGAACGAATATTGTTCATTAGGCTAGATGCAATTAATAACGATGGCAATGTAAATTACCTTGGCCGAATTACAATTTTACCAGCAACTTACACCGGAAGTCCGAGACACATGCATGAATATGCGCAGGATGCGATGTTGTACGTCTGCAATTATGGGCGTCCCGATTAATTCATCACATTTACATGCAATCCAAATTGGACAGAAATTTAAAATCAATCTCCTACTAATCGTCAGGACATCATTGCACGAGTGTTTAAATAGAAATTAAAATCTTTGATTGCTTTTATTGTAAAACACAACGTTTTCTGCTATGTTCGATGTTTGATGTACTCAATTGAATGACAAAAGCGAGGACTGCCACATGCTGCAACATTCAGTCAAATGAAATGGATAACATTATATTTGCAGAAATACCTGACTCATCAAATTAATGATCCTAAACATTTACAAAGTGTTACTCAAAATGTGGTACATGGTCCATCGCCGACGCTCCTTTGAAGGCAATGGTAGATCAATAACAATGCAAGTGCTAATTACTAATGAAATTGATAACCGTTGGAGTTTTACCTTTATTATCAAAAAAAAACTTATATAAATGCAAAATATTCCAATTCAGTTAAATCAATAAGAAACATTTGCAAATTATTGCACCAGCAAAATATTTAGATGAAATTATTCAATATGAAGTGGGAAGATACATCGGTAGCAATGAAGCAGTGGTACATATTCACTTTTCCAATTCATGATAGATATATCCCACAGTATTACATTTCGCCGTTCATTTGGGAAATGGACCAGAGACAACATTAACTGCCTTTTTTCTTTGTGTCGCAAAGGTGAATTTGCTAAAACATTACTGTATTCGAAAGTTCCACGTTACTACACTTAGAACCCCCTACCCCCCGGAGGCACGGGCAAAACCTTTTAAATTTCGTTAATTTTACATTCCATACGATAAGACAACTTTTTTTTTGCAGTGGCCATTGCCTCCTCTGGAATTCCAGCCACTTTTTTAAATGGTGGTAACACTCGTATCTCATGGTTACTAACAAGACATTGACAAACAGCCAAAGTACCTATACAACAACACATAGCAATTATCAATTCATACCGACATTATTTCTTTAAATATTAAGAAATCAAATATAATCAGAACCAACGATGCGGCCAGCAACGCGGACCGAGTTCTGCTAGTCCTTAATATTGCATTGCGTAATTATGTATTATCGATAACATAGCATTTAAACTGCTGAAAATCTCTCATGTACTAACAAAAACGTGTCGGTAATAATAAAAAATTTCGCTAAAAGAACTGAGACAAAAAATTCTACAGTAATAAATTTAGAAAATGATGTTTTTCATCATTTCACATTTTCACATTTTCACATTTTCATCAACTCCTATGATCCTACAGTATGATTAAGGACTTTGAACGAGGCACATAAAAAAATATATCTTAATCACTACTATAATTTAGATAAACATAAACATATAATAAACATTTTATATGTTTATGTTTTTATATACCTGCAATTATATGTTTAATAAACATATAATTGCAGGTATGTTGGTGATTCACCAAATTCCTTTAAATCGCTAAAAAGTTTTTTATACTTTCCTTAGTAAAATTTGATTTCAAACGTGATTTGATATTATTTTAATGGCAATAAAAACTTTTTTGCCGAAATCTTTACGTTTTCAACCTTGTGCGGTTACACGTTCTTCTGAAAATGTGGCACAATTATTATCTCGTGACTGTTAATGATGTTGAGCATTACAGTTGTTAATTATAATTACTGACGACGTGATAATTAAAAAAGCATTTTTTTTAATTTCCAATTTTTCGGTCTACCGCGGAACATTTAAAATTTGTTACTGCATATTTATTATGCTATAGCAAAGATGATCAATTTACATAGATAGAAACCTGCGAACAAAATGCATTTTTCATACAAATCAGCATACTCACCCACATTCTAATAAGAAAATCATGCGAAGAAAAAATTCGTAAAATAAAAATGTTTTTATTCTCTTTGTTGTCTGTTCTCGCTCTTCATATTTTTTTATTATCGTGGCGATCGATACCGATGATCATGTTGGTTTGTTATTTATTTTTTAGTAGAAATATGATAATGGAAATAGAAGGAAGGCGAGCAAATATATAATTTTTTATTTTTTGCTTTTTAATTGAATGAATGGTTTGAAAATATTTTTTTGTTTTTTCCTATGAATGTATGTGCTATAATAAACTTTCATTTAATACGTACACACATTCAAATTTTTTTTGTTTTGAAAATCACATAAAAGTAGAATATAATTATGATGTGTTGTTTCTACAAATTTATTTTTCCTCGCCTTTTAAATATTATGAACAGAAAAACGAAATTTTAAATTCCTTTTTTGTTTCTTCATTATGTTACAATGATCGTGTAGTTTCGACTGCAAAATATTAACATGTATATAGATGATAATTAATATTACATATATATTATAGATCTAATATATGTACATTAAAAATGCAGCTAGCCAATTATTTTACGATTTAAGTATGAACTGAAATATGGGCAAATTAATTAAATTTTTAATATTTCTTAGCGGTTGAACAGATGATTGATTTATGTAATGAAAATTTGATACCTCGAAATTGGATCCTTAAAGTTAATGCTGATTACGCATACTTTGACGAATGAATAATTTCAACTTAGTTGGTTTAGGTGGGATTATTTCACTTATTTAAGCGATTTGCTGGAACATGGAAATAGTTCACTAATATTAACTTTCCTACTTTCCCCAAATCATTTATACACTTTTTGTATTTCAGGTCAATATGACCCGAACTTTTATTTAATCTCATTGAATCAATTTAAACATTGTGCACAATGAAACAATTATTAAACTAAATAAAAATATTATTTTATTAAATCATGAATTCAGCTAATCAAAATAATAATAAAAATATATTAAAATATTAAAACAAGCTGGGCAAAAATGACATACAAGCGGTTTGTATAAATATTTCGCGCATGACTACATGTTATACTTTTCTTGTACTTGTTTTGTCTTGCGCATTTGATGATGGGCATAAATTACATATTTCCGGTTTTGACTAGTGTTGAATCCATTTGTTGTATGAGTCGTATTCTAATCAATGGCTCTACTAAACTTCTTCCCAGCTCTTCTAAAAATAAACGTCCTTTGATAGTTTTCCAATTTGCCATTCTAGATGTATTTTACCCCAAAGCACGAATCCATTATAAGCTGAGATATCACGCATGTTGTAAAACAAAGTCATCGGCCATTACTTTATTTGTCTTCTGCATGTATATGTAAGGACTAACTTATCTAAGCCCTAAGGTATCAACGGCACTTTAGTTTTATTATAACACAGGATCATGTTTGACTTCTTGTCATCTCTGGAACTTACACCGGCGTCTCTGTGGATTATACTCGTTAACATCACCGACTTGTTTTTTAGGTATATAAGATACAATGGCTACATTTTCTTTGAAGAAAAATTTTGAAGAATAAACTTCTGTTTTGTTATCCGTAAAATTTATTGGTAATTCAGGTTTTTTTCTGATGGTAAACAGGATTGTCAAAAGTCTCTTTAGCAATATTTGTGCTAATAGATACAACGTAAACAAATTATCACATGTTATATTATACTCTCTAGTTAGTCCACTAGCAAGGTCCAAAACCACCCTCAAAGCTAGATTTTTTTCTGGTAGAGCTCCCAATGCTTTATAAACTTGTAAATTGCAGACATAAGCATTTTTTGAGTTACACAATGCCCATATTTTTATGTCGTATTTAGCAGCTTTGCTTGGAATATATTGTTGGAAGGGACAACGCCCGCGAAATTGCACCAGCTGCTCGTCTACCATAAGATTTACCTTGTGGTTATAATGATCTGGCAAAATTTCAACCCATTTGTCCGATATTTCCTCAATAGGCGCAAGTTTGTCCCTTTGGCACAGTTCAGTTCTGGTATCTTTGTCGCCAAATCTTACAACCCGTGATATAGCATGAAATTTTTTTAAACACATAGGGCGTCCAGGTGAAGAATTCTACAAGCTTTGAGTTGATTCGTTACGTGAGCTATACTCATCAGCCAATAGTACTGATGTTTGTCCAAAATTCCTGTGTAGATATTGGTTTCAATTCGGCTTGTAATTCAGAAACTTCTTTGTTTGTCATTTCTATTATTTAAGACAGTATATTTCACTCAAATGTATGTATAAAGAAGCTTGTCTTTATGTCCATGATTCTGGAAGTTACCTTCTGACACCTGGTTTTATATTTATTACATTGGCGCTTGAAACTCGGCTTTGATGATTAGGAGGAATTGTTTTCCAATGAGTATCGCCATTTTGGGATAACACAAAATCCTCATCTACTGGTACTTCAGATGTATGATTATTTGATTCATCGACATAAAATTCTTCGTCAGTAATAAACTCTGACATATTGTCATCAACTTCTGAAGAATCACTATCGTCACCATCAGTTGTGTATACATCCACTATCCATACACTATCCATTTTCAAAAGAACGGACATGCTTCGTAGTATATTATAGTTCCACTCACCGTTACAATTTACCAAAGACTGAATTGTATAAGGACAATAAAAATTATTTTATCCAATTCATTTGGGAACATGATTTTTGTGAAAAATGGGATTTATCCGATGTTCTTTAGAAATGTTGAACTTATATGGAATTTATATTTCTACAAATGAATGAAGGATCATATGTGTAACAGACACACATTATACCATAAACTGATAAATAATCCTTTTTTTTAATTCAACATGTAAAATAAAATATTTGATGAAAAGTCACTAATAGTTAATCGTACTCAATTCAAAAAGAACATTTTATTAACAACTGAAATGAACTTCGGGTCATATAAAATGAAAAATCTAATTTGATGGCAGGAAATAGAATCTATGATTTTTTGTTTTAAATTAATAATTTCAAACCAAATGGAAATGGTTTTATAAGCAAATTTAATAAATGATTATATTGAAGTGCATTTCAGATCTGAATCTAAAGGTAAAGGTAGATTAAAAAAATGCTCTGCCTGACCTATGTTTTCATTCACCTAGCACAAATCGTTACTAAATAGCGATAGCCATGAAAATCGGCCACAAAATGAAACTACAGAAATAAGTATTGATGATTCTAACAAGCACGATCGCTACAAAAATATTAGAACATACTCGCACGCCAAGGGTTCTCCTCCGAGAGACTTAACAATTTTTGATTTTCAAACGATATAAACGCCAAAAGTATCAAAAAAAGCTATACAGAAAAATATGAATTAGAAGCATCGTGCTCGAATTGCTTATTAACATGCTTTAGTACACAATCCGACTTTCACCGAAAACAAAACAACCTTTTATAAAGGCAAAATCTTCTTCTTCGTTGGAAACTTCGGAATTCTCAGAAAAGAAATACAAAAGCTAACAAAAATGCAAACTTCAATGAAGTGGTAAAGCAAGAAGGCATTAGCGAGGATTCCAAAACGTTTCTTGGTATTCTTCTACGGAAAAGCAAATATACAGGATTTTCAACTGGTGAAAGAGATTTGACCCAAGGGATATATTTTACATCTCCTGCGAGTTATAGATACATGAGAGAATTCCATCCTGGAATTCAATTTTGAAATTGATGCTAATAAAAAATGTATTTTCTGGTGAAAATAAAAACATAATTTTTCAAATTTCACAAAAAATTGTATCCCTGCCACCAGAACAGAGATGTGCCGTATTATTGTACGACGAGATGAAAATACGAAGCGATCTGGAGTACGACAAACATAACGATATGATTTATGGTTTTGTCGATTTTTGAAATCGAAGGCAATCGAATGTTGCCACTCATGTCTTGACGTTCATGGTTTGAGAAATATTTGCTAAAACAAATATCCCATATCATATTATGCTACCGAGAATGGGATATGTGGAACAGATTTAGTCGAGTTAATTGCAAAAAATATTGAAACGGCTCGCAAAATGGGTTTTGATGTAAGAGCCACCATATGCGATCAAGGAACAACCGGAAGGCATACAACTCTTTTGGAGTATCATCTAATACACCTTCTTTCAATGCCGAAGGTAAAAATGTGTTGGCATTTTATGATGGTATTATTTAAGTCAATCCGGAATAATTTAATTGTAGCCGATATATTAACACCAGATGGCACCGGAAGTTGGAAGGTTATAAAAGAGTTGTATGAAATGGAACGTCATAGTATCACCAAGCTCTGCCCAAAATTGCAGGAGAAACACATTTACCCAACAAACATGCGAAAAATGACGGTTAGCACTACTGTCCAAATTTTTAGCAACTCTGTAGCGGAAGCAATACGAACAAATTATTCTTTGAATAAATTCTCCGAACAAGCAAAACTGTTTGTAATACCAACCGCAAACTTTGTAGAAAAATTGAATAAGTTCTGGGGTAATTTAACAGTTCCGACCTTCTTCCGAGAAACCCAAACAAACAGCTTCTAAGACAAAACGTCGAATGCCGTTTATTTAAATATTAAAGAAAACGCAAAATATTAAAAAAAAATCAATTTAATAAAAAAATCAAAAGAATTTTGTGTTGAAGGGTTGATAATGACATTAAATGGAATTTTAAATTTGACTGAAGAACTTTTTAAAGATTATTCTTCGGTAACATATATTTTGACGAAAAGATTAGATCAGGACGCCTTAGAAAATACATTCGCAGTTACCGGAGGAAGAGGAGGCTTTTGTAGAAATCCGTCATCCTAGAATTTAGCAGAATTTTTGCACAAACATCGTGTATAAAATTATTAAAAACACAATTATTAAAAACTTATCTAATTGTATTGATGATGAAGCCGGATTATTAATGGTCGTTGAAGATCTCCAGCACAACGATCCGATAGATAAGGACAATTTAGAGGAATCAACAACCACAATTACCCAGATGAATTAGACGATATTCAATGCCTATGAGAACATAGTTTTGGAAAACCAATTTGCATATGGCGACAAATATACTGACGATGCGTCATTAAAATATTTTATGGGTTACATATTCCATAGAACTAATAAATATGAACAGTGTAATGATTGTCAAGGGTTATTAATTAAATCTAATGAAAAGATGACAACAAATAGTGAATATTTTATTTACTATAAAAATTATACAGCGAATTCAGATTTTGGAAAACTAAAGAATTTTTTCAACCCGCAAAACACTTTACATTAATTTTATATGAGGTGTTTAGTAAAACACCACACTTCAATAATATTAAAAATTGTATTATAAAAAAAATTCTCGAATTGATTGAAGGAGGCGCAATTCAAACTGATTTTTTAAATCAGAATGACAAATGCTACGAGCATCATTTAAAAATGGTAGATCATATGATTCTTGTACTTCTCCGGAACCATTGTAAATGGGTAAATAAAAAAAATAGCACCAAGGAAAAAATGTCAATATTAAAACAATAAATTTTTTTTAAATAATTGATTATGTTTTTACAATATATAATAGAAATGGTACAATAAATAATACCGTTTTTGGTATTAAAATGAATTTATAAAAATAAATATGTATTCTCAATATCGATACTCCATTAAAGTTCAAGATTCACTCAATATTTTCACCTTCATGAAAAATTTAAAATTAATTCTTTAAAGTTTAATTTTTATAAAATATGTTGAATTTCGTTAGAGTTGTTAGAAATAATAGATTGTCCAGTTCCATTTCACTATGTCTTATCATAAAATTGCAACCAAAGTTAATTTACAGCACACCAATTGCACGTCGATTTTTTATTTAACCTCGCCAATTTCAAAAATCTAATTCAACTGTCGTATATCCCTTTTGTGTTTTACTAACACAATTGTGTGGATACGGCATGAAGTACCATGTCAAATTTTATTTTTGTATGTGTTTTGAACCAACTTACATATTTGTGTATTCCTTTCAAACTTATTTTCGTTCGAAAAAAACACTATAACTATACACACAATTGTGTTGGTTGTACTTCAACACAAGTGAAATTTTTTATCAAAAACTCCATTACATACTATTTTGTATTCACACATTTGTGTGGTTTGGGCTTTAATGAAGACATTTTTTGGTTGAGAAGGGGATATATAACCCTAATTCTCTAAGAAATACATATACCATATCCAATCATCTCATAATCGTAATCCCAAAACGATCAATTATATAATATATTTGTATAATTATATTATAATATATTTATAAAAGTTTGGAGGTCCGGACAATTTGGGCAGTCGATTTATTATGATGATACTCCATAACTTTATGGAAAATTTATTTTAAAATTCCGTTTTAATAAATCAAATTAAATTTTACCTAAATTTGCTAACAAAAATATCTAAGTTATTGTGGCCTTATTTCAAAATTAAACAATATTCAAATAAACACATTTTTTATTACGGCAATAATTCCGAAAGAAAATTTCATCTAAATTTGTTAAACAACCAAGCTAATTTGATATAGACCTATTGATATAGACCTGTAATAGCCTTAGCTGCAATCTTATCATAATCAACAAAATCTGTTTTCAGTAAAATCATTCAGTCTAATTATTTCATTTAATATGTACATGTCCCTTATGTCCTAATTGAATTCGAAATCATACAAACAATAAAATTTAAAACCAAACAAAATGGGTAAATACTAGAGCGTACTCGTAATTATGAAGTTTAACAATCAAAAATTGCTTTTGATCGTTGTTCTCCTTCTCATCATAATATTGAACGACAAAGCCAAAATAGTGCATGAAAAATACAGAGAAAAATGTAACTGTAATCATTACATACATTCACACGAAAAATAAAAAATATTTTCAAACCAACATTCATCTAAAAAGTAAATATAAAAATTTATTTTTTTATATATTTCTTCGTCTTCCTTCTTCCATATTATGTCTACTAAATAAATAACAAACCAACAACGTGATCATCGGTATCGATCGCCACGATAATAAAAAAAATATGAAGAGAGAGAACAGACAACAAAGAGCATAAAAACATTTTTATTTTACAAATTTTTTCTTCGCATGATTTTCTTATTAGAATGTAGGTGAGTATGCTGATTTGCATGAAAAATGCATTTTGTTCGCAGGTTTCTATCTATGTAAATTGATCATCTTTGGCTATAGACACATTACACTATTGGTCTTTTAATCACCGCCTAGTTAGCACCACTTCCTATGCGAGCGACAGGTGAAATTTGTTTATGCGAGAAAAAGCCTCATTCCATTTTATTATTATTTCATTTTTTGTTACATTTTGGGCCTATTTTTTAATTCATCCCGATCACGCAGTGCGCTGTCAAAAAATACTTCGTGCTTTTTATTCAACCTGTGTAATTTTACTCTGCACATACGGCGCTTTTATTTGTGAACTGTGCTTACACAGCCACACTTAGTTCTTCAAATTTTACTCTGAAATTAATGTCAGTGTACGAAGAGTGTGCAAAATAAAAAACAATTTATTACTCTATGCACACCGGATAATTTTACCCAGTAGAACCTTTGCTCGGTGTACACAACCCGGGGTAATGTCATAGACACACTGTTAGTTTCGTAATTATGATTAACTCAAAATCATGATTTCGGACTAGTGTGTCATGTTTAACCATAGTTTCAAAATAAATTTGAAGTCAGTTACGAAATGAGATATTTTTTCTTATTTCGATACATTTTACTACTCACAACGCTGAATGCATCCAAAATGGAGATTCCGGACACTAATAGTTTAACAAGCAAATCTAGTTTCCTTTTAGTTTTCTATTTGTCATTGGGATATTTGGTTAGCGGGAACAAAATTGTTTCTGTTATGTTAATAGACCTGTTTACTTATCTGTCAAATATAAACGTCAAAATTATCTGTAGGCCAAACATTCTTGTAATTAGGTTGTAGTTGCTACATTTTTAAAAATATATTCAATTAAAATGAAAAATATATTTGTTATTGCATTTTATTTTGTTATAAAATATATTTTGTATTGATTACTAATTTAGTTTAATTTATTAATAATTTAATTTATTTTAATATCACATATATAAATAACATATCACACATATAATTAAATTTAATTTAATTTAATTTAATTAAAAAAGCAAAATTCACAAACCATATAAGGTTTTAATATAGTTTGTGTGGCCTACAGATAATATTTTATCTATCAAATTTTTTTAAGTAAACAGGTCAATAGAAAAGTAATTTCTGACAATTTAAAATTCAATTAAATGTCAATATTGACATTTTTGTCAATGCCTACTCGATTACTGTTTAAAACTAAACGAGAAGACAAAAAAAAATTGTAGTGTGTCTTGAGTTCTCATTTAAGAAATCATGATCTCGTAATTATAGTTATGAACCTGCTTGCTCGGGTTGAATTAAAAAATAGACCCATTAATTGTAAAATAACTGAACATTTTACATAATATCCAGTCGAACTATAGTCATCTATGAAGTTTATATTACTTCAAAACTGGGTGCCGCGTTTGCACATAAAGAATCTAAAACGACAGCACAATTGCACATTGAATGTGTGGCCCCAGCGATTTTTACTTTTTTTCAGACCTCAAAAAACACTTAAAGGAAAGAGATTTGGCTCCAATGAAGAGAAATCGTTCTGCTAAAAAGACATCGAAATGTTAGAGAAGCGTTGGACTGATTGTATCGCTCTAGAAGGAAATTAAGTTGATGAATAAAATATATTTTTCTCGAAAAAATTGTTTTCTTTGTTAAACCGGGAAATTTTCAGGCGATTGTTATATGTATAACGAGTTAATGTAATTAGAATCATTCGGGTTTCTGTATGAAGCCTACTCATATTTGTAGTTATAGAGCATTCTTATAAACTAAATTGTTTATAATGTAATCTGTGACTTCATTGAAACCGTGTGCTTGTTGGACATATAATCATAATTCGAACCGATCAAATGGTCAAATAATGGTTAAAGAATACCGAAAAAATGTTCTTGTCTTGAACGGAGTGAAGATTTTGAATCAGCAGGAGACTTAATTAATGCTGCTGAACAAACCGGCAGCATAAAGCAGAATTGTACAAAGGCGAAAATACACAGTAAAATTTATTTACTGGAAATGTATACATCATCGTTGACATCGTTGATTTGCTTAATTAAATATTATTACAAAAAACAACAAAAGGTAGAAACCTTCAATTTTCTGCCATTTCAAAATCGAGGTTTCGGTAACTTCAAAATCCGTTTACAGAAGGTTTCTATAATAAATTTACTTGAAATCACAGAAAAGAATAAAATGATTAAACAACTATTTACGAAAATAAACCATTATTAAGTTAAGCGCGAAATCTTTAATATAATAGTTTAATATAATTTATAAAACTCAAAACAATTATAATTTTTATTTATAATACGGTTGGAGTAATTAAAACTTTTCGTCGCAAAATATTCACCATCATCGTGTAAAAGAGCTGTAAAACAATAATAAAAAAATGCCACAATTTTCCCAAATTTTTGTTTTATTTTTCAATCCAATTCGCTCGTGTTGCGTTATTCTCAGTTCCAGGTGATCTCCAAAATCTATATTGAGTATATATAATAAATTGTTAAATTTTCTTACAAACATTTGGGTTTTAAAATATTAAATTTTTTGTCGCTATTCTTTTCTAAATTTATACTTTATACTGTTTTGTTTATACTACAGGATGAAACCATATAGCCTGCGAATTTGTTGTGATGAAAAATCAATTTTTCAACAAGTAACGAAAAAACAGTTTTCGAAGTTTGTTCATCAACAATGTTGAAATAGATTCCAAAACACAAGAACTCCCATATTACGTTGTTACTCGAAAAGCTTTTTTTAACGAACGTTAGTTTTGGAAAAATAATGCTGTAATTTTTGATCGAACCCTCTATATACTAATTTCTTATTTTCTTCACATATACACATACGAGTATAAACAAATTCTTGTTTCTATAAAAAAAATTGTGTTAGACTAATTTAAATGTTTCTGCATTAACTCGACATAATACTACTCAATTTTAAAATATGCTTTTCCTGAATATTGAACTAAGGCTGTTTCCCAAACATCGACTTATTTGTGGACCTCGCGGGGAAACTTATTTGAATAAGTGTGTCTTGGCTAAATGTAATCATCGAGGAATAAATATATAAAAGAAACCAAGTAGTGAAAATTTTATTGGCCAATTTCCCGGATGTTAATCTTATTTTATAGTTTTGATATATTTATATACACAAATTTAATGTTGTTTCTATATTTAATCCATATTGCATATCTTATAAACATATCGGCATAGTTATTTTATAATTTGTTGTTCTTGTTAGGCTTATACAGATTGCCAATAGTAAAATAGATTAACCTCGGAATGTGTACATGAGTCCTCTTATGTATATTTTGCTCTATGATGTAATACAGGCAGTGTTTTTTAAATCTAGTGGCAACGACCAACATGTCAAGAAATTGTTTTCTTCCATATAATAGAAATTGCGTTTTGTTGTTTGTTGTTACGTCACAAATAAGTCGGTACATAGAATTGGAATGACTTGACTGAGCTTCCTTTATTCAAGATGGCGTCAAATAAGTCAATAAGTGTGTAGTAAGTCGGTGTTTGGGAAAGGGCCTAACCATTCAAATTGAAAATTCAAAGGAAGCATTTATGTTTTTATATAGAAAAAAACTTCTAAAAAAATATGAAAATACACTGATTGATATGAAAAAGAACAAAAAGCTTCCCCTCTCTAGAAAGCTCATGAAAAAATAGCGGAATCTTACGGCTCTGATAACAATAGTTCATCAAAATATTTCAGTATAGTTATTCTGGAATACGAGCAAATAATATTTTTAACTTCGAAATTTTAAGATATTTTGTAATAGCCAGATATAAATATTTCTACCATTATAAATTTGACAGTGTAAAAATAAATTTAAACTTTTTAGCATATCCATTGGAATTTTTATTATTTAATTACTGAATTGAGAAACAATTTGTTAATTGTATATCGTGTAGCAATGTAATGTTGAGGAGAACGAACAAAATAAATTTTCTGCTACATACCGTAAATTTACCTAGTAATTTGACCTCATTAGTAATGTTGCAATTAAATCAGAGTATGTAAAGATAAGCCGATAATGCAAATTAGTAAATTCTCCAAGGTTTCAACGTTTCGACATACAAAAAGGTGATATTCACGAGTATATAGGAAATACAATTATCAATTCAGTTTTACTTCCTAAACACAACTTCAAAACATTAACACCTAACGAATGTGTGAAGATATTCTCTTGTTCAAATCTTGTAAATTAGTTGTAACTGCTAAGAAGCGAATTAGTTTTTGTTTTCGATGTTCATGACTTTTTTAAAACAATAACATCAAAATATGTATTAACAATTCTCTTTTAAATACTTTTTTATAAAAACATCAAAAAGTTTATATGTGTTATCCGATTGTTAATTTATAATGCTCATATAGAATATCAACTTTATCAATGTTATCTAACAAATTTTTCATGTTTATGCGTCACTGGCATATTTTAAATCCCTCCAGTACGGTGCAATGTACAACTGTTTCTGTTTTTGTAAAAAAAAACCATTGCAAACAAACAGGAGACAATTATGTACTGCCGGCGGAAATTACAAAATGCCAATATTGATCAAATCAACGACTTCAGCATTACTTTTAGTTTTAATCGAGATTTGTATTTTTAATTTCATATTATCATTATCGTATTGTACTTTAACGTACATCGCAAACATGAATTATAATCAACACGTTCATGACATCATTGTTTTATAAAAGGCACCTTTTGTTATGAAATTGACCTTAGACATTATTCAGCCCGCTCATGTTTTACATACAGACAATTATTTGTTAATTGAATTAAAAAATTGGATATTTCTTCTTTTTTTAAAAATTTTCCACTATCGAATTGTTTTGTAAAAATCATAACATTATTACAAGTATTTCAAGATTTAGTTTAATGCGACATTTACAAAGAATATAATTTTTTAATAGCAATGTTCTTAATATTGGTGCTTCCAGAGCCACATTTGTGTTCACCATACTTAGTATCATAAAATTTTGGATGTTTGTGGTGTAAATTCTCAAATAGTCCGCCAGTAAAGAAGCAGTTTGCTCAACAAAAATAAAGCTTCTCGATGGTATTTGCAAAGAAAATTTAAAAATTTTACTTTTTATTAAAATTATTTTAATCACAGCACAGCAGAATTTTTTTCGCAGTTTAAAACTGTACGAGTAGATCACGTGTAAGGTTCTTGTTACGGCGCAAGCCATGTCACTAATTTAGATTCTAGATTATAGTATAAAATATCGTAATAGACTTTCCATCCTATAAAATAGTGGGGTCGATTCCCGTTAGGGTCACTATTCCATACAATATTTAGTAAAGTCATTTTGAATTTGAATTGCATATTGATCGTCTAGTATTGTTAGAAGAGCAAAACAGAAGGAAATGCATCAACCACCATCATTCAACCACGAATGTAAAAGTAAATACATAGATGTCGAATGCACCATATTAGATCTCTAAAATAAACCCTATAAGAGGTTTGGTAAAAACTTAAATTTCAAATAACCAACAAAGTCCCTTATAGAAAATTTAATCTTTAAATTTATTAGAATATTTTAATTCACCAAGAATGTTATAAGTGTTTTACTTTTCAGTATCATTACAAAACTTTCCGATTACCGATTTTTACAGAAATTCAACCACAACTCTGAATTTATGAAAAAACCTTAAGTATGAAGTTTCATTCCGATTAGTCAATCCTTCTGGACTATAGAGGGGCTAATTCTTGGAGAAAACCCAGTGTTTTATTAAAATCAGTAATTTCGGGTATATAATAAAAAATTAATACATATTTAAATGGTATATTTATCAAAATGTTGATAAAAATCGAAAAACCTCATATCGAAGCTGGCACTTCCAATGACCCGATTTCACCAACAGTCACTAGGACATCCGAATTTATGTAAAATGCTTAAGTGTTAATTTTCACGTGGATTAGTTAACACATTTCTGCTGAAAGCCATAGACAAAAGTGTACACACACTGACTCCACATAGGGATTTTTTAAACGATACTTTTTTGACTTCGGAGATATAACAAATGGTTAAATCGACAAAAATCTGAAAGTCGAAAGCTTTCCAGATTACTGTACTTTATTTTACGACGTAAAGCATTAACACCTTGAAATGCATAGCCACATGTTACTTAATCCCTCACATATAAAATATCCATTCTAGAGCGAAAGGATGCTTTTCTCCATTCAAATTTTCTAGAAACTACGTGTTTCTTTAATAAATAAAATTTGTAATTTCGTTGCATAAAATGTTTTCGTTAGGGCACTTGTAACATCACGGTGTTAGTAATATCTCCGAGAAATTATTGAAATGTAGCATATCGGATTAAAAGAAAATGTACGGGTTATTAGTCATGTATCATAATCCGGTGCAATTAACAACGTATTTTAGAATAAGTGAGGACTGTTTCTGTGTTATATTTTAGCTCTCCTTTACGATTTCATCGCTGTCAAAAGGCCAAAGAGTAGAAAAAAAATGTAAACCAATAATTATCTCTAAGGTTACGCAAGACAAGCTTGTATTAAGATTTATTCAGAATTTTTGTGGCAGGGGTCCACATCTTCGTAAACACCGTTGCAAGAGGTCCAATCGCCTTGTTCATTTAGGGTGAAGCCGCGTATAGCCCATTCAATGGCAATGGACCAAATATTTACAGATTATTTTACGAAGCGTTTTCTCATCTAACTATATTTGGTGTTTTTTTAACCACTTGACTGTTTCGCCCGAGCGTGACTCTGGCGCGTCATCAAAAACCATTGAAAAAAATTCAAACAAAAATTATCAGATTACTTGGTAATTATTTTCTAATGAAATGTAAAAAAAAATCTGACAATTTATGGACACCATTTCTCGCATGAATCTAGATACTGCTTAATAAACAGTCTTTGATTTAAATCAAGCATCTTTTAATGAAAACAATATTATCCCTTCTTTCCGCAAAGCATCAGTTCTCCGTAATATCCGTGTTCTGTTTCTGTATAAAAGTTGCATATTGCGAGATAAATCGCTGTATCAAATTCTAAAATTTCATGTCACTACAGTTTAACTTCAAAAGTCTGCAATTTTTGATGAATGTAATTAACAAAAATTTCGAAATATTAAAGCATTCATTATTCTAATCTTAAGTGGGGCCGATCCTCGAACACACATTTGTCAGCTAATAACATAGTTTATTTTTATTCTGAAGAGTTATTTTATATAATTTTATATTTCATATCTGTAAAAAATAAAACCATGAAAGTTTGATGATAAATTAACTCATCATCAAAAACAATATTCAAATTTTATTTAATCTTACGGATCGTATCGGATATTTTTGTGAAATCGTATTAGTCCTTTAAATATGTTGTAAATAATCCATATATGTTCCAATTGAGTGTGTAACGAAATCCCGGTTTTCAAAACCCTGGTTTTCAAAATCCCGGTTTTCAAAATCCTGCTTTTCAAAATCCCGGTTTTTATAAATAAAAATCCCGATTTTTAGGCAATCCGGGTTTGAATTTTTAAAATTTGACATATGGGAAAATAGGACTCTTAAATGATTTTTTGACAAAATTCAAAAATGAGTTTCCAATAAAGTTCTAGAAAATGGCTAGTATAATCTTTTTAATTTATTTTAAGGAATATTTCGTAATTTTTTTTTCAAATAATAATGAATTTGCTTGATAACATTTTCCGTCACCAAAATATATGAAAATCGGGATTTTGTAAACCAGGATTTTGATAACCGGGATTTTGAAAACCGGGATTTTGAAAACCGGGATTTTGAAAGCCGAGATTTTGAAACCGGGATTTTGAAAACCAGGATTTTGGAAACCAGGATTTTGAAAACCGGATTTCGTAGTACACCCGTTCCAACCAACACAGTTCCAAGGAAATAGAAAACGATGTGCATTTAAAAATATAAAAATCAATCAAATTGCTTAATATTTAAGCAACTTAATTATATCATATTGTTGTTATTGTTTTTGGAAATAAGCCAATGAGCCAGTGTTTTATTTTATTTTTAATTTGCTAAATGAACAAATTATAATTTAAATAATTTTTTATGTTTTTCAGTGTACGATTCTTCGGCAAAATTACCGTCTGGAATATTAAGTGGAAATATTAATCAATTTGGTGATTACGACGAATGCATGAAAGCAACCTATGACGATGTTCAACAATATATTGAACCACAATATTGTCTAGCATTCTTACAACCAGAGATAACTGATAATTTTTCAACATTGAAGATGTATCACCGAATGGTTCAATCGAACTATATGTTAACAAGTAAATTTGATGATGTGAGTAAAATTAAAACTAATCCACGTACTAACATTTATTGTCTAATTTTCGTTTATTGCAATTTATAGCCAGGGCACCGTGTGCCTCGATTTTCAACAATAAACTGGGCGATATGTGTGCCATCGTCTTGCACTAATAAAGACGTTGAAAATGTTTTAATTGATTTTACGACAAATTTAACAAGTGGTACTGGCGTACATTTAAAAGTTCGAGTAGATAAAGAAATGTGCCAGCGGCCTAGTCAACAACTGTCACTAGGTTCTAAAGTGGCAATGTAAGAGCCCAAGTTATTCCATTATGTTTTTTATGAATAATAATCTTTAACCTTTTCATTTTAGATTTTTCTTCAGTTCGATTCTCCTTATTTCGATTTTATCAACGATTTATGATTATAAAACCGAAATTCAAAGTATAATATATAGTTAAAAAAAAATAATAATATAATTATGAAATAATATCTATAATTTTAGATCCCTGGTTAGTTGTATTTTCATTACGTAAAAATACAAAGGCGTTGTTTTCCACGGATCGAGCAAATGACGATATTAAAAGTATTCACGGAATAAGATTTTTAAATGCACTCATGTTAATTATGGCGCACAAATCAATGGCCCTATTTTACGCGCCGTATATTAATAGAACAGCCATGACAGAAGTATACCGTTTTTCTTAATGTAAATTTAATTTTAACTAATCAATTAAAAAATTAATTAGATTTTAGGCCAACCATGGACAGTTCTTGGACGCGCCGCCTCATTATACACAGATCCCTTTATTATGATGAGTGGATTACTTACAACATATTCATTTGTTGGTCGTCTACAAAAAGGAAACCAAATTAAAATTAGACAAGAATATATTTCACGCTTAATTCGAATATTGCCACCTCTACTAGCTTTAATATATTTCTGTACTTTTGTCTTGCCATTACTTGGATCTGGCCCTTTATGGAATATGGTAGTTACACACCACTCAGATCTTTGTAAACGTAATTGGTGGAGAAATTTATTATTTATTCATAATTATTTTGGGTTTGAGAATATGGTAAGACTGTTACAACTTAGTCATAAGATTTCGAAACATTGATCGTCAAATTTATAATATTGCAGTGTTTGAACCACACTCATCATGTTGGGATTGATACTCAACTATTTCTTCTAGTGCCATTTATGATTTTACTACTGTGGAAATATCCAAAAACCGGAACAGCATTCTTAGTGGGAATTGCTGGACTTTCTACTATTGGACGTTACCACATAACTATACTAAAGAGACTCAACAATTACGTTTATTTTGGAACATCGTAAGTACCTTCTTAGTTTTATTGTTTTAAGTTATCTTTTATAATTTTTTGTTTAACACTTTAATTTCAGTGTACAATCATTGTTTGATACTGCCAATTTCATGTACATTATTCCAGCTTACAGAATTACAGTATATATTATGGGTGTATTTCTCGGATTCTTACTACGAACAAAACAAGGATATCAATTTACTAAGGTTGGTTCAACTAAAAGCCGTATTGTTACATGCTTTCATCCTGGATACTTTTATTCCAATCAATAATACATTTTGTCCACTACAAATATTAATATTTTATTGTGGTGGATAAAATATGGTATTCTATTCGCATATAATCGATGTTGTTCATGCGGACGATTTACGGGGAAAAAATGTATCCCTGTGAGTAAAAGCCATCAGTATATCTAATTCATCAATATACTATTGTCCACGGCTATTTAATAAAATACTCATAAAAGATAAAAAATATACATTATTAGCAGTGATAGCCATTATTCACAACTAACAATTAAATCATTCATTTAATTTATATTTGTTGAAATTCACGGTCAGTACCTAAAACATCATTATTTAAAATGCCCAAGTTCTATTACATTATTATAATTGTTAACTTAGAACAGCTTTAGTATCGCATCGCAAATTTTTTGACAGTAAAACAATTGTGGCTCCACTTTGAACAAAAGCGGATACTTTTAGAATTAAAACAAAAGTGTCTCTACTAAGTATTTTTTTCGGAATATAAAACTAGTGTTATCTGTTGAAATGTAAATGAACTAAAATTTAAAATTTTATTCGTTAATCGGTAGTAAAATAGTTTTTATTCAAAAAATATTAAATTTGATTTAAAAATAAACCAAATTTAATATTTTTTATGAGTAAATCAAATTAACAGTGGGAAGGGAAGGAAATAGTGGTACAATTGGATATCCGCAAGATTTGGTACTTGCAGCATTTTGTAATTGCTACATTTTGTAGCCGCAAGATTATTAAAAAAAAGCAATATTTTACAATGAAATATTATGAAATGATATATGTACTTGTAGAGGCTAACGGCTGCGCTCTAGCCCGCTTAGCCCTCCGGGGGTCTTTAGATTTCTATTTCGGGGGGCGTAGGAGCGGGGATCAGCAAACATGTCGCACTGCGTGCCGCACGTAGGAGCGGATTATATAGCCCTCCGGGGGGCTTTTTGTTTCTATTTCGGGGGGCGTATGAGCGGGGATCAGGAGGAGGATTAGGAAGCCGTAGGAGCGGGGATCAGCAAACATGTCGCACTGCGTGCCGCACGTAGGAGCGGATTATATAGCCCTCCGGGGGTCTTTTTATTTCTATTTCGGGGGGCGTAGGAGCGGAGATCAGCAAACATGTCGCACTGCGTGCCGCACGTAGGAGCGGATTATATAGAATCTATTAATGACACCTACTAAAAAGAAAAATAATTGCACCCTTCTTCTTATAGTTGTACCATAAATACCAAACACATGTAACTTATTAAAATTTATTTTACTTATAAACGAAATTTACAAATATTTTTTATTTTGTTTTAAATTAAGCATTTTATTTATGTTTCGCTAATTATTTAAATACATTTTGATTTTTGTATTTTATTTATAAAAATATCCCTAAGATGGCATTCTTTATCAATTTTTTCTTTAACAATTTTTTAGTTTTAATTATAACCACTTAAACAAAATTATAGTAAATTTTAATCCAAAAGCGGAAAAAATTATAAATAATATGTAAAAAATCAAAATATCTATAAGATGGCCGCTCATAATGTTTACGTTTTTAGTTAGTGATATGTCCATTTTCACAAAAATCTCGCGACAGTCAATTTGCGATGCGATACTAAAGGCTAGCCGTTAACTTTACTCAGTTTACCTGACTATGTGTTCTCCTTCAGTTTACACCATAGTGGTATGAACACATATTAGAATAGTTTATTAGTTATATATTTCACTAATATTTCACAAAACAGTTAAAATTTATCACAATAAACAAAAAAAAATCTGAAAATTGACTAAAATGATATTTTGTATCTAAAACATACATTATGTACAATACTTTAATAGCGAAAAAGCATGTGATAAAGTAATAAAGTATTTTACTTTGAGTTTACATCGTCATACTTTTTTCCTACATACTTTTATACTACTGGTGTAAACGTGGTATAAGTAATATTTAAGGAAAGGTGGCTAGATAAAACTTGAAATATGAAAATAAAACCACTATAGTTTTCCTCAACTATCATTTTCAATAACTAAATTGAAACGTCAACATCGTTCACCGCGTTCAACATATGAAAACTACTGAAGATGTCAAAACTATTTATCGTCATCGTCAAAGTATCGTATATTAATGGCTGTTATTCACTCGGGTGAGATCTACGACACCCGACCTAATGGCTTCTCTACTTAGCTTCATGATCCGGAATACAACCATCATTACATGTCTGTTGAAAAATATAATATTATTATAATATTATTCAATACGAGATGTTTTATTACTTATTTGAAAACAGCTCTAACGCTTAAAATGTCCTTTCTTCTTACAGGGACAACTAAAAATGGGTTGGTATATAAATAGTCTGGTGTGTGCTGCGGCATTCTTTGGACCAGCTCCAATGGGGAATATTGATTATATTTATAATCCAAATCACGCTGCACATTATGCTGCTTTTGCTCCAATTGCATGGTGTAGTTTTTTTGGATGGATTATCTTTACATCGCATTTAGGTTACGAAAGTAAATTAAGCCGATTCTTTTCATGGAAAGGTTTCTTAGTAGCAACTCGTTTATCGTATGCCATATACTTAACCCAATTTCCCGTATTTTTCTTCAATGTTGGAAGGCTACGACATTCAAGTCGCTACAATTTTTTTAAAGAAATAGTAAGTACAATTATTATTGTATAAGTTTTATAAAAGATTATTAATCGTTTTATGATGTTCTATCTTTTTCTTGATAGTCCAATTTGCATGAATTATCATGGATAGTGTTTACATCAATATTACTGACCATATTTTTTGAAACACCTTTTGGGAATATAAATAAACTAATATTTCCAACTAAGAGGAAAGCTATACATGTGCAGGATCATCCATCCGCCGATACAATAAAGGTCCCAGATAGGGAGATAAGCGGGAATACACCGCTGTTATGTGATATAAAGGAAAAATTATGAAGATTTTCAGGGAAACTAGAATAAGATATAAAATATGTAAATTGTAAATAAATAAGTAAATTAAACTGTCAATCACATTCTGAATGTTGTGATTTGTCATGGTGCGAAAGTAAATAAAATTATTATTTAATTATATTTTACTAATGTTTAGTAATAAAATTAAAGTTAAATATTTTTATACAAAATTATTTAAAAATATTCGTTTTATATTTCACGCTCTACCTTGGTGAGTTAAATTTCGTGAACCTACTAACTCCTGTGATAAAATGGTATGTATGTTTATGTAATTAATGAAAAAAATGGTAAGCTTTCGATGAAACTGCTCTACAGTCGAAAATAAATTTCGGCATTAAAAAAATTACGTCTGACGAGCAGTTTACTACAATATCTGCGACAAATTGTGCGAAGTTTATTGGACATCAAAAATTAATCACTTTCTCTTGGACCATGTTATTGAAATTATATATTATTTCAATTAAAATTTCATCGTTCATTTAAAATAAGCATCACACCGGTCTTTGTAAAATATGTGTCGTCGTAGTTTAGAAGTTAAACACTCTCCGGAACAAATCGTAGCATTGCGAATATGGCTTGTTGCTGAATTAACTCAGTCATTGTGTGGTAAACGCTCCATTCCCCAACTAAAAAGGGAAACCAGAAATTGGAAAATCGGTGAAATGACATGCAATATAATTCAAATAATTTTTAAATTAACAATCCCCAATTAAAACTTCAAAGCTTTTACTGAAGTCCGTTACAGAATTTCGTTAACTTTAACAAACAAATTAATCTTAAACTTAAACTTAAACAAGGAAGCAGTTTTCGCAGCAAATAATAAACCTTTTTACTGTACGAATAAATCAAAAAACATAATTTTACACACATACATAAACAAAGCATGGCACAAAGAAATCAAATGTGAAGATCGATTGATTTTTTAAGTGATGGAATCACGACGAAAGAATCGAACTGTGGAAAGGCTCTATCACGTAGAAAATGGCGGGGATTGTGAATTATAGGACTTCGAAGTTTCGACAACAAAGAAATGCTAATTTAAAATTGCAATAAAATTCGTTTTCCAAAATTTAAACCAACACTGCAGTTTCTGACAAAAGCAGCTTTATTATATACAGTAGTGAACAAAATATTCCGGACAAATTTTAATTTAGGAAACTAATGTAATTTAACAATGACTATCCGGCCATTTATTTTAATTTTTTACTGCGTAAGCGTCTTTGACACTCTACTAACTTCCTATATCCTTCATTTTTAGGCTAAATTACAACAGCGACACGACACAAAAACGTGTGTGGAGAAAACCGAACCAAGAATTGTAAAAAAAATATTAATTCCACTATTAACACGGCGGTGGAAATATGATGGTGTGGGGTGCAATATTGTACTATGGCGTGGGAAATCTCCAATTTATTGAAACAACAATAGACAGTACAGTCTATTTGAATATTTTAAAAGAAAATTTAATACCGTCTGATGGAAAAAACCGCCGTGAAACCGATTTTTATTTATATCAAGATAATGATCCCTAGCATTAAGCTTATAATTTTAGGTCTTGGTGCTTATATAATTGCCCACATGTACTGGAAACTCTTCCACAAAGCCCGGATCTAAACCCGATAAGCATTTATGGGATCAGTTAGACAAACAAATCAGAGATAATCATAGGGTAACGAACAAAATTTTTTTAAAATCAGCAATCGAATTCGAATAGGAAAACATCGACACCAGACGCACTATCTGGTAATACCCCTTGAATAGGAAACTGGGGAAAGAATTTATATATAATTTTTGTTCAAATATTTTTTTTCCAGCCTAATGAGGAGAAATGTTTCATGTAAATATCTATAAATTGGTAATAATTTTTCCATATCTAAAATTGGCAGGGAAAATTATTCCCAATTTAATTTTGTTTTTAAAAAATTTAACACTGGCTTTTTACCTCAGTATACGGGAAAAAGATATTTAAACAGAAATTACATATAAATTCTTTTCCCAGGTCCCTTTCCCGGGGAATTGCCAGAATAGTGCCATAGATTGATTCAGAATTTAATCGAATCCATGCCACGCAGATTACAGGCGGTAATAGATAGTAAGGGATTGCATACGAAATATTAATTTATTTATTTTAGTCACATACATAGTAAAACCATAAAAATACGGGTAATTTTGTGAACTTCCTACCCCATTTTGAGGACATAAGCCCATTTATAATAAGGAGTGCAGTCCAAATATGTTCAAAAATTTTGCCTTCAAAAACATTGCCGATTGATCATTTATGTTGCCTCTTTTTGCACTTTTTAGCTTGCAAGGTGCGGGAACTCTACATTTGTGTGTCTGCGCTATAACAAATTTGGTGGATCGAATTTGACAATGGCGAACAGTTTATTTTTCTTCATAAATTCGACGCAAAAGTCAAAGGCAACTCCAATAGTCTTAACCTCCCGACATATTCCAAAACTAAACTGTAAACGAATTTTTACTTATAGAAGCGTGTTTCAATTGGTTTAAAATACCGCATAAAAAGTTAAAATGCTAAAATTTATTCGCGGTGAATATTTTTTAACTTTTTAAGTGTTTCAACTGGTTAAAAATTTGACACTTCTCTTTGATTGTCAACACGGCAGATTGTTTCTAGTGAAAAATGGAAAATAACAATTTAAAATTATATTTCTTGATTATAAGAGGGTGTTTCAACTGGTTTAAATACCGCATAAAAAGTTAAAAAGCTAAAAATTTATTCTTGGTAAATATTTTTTAACTTTTTTTCGGTTTCAATTGGTTAAAATTTTGACAATACCAGGGTTGCTTATTTTACATGTAATTTTTCTCAAAATTTTTACATGACAAATTTCTGTTTACAACAAATATTTTTATCAGTCAAATATTTTTCATATAAAAATTGTATCAGCTCTTGAAGCAGATAAAAAGTTTGACATTTTGATTCACCTCAATTTTTAACTTTTTAACTTTTTATGCGGTATATTTAAACCAATTGAAACACACTCTAATAAAGAATTTCAATTACAATTTTATCCGAAAGATATTGCTCATTGATTTTGGTATGTTTTATTTTCTTATCCATATGCGGCAGGATCTAGGGTAATTTAGCACAAAAATATAGGTTATAACGATTTTAATAGTGTTCAGAGACGGTTTCGCAAAAAAAAATTACAGAAATGGCAGCACCACTGTATGTTTGAAAACTTTTGACAAAAATATGTTTGAAAACTTTTGACAATAAAACCAAGACTATTTAAGTAATAGAGACCGCGAGCTAAAGATATAATCGAAATTTAGTTATAGTGGTTAGTGGACGTGGACCGTCCTTTTCACATCAAAATGATTTTCAAATCAGGATACAAAATTTATCGCAAGATAAATTGCTATTGCTAGCTATCAAAATTGAAGTAAAATTGTTGGCTTGAAGAAATATTAATTTTAAAGTCGTACTATAAGAGCCGCGCTTTGGCTTCTAACGTCAAAAACATTAAACTGTTATGGAAAATATTTAAAAAGTTTAATTAATTACATGACCAATCGATCAGAAAGTAAATGATTAATGAACATTCGGTCAGAAAGTAAATGATTCATGTTAATTAAATGTTAAATTAACAGAAACCTTTTTATTATTACAAATAATAATAAATAAAATCGAGTTAAAACAATTTTGTGTTTCATAATCAGCAAAATATTATTGTTTATAATACTAAATCGACTGCCGGATAGTCAATATTTAAATATGAAATAGTTACAGTTAGAGGCAAAAATTAATGTTTCTTTTATTAGAACTAAAACAAAACTTTATTTTTCGAATAAAAATTATTAAACCATAATTTATTTTAAACAAAAAACCATAAACCCCGATTTACTTTGGATGCCAGTAGTATGGAGTCGATTGTCGATTAATATCGACTCTAAAGCTGTGTTACTTATTTAAATATGTAGATCGCGCAGATTTTGAAATCTCAAATCATATTGATCTAATCGATCTAAAATAAGTAACAGATTTCAGATTACTTGGATCAAATAAAGTCAACTGTCATCTGGATCCCAAATTTTCAAATCAATTGTTTAAATTTTTTCCACATGGTAATAACTTATATCATTTTCTGTGACACCAAAATTTTGATTCATTTTTGATTTAAAATGGCGTTGTTTACATTTTTTGTCCGTTTTGTTTTGATTTTGGATCAAAAATAAAATCCAAAAAATTTGTTGGATTTGTTTTTACGTTTACTCACACATACTAAACGTCATGTCAAATTGTGAAAAAGACTTCGCGCCATTTCTATTTTATTAAATTTGTGATTGTTTAAAGTGGAAGTTGTGTTTAATGAAATACAAATTGTGTTTTATTCAGTGTTATTTTAAAATATTATTGTGCTCCGAAAACAAAATAAAACTATAATATCGAAAACGATATACAAATAATTTTGATAGTAGCTGTGTTCCAATGGATACAATTTGCTACTCACAAGTACTTGTGAGTAGATAACCAAAAGAACGGGCAAAATTATGACAGCAACATATTTTGTTATACAAAATTAAATTTGTTTGAATATTTCCATTCAATTTGGTAATAATGTCAAAAATCGGACATACCATGAAGGCAAAACCTTAATTTGTGCCTACGCTGGCAGGAAAGAAGAGTATTGAGGTTTTAATAGTGAAAATGTTAACAAAATCAATTTACGTATATTTATTATAAAAATTCACCGCTGTAGTAGTCGAATCAATTCCTTCCATCAGTTTAATAATTGTATATATGTTGTAAATGTGTATGTACAATTTGATCAATTTAATAAATGTAATTTTACAAATTTTATTGTAATTTGGTAATCAATTTTCCGCCAAAATCCCTTATTGTCAATTATATAAATCAACAAAAAATTGTAAAAATCTGACATTTCAACATAAATAACCATCACAAAGCCATCTCTTAGATTTGTTGAAACTAATATACCTACCGTCAAATTTATGCGTAACAGCTTTCAACATCTACACCATCGTTTGAGTATGAGTAGCTGCGAGTAGATACAAGTACTTGTGAGTAGTTTGCTTTCTCCATTGGAACACAGCTAATGTATTGCGGGTGTTTAAAACAAACACACAAAATGGAAAATATAATTGACGATATAGCTATTCAAGAACTATTGGGCGTATCCAGCACACTGAGATTCTCACTGTTTTTAGTGAGGCCTCACCAAATTTTATATGAAAAATTCTTTTATTTTTTAGTGAGCACTCAGTGTGCTGGATCTGGATATGCCCGTTATCTTCCTCATCATCATCGGCATCATCAATATCGATATCTTCAACAACAACGTATCATCACCATTGAAAAGTTCCGATGACAATGAATGCATAATGGATTGCAAAACGAACGAGTAAGTTTGTGCTCACATGCTGTGTTCTGCATAATTTATGCATAGACAATGGCGATACATAGATGAAGACGATGTTGTTGAAGATATCGAAATTGATGATGCCGATGATGATGAGGATTTTCCATTTTATGTGTGTTTGATTTCAAACACCCGCAATATACTATCAAAATTATTTGTATATCGTTTTCGATATTATATTTTTATTTTGTTTTCGGAGCACAATAATCTTTTACAATAACATTTTGAATAGAACACAATTTTTATTTTATTAAACACAACTTACACTTTAAACAATCACAAATTCACAAATTTAATAAAATAGAAATGGCGCGACGTCGTTTTTGACAGTTTGACATGACGTTTAGTTTTTTTTATGTGTGAGTAAACGTCAACAAAAAAATCCAAAATTGTGTTCTCTGACAAAAAATAATTGATCCAAAAATTTGGATCAACATTTTTGTGTCAGCGAATTTCACATTAGAAATTTTATTTATTGTAATAAAATGACCGACCTAAAGAAACAACTTGTTTTCACATTATTGCAAGGAGCAGCAATGATAATGTTTAACGATTTGGACGAAAATGAAGAGAGTGAAGTAAGCGTAAATATTGAAAAGTATGCGGAGAAAAGTGTACCACGAATGGTGAATGACCAGTTCAAACTCCATTTCCGTATGCATCGAGAGTCGTTCGACCATATTTGTGGGTATTTATCGAGAATACAAGTAATCGTAAGAAGGACTGAAATAGCAATACAGAAACAATTAATGGTAACAGTGTGGTATTTGGCAAATGCAGAAACATTTAGGTATTAATCTTATTTTAATAAAATTTACTGGAATTGTTTACATATAACTTGTATAATAATTTCTAGGATTTCCAAATTTTCCACGTAATGTGTATTATTTAATGTCGTAGGTTATTAACTATAATATAAAACTATTGTACTACAGGAGTAGCAGGTGCAATTGACGGATGCCATTTCAAAATAAGTGGGCCAACGCAACACAATTCTTCATATATTAACAGAAAAGAATACCATTCTGTGGTGTTACAAGGTATTTGTAACGACCGTAAGCAATTTATTGATTGCTACGTAGGCGAGGTTCGTTCTGTACATGATGCCCCTATTTATAGGCATTTATTTAATGGAACCAAACAAATAAAACAAGGATTCCACTTAATTGATGACAGTGCTTATCCATTGACGGAATTATTATTAACCCCATATAGAGATACTGGCTATTTGACAGGTAAACAGAAAGATTACAACCGTTGTTTATTAAAAAGCAGAGTAAGAATAGAAAATTCATTTGTGATTAGGAAATCTCGGTTTAGGCAGCTAAAATTAATAGAAAATAGACGACTAGATTTTATTGTCATACTTATTAAGTCCTGCTGTGTTTTACATATGCATTAATTTTAATGATGAAGTCAAGGACGAAGCCGTCGTCAATGATGAAAATGACATGAACAGGAGTAGAAATGAGTCATCGTAGCGACGGTTACGTGGTTTTATTAGCAGTTTGAGTTATACGTGAACTTAGCTAACCAAAAGCAATCTGACAAATCTGAATATTTTTGCAAATCAAAAAAATCGATCTAATCAATCTGTGAAAAAATAAGAAACAGCAAAAAATTGATCAGACCGATCTGACCAGAAATAAGAAACAGCTTTTTACTACTCAGATCAAACAGATCGATTAGAGCAGAAATAAGTAACACGGCTTAAAATTATAAAAACTTTCGCTAGATATTTAAAAAATCTACTGAAGAGACCAGGGGCGCTGTAATGTACCATCACTTCGAATCGACATTAATTATTACTTTGGTTTTAAATGATGAAACTTTATCATTTATCGCGATTCGAAAATGATACAACCACAAACAAAATACAATCAGACCCCAAAACCAATGGAAAATTGATGTTTAAATAAAATTATCGATGTCGTTACAAATGGAAAAATATTTCGAGCGGCTGTTAGTAGAAATGTTAGTTAATACTCAAACTCTATTTTGGTCTACATTTGTGCTCAATACATATTTCTCGCTCAATATATTTTTTTAATACCCCAAGTATAACAAGACGAAACGCAAAATTGAGCTATCGTATTTTCCCTCGAATTATGATGAAAAAGTCGAAAGAAAAATTATTTATGTATGACGCACTGCATTTTTATTATTTAGAGTGTTGTGTATAAGAACATTGTAGTAGAGATAAAACTAAAGTATCGTGCTATAATTTGTATTCGTAAATAAAAATTAAAACGTAATTAAAAATTATAATATCCCAAGTATAACAAGACGAAACTCAAAATTGAGCTATCGTATTTTCCTTCGAATTATGACGAAAAAGTCGAAAGAAAAATTATTTATGTATGACGCACTGCATTTTTATTATTTAGAGTGTTGTGTATAAGAACATTGTAGTAGAGATAAAACTAAAGTATCGTGCTATAATTTGTATTCATAAATAAAAATTAAAACGTAATTAAAAATTATAATATACGAGTATTATTTACTAAATTTGTAAATAATAAATCTATTTGAAAACATACAAGTTTTTTCTTGTCACCATCAAATCACAAGTTAGAAAGCATATTAAATATTCATATTAGAAAAGGTATATATGACAGTCAAATTACTTAATTTAATTCTACAAAATTTTAATTATTTTTATTAATTTGCTATTCTATTTTAGATACATAATTTGAATTTCAAAGGTATGGTGCAATTTTTATTGGAGTTGCTACCCATATATCTAGGTGCAATCATTTAAGCAGCTCATCATTTAACCTAGCTTTAAAAGTTTTATTTGTTAAGTTGGTGTACTATTTCAGTTTATGTATACATTTAATAAAATATTTTTTATATAATTTAAAATTTAGTTTTGTTAATAAAATATTTAGAAACCTCCCAAATCTATTTTGACATTTCACATACATGCACAAAATTGCTCCCGCCAATTTTATTTAAACATATACATGCACACAATTTTAGTATATTGAGTTTCGCCGAGTTTCGAATTTTCGCGACAAGTTTCATACGACTTCTTAGAATAACTCGAAACTAAATCTTAGGAATATTCGAATCTTAGTTTCGAACTAGTGTTCGATAAAAAGACAAAAAGTAGAAATTAAAAATACTTGGGACGCGCGCGACAAAATAAAATTTTTTATGTTTGTGTGTACAGTATAAAAGAAACAAACGGAAAAATACAAATTCAACGTATTTTTTTATTTTCGTTTGAAAGTATTCTTTCTCTTATTGTTTGATTTATATTTAATAAAACAGAATGAAATGAAAACTAAAACGCACGTATTATGTATATACATATGTACTATTTAAAATAACATGTGTGCACGATCGATAATTTCTGCCGTTTAAAATAAAATTTAAACACGTGACCATGAAATGGAAGAGGATCTATTTTAGATGTATGTATGTAGCTACATCGATTATGGTTTGATAATATTATGTATAAGCATGAAATATTATTAAAAACAAAACAAATATTTGGAGGAAATGATACGAAAGATCAAAAATTTATGAACGAAAGGGAAAATATTCTAATTAAATGGTATTTTAGTGATCGCAGTAAACGTTTAGATATACGTATTGCATATTTGGTTACATTATGTACATTTTATATGCCTATCTATACTGATTGGTCGAAATTAAATACATTCATTACTTAATTTCTTCTAAGTGTACTATAAGGATGATATATGATTTAAATCCAATAATATTAAAATACCTAACAATTTTATAAATGATTTTATTTTTGAGAAAATGAATAAAATCAGCTTACACCGGAAAGACGTCTTTGGAAAAATGTACTATGTATTTTGCCTCCAAAAAATTGGTCAAGCATACAAATTTTTGTTAACATTTTAAGTATGGCAGTACTTCATTTGCCTCGACTAGTTTTTGCACACATTTTAAGACGTCGAAAATAAAAGCTATAGTTATTGATTTTAATCAAATTTGCAAAAACCTTAATACTTCGATGACGGTTGTTGTATATACAATTATGAGTATACACAATATCCTTGCAATTCCATTTTTAAACTGCTAACACTAAGTAAAAACTATCCTAAGGTTTTAAAATAACAATAAATAAATATTTCGTTGTTCATTGTTGTCAATTGATTTACAAGCTCACATTAAAAGTACACTGCAATTTTTCAGATACCAACCACCCCTTATCATGAAAGCTTTCTCTAGAATAAATGACCACTTCTTTGAAAATTTCAAAATTAGACATTTCAATATCGGATAATGGGCATCGCTTTATAATTCTCATCAGAAGTATAATTCGATTTTTAGGTTGTAACTTTAAATTATGGAAACAAATTTATTTAGCCACCCACTTTATTTATTAGTTGTATAACTTAATTTCTACAGATTTTTGACGAACGACAAATCTACGTTAGTTACATAACCTCTCAGAATAGCAAAGTTTACGATGGCAACTGATAAACAGCACATTCGGCACTGCGTTCTATACCAAATCCAACAAGGAAAAAATGCTTATAAGGCACGGGAATCAATTTGTAGTGTTCTTGGTGTCGACTTTATGAAACCGACTTTTACAAACGTTTTAGAAGTGGTGATTTCGATTTTAGTGACAGCCTCGAAAGTTTGAAGATGTGCGGGCTAACCTGGATTCTACAACTGCAACAGGCATAACTCAGAAAAACCTAATACCTAAATAAAATAATTCGTAATAATTAGATTCACCTAAGTTTTCAATTCCTAAAAATCATACATATTTGATAGTTTAAATTCTCCTAAACTTCTGAAAATTTAAGTAAATTTTAAGAAATATGTACTTTCAGTAATTATCTTCTCCTGTACTAAATATTAATTTATTACATTAATAGTCCCAGCACCAAGTGAATTTTCTGAAACTGTATTTAATTAATGTGTAGTAATCCATCGGCATTAGTCATACATACATATGTCTTTGTTTTCAGTAAGACCTCAGTGGGCTGAACTTGCTCGACATGTTTAAAGAGTTCTTAGTATAAATATTTTTGTGTATATAAAATTAAAAAGGCCTTGGCACTATTCTGGCAATTCCCCGGGAATAGAGAATTGGGGAAAGATTTTGTATGTAATTTCAATTCAAATATTTTTTTTCTGGCCTACTGAGGTAAAAAGCTAGTGTTAATTTTTTTAAAAACAAAATTAAATTGGGAATAATTTTCCCTACCAATTTAGGTATGGAAAAATTATTCCCAATTTATAAATATTTACATGCAACTTTTTTCGTCAGTAGGCCAGAAAAAAAATGTTTGAATTGAAATTACATATAAAATCTTTCCCCAATTCTCTATTCCCGGGGAATTGCCAGATAGTGCCACGGTCGGCGATTGAACGTCGTAGAGGAAAGACTTGTTTTGTCTCTCCTCTATATAAATAAGTAAATATGTAATTTAAAATGTGTTTGAATTAATTAATTAATATAGTATATTAACTAATATATGTACAAATATTCATTAATAATAATATTAATAATAATTTTTGTGTTTTAAGTAAAGTGAAAAGTTGTACGTGTTGAATAATTATATTAATTTGTTTGATTACGCTTGCAATGGCGTAAAATATGTATATAACAATTTCGTTTAAATGTATTTTGATACCGTTGTTGAGTGCATCATGCGCATTATATGTAATTTTTCAATGTGTATAGGACTTTTTTGATACCAAGGGATGCTCAAGATAAGTGTTTTTCTATTTTTAACACATATTATATTATTACATACTAAAAAATAATTTTTATTACAAAATTTTAAATATATAAACGCTAGGTAACTGTATTTTATAACACATAAAGGTGTAAAATACTAATATTTTCATGTAGTGGGTTTTTGTGAGTATTGTTTAGGCGAGAAAGGGTTATTTCAGTTCTGTTTTGCTACACTCATTAAAAGTGTGTGTTGTTGTTTTTGCGACTAAACATGTTTGATGACCGACAATTTTCGTTTTTTCTGATCATGGTAATTTTGTAACCTACGTTGTCTTCACATGCATATTTACTAAATTTATTGTAAAAAGGTGTTTCAATGTGTATATGCATGTGTATGTAGTCGCCTCGAAATGTACCCTACTGGAAGGGAATCGATGAACTCATCGATGAGTTCACCATGACTCATTCAATGAAGTCTCAAATGAACTTTATTCTGTGCCCGGGACTAAAGTCATTTATATATTTAATGAAGTTTTACGTGATCTAATGAAGGATGTTCATAAGTAATTTGCTGTATAACGCATCGATGAATTCATACACGATTTTTGTAAAGAAGTCATTGAGATAGTAATAAGGCAGTTCTTACGGAAATTCATGTGAGTAGTGTGCTATAATCTATTAAGGGGCATTTTGAATAGTTCTTTATGATTTGTGATTAATATTTTATGTTTCAACTATAAAATAAAACACGTTGTCACTTTGTAAGTCACTTTTAGTTCAGGTACACATATTGAATTCCTTTTATTTTCTTATGTTATTAAAATAACATCCCATAATTAAACGAGTTGCCCAAGTAAATTAAAATTGTGTGTTTAATCACTTCTACAATTTTTACTAGAGTAACATGTTTATACAAGTAAAAAATTAAACGGTTTCTCTCAATGAAACTGGATTTTACCGTTAGAAACGTAATAATAGCCTCTCCACTAATGACTTTTATTAACAAATTTATTAGTTGATTCAGTAGAACGCCCAATACATAATTTTAATTTCTCACGGAGAGAAAAATAATCGCAACATATCTTTTGACCAGAACTTCATCGAGAAGTTCACTTATGTTGTCATCAATTGCTTGACTTACAAAAAATTCAGTCACATACAATCAAATAAAATTTGAAGATTTTTCAATACTAAATCAAAAATTTATGTAATTCGTATGTTTGTGAGAGTTTTGCGTTACTGTGTTTAAGGCTTGATGAACATTTTCCGGTAGGGTAGGGACTTTGTTTGTTTGTATGTCGAACGTAAACACAGGGAGAAGCTTTTGTGCAAATGATATGGAGTTTTCTGGAGAGTTTTTGGTTTTATTAGTTTGTATCTTGTACCAGGTGCGGCGGATAAACGAACTTTTATTTTCTTGGGGGTTGACTTTGTTTGTTTATCTTTGCTTTTGGTAAATTGTTTTTGGGGTATTGTTTTTCGTAGTTGTTTTTACCATTGTGGTGCTTTTCTGAACTATCTTTTTTAAACCACTGTAGTGATTCTACACCAAGTTCTTCTAATATAGATGTGTCTGATGTAAGTTTTCTTAAAATTAGCTTTTAAATGCAATTTTACTACTATTTCTTAAGTTATCATTTTTATTTCAGAATGGTATTAACGACAGCGTCGAAGTAGTTCAAATTAAAAAAAACAAAGTAAGTTGAAATATTTATTTGATTGGCCTTTATCATGTATTGCACAAATATGAATGCTTACAGATTTTATATCTATTCTATATAAAGTATGTTTAATTTTTAATATTTTCAGAAATCGAGTAAGAGTCATACATACGAAATGGAGAAGCAAGCGACAGATGCATTAAAGTTTGCATATAAATGTATGGCACCAGCAAACGAAACCCGGGAAGAAGAATTCTGTCGCTTTCTGTGCAGCGAACTAAAAAAAATTAAACTGGAGGAAACTTTCGAAAGCCTGAAAAAAGAAATTTTGCAACTGGTATGGGATCGTAAAACAGAAGAAAAACATCTTTTGCAACAACAAATTCCCTTCAATCCATTTACAACTGTATTTGACAACTATCGTGACCATCGTACATCAAGCACACCCAGATCCTCAAGTTCACCATTTTCCACCATATCGACAGCATCAGTTCCTATTGTTTCTCCCTGTATAAATTCATCTGATTCAAACACTCCATCATCCTCAGTTTCAATGCTAACCCCGTCACCAACCTCAATTCCCTTCCCATTTCAATCACTACCCATAATTTCAAACCCATCACCAATCACAGTTGAATATCCACTTCCATCCTTAGCAACAGTTCCAACCTCATCACGAACCCCAGTTCTCGTTAAATTTAAATCACCATCCACATTTTCAATTACATCACCAACCACATTTAAAGGTTCACTTCCATACCCAGTACCAATTTCAATCCCATCACGTTCATTTCCATCTGCAGACTTAGTTTCAGTTCCAATCCCATCACCAGCTTCCGAACGTATACAAGTATTAAGTATTGAAGTACTAAAAGGAGACGATTTATATAATATACAATCATTATCATCAAAACAACCCGCCTCTACACCAGTTTCATCTGCACCGTTGAATTCAGTACCATATTCTTCAATAACAAGCACATCACCAATATGTTCAAGAGCATCTACAACAAAAGATGCATTAGAATTAGCTATGGATGATATTTTTGAGGATATCATTATAGAAAATGAGGAATTAAGTGATGATTATTATTAATATTGTTTCTGAATTTTTTTAAAATAAATATCAAGAACAAACATAAAATTAATTTATTTTTCTTTTATTTAAATTTTAAATGACATGCATAAAAAATTATTTTATACCCCGATTCCTCTTGTCGTATCGTTTCTTCGTGAGACAATACAATTTGAAAATTACATACTAAATTTTGGCCGGTTACTATGATAAGAAACGTTTTACAAGGCGTTTCTGGGGGTGGTAATTTTATATCTGATTGGTTTATTTTATTGAGTTTTTATTCTGTTTAATCCAGCAACGAGAGGGTGAGTTAAGTTCTTTTTCAATAGTTCTTGTGCTTCTATGATAATTCAAATATTTATTTAAAATTATAATTTATTAAAATTAATTCATGAAATTATACATCATTGATATTTTTCTAAATTTTGCCTTCAGTATTGAAATACTTAGTGAATTGCTCTCTCACATTTTCGCCTCTTTTACAATTCGTCTGCTTAGAATGTCCCTGTGCTGTTTGTTGTGAAATGTCATTTTCTTCATTAACATTAATTTCGGTATACCATTGGCTCTTAGTAATTAAAAAATTGTGCAGTACACAGCAACACAGCACAATTTTCTTTACTTTGTCTTCTCGCAAATTAATCGGTTTTAGTAATATTTGGAATCTATTACTTAATATTCCAAAAGCGCGTTCTATGGTCTGTCGAGCGCGGCTTAAACGGCGATTAAATTTTTTTTTATTTTCGTCAGTTGTCGTAAATGGGTAGGGAGTCATAATTTGTCCAGACAAAGCAAATGCATTATCTGCGACAAAGGTATGCGGTAATAATCTGTCGTTTCCAATAGCTTTATCAGGTGGCAAATATTTTTGAGGTGATTGTAAAATATAATTAAAATTGGATCGCTGCAATACACCGCTATCGCTTATTCGACCGTTGCATCCAACATCTATAAATATAAATTTGCAATATGCATCTGCGAGTCCTAATAGTACTATGCTATGGAATCCTTTATAATTATAGAAAAGCGGAGCATTGGTTTTTGATGGTCTAAAACTAATGTGCTTGCCATCTAAAGCACCTAGGCAATTTGGAAATTGCCATCTTAAATTATAGTCATCCGCAATTTTTGTCCACTCATTTATTGTTGTCGGAAACTGAAATATATAGTAAAATAGTTGGTGAATTTTAATATTTTTTTAATGTATTATAGTAATTTTTATGAACATATGAACATGCTTAGAAAAATATGAAGCTTTTTAATTAAGACCGTATGAGTGACAAACTTATTATTTAACTTTATTTAAAAAAAAAACAAATCTTGCCTTTAAATATTGATTTTTCAAATGATTATATATAGCATCACAGACTTCTATAATAGCTGTTGATAGATACAGTTTTGACAAAGTTGAGTTGTAGTCAAGTTCCATATACGATTCGCCTGTTGCCAAAAATCGTAGAGTAATTGCCAATTTTTCTTCAGCACTGATTGCCTTTCTCATGATAGTGTTTTCCTTCTCAATGTCAGCTCTAATTTCACGTAACACAATGTTGAAACTATTTTCATCCATCCTTAAAAAATTCTTATAATCAGTAGAATTTGGTTTAAGTTCTTTCATGAAAAATTGTATATTTCCAACTTGTTTTCTGGATTTTCTATAATCTTTAATCCAGCAGGTTCGTGTTCTTTTAGATTTTTTTTCTGCTTTTATGGCACCTGCCAAAAGCAAGCAAGCAGCACTTGACGCCGCTATCGCTGCTGCTGCAACATTTTTTTTTACCAAAAATGTGTTAGAGGTATTAGCCTCTGGTTTTAAATTTAAAGACTGATGCATTACAAAACATATAATATAAACAAACAAACATAAAATATTATATAATACAATCCAGTAATAATATTTATGAAACCCAGCTGTACAACATAAAGAAACTCAATTTTTTTTTTATATTCACTATACCACATATCAGTAGATACAAAACACAAAATAAATTTGTTTCTGGTATTCGCAATATTTTTAAACCTCAAACAAGAAAATCTACACATGGAATAAATCAGTAAATTTTTATTTTCAAATTTTCTAAAATGTAATATACACATACATAGACGAGTAACAACAAACAGTCTAAACGCGAGGTGTTGTTGTTACAACACAAAAAATCGATGAAGGAATACTCGTCTAAATAGGCACATTGGAGTGTATCGTATGCATGAAGAGTGGTAATTTCGATCGGTCGGTTTTCTTCTCTATTGTTGAGAATGGTGAAGTTCCATGGGGGTGGATGGATAGAGTTTGTACTTGGGTGACTGCGGGGTTTGTTTCTTCGTCGCATGTGCGAGATGTGGATGGGTGGATGTTTGGGCCTGTATATGTGCAAGCCGTGTATTTTGTCTGCCTTCTACTTGGCCGTATTTTGATTTCGGAAATTAACTAATTTTAGTAATATTCCTTTATCCGATTATTCAGCTTCTGTGTAATAAATTTTTATGCTTAGCAGTTTGGAGTTGTCGAGGTTTGTCTGATGTGCGTTGTTAGTGCTATTATTCATTGTAGTTTCGGGTTAGGTTATTTTATTTTCTGAAAACGGGTTTTTGATTTCAGAGGATTTTTGAAGCCGTACTACCTTCTAGTTATATAAAAGAGTCAATCAATGCTGTTGCAATTGTACTTACTAAAAATAATAATACATTTAAAAGTGTTAGCATTTCTAATTCTTTTAAGATTCTTGAGCCGTCCGAGATAATGTACAGTAATACTACATTTTCTTTATAGTTTCCTGATTGGACAATATTTAATACTTAGTTTTGTTATTAAAAATTAATAAATTGTAATTTGTACATAACCAAAACACGTTTTAATCTCAGGTTCAGTTGATTATATATGTTGTAATTAAGAATTTCGTCCTTTTAAGCTCTTTCAAAAGGTTTTACTGGGTATAAAAGCTTCCAAATTGTTCATGTTTGTGATCAATTGACGGTTTCAGATCGGAGATAGTTTGCTTCAAGAACTGCATTGAAGTGACAATTGCCGTCGCTAGAAATATAATATATTTACATTATTAACCAGATTACAAATTTTTAATTATAGGTCGAATTCTAATTTCAATTTAATTGTATATTTAAGATTTAACACAATTGGTTTAGTAATATTATTTTAATATGTAGATTAAATGACTATGGTTATTTGTAACATTGAAGTGTCGGTGGAGGGAAAGTTTATGGGTTGACTTATTTTTTTGGCTTGGAGGCTATAAACTAAAATTTATATTCAGACAAATATTGATGTATGACGTATGTACATACTTAGATAGTTATTTGTATTTTGGGATCATGGCACTTCTTTAATTAGATTATTTACTACTAACTAGCTACTTGTTATTGGTTCTGTCATCTTGCGGATTCCTGATTGCCTTAATGTTTTTATTTAATTCTGGTTGGGAATAAATTATAATCTATTAATTTGTTTAGGTATTGGGGATTCTTAACCTGTCACACGTTCATTATGGATAAATTACCTTGTAGATTCTACATTGGCTATTTGTGAAACCATATGTCTTTGTTTCATTTTATTTTTATAAATAAACATATTTGTATTAGATTAGGGATGTTAAGGTTATCCGTTGAAGAGGGGATTCATCCGTTTGATACTACAATATTTGGTTTCGACTTAGTTTATTTTATTTTATTTGTTTAATGACAACCAAATTAATTTAGTTTATAATAATCATTACATTACATTTATTCTATTCAAGAATAATTTAACTATATCGTACAAAATAATGAATCTCTATCTCATAACAATGATATTTTATGTCAGGAAATTTACCATTACGATGCGAACATAATTAATTATCAATTTTTTTTAAGATGTTGTAATAAAGATATGTGGCGGACCCGGTATCATCTGGGAGTTAATTATTGCTAGTTGTTCAGTATATGATTTTAATTTATTTAATTTTATTGTAAATTAATATGTATGTTACTTGATTCTCATAGATTAACAATAACTGTTCCATTTTAATATTTTCCGAATTGGATAATTAAGGCGTTGAATAATCGGTTGGATTATTTGGGTATTGGATTTTCTATACAGCTGTACTTGTTATTGATTCTCTCATCTTACAGATTCCTGATTACCTTAATAGTATAATTCTGTTAATTCGTTTCGGTAATGGGATTCTAGAACAGTGTTAAAAATTATTTATTGAGGTATTACCTCATCGATTAGCTGTGTTTGAAACCAGATGTTGTTTCACAATATTTTATTTTATAAATATGCATATGTGGCTGTTTATAGATGGCGTTTTGTTCAGCAGAAGTCTAACACGCTTAATTATTGATGAAAGTATGTATATTTGACCAGACAGATATTGGATTATGTATGATTAAGTTGTCGCCAAATTTGGATGGAGTGATATTATTTTGTGATCATTAATCACATGTTGCTACGTTTCTGTATGGTTTAATTGTAATTTGTTAATAGGATAGTTACTTATCATCAGCCTATTTAACTATAATTTTATTTTTGTAGTTCTAGATGTACCATTTTAGTTATACTACATTTTTATTATTTGCGGCTTTATTATTTTGTAAGCTTCGAGAAATAAATACTCTTGGGATAAATAAGTTATTGCCTGAACAGCTAATATATATATGATTTTTTGCTATTATTGACATTTTTTCCATTTAGGTAGGACATGTAGCAGGAAAACATCAATTCATTATTAAATTTCAGAGAATGTGCAGATGTGTACGAACAATATTTCTTTGTAATTTAATTGTCGAATATGTAGTAGAATAGTATTGTTACCATGTAACTAATTATCATTCTACCTAGGTTGCTGATTTAAAGATGCAATTATTGATGGCAAATACCATCATTATCCGTTGAACCTATATAACCTGTATCCTTCCTCAAGTCGATTAGAAATTGTGATTGTCTTGTGTTAACCGTCTTATTATATTTTTTACTAACACGTTACAAATTCATCGACCATCTAGGTGTCTGTAACCGGGTTGATTCTTTGCTATACTAATAAACAACCTTTCCAAATCCGTTCCTACTGTTATGTGTAAAGAGGGTGTATAAACGGGACCGGCGTCATCCGGAACTCAGGCTTAGGCTCGGTTAAACACTTCAATCAATCAATCAATCAAATAAAATTAAAAAGGCCTTCTGCTTGATGACCTAAATAAAGGACAGGATAACGAACGCCGCACGGAAGTTCCAGAAAATACTCGAACCCAATTCAAATAAAATTAATTTAAAACGAGTTCACAATTTTGAATTAAAATAGAACAAAGAAAAATATTTTGAATATCAGTGAAACTAGCTTTATTGGATAAATAATTTTTTTGCCATTAATGCTTGAATATGATTTCGGTAATGTGGCCGGTGCGGCTGGCGCGTAGATGGTGCAATCAGGATGTCCAATTTTCACACACTTTTCGCAGCAATTGCGGCCATATCTCGCTAATAACTCGATGGATGTTGTGTTCCAAGTGTCCAATCGTCTCTGGTCTACCCGTGTATACAAGCGACTGAACATATTCCCAAAGAAAATAATCTAATGGGGCTAGATCACACGATCTCGCTACCCAATTAACAGGACCATTACGTGAAATTAGTCTTTCATGAAATGGTTCTTTGAGTAAATTAATTGTACCCCGCGTTAGAAATCATGTCCCTATACCGTTCACTGGTATATATAACAATTTTTTATATTTTACAGTTTATTAGATATAAAAATATCTCATAGATTAACAATAACTGTTCGCAAGCTACAATTTCTGGCGCATACCGAAATGACATCAAAATTGTCCAAGGGGATTTCAACGCAAAAATTGGAACTGATAACACAGGCATGAGTGGCCATGACGTCAATCATGGGGAAATGTGCACTAGGAGCTATACGAAATAATAACGGAGACAGACTCATCGACTATTGTGTCACAAACCAACTATTCATAGGAGGCAGCAAATTCCCACACAAAGATATACATAAATACACTTGGACATCACCAGATGGCAGAACCAAAAATCAAATCGATCATGTACTGGTTAATAAGAAATTCTTAACTTCCCTTCAAGATGTCAGAACAAAGCGTGGAGCAGATGTACACAGCGATCATCAACTGGTAATAGCCACTTTCAAAATCAAACCAGCTGCTGTAAAAACACACATGAAGACAAATCGGAGGAAGTTTAACATCAATAGATTGAGAAACACTGACATAAAAAATACATTCAAAGAAATGCTCCAACTCAACCTAGCAAATAATGAAACCAGTACCATCGATCAAAAATGGGAACAACTAGAAGATGCCTACATCAAGACTGCTACCAATGTACTTGGCTACCAAAACAACACCAGAAAACCATGGATTAGCGATGATACGTGGGAAAAAATTGAGGAACGTCGCCAACTCAAGTTACAACTTTGTCACCAAGACACGACGGATACCCGTAGAAAATATGAAAATACAGCTCAACAAGTGAAAAAGATGGCAAGAAGAGACCGCAGAAAATACACAAAAGACATTCTCGAAACTGCGGAGGAAGCAGCTGCAATCAGAAATATGCGCACACTACATCAATGTGTTAGAAAGGTCACGGGAAAATATACAAACATTCCACCCATAAAGGATCTATCTGGTCAAACCTTAACCACACACCAGCAACAGCTAAATAGATGGAAAGAACACTTTAAGGACAACTGCGTAGATAGCGAAGGAAATTACGAGATCCCAGATGGCAACTTTAACGAAACTATCAACACCCATCCACCAACGGAGCGGGAAGTTAGAGTTGCTATCCAGGGACTAAAGAACAATAAGGCCGCTGGTACAGACAACATACCAGCTGAAATATTCAAGGGTGACGCATCTACAACAGCAGAAACTATTACACCACTATTAGTAGATATATGGAATACAGGAAAAATACCACAGAAATGGAAGGAAGGTCTGACCATAACAATCCCAAAGAAAGGCGACCTTCGAGAATGCAAAAACTGGCGGGGCATATCCCTTCTTAACAGCACAATAAAAATACTAGCGATGATCATTCTTGAACGAATTTCTCCATCAATTAACCAACACTTGAGAAATGAACAAGCGGGTTTTAGGCCAGGAAAGAGCTGTACAGACCACATAAATACGATCCGTATCATCATTGAACAATCAAATGAATGGAACTCACCGCTTTACCTACTCTTCGTGGACTTTGAGCGAGCATTCCCTTCCATCAAACGAAGTGCTATCTGGAAGGCACTTTGCGATCTAGGCATTCCGAGGAAAATAATTGAACTAATAATAGAAATGTACCGGGATGCTACAGATAAAGTTCAATACAAGGGAAAGCAAAGTGATGCATACCACAACTCACGAGGAGAAAGGCAGGGATGTGTACTTTCACCACTGCTGTTCCTGATCACACTAGATAGCATAATGCGCAAACTTGACTCCGTAACACCAAATGGCATCCAATGGGGACCACTAAGACGGCTCAATGACCTAGACTATGCAGATGATATATGCCTGCTAGCACATAAGTATACTGACATACAGCAGAAGATACAGAAGCTATCAGATCTAGCACATGAAGTAGGTCTCAAAATCAACATCAGCAAAACAAAAGTAATGAGATTGAACACGAACATTAGTACACCAATCACCATCAGTAACACGTCAATCGAAGAGGTAGAAAAATTCGTCTACCTTGGTTGTACTGTAGCAAAAACAGGCGGCACTGAAGAAGACATCAGCCAGCGCATAAACAAAGCCAGAAATACATTCAACATACTCCACAAGATCTGGAATGCGTCCGTCCTGTCAAGGAACACGAAGCTACGACTGTTCGATGCATGTGTAAAATCAGTACTGCTGTATGGGTGTGAAACATGGAAACACACACAGAAGATAACAAATAGACTCCAGGTGTTTGTGAACAAATGCTTGAGGCGGCTGATAAGATGCTTCTGGCCGAACACCATCAGCAACATAGAACTTCTGCGGCAAACAAATCAGACGTGCATTGAGACCGAAATAAGAAAGCGCAAGTGGAGATGGATCGGGCACACACTGAGGAAAACCCCTAGTGATATAACGCGGATGGCACTAGAGTGGAATCCGCAAGGTAAACGAAAAGTGGGAAGGCCAGCCATTACTTGGAAACGGACGGTGCTAGCCGAAGCGAAACAACTCGGTAAAACATGGGCAGAGCTGAAAGAAATAGCCCCCAATAGAGTCAGATGGTCCAGCCTAGTAGACGCCCTATGCTCCTAAATTGGAGATAAAGGAAAAAAAAAAAAAAAAAAAAAAAAAAAAAGATATAAAAAAAAATTGTTATATATACATTTATATATATTTTATAGTTTATTAGACTGGGGGGCGAAGTCCGAGATTCATATCTCCTCGCGGTGCTCTCTGGGTAATTCTAAATGAATCAGGCGGTGTAGTGGAGACGAGCAGCTAAATCCTGTTTATAGTCATGGACACTACATGTCAAGGCGAGCCATTGGCGCCTCAAAACCAATACCAAACCAGCGTCTGTTTTCCAGGTTAGGAGCGGCTGAAGCGGGCGTCTGTCTTGTATCAAGCGGCTTGCTATATAAATGTGTTCAAGGTAGGACTGATGCCTCAAGATTCTCACCAGTACGTGACCCACACACGGAACAAGCGGGTTCAAACCAACAACCTTCCCTCATAAAAACTATCAAGTTATATGAACCCTAAACAAGGGCCTCGGATAACCATATCGGATTCATTACAAACTCGACCTCGGAAATTGTACACGGACAATGCTTTATAAATGAGAACATGGAACGTGCTTAGCCTCTTAAGACCTGGAGATCTCCAGAACCTATCGAACCAAGCAAAGAGTTACACATTAGACGTACTTGCACTACAAGAGCTTAGATGGTCTGGGAGTGGGATCCATGACACCACCAATGGTAACACTCTTCACTACAGCGGCCATCAGAACGGAGGAGAATTTTGAGTTGGCTTCCTCATCGATCGGCGCGTGAAGCATCATATCATCGATTTCCGCCCTATCAACATGCGGATATGCACGGTCAGACTTCGCACTAAGAAATTTAACATCACGATCGTTAATGTGCATGCACCCACCGAAGATAAATCAGATGACATCAAAGATCTTTTCTTCGTCGAACTGGAGGAAGTCATCAATAACATACCGCACCACGACATTAAAATCATCGTGGGCGACTTTAATGCAAAAATCGGTAGGAGTGCAGAAAATACATCGCACATCGGTCCTAACAGTCTGCACCTAACTAGTAATAACAACGGCCAACGAGTCATCGACCTGGCAATAACGTACAACTTAGTTGTATCAAATACGTTTTTCCCACATAAGAGAATCCACAAAGTAACGTGGAGATCGAATGATGGGAGAACGGAAAATCAAATCGATCACGTCATGTCATGGTGTCTAAGAGACACCCTACAAGCATATCTGACGTTAGATCTTACAGAGGTGCAGACATGGACAGCGATCATATGCTTGTCATATTTAAATATATGTAAGTGCAAACCGTCATCTACGTTTAACAGACAACCACAAAAGACCGTTCGACGGAATATCAATGCTCTAAAAGGCCAAGCGTCATTGCAGAGTTACCAATCAGCTGTCACTAACTATTTAGAGCGGCCCAGCAACAACGAAGAAGCTCCCTCTAACATCGAGGAGCAGTGGCACGCTATACAGTCAGCCATAACCACCGCGGCGCAAAATACCATCGGAAGAAGACCTCCGAGGGCCGCAATGATTGGTTCGATGATCAATGCCGTAGGGTCGTCGAAAATAAACGAACGCTTCGTGAAAAATGGTTGGCTCGCAACACTAGAAGCACTCTAGCAGAATATCTCCGCGCTAGGAAAGCCACGACTAAATACCTTCGACAAGAAAAGCGCGAACATATGAGATTATGCATAGAAACATCAGCTTCCAAGCGGAACTAGGAAACTCAAGGGACTGTTTTGCCAACGCCAGGAATCTCACTAAAGACTTCCACCCAAGAAGTACAGCCATCAAAGACGGGAATGGAGAGTTGAGAACAAACGTGGCTGATGTTCTCTCAGTATGGCAAACCTACTTTCAAAATCTGCTAAATCGGAATGACGACGTGACCCCCATTAGAGCAATAGCTCCTCCAGGTGAAGAGGTCTTTCTCGAATATCCCACAGTGGAGGAAGTAGACGCAGCTATTAGTCGATTGAAAAACGGAAAGGCATCCGGTCTCGATGGAATCCCCGCAGAATTGATTAAACTTGGAGGCGCTACTCTTGCAACAAGTCTATACGACCTCGTCGTCTGTATTTGGGACCAAAAAGAGCTGCCTGAGAATTGGAAGACCGCGCTCATATGTCCGCTACATAAAAAAGGCGACCATCTTAAATGTGAAAACTATCGTGGCATAGCTCTATTGGACGCTGCTTACAAAGTGTTGGCTAATGTTGTACTTACCAGACTCATCCCTTTCGCCGAAAACATCATTGGCGACTATCAATGTGGTTTTCGACCCAACCGATCAACCACGGACCAGTGTTTTAGCATGAGGATGATCTTGGAAAAATGTTGGGAGTACAACATAACCATACATCAACTATATATAGACTTCCGACAGGCATATGACAGTATAAACCGCGACAACCTATGGGCCGCGCTCATATGCCTAGGAATCCCAGACAAACTCGTTTCGCTGTGCAAATTAACAACGTCTGGGTCTGTATGTAGAATCGTAATTGAAGGAACTGTGTCAGACTCCTTTGAAATAACATCTGGCGTTCGACAAGGTGATGCACTCGCGCCTTTGCTGTTCAATTTGGCGCTTGAGTACGTAGTGAGAAAAAGCAACATCGAAACTTCGCGCTGTATATTTAATAAATCCGGATATGCAGATGATATCGTGCTTCTTGGCCGAAGACCTAGCGATATCAAAGACAGTTTCATACCGCTCGATCGGTGCGCATGAAGACTTGGTTTGGAGGTGAACAGCAGTAAAACCAAATATCTAACAACACCCAGGAACATCTCTATGGCAAATCTCGGAATTGGCGACCACAATTTTGATGATGTTGAAAACTTTAAATACCTCGGGTCAGTTATAACATCACTGAATGAAATGCAGGCAGAAATAAAAGCCCGAATCGCTGCCGGACAACGAGTTTTCTACGCCCAATCAAGATTATTGCGATCGAAACATCTATCGCAGTCGTGCAAGCTCGCACTTTATAAAGCACTAATAAGACCTGTGCTGACTTTCGGAAGCGAGAGCTGGACCATGACCTCTAACGATTGTAGATTGTTATCTACATTCGAAAGGAAGGTCATCCGTTCAATTTTTGGTCCAATTAAAGTTGCGAACAACGAATATCGGATTCGTATGAATCACGAAATAAAGCAACTCCTCGGAGGCAGCGATATCATCGGATTCATTAAATCCAATCGAGTGAGATGGCTCGGAAACGTTACAAGGTCCCCACAACAACGGATGATTAATAAAGTGTTTCACCAACAACCAGCCGGAGTACGTCGTAGAGGAAGACCCCGACTACGCTCGCGTGACGACATTGAACAAGATCTGCAAGCATTAAGATGTCGAAACTGGAGGACGAGAGCAATGGATCGGGATGGATGGAGGGCCATTGTGCGGGCGGCGAAATCCCTTCATAGGATGTGAAAGCCAGAGAGAGAGAGAGTTTATTAGACTAAAAGAACTATAAAATATATGGTATAATTTAAAAGAGCATATAAGAAAAGTTTAGTGGCGACAAATATTAGCATAAGATTGGCATGAAGAAAATATAAAAAAATATTAATTTATTTCACACATGTTGCATATATTCGTATTTTTGGTTACGTAATACGTATAGACCAAACAGTAAACGATAACAAAAAATCCAAAAATATTTTAGTAGCAATTTAATTTTATTTTGATTGTTGTTGTTGGAATATATATGAATTCCACTTTTCTTGCTATTCTTTCGTATTTTTTCGCGTTCAGACATCAGACAAAACATTCTTTTCAACAATATTTCTTTGACACGGTACGTGAAGGAACTGAACGGAACGGATAATATAAATCGGCCTTTATCTTGTACACTCAAACATAAAAAATTTGGTTTGGTCGCGCGCGTATTGAAAAAATATATTGAGCGAGAAATATTGTGCACATAGGGTTTGAGTTTTAGCTAAGAATTTCTACTAACAGCCGAGAATTTGATTTACACATAAATTTTCTATTGGTTTTGGGGTCTGATTGACTCTTTTGTCTGTGATACAAGATACCGCCATTCGACTTTTTTCGAAAATCGATTCGAAGTGATGGTACAACATACCACCCCAGGAAACGGATTTCCTAGCGAAAATTAAATCGTCGAACCTTTTGTAAGTTTGCAGATATTGCAAAACAAAAAAAAATAACCGAACACTATATTTGAATCGAATAATTTATTTAAATATCATATTTGGTCAGTTAGTTGTTAGTTCAAACTAACGGACCTGTCTCAAATATAATCGTTTTTTCATATCAATGTTGGGAATACAAAGAATTGCTAAAATGCCCAGTACTGACCAAGACATTAATGATGGTAACAACATTGATGCGAATAAACGTAGTTTTCGATCTGTCGTCGAGGTATTGTAACTAATTACATCGAAGCAGGTATCTGAAAATTTTGTTCTGTTTGATTTGCAAATCGGTCCAACAATTCCACAGCACTTGTTAAGATTTTCATAAATTGTCCAAGCTGTAAGGAACTTAGGATTATTATAAGTATGGTTTAACGCATTCAGTAATATGCCATTTATATTCCCGTCTTTTACGATCATGACACGTAACAAAATCATAACTAATAAAAGTGTCACGATAGTTACAGTTACTATGGTTTTCCCTGTAATTTATTGAGTTAATTGCAACATATTTTATAGTTTTCACTCACATCAATCAATGCCTACCTTTAGAATTATTCGCTAAAAAAATTAAAATACCACATACTATTGAAAAGGTGGTGGTAATTCCTAGCATCGAGTGCAAATAAATGCTACGCAAGTCGTCTTGAATATAAATTTCAAACCAACTATTTACTGTCAATATTACTGTTGCCAGAGCAATTACTGCTCCAAAAAATATAAGTGCTCCGCCGTTTATAAGAAGGCATAAATAATATGCTTTTTTGCTTTCGTAGTAATTTTCTGATGCTCTCGTACAATGATTTGGTAAATTGTTATTTTGTGCTCGAACGTAAACACTTTCCATCGACGACGACATGTTTAAATAACTGGCCTTCACTGTTTTGTTTGTTTACCGAATGCCTACTTTTCTAGAAAACATTTAATGCATCCAGTGCAAAAAAAAAATCGAATTTTAGTAGACTCTACCCCAGGGACCCAATTTTGGTCAATAAACAGGAATACAATTTATGAGTTTTACCTTTGTTTCACATACGTATTAGACTTAAATATTGAATTTTTCAGCTGTTTGTATCAAACAATTATATGATTTAATGTTTTTAAAACAACTGTAATTCTCATAATTTTTAGTTACATTTTTTGACGAAAATTCGGCCCCAGATGGAAAATTGTCAACTTCCATGTGGATTATTTTTCACGAAAACCTTATTGGAAATTTGTCAACATTCATGCGAATAATATTTTACGAAAGACATGCGTTTCGTTTTTTAGATTTTTTTAAATGTGTATCAAAAAGAAACATTGTTTTTTCGATTTTTGGTGGTATGTTGACTAAATGACTAATTTATGACAAGACACATATTAGGGCCGAATTCATAGACTTCAACTAATACTACTACTACTTCAACTAATACTATCTCTTATTTTCGAAAATTATTCATTTTGATACTATTGTTTTCTCAATATTCATAGTCGTTGTTAAAACGCCTCGTTTAGTATCAGTTTTTTTTCGTTTTTTGTATTCATAAAGCATGCTATAATATTTTAATTTCGAACATGTATTACCAATATTTCTTATATATAAAAAATGACGTTTGCTTACTCGTTTCACAAACATACATAGAGGTTGTTATTTTATTAACCTGTTATTTAATTACTGGAGGTAATAATAAATAATTTAATTCAATTATGGATAAATTGGACGAGGAAAAGAAAACTATTTTAGTATTAATAATAACGAAATACAAAAAAATAGTAGAAAATAAAAAAACTGACTCTGTGTCCAATAAAAGTAAGAACGAATGTCGGGAAAAAATTACAAAGGAGTTCAATGCCCAATGTACTGGCCAGAATAAAACTACTAAACAAATAAAAGCGGCGTACAATAATATGAAAGGAAAATTACGTCGCGAGTGCAGCAAACAAAAAACGGAAGTGAGTCAAACAGGAGGAGGACCATTCAACTATTCATTTACCAATGAAGCTGATGGGGAACTTTACCATCTTATTTCTCAAACATTAGAGCCCCTGCAAAACCCTCATGACGCTGATGGAATTCAAGCAAATGAAAAAGTAGCTTGTATAACATTGTAAAAATCTTTACTAATAATATGTTGATTTCTTTTAGGAACCTCATAGTGATTGCGAAGATGAGATGGAAGAGGAATATTTAGATAAATCCAGAGTCCATATCACGTAATCAAGAATCAGGAATTTCCATTGATGACAGCAACAGCGCGAGAAGTCACACACCAACACCAACAGATATTAATGGTAATCTGTGTATCAATTTTGTACGAAAAACGACAGCGCGAGTTGACGAGGTGAACAAAATTTTTGTGTACATATACAGTGTATAATACACAATTTTATATTTGTATTATGTGTTTTACTCTCTTGTATATGTGCATTCTATTTGTCATTTTTGCGATGGTAGGTATCTAAATAAATGGTTCCGGTTGAATCGGTTTATTTTTTTTGATACTGACGTTTACTCACCTCTTCTATTCGTTTGCTTTTGAGCGGTGAAATGAAGTAATATTTTATGTTTTAGGATTTTTAATATTCAAATGTGTGAATTATATTCAATTTAATTCAGAAATATGAGGATAATTCGAATTAGTTCTAAAATTGCGAAATGTTTTCGCATAGAAACGTCAATCCAAAAAAAATCAAAACAAGATCATGCGCATGCGTCTCGCCTACTAATACAAACAAGATGCTCAATACTATATTTTTCCGGTTTGTTCACCATGCGGCAGTGCCTCATGAAAATTGTCTACGAGCTAGGTGCAACATAACAAAGTTAAAAATGTGTGATATATAATGGAATTGTTGCTGTAATGCACTTGTTGTTGTATCACCGTTTTGAGATCACACATTTTTAACTTTTTTATTTCGTTTGTTTATTTCGTTTTTTATTTCGCTCGTAGACAATTTCATTCGGCAGCCTTCATTCTGCTTATATAATTAGCTCCTAGTATACATATTGAAAATAGAAAAAAAATATGAGCTTGAGGTGTAATTTTAAACAACAAACGATCAGGAGGCTGTTCGTAAACTCTACATTGTTACGATATTGTTAACAATGACAACTCTAAATCGTTCTGAAACTATCATTGTAACAACGACCACGAGCTTTTTGTCGTTCGTAAACTCGTTTTCACATTGTTACAAATGTCATTCTCAACCCTACTCGAGACTGCCTTTCCAGCTGTCAAAGTACTAAATATGCTACAATCAAACGAAAAAAAATATTCTTTCACATCAATATCTAAACAAAATAATTGTTTAATGAACTTTTATATGTGGTCAATGTGTTTGATAAAAGTACTATGTGTATAATTGAGTATTATATAAAAGTCATAATATGAATACTAACCTAGACAGACACAAACTAGCTAATCGCGAATTTGAGATTACGTAGTTATTTTTTCAGTCTGTCAGCACACGATTTTGGCAAAACAGGATTACTGCGTTTATAGAACAAGATTACTACAGTCGGGTTGTAGTTGTAGGAAGAAGATAAATTTGAAATATATCAGTAAGATTGTATGGGGCTGGGGAATATATAAGTCATTTTCATTGAATGTAGACAGAAAAATTATTAGATTGTAAATTAAATTTTAAAGTTTTTAACTCTCACAAAAATTATTTATACATTTAGTTTATATTAACTTATTGTAACTGATTCGATGTAATTCAAAATCGGTAAATACGCATTGAAATTGTTTTATTTCATTGGGGGGGGGGTAAGGGGCATCGGTCTAGAAGGTCAATACACCAGCCCTCACCATGTCAACCTCACTTACACGTGGTGCTCCCTGCTAATTAACCAACGAGGCTCTGGCGACCGAGTAACGGCGGGATAACCGAACACCGAGAACCTAGCAAATTATGTTCTCTCCACTAAACCCACTACCAATTTCACTGGTTAGATTGGTAGCTGCTTCAATAACCAGTCATTACAATGCAATGAGTTTTCAACAAAAAGGAATTTTTACCCCAGGTGGTACACCAACTACTCAGTTGGCTAATCCACCCTCTAACAAGGCCGGCTCAAAGGATTCTGGGGTGAGCCAACCATTGCTATTCCCATTCGATCGAAGTTCAAAATTAGCTAGGTCACCACCTAGACAAATAGAGTTCGCAACTCAGCAGGAAATCGAAAATGCTGAACTACGCAGAAGACTGAGTGAAATAGAAAAATTTGCATCGCAACTTAGCAATGAAATCGCTAAAGTTAAAGAAAGAAAACGAGGAGCTAAAGAAGCCCAATCTGATAGAGGTTGTGGAAACTCCTCTTACTTGTTATAACGAAACCAGTACCCTTGCCCGTACTGACGCTGAGTATCACACAGATGAGGAGGAACTTGCTAGAGAAACTGATTGGATACACAAACAGAAGAAAAGACCAAGGAAAAAACGAAGAGCAGAATTCTCGCCAGAAGTTGAGGAGCTCTCGCAAGCAAAAGTTAATGAAACTGTCAATCTAGTGCCTGTACCCCAATATCACCAGCGACAAGAACAACGCAAGGTTGCAATGAAGACCAAAGCACCACCGCCAATTAATGTGATAGGCATTACTGAGTTTGCGAATATCCAAGCTCTAATGAAATCAGTGTCCACAAACGACTATAGAGTAGTTGCACTAAACAATAATGTTTGGAAGATAAACACAAGAGATCCCGATGCATACAGAGCTTTAGCCACAAAGCTCACTGAAGAAGGTAAAGAGTGGTATACATATGAAGACAAAAATAACCGAAACATCAAGGTTATGGCCAGAGGTCTACATCCCACCTGCAAGAAGGAGGATATAATAGAAGATCTCAAAATGAAAGAACTGCAAATTTAAGACACAGTAAATATCCTTAAACGAGAGAAAGTTGAAAATAGTCAAGGAACCAAGATCGTTAAAAGAGGACTCCCGCTATTCATGCTCACATTCAACATAAGCGAAAAAATTGAAAATATATTTAATATCAAAGCAATACTTAATATGAGGGTTAAAATAGAACCACTGAAAAAGAACACGAGATTAATACCTCAATGCAAGAAATGCCAAGCTTATAATCACACCCAAAGATATTGCGGGAGAGATGTTAGGTGTGTAAAATGTGCCGGCAGACACAACGCGAAAGACTGTTCTCTTAGTCGAACCGAACCTGCAAGGTGTAGCCAACTATAGAAGATGCGAAGTAGCGGTACAACTGCAAAGGTTAAGAAATAAAACACGCCAATCGACTCAAAACAGTAATGTTAGAAGAGAAAAGATTCCAACTACAACTAGAGCGCCAACACAACCAGAGCACATAGGGCCAGAGAGGAGATCCTACTCTCAGATAACGCAACAGAATACTATTGAAGAAAATCCACTAGAAAGGAAATTTCGAAGTATAGAAACGATAAATGCACGCCTAGCAAAACAAGAACGTGGTCTAGTAGCTATATATAAGCGGCTGGATAGACAAGAAGCTACGAATGAGCTTACATCAATGCTATGCTAACCAAATGAATAGAACATTTAGAATTGTTATTTGGAACGCGAATATATTACCACAGCATGTTCCAGAATTAGAAATTTTTCTAAACTTAGAAAAACTAGATATATATCTTGTCTCGGAAACTCATTTAACAGAAACTTCATTTATTAAAATACGTAACTATCAATGCTACCATGCTATTCATCCAGGAGGAAACGCTAGAGGCGGGTCTACCGTAATTGTTAAAAATAATATTAAACATTATGAAGTGCCCGGCATTGAGGAAGAAATTATGCAGGTTAAAACCATAATAGTTGAATCAATAAATAATAGGGAACTCAGTATCTCCTCTATTTACTGTCCCCCACGCCATCAATTAAAAAAAGAAGACTACAGTCAACTTTTTAAATCATTAGGATCAAATTTTATCATAGGCGGTGATTTTAATGCAAAGAACACCTATTGGGGATCTAGACTTACAACCACTAAAGGGAAAGAGTTATTTAATGCAGCTCGCGAGAACAACTGGTGAATTCCTCTCTGGCGATAAACCAACATATTGGCCTGCTGACATACATAAAATTGCAGATCTTCTTGACTTCTTTGTAACAAAAGGAGTTTTAGAGGACTACACATGCATTGAAAATAGTGAAGGACTATCATCTGACCACTCACCTGTGATCATGACACTGAGTACAATGATAATAAAAAAAGATAATTCACCTAAGTTAACAAACAATAAAACCAATTGGGATCTATTCAAGAAATTAGTAGAAGATCGAACAAATCTCGGCGAACCAATTAGAACGAAGGTGCAGCTGGAAGATGAACTAGAAATATTTAATAACAATATCCAACAAGCGGCTTGGGAAAGTTCACCGATTTCTCATACCAACGCTATAATGAAACATAACTATCCTCTTGAAGTCAGAGAGCTACTTAGGGAGAAACGGAAAGCTCGCCAAATCTGCAAAAATTTAGAATAATCAAAAATTTAGAATAGTTTTGTGTTGCGGTGTGCACAAAACACAAAACTATTAGTAGTAGTACACAAAACTATTCTAAATTTTTTGTGCAACAAATTAAAACAACTAATAAAAGAAATAAAGAACGAAAGCATAACTAAGCGACTACGAGGTCTTTCTGATTTAAAAGATGACGATTACTCGCTTTGGAAAGCAACGAAGTTACTAAAAAGATCCAAAATGCATGTGCCGCCTATCAAATGCGATGACGGATCATGGGCTAAAAGTGACAAACAGAAAGTCTCTCTATTTGCTGCTTATTTAGAAGAGACTTTTCAACCGTTGCCGAGACAAACAGCAAATGAAAATACAACAGTCGTAAACAAAGCAGATGATCTTGACATAAGGCATGTGACTTTATTGGAGCTTAAAACTGAAATCAATAGTAACTTAAGTATCAGAAAAGCTCCAGGTTATGATTTAATAATTGGGCAAATTGTGAAAGCCATTCCCGAGAAAGGTTTGCGTAAATTAAATCAAATAATTAATGCAGCTTTCAGATTGAAATATGTTCCACGACAATGGAAGGTGGCCGAAGTAATAATGATTCCTAAACCAGGCAAACCAGGAAACGATAAAAAATCATATAGACCGACATCACTACTTCCACTCATATCAAAAATATTTGAAAAACTGTTGCTGAAAAGACTCAAACCTATAATAGAAGAGAGATGCCTAATTCCACCACACCAATTTGGGTTTAGAGAAAATCACTCTACAGTTGAACAAGTTCACAGAATAACGGATGTCATTGAGGATGCACTCGAGAATAAGAAAATACGCTCCAGTATTTTCTTAGATGTAGCTCAAGCTTTCGACAAAGTTTGGTACCAAGGGCTTGAATTTAAACTGCATCGAGACCTACCTAAGCAATTTTATCAAATTCTTAAATCGTACATGGCTGATCGACACTTTAGAGTCAAATTTGAAAATGAGTACTCTGAAATAAAAAGAATATCAGCAGGTATACCACAAGGTAGCGTACTTGGACCTATTCTGTTTATTCTTTATACGAGACACTTACCGAATATTGAAGGTACCACAGTAGCAACATTTGCAGACGATACAGCTATTCTAGCAGTTGGAAAAGATATTTCGGAAGCAACAAGCAAACTTCAAAGTGCAGTTAACACGGTGAGCAACTGGACTAAAAAATGGCGCATCTCATTAATTGAAGCCAAATCAGTACACGTCAACTTTACAAATCAAAATGTAAACTGTATTCCCGTGGTTCTGAACTCAAACCAAATTCCATATGCAAATACAGCTAAATACCTTGGCATGACCCTCGATGCTAAGCTAAGATGGAAAGAACACATCAAGAAGAAAAAAGAAGAGTTAAACATCAAATATAGAAAAATGTACTGGCTCATGGGTAGAAACCCTGAGCTCTCAATACACAACAAATTGCTTCTATACAGGCAAATGCTAAAACCAGTATCGACCTATGGTATCCAGCTTTGGGGTTGTGCCAAGAAAACCAATGTACAAATGATATAATTCTTCCAAAATAAAGTGCTACGAGGGATTGTGAACGCTTCTTGGTATATTAGGAATGACAACATCCATAGAGACTTGAAGATGGAATACGTCACCGATGAAATAAAGAACCATGCAAGGAAACACGTACAGCGCTTATCTCTACACGAAAATGCAGATATCCGTCGTATGTTGGACACCACTAACGGCGTCAGGAGACTACAAAGGCAGAAACCGCTGGAGCTGGGCAGTTTGTTTTAGAAGAAAGTATTATAAAATGAGTAGTAACCAGTAGGTTCTCATCTTAATCCGAGAACTTAATTTAAGAAAGATAAATTACTAGATGATCTCTGAATTAGTTGTAATATTGTACAAATAAATAAATAAATTTATTAAATAAAATAAAAAAAAAATAAAAAAAAATATGAATTTGAGCAGTTTGTCCTCGGGTTTGTGTCTGTCACCATAATTATAAAATCGCGATTTTATTTGTTTGACATGCAATCGCGATTGGAAGAAATCGCAATAATTTTTATGTCTGTCTAGGGTATTAGTTTACGGATATCTGGTTTAATAATATTTTCATATTGATTAGAATAGAGATTAGTTTTCTGTATTATTAAAGGGTTTTTCTTGTCATCGTCAATCATCTGTAAAATCATTGACGTTTGTAACAAAATCATTGCTAAGCACATACGTCATACTAATAATGACAGTTCTAACAATGTTAACAATGTAGAGTTTTCGAACAGCCTCCAGATCTGCTTGTATAAAATTATGTATCGCAATTTACGAGGTGTAAATTCAAGTTAAACAAAATAAAATCAATTCTGCGTGAAAATTTTAAAAAATGGATTTATTATTCTAAATCACTAAGGCGTATCCTTTTCGTGGATTTCTACTTTACAATCGCAAAACAAATTTAAATTTAAAAAAAATGTGTCAATTAACATGGCAAAATAAATCTAGTAACCATATTTCTGATCGCAAATAATTAACTTGCGACCGGATAGAGGATATACCCCTAGATCACAACACATAGTTTATATTAACAACAATAACAACACAACACATAGTTTATATTTCAATCCCATCATTTTTCTGTTTATCACCAACTATTAGCTGTGTTCCAATGGAAACAATTTGCTACTCACAAGTACTTGTGTGTAGATAACCAAAGGAACAGGCAAAATTATGACAGCAACATATTTTGTTATACAAAATTAAATTTGTTTGAATATTTGCATACAATTTGGTGTCAAAAATTGGACATACCATGAAGGCGAAGCCTTAATCTGTGCATACGCTGGCAGAAAAGAGGTTTTAATTAAGGTTTTAATAGTGACAATGTTAATAAAATTAATTTACGTATATTTATACAAATTTTATTGTAATTTGGTAATCAATTTTCCACAAAAATCCCTTATTGTCAATCAATCGAATATAAACAAACAAAAAATTGTAAAAAATCTAACATTTCAACATAACCTAACCATCACAAAGCCATCTCTTAGATTTTTTGAAACTAATATACCTACCGTCAAATTTATGCGTAACAGCTTTCAACATCTACACCATCGTTTAAGTATGAGTAGCTGCGAGTAGATACAAGTACTTGTGAGTAGTTTGTTTTCTCCATTGGAACACAGCTAATGTTATAGGTCATTCATACTACTCCAAATTTACACACAACTATACAGAATTGTACGTACATAATATATATGTATTCATATCTCATTAAAATACATACTTATCTTTTCATTCTCTAGTAATCAAAATACAAATACAGTTTACTATTGTATTTATTAGCGATTGAAAGAAAATCATCTCAATTCCATACACACCACTAAAAAATATTAGTGGCATTTCATTTGGCCAAGGAATTGAAATTGGTATTGAATTCAATTTTTGGTCAAAAGAAGCAACCAATGAATTCTTGAGATGAATTCTTGTGTTTGACATTGGCGATATTTTTATTTTTTTGCTGTATGAGTCCATTATAATCAATACACTATTCCATAATTATTATTTTGTTAAAAACTAAATATTATTTAGTTTTATTAGTACGCTTGTCAATAGTATCAATTTTGAAGTAAATGTCAAAAATTCAACATAAAATATATAAGATGGTAACATTTAGAACAAAACAATTAATTTGGAAAACTCTAGTGACAAGCACAGTAACTAAAAAATAGAATTGGAATTTCAATATCATCAACTCTGTAGGAATTCAACGAATTCCAAATTGGTATTGAATACATAGCATCGTTGTTGTAAATTGGCAAATGAAATATCACTATTGTTAATTTCACAGCTATTCATCGTAACGTCCTTTTGCTTTTATCTTCCATATGCATACATATGTACATAGATATACATCGAAACAAGACTGGAAACTAACTACATCTGTTGTATTCTGGTAAAACTAATTAGGAATAAAATCAATAAATTTTACGATTGTTTCTTTACTTTGCTTTCTTTTTTTGTACCAAAGGAATTTGGTTTTTTGCTAATTTTTCGGTTAATACTTAAAATTTAGCAAATCGCCACCGTCAATCATCTCAGATTTTTTTTTTGCGCGTTTTGATATATTATAATCTAAGTTTTATTTACTGATATCGTCGCAATGGTACCAAAACTTTTGCGATTTTTCGAATATTATTTACTTTGTAATGCCATAGCGGAAAATCTAGAGGGAAAAATGGAAAAAGCCACCGTCAATTTTCCTAAAAAATTTCAATTAAAATTTTAAGACATAAATGTTGGCGATCGGATGGTTAGTTTTTATGCTATGGTACCACGAAAAGTCGTGTTTTTGTAAAATACGTGAATCGAAGCCTTAAGAGAGAGCAGAACAAAACATAATAAAACTAGTTTGGTTCGAAAAAAATGCCAAAATACAAAAAACCCTCGTGTGGAATGGGAGAATCGCTTCTGGTATTTGTTAGGTAACGGTATTCTCGTCTTTTTCTCATCGCTTCTCGTCACATTTATTTATTTTAGTTTCTCAACATAAAATCTCAACAGCGCAATCGCGCTGATTGGGACTCAAATTGAAAATATATTGTTACCATGTTTTTTCCTTGGAAAATCGATATATGACTTTTTTGCATTAACAATACATCGCAGGATTTTATTTTGAACTGTTTGTATGGTTTTGATATTCGTCTTCCTTGCACAACCCCACAGTTGGCACCCATATGTCCATACAGGTTTCAGTATTTGTTTGTATAGCAGCAGTTTGTTATGGATCGCTAGTTCAGATTGTCTCCTTAAGAGCCAATGCATTTTTTTAAATTTTATGTTTAGTTCTTTTCTCTTCTTTTTTGTGTGTTCCTTCCATCTTAGTTTAGAATCTTGTCATGCCGAGATATTTAGCAGTGTTTGCATGCGGTACTATTATCGAGTTTATCATTATTGATATATGATTAACTTTTAGATTTGTAAAGTTGACTTGGATTGATTTTGCTTCATTCAATTTGATTCGCCATTTCTTTGTCCAATATCTGGTTAGTAGCCTTCTGTAATTTACTAGTGGAGTCATTGATATTCTTTGCTGTTGCAAGTCATCGGCAAAAGACGCCATTGTTGCTTCTGTAGTTGGTATATCTCTAGTATATGTTGCTGTTATTCTTTTTAGTTGGGAGTATTCATTCTCAGTCATACTTTACTCGGAAGTGTGCCTCTCTGATATGTATGATTTTAAAATTTGAAAAAATTGTTCCGGAAGATCTCGATAAAGTTTGAATTCTAACCTCTGGTGACATACTTTGTCGAATGCTTGCTCTACATCAAGAAATATAGTTGAGCATATTTGTTTGCTTTCTAGTGATTTCTCGATTACATCAGTAATTCGATGTACTTGTTCTATCAAAGAATGTTTTTCCCTAAATCCAAACTTATGTGAGGGGATAAGAGTCCTTTCTTCGATAATTGGTTTTAGTCCTTTAAGAAGAAGCTTTTCAAAGAGTTTCGATAATGCTTATAGCAGAGAAATTGTCCTATATGAAGCTTTATAATTCGGAGGTTTGTTCGGCTTAAGTATCATAATTACTTCTGCAACTTCCCATTGCCTTGGTACATATCTTAGTCAAAATGCTGCATTAATTATATGCACTAGTTTCCTCAACGCTTTCTTCGGTAACACATTTATTATCTGACCCGTTATAAGATCATATCCTGGACCCTTAAACGCATTCAGATTGTTAATTTGTGTAATTTTAATTTCATCCTGTTTATTTATCGGGTGATATTTTCCTCTGCCGTTTCTTTGGGGTAGCGCTGGAATGTTTCTTCAAGGTGATTTGCCAACAAATCTGGTTTTTGTTTAGCATTTCGAGACCAATTTTCTTTATTTTTAATTGGATGAACCTGAAGTTTGGGTCTTTTAAGATTCTTAGTTACTTTCCATAATGAATAAGCAGTGTCTTTTTGCCCAATTGGTATTTATTAACTGCCTGATTTTTAATGTCTTTTATTAGGTATTATAATTTATTACACAAATGGTTAAATATCCTCTTATTTTCCGGGTTTCGATGTTTTTGCTAATTCTTCCGTGCTTTTCTTTTATTTTTAAGAAGTTCTCTCACTTCCTTTGTATAGCTAGTATTGCGCTTGATTTTATTACGATTATTAAGAGTGCTTTCCCACACAGCACCTTGGATATTATATAGATGAGCTTATCTAGTTCGTCTTCTATTTGGGCTGGTCCATGTATTGGGTTCTGCAGACTAATTCTTTCTGTTAACTGTGTTTGAAAGAGATTCCAATTGGTTTTGAAGCTCGTTAATTTCAGGTTGCTCTCTTTCATAATCATTGTTTGGCTAAGTATCAAAACAACTGCCGAATGATCTGATGATAGACTTTCACTGTTCTCTATATGGATATAATTATCTGAAATCCCTCTAATAATAAAGAAGTCTATAAAATCTGTAGTCTTACTAATATTCGTATGCCAATAGGTTGGTGTACCGCCTGAGTGAAACTCGCATTTTGGTTGTTTGTTGCTGCGAACAGTTATTTTCGCATTATATTCCCCTCCAATTAAAAAGACTCTTCCTAGTATTTTAAGAAGATTAGTGTAATCTACTTGTTTGAGATTGTATCTTGGAGGGCAGTATATTGCTGAGATACTACAAGTTTGATATTGTTTAGTTGTATTTTGATTGTGTGACTTGCATGGAAAACTTCTCAACTTTAAGTTCTTCGTATGTTTTATATAATCTTTTATGAGGATAGCTGATCCACCTCTACATAGTTTTGTTCTTTAGATGTAATGCATGCTAGCAATTATATCCTTTTATTTTATAGAATAAAGTTTTGGTGAAATGGGTTTCTGATATAAGACATATATCTCTATTATGCACGTTTAAAAATATATCTAGTTCTTGGGTGTGATGCAATAGCCCATTTGCATTCCAGGTTACAATTCGTAATGTTTTATTCATTTCTTTTATTTATAATTCGATTTTATATAATTTATATTTTGATACACTCGTTCTGCAGACTCATTTCCTGCGAAATAAGTCTTTTGTTGAGGTTTTCTAGATTTCTCTGTATGTCCTGTAAAACGAGATCCACTTTTAAATGTTTCTGCTCTGTTTGCCGAACTAGTTGTGCATAAGTAACGTTTTCATTTACTCGCTCTCTTGTATGTTAAAATTAGGAGTTGACGATTTAGAATCTGTGGTTTTTTTATAGATTGCACATTTCTTGGTGTATCTGGTTTGCGTGATTTATCTCTCATTTTTTGTAGTTCTACTGCTACTTCACATCCTCTGTAGTTGGCCGGATGCTGCCCTTTACAGTTGATGCACTTCAGTGTTGTATTTCGGGGAACTGTGCAGTCGTTCCCTGCATGTTTTCCTGCACATTTAACACATCTTGCCTCACGATGGCAGTACTTTTGTGTATGATTACAATCTTGGCAGTGTTTACGTTTTACGAGTGACCTTTCTCGGTGTTTCTATTTGAACTCTGAGGTTGAGGTTTAACTCTGATTTCTTCTTGGTTGTCGAAGGTGACCAGGAATAGTGGGAGACCTCTTCTCATGATTTCAACATTTCCCTCCATGTTTCACGTCTCTCTTTTCTGATGATGTTGACTGCATCGATTATTTTCAGGCCTTTGTTTTGCAGGTCCTCAATAATTTCATCTTTTGAACAAGTTGAATGGAAACCTCTTGCCATTACTTTAATTGGCCGATCATTTTTATCCTCGTAGGTATACCACTGTTGACCATCAAAATTTAATTTATTAGCTAGAGCTTTATAATCTTCAGGCTCTGTTGTATTTATTTTCCAAATATTATTACTGAGCGATATTACCTTGTAGTCATTTTGTACTACTTCTTTCACCAGTTTCTGAATACTACAGTGATTTGTTATTCCAATAGAATATTGATCGGGGATGGAACCTGTTTCTTCTTTTCTGGCTCATGCACTTTTGATGCATTAGTTGCATTGGCAGTTTTCATATGGGTTTGAATTGGCTCAACTTCTAATGATGATTCAACTTTCCTCTTGCTTGGGTTGGTTTCTTTTCTTGGTTTCTTGTTCTGCTCTCTTGGATTTCTGTAGTATCAAATTGGTTTTCCTTTCAAGCTCAACTTCATCCGTGTGATATTCGTCTTGATCTGTGAGTACTTGCAATTGGTTGTTCATTTTCTGCGTTATTATTTTTATTTACTGTTTCCTTTAGCATAAGGTTTTTATTTCTTTATCACGGCAACTTCATTGTTCAACTGCGCGATTATTTTCTCCATTTGTTCAAATTTATTTATTAAGGTTGATATTTTTTCGATTTTTTTTTTAGCGGTTTTTAAATTTAAATTTTTATAAATCATAAATTATTTTATAATAATAATGCAAATCACTGAAAAAACAAATTCGTTTGTGGCAAACAGAATAGGCAGCAAACAATTAAATGTTTTCAACAAAATGTTTGTAGTAAACAATAAATTTATTGTCGCAAAAGAGAAACTATTTTATTAGCAATCGTTAATTGTTTGAAGCAAAACCTGGTTTATTTACATAAGCGTTGTGTTGAACATTAACCGTTTGCCCTATGTAAATTTCATTAATGTGGCGAACACTTTTAATATTCTTTACGAATGTTAATTGTTTGCAAGAAACATCCTGATAATTTATTGCAAACAATAAAGCATTTGTGTTTTCACTTTTGCCATTCCTTGCTAACGTTATTATTGTTTCTAGGAAACATCCAGATAGTTTACTGCAAACAATTAACCATTTGTGTTGGACACTTTTAGTATTCCTTACTAATGTTAATTGTTTGCAAGAAACATCCTGATATTTAACTGCAAACAATTAATAAAGTTTATATTTATATATATTATAAAACTGGTAAAACAATGAAACAAAACATAGACTATTTTTAAATTATTTCATTTATTATTAATCAATTTAACTTTTAAACTTAATACATATCTATTAAAAATACCATTAAATGGTCATTTCATTTAAAAGCAATTAACGACTAAATCATTTTTAAATTTTAATAAATTATACGTATTCCTGTTTTCTAATTTTTCAAATAAAACCGATGTATATATGTCTGTTTTTTTGACAAAAAAAAGTTGCAGCTGAGGATCAAATGTTAGTGTCCAGAGTTTGGCAACATAAAAATATACCATGGTCTGTTTGGACAATATGTTGTATTAAATGAAAGCAAGGAATTTCATCGTCGTAATGATCTATTGATATTAATGATCCAGATTTATATTTTATATTAGTTCGCTCAATCCAATCGATTATTGTGAATGATCGAAATGATAGTTTAAACTTTTGTAATAAATTGTCATGCCTCAAAATCCCTTTAGTTTGGATGTTGAGCGTACGACATTTCATGTTTATATCAGTATAATTAAATAATAAATAACCAATTTTTAGTTGATGTTTTAAAGCTAATGTGTATAACAAATTTTTTCGGCACTTACTAATTCTACCGATTTCTTTTAATTCTTGATGTTTAGCTTCGAATCTCATACTACTTATATTCTGAATTGGTCCAATTTTGCTCATAATATGGAGATAATGAGCACAAAAATGGTACTTAGGTCGTAAATGTTCTTGAAATAACCGTAAGTATTGACTGTGATGGTCAGTTATTAAATTGTTCAATAATTCTATAGAATTAATATCAACTTTCTGTATACTGAGAACTGAAAGGATTTCCCTTAAAGTTAAATAAAGCTTCCAAAATTTATTTCCTGGTGGTACTAAATCTCCAATTATACAGTTTAAATGAATTATGAAATTAATCATTTCCGCTGCAGAATATTTTAGTTTATTTCCATGTAACAGGACCGATTCTTTGATTTGTGGTGGTTTATTGAAGTTCCTAACGTAATCAAATGCATATGTTGTGAATAAATTAGTTATTAAGGTTGTAATGTATTTCCAGTAACTATATTTTAAACTGATTTCTTTAATTACTTATATATATATTGAATTTACATAATTGTATATAATAAATTTTATTGTATTTAGTTACTTATATTTATGCACAAAAAGGTATAAAAGGGTTAGGTGACAATGAAGTCGAAAGAAGAGTATATATAGCTATCTAGTGAGATATAACAAAACAAATTGTGAATAAATAAATAAATAATTATTAAATAAAAATTATACATATTATCAAAATTATAAATCTAAATACTTGTGTTTAAAATTAGAAATCCCAAAACGATTCTACATAACAAAAGTGGTGGCAGCGGAGGGATTTGCTCGCGACAATGCGCAATCCTTGTTTTGGAAATTTCTGCAATTAAACACAATTGTATCTTTGTAAACTAAAATTAAAATAATTATTTGCAAAAACCTATAATTAAAAGTTAAACTTAAATTAATTATCTGCAAAACTGTAAAAATTATAAAGTGCTCGTAGAATCGTCAAGTGTCTAAAAATTACGTCATCGTGATTATAATAGAAAGTGCATTGAAGGACATTAAAATATTCCGTTAATCATATCGTGCGATAGTAGAAATATGATGTGCCCTATAAAACCACTAAAATCAAAATGCTCGTGGTACAAAAACTGTTAAACCATTAAAATATACAGTGAAGTAAAGTTTCTTCCTCAAGTGCTGTGAAATCACATAATATGTTTTTTAAATTTGTTAAAGTTGAACTAAAATCACATAAATTATTATAAAATCGCATAAAATTTTAATATAATATGATTTATGTTAATTAACATCAAATCGCAAATTATAAAGAAACAACAAAATCGATTATAAAAAAAAAAATATTTTTGTGTAATGCAATTAGGCGTGGTTGCAATACAATTCAACCAAGACTAATTCACGTCATCGTATTTACATCCAGTCAAGTTGCATTTCATACTTGACCATTTATAAAATTCTACGAAACATAAATGAATTATATATTATGCATACAAAACGAGAATAATTTCACAAAATATGGAATATGGCAATATGGTTTATTCGTGGTAAATGATCAATATAAATTTCAACGGCGTCTTCTACTAAACAACAAAATTTTATACCGATCATCAAATTACTCAGCTTTAATAAATATGCATTTATTCGATCATTACAATCATTTGGAGAATGTCGTCATCAAATCAAACAATAATATCATCTAATCTGTTATTCGTCATATTCAACCACCCATTTCATCAATTCTACAACACTACGTCAATAAATCATCATCAACAAAACAACAATAAAATTCCAGCCTTATTCATCTTTACTATACTCGAGACAATTGGATACAACAATATACCATCAATGTTTTACAAGGTTAGTGTTCAAACTGTTAAAATTTCAATTTTAATAAATATAGAAACTTAAAATTATACAAAATATTTTGATACGATTTGTTTGTTGTAATTCATTGAATTAAATATTTTCTATTCTTATAAATCAAAATTGTTCGCACATCTTATTAATTTTACTAAATGTTAGAATCCAGTGACGATCTACAGAAATTAAAATTACGCACGCGTGTCATTGATAAAACAAGACGTTCGTTATCCGTAAATTCCGTTGATCAGTTAAATTTTGATGAAAATATAGATGTTAAATCGATTATAGATATACCCGTAAAAACTAATCTCAAAATGTCTAAATTGAATATTGAATTAGCGTTAAAATTAATTCCGGATTTTGACGGAAATTCGGATAATTTGCATAAATTTATTTCGTGTTGTGATGTAGTGAACGACAGTTTATTAAATACAGAAAGTGGAAATTTTTTAAATTTGTTAAAAACTAAGTTATCAGGTAAAGCTTATGACATAGTAAAATATAAAAAATTCGATTCGTGGGATGGTTTAAAAACCGAATTAAAACATAAATTCCAATATTCACGATCATTAGAGCAATTACAAATACAACTGATTAATATTCGCCAGCAACGAAACGAAAGTGTCTTAACTTATGCAGGTAGAATAGAAAAGTTGTTATCAGAACTAAATGAAGTGTGCATCGAAACTGAAGGAGCTAATTCTGCAAATATTATCGTAAATTTGAATGCTAAAACTGCTCTTAAAGCTTTTTTAAAGCGTGTAGATTTTCCGAACTTCGAGATGCTGTAAACCAAGCATGTGAAGAGGAACTTATCATCAGTTGCCGAAACCATTCGAACATTGTTTCAACGAGTAACCTAATAAAATGTCAAATATGTAAACGAAGTGGTCATTCTGCAGAAAAATGTTACAATCGAAATACAGCACCAAGTTTTAACCATCCAAGCAAAAATAATCCATCGTATACTAATTCATTTACTCATAGACCAAGTAACTTTCGACCAGTTTCAAATGTTCGTATTGTTCAAGGAACTGTTGTCTGTGCTTATTGTAAAATACCCGGACATCATATTAGTTCCTGCAGGAAACGTCAGTATGTCAATTCAAAACAAAAATCCGGTAACGATGCTTCTAAGAATGAAAACTCTACTAATTCGGGAAACAATTCGGGGTCCGTTCCAACAATCACACCGAGCACTCCAGTTCGGATCCAAGATATCTTGAAATAGAGTGTTCAAATCCAAAATCAAATGTAGATATCGATCATTTCAATATACCAACAAATCAACCAAACTCGTTTGTTCCTTTTGATCCTAATTTAGATCTTAATTTCAATTCGTTTACTAAATCTTATAATTCTTCTTTAGAGTCAATTGGATCATCACATCGTTTAAATTCAAAGCATTATTCAATTCATCTAACAACCGAAAATCATGACCGAAAATACATTGAACTTGAATTAGATATTTTAAAATGTAAATCTTATTTTTTTCTAATCGATACTGGAGCTGACATAAGCATACTTAAGCGAAACTTCGTTAAGAACGATACTTTGTGTTATCCTGATAAAAAATGTACGGTGAAGGGTATCACTACAGAAATAATACAAACAATAGCAAGTTGTGAAGCTAATATTAAAATTACAAACTCTGTAACAATGTCACATTCCTTTCAAATCGTTCCCAGTGCCTTTCCCATTTCTTGTGCTGGTATTATTGGCAAAGATTTCTTGTCCAAGCACAAATGTAAAATCGATTTTTCTAACTATAGTTTAGAAATTCCATTTAATAATAGTTCGACTGTATTTAATTTAACCACAAATAACTGCATTTCTATCCCTGCCCGAACAGAAAAAACCTTTTCTTCATTTTTACAAATTCCGAATAATGTAGATTATATATGTCAATCTCGTGAAATCCAACGTGGAGTATATACGGCCAATTCACTTATAAAGTCCAAAAACAATTTAACAACAATAAGTCTTGTGAATACCAATGATTATGATGTACACATACAAAATTTAGAACTACCTCTACAACAATTAGATGATTTTGAAGTCCTTAATTTAAACTCGTGGTCCAATAATATATTTAACCGATTAGAAATTATTCAGACATCACTTAAACTAGATCATCTTAATACAGAAGAAGCAAAATCTATTTTAGATATATGCAACAATTATAACGATATATTTTATTTGCCTGGTGATAAACTTAGTGCAACTGATATCACTTTTCATAAAATTCCAACTGAACCGAATTCAAATCCAATATATATTAAGCAATATCGATTACCAGAGTCAACGAAATTGGAAATTGACAAACAAGTCTCTCAAATGTTGGAAGACGATATAATCGAATCTAGTAAAAGTCCGTGGAATTTTCCCCTTATTGTAGTTCCAAAAAAATCTAACAACGGAGAAAGGAAATGGAGAATTGTCGTAGACTTTCGGAAATTAAATAATATTACTACCAACGATGTATTTCCGTTACCAAATATTTCTGATATATTAGATCATCTTGGTAAATCAAAGTATTTTACTACTTTAGACCTCGCAAATGGTTATCATCAAATACGTTTAAATGAATCAGATAAAGAAAAGACAGCGTTTAGTACTTCTCTAGGGCATTATCAATTTAAAAGAATGCCTTTCGGGTTGAAAGGAGCGCCATCGACATTCCAACGTCTGATGAACCATGTCCTTAGCGGTCTACAAGGGATTAAATGTTTGGTATATTTAGACGATATTATTGTAACCGGACATAATCTAAAGGACCATAATTTAAAATTAACATCAGTTTTTGATTGTTTCAGAACAAACAACTTAAAAGTCAATTTAGGAAAATGTGAATTTTTATCGAAGGAAATTGTTTATCTAGGTCACATTGTGACAGAAGATGGAATTAAACCAGATCAAACTAAAATTAACGTCATAAAAAATTACCCCCAACCAACAAATCAAAAACAAGTCAAATCATTTTTGGGACTATCTGGATACTACAGACGTTTTATAAGTAGATATTCTGAAATCGCAAAACCCTTAACTACTTTATTAAAGAAAGGTCAACCTTTTATATGGGATGCATTTTGCGACTCATCATTTTCAAAAGTAAGAAGTGCTTTAGTAAACCCACCGATCCTTCAGTATCCTGATTTTTCTGCACCATTTACATTAACAACGGATGCAAGTGACATTGCTATCGGGGCAGTTTTATCTCAATACAAAAACGATTACGATTTACCAATAGCATTTGCTAGTCGTGTGTTAAACAAAGCCGAAGTTAATTATCCAACAATTGAGAAGGAGTTGTTAGCGATGGTATGGGCTGTAGAACATTTCCGCCCATATGTATATGGTCGTCACTTTACAATTGTCACGGATCACAAACCGTTAATCTGGCTGTGTAACTTAAAAAAATCCATCGTCTCGCTTGATGAGGTGGCGAATAAGATTAGACGATTTCGATTATAAGGTTGTTCATAAACCTGGAAATTTAAATCTTAACGCGGATGCCTTAAGTAGAATTAAGTTAGAGACAGATACGTATGTCGAAACAGAAGTGAACGTAGTGACTCGCTCTCAGACCAAACAACCAATAATACAAGATAATCTAACCAGTCAATCAGACTATGAATACCGAACAATTGCTAATCCTAATTCGACAATCATACAACTAACTGATGATAGAGAAATCGCTAAAATTATTGAAGATTTCCATACGACTCCTTCAGGAGGCCATCAAGGTGTATTTCGCACAGCAGCAAGATTAAAATCATATTACCAGTTTAAGAACTTATATTCTCGAATTAGACAATTTATTCAATCGTGTGAACTGTGCCAGAAAAACAAATGCAGTAAATTAAATAAAGTTCCAATGCAAATAACATCTACATCATCGCAACCATTTGAAAAAATTTTCTTGGATATAGTCGGTCCCCTTCCTACATCGTACCTTGAAAATAAATATATTTTAACAATCCAAGATGATTTAACTAAATTTTCATTAGGTTTTCCAATTACTAACCAAGAAGCTGATACAATAGCTCGCGTATTCGTCGAAAAATTAATATGTGTCTTCGGAGTACCTCAACAAATATTGTCGGACCAAGGAACAAATTTCATGAGTGACCTTTTTACTAATGTGTGTAAACTGTTAAAAATAAGAAAGCTGAATTCAACAGCGTATCACCCTGAAACGAATGGAGCTCTGGAGCGTTCTCATCGAACTTGGTCAGAATATTTAAGAATTTACACGCAATCTGACGAGCAAAATTGGGATATATGGCTTCCTTTTGCCATATTTACATTTAATACTACACCTCACAGCGCAACTAAATTTATGCCCTATGAATTACTTTTCGGACATAAACCATTTATACCAAACTCTTTAAACCGTGAACCAGAGATAGTTTATAATTACGACGATTATATATTCGAATTAAAATCTAGAATGCAGAATTCTTTCAAACTAGCGAGAAATAATATTATTTCGCAGAAACACAAATCGAAGGATTATTATGATGCCAATACTCAAACAAAACAATTTAATGTTGGTGATCTTGTTTTATTAAAAAATGAAGTACGTAAAAACAAATTTTCCCCTTTATGGCTCGGGCCCTTTGAAATTAAAGAAATTAATTCTCCTGTTAATTCAACCTTACTAATAAACAAAAAATTAAAAATTGTACACAACAATCGAATCAAAATATTTCAGCAAAAACTAAATTTATAAATCTAAAATAAAAAAAAAAAAAAAAAAAAAAAATTGAAATTATAAATTGTTTGAACATTAATTTAAGTTAATATTTTAATATTTTATGATCAAATTTTATGTTAAGTCCTGAAATAGGAAACTGCAAATATTGTATAATGTATATATTTAATTTTATTAAAATAAATTTTTAGTTAACTAGTAAATAATCAATAGGATTATTAAAATCTTTGGGTGAAGGTGTTGTGAATAAATTAGTTATTAAGGTTGTAATGTATTTCCAGTAACTATATTTTAAACTGATTTCTTTAATTACTTATATATATATTGAATTTACATAATTGTATATAATAAATTTTATTGTATTTAGTTACTTATATTTATGCACAAAAAGGTATAAAAGGGTTAGGTGACAATGAAGTCGAAAGAAGAGTATATATAGCTATCTAGTGAGATATAACAAAACAAATTGTGAATAAATAAATAAATAATTATTAAATAAAAATTATACATATTATCAAAATTATAAATCTAAATACTTGTGTTTAAAATTAGAAATCCCAAAACGATTCTACATAACACATACAGCCTTTGATTTAATATTTCAAGACTAAAGAATTTGACTAAAGAATTTGTAAATAAACTGTTTTAAAATTCCCATTAAATCATAATGAGCTACTCCTTCTACTATATCATGCATTATGTCTGCACTTAGGTTTTCTACTACATGGAAGTTCAATAAATCATTAAACACACATTTTTCTTTTATTCCGGTTAGTCTAAAATCACAATGTTCAACGTCTTGGGAATAGTTGGCCTCATTTCGTAACAAACTTGGATCTTCTGAACATAATTTATTGGCAAGTGTTTTATTACATTTGCAAATTCTGCAAAACACGTTAGAATTAAAACTTTCAGTAAACCCTAAAATCTGATTTAATCCTAAATTTTCACCAAGAATTAATGATGGTACTAATTTAATTTTGTTGTATTTGTTGTGATTTACAATAATGCCAATAGTTTGCAATAGGTTTAATTGATTTATTAGTGAGGAAAAAATACGTTTATTTCCATTTAATTGAAGTTCCTTGCGGTCGGCCATAAAAAATAACATTGCTAGGTATATTTGAGAAAGCTTGGATTGCATATGTGGCGGCATACAAGGAATCATAGTATAGATTGCGCCAACTGTTTGTTTATTACTACCAGACCCAAGAGGATTATTTGGTTCAAAATCGTCAAAGTAGATAAATAAAGGCAATAAGATCACATTGCTAGGTTCATTAAATTTCTCAACTTTACTTTTCCAGCTTTCACTTTGAATATAATTTAAAACAAATGAATTGTTATTTTTATCGATTTCATTAATATAATTTAAAATATCATCTAGCATAGAAGTCATATTAAAAAGTTTAGAAAATAGATCAATTAAATTAATTACTTGAATTGTTATCTTTTTTTTTATAAAGGTGTTTCCATTAACTGAATTCATTAAATTAATTTTAGTTCTAACTATGTGTGTCTCCGGGAATGTTAAATAATTTGCTTCTTTTAGTTCTTTAAATAACTTGTATTCTGATCTAACCAAACAATTTTCGGAAAGGTTTTCTAAATAAGATGTAATATTATTTAAGTTATTTTTTGTATTTAATGTTATTATTTTATTTAAATGGAATTGAAAAATTTCAAAATTTTGTTTTAATATTTTTAACATATTTTTTCGTGACACAGAATTTTCGTTATAAACATTTATAATTAATTTTAGGATATCATGCTTTAATCCGAAAACATCGTCCTTGAAATTAAACGGGACAATAATGTTACTTTCATTAATCAATTCATTGTTAGTTAATTCACCCACGCAAGCACTAGGAAATTCAATTTCATTCTCAGGAACTGTTTGTTTTATATGGTATCTAATTAAATGGGATTTTAATGAAAAACTATACGAAAATTTCCGACTACAATTCATAAATGGGCATTTGAATTCAAATAAATTATGTCTCTTCAAATGATTGATATACATTTCAACTTTAAACAATTCAATTCTACAAATGTTACACCTTAACATGTTTTAAAATTATTTTATAGAGTTAATTAAGGAATCTATGTTCGGAAAAGATTTTTTGGAAATCTTCACATTAAAAAATAGTTGTTCAATAAGAGCCCAAATATGTTGCGATTCTTCAGGGTAAGAAATATTTAATCCACAAAATATATTAAAACAGGATGTGAATCCACCGACTATGTTTTCTGAATAAATCGTTTTTCCAGCAACAGAAATTGCTGTGGTTGGGTTTACTAAATTACCAAATAATAAAATTTTAGGTTGTCGAAAACTACCTTTTAATTTTTCAGCTTCGGCGTCAGTCTGCAATATATCAATATGAAACATTTGTCAACATATTATGTCAAAATATGAAACATTTTTTATCAAATTATATCATTTACCTCAAAGTATTGAATGAAGCTTTCTTGAGCCTCCAACTTGCTTGGTCTTCTTTTTCCAGTAATAAAATATGTTGGAGTAATATGAGGTAATAATAATAAGCTTATTACAATTTTTGATTGTACATCTGTAAAAATGGTAACAATAATTTATGAATGCCAAAAATTGGATCGAGCGTTAATTTCTTGTAGAAACTGAATTTATTTTGTTAAGTGTATTAGAATACTGAATTTTATTAGAGTTTTAAGTTTATTTAACTGAGTGAGATGTCATAAGTAATTTTAATATTTGTTTGTAAATAAAAAATAAAAATAGATACTCGTACGTTCATCTTCGAGGATCCCCAAATACTTCTTAACCGCGGAACTTTTAAATTGTTTAGATTTTTCGATTATTTTATTAACAATTATTCCCATTTGTTCGACGGAAACGGGGTTTATGTCTGGATACCTTAACCGTGCATCAATTTCGATCTGAATTAAAATATAGAATTAAAAAGATATTAAATTACTTTGGTGTGTACTCATTACCAATTCTAGTCCTCCAGGTTCCAACAAGCAAAGAAATTTTTGCAAATATTCATGTGTGCTAATATTAGAATTAAGCAACACGATACGTCTCGCATGTGTATTTTTCCACTGATCAACAACCTCGCACCATGGTTCTACGTGCCTTTCGAGAAATTCTATGCCATTGCTAATGCTCACGCAATCTTCGATTATTCGGGTTTCTGGTGTTATTTTCAATGGATTTTTATATGATATTATTCGACGAGATATTATCCCAGCTAAGTAATACACACTTCTGCATTCGGATGTAAAAGTATCTAAAATAATGTCCGCTAGATTGTTGAAATCTGATCTGTTCAATCTTTGGCAATGATAAAAAGGAATGTGCTGTTTAGATGTTCATTATCATAGCATAAAATGTTCATTGTCATAGCAACTGGCAACGGTTTATTAGAAATATGTAAAATATGTCAGTTATTTGGCGTGCCAAACGATACGACTACGGGAATTGGGCTGTAAGTTCATTTGGATTTTATACGTAAATCCACAGTAATAATAACAAAACATGCGGGGTTTATTGCAGTAATACATTGACTTTTGAATACTTACACGGTTTCCGGATTTGTTTCTAAAATATTATATATAATAGTTTTTGCAATCTTGATTCTGTCACAATTTTCTAAAGATCCTGAATTTTTGTTGTATTTGGAAATTATTTCTGGTACAGATTTTGACAGCAAAGCACTGATTTCCTATATTTAAGAAGTAAATAAAAATTAATATTTATTAAAAGATCAAAAGTTTTACAAATATTTATATTACAGTATAGCTGTATTTGCTTTGTAATTGTTCGTTGGATTTATTAAAATCTAAAAATTCTATTTCACCAAGCCATGAAATTGTCCTCGGAATTTTTGAAGATGGGGCGTTTAAATTATTTTCGTCATTGAAATTTGTTTCGGAATCGATAATATTATTCACTAATTTTGGGCCTGCATCTTATCGCAAATAACCGTTATCGTGCAATTTTTCTTTTCTTCAAATTGACTTTGCGAAATGGATGGAGTGGACGCTTCGATAGTTTTAAAGGATTGTACATCATTTGACTCTGAATAGTGGTCTAATTCTACAATTTCATATTCAAGCGCTGGTTGTTCTCGTACTACCAATATCAAACCTGGTTGGTATCGTTTTATGTAGTTTATGAAAAATTCTGGTTTTACTTCGGCACCACTTTCGAGAGTAAATGTGAATTCATTTTTAATTTTGAAGTAGGTCCGCACTATGTAAAAATAAGAAATATTTATTTCTAACAATTTCATGTCAATTAAAATTATTTGAAATACCCGCTTTATGAAATATTTCATATGAAAATTCACCTTTCCCGGAAACTGGTACTATTTCTATTTCCCTATTGTACATAACTTGAATTGCTTCAAAATACTCCATTTCAATTATTGTTATTATACCTATGAATATGCAACAACGCTCAAAATTTATACACGCTCAAGATCTCGTTCTCAAACAAAATGTTTGTTCTATAATCTATACACTTTTCACTTAAAACTAATATTTATTTTACTTATAGATCACTTTACTTTAAGATTTTTTTTACTGATCAACTAAATAAACTGTCTGCGAAATAAATGTCGCTCAAATTATATGTACACAATACATAATTTCAGGATTAATTAAAATTCCGAATCAAAATCAACTAAATTCCACATTTAAAATATATATTATTTACCTTTATAAAATCAAAATTTTTTTATAGCCAACACGCTTTGTGGTTAAGGATAATCTCATTTAATAATTTAGAAAACGAAATTAAACTTAAAATTTTCACTTCGCGACGTTTGTAGTACATAAATAGCACTCACTTGCACATCTGTTACACAAAACACTATTTTCACAAAGTTTTCTTTAATTTAATCCACTTTTTAAGTTTTTAGAACTTACTTCAATACGTTTTGTTCGAGAGAAAGAACCGAGTAACATTACGAACATGTGCTTCATCAAAAGATTTTTTTTTTTAGATTTACTAAAACTGTACTTTCCCTGAATACAAATAATATTTGTTCACAAAAAATAATACTTGTTTGTATCAAACATTGCATTTATGTAATGTTTCTGACAAACATTTAGAGTGTTTGAGAAAAACAAATTAATTGTTTCTGAATACTATTTTCTAAGTTTTTAATTAAATGTTTCTTGGAAACATTTAAATAATTTGTTTCGAGCAGTAAATTATTTGAATCTAACAATATTTTTCTTCAGTTGTTCTTTACAATTACATAATGATGGCTATCATCAATTAAAATTTACACCAAATATGAATCATATGCAGTGAACTATTTTTAGTTGATTCAAATATTCGATATTTAGCCCTAAACATTTTATAAACACTTTTTTTTTTTCAGTGTATATATATATATATATATATATATATATATATATATATATATATATATATATATATATATATATATATATATATATATACAAAAATCGTGTAGTAGAAATTCGTGTAATTTCAAAATGGCTCCGTCTTCAGAATTCGGTCAACCTAAAGCACCTGATAAAACGGATACGAGTACAACGGGTTCAGCTGCTGTAGGAAAAAGTGAGGATAAAACCGATTCTGGAGATAAATATGAGTGAATAAAGGAAACGGATTTTTCATCTACCACTACCACATCAACGACAAGGCGATATATAGAAAACCGGTGTTACCACGAGGGCCGATCAACTACTGTGAGGGATGGACTGCACCAATCGAATCAACCTGGGGCCGAATTATGGTCAAAAAATGGGAATAAAAACCGTGAGAATTACAGTTGTTTCACTTACCTACTACACATAAAACATTAAATCATATAATTGTTTGATACAAACAACAGCTAAATTCAATATTTACATCTAGTACGTATGTGAAACAAAGGTAAAACTCATACATTTTATTCCGGTTTTTCGACCAAAATTGGGTCCCTGGGGAAATACAGCTAAGTGTTCTGTTATTTTGATTTTTTGTATATTATGTAATTTTATTGATTCGGAGTTGAAGAAGAAATGAAAGAGTTCGATAAGGTGAATTTGGGCGGGGCATTTCTTGATTCATTTTTAAAATGAATTAATATAAATGTTTATAGAATGAAATAATATAAGCCTTTTTTTATTTATATTTATATTTTATAACTAATCAATGTAAATCCATGCAATTAATCCATGCAATTTAGTATAATTTTTAGTTCATCATATGTAAAAATATATGCTTTAATTAAATGGTTTTCTAGGTTGTTTCGGGAGAGTGTAAATTGGTGAAGGTTTTGATTATATTGTTCTGGGTTGGATAAATAATTATCGCTGGTTGTTGATTTTATGATTTATTGAATACGATTAGGTGATACGATACGATGAAGGATCATACAGTTGTGTTAGCTATTTATTATTAATTCTATCATCTTACAGATTCGTGATTGCTTTAAAAGTTTTATTTAATTTGTTTAGGCTCTGGAGCTGTGCCAAACATCCATTATTGATCTTACATTGCAGATTAGCTTTTTTTGAAACCATTTGGAATTAGCTACACGATAATCCTGTTATGATTAAAAATTAGATTCCGATTTCAGAAGCAGTTAAAAACTTTAAACTTTTATTGGACTATTTTGTAGTATAGAGACCTCTGTTTTTCCAGTGGCTTGGCTCCTTTTTTAGTTAGGCGTTTTAGTAAGATTTTTTTTTTTTTTTAATTATTAGTATTGCATCCAGTGGGTGGTATTTAATAATAATTATTAATTTTAATTTTTTGTTATTTTAGATCTTTCTTTTCGATTTTATTAAAAATAGGTATTAACGAAAATTCAAGAAGATAAGTTTGCAGAGTTAAATAACCATTTTTAATTTTCAGATGACTGGAAGTTTTTCAGTTACATGATTAATAATTATTTCGTAGTTAGAATTGTGTCATTGTGTTACTAACTATCGACTACTTAGGTGTCTGTAACCGGGTCGAGTCTATCCTTACTAACATTACCTTTCCTACCCCTCCTATTTTGTTATGTGTAATACAGGTGTACGGTGAGCCCCGGCCATATCTTTGATTACTTGTCAAATGACTTGGCCGTACATCTCAATCAAATCAAATCAAAATCAAATCAATTTGTTCAAATTGATTTATTAAGTCCGCGTTGTTTATTCTGTTTGTGCACTGAGCGTGCCTTCAGAAGTTGGCTTGAAGTTTCTATACTTGATAGAAGAGGTATTTGCCATCTCATTGTTAATTTCACACAGTGTGGTGCTCTCTGGCGTTGGAATTGTTGGTGGTGATCTATGAAGTACTCCTTTTAGCAAAGGGCCGTTCATTTATCTTCCAGCACTAAGAAATGGATCAGCCTGGTTGCCTACCTACGATTTTCCAGCCCGATAAATCGGGGTGGGGTTTAGAATCTAAGTTCTGACCCACCCGGAGTATGTTTTTGTTTACATATACCCGACATCTGATCTTTTTGTTGATTATCTGCTATACTGTTTCTCTACTACGTAGGGATTGGATACCACAACCGTTTGATCTACGGTACATTGCCCAGGATGCGCCACAAGGAGGCTTCATTTAGGATAATCAATTGAGATTTCTAAATTTTGTAGAAACAGACTGTGCTGGTCATCATCGTTGATGGCATTACTTTTCGGTTGAGAAGAAGCGCTCTTTGGTAGCAATATATATTTGACTAATGGTGTACGGTCAGTAGGTGTTTTTCAACGTAAACTTTTTTAAAGGTGGTGAGGAAAAACGGTAGCGGTTATCGTCGATGAAGTCTTAGAAATATGGGGGGATATAGATTTACCAGGGTTGTTGCTATTTCTATTGTAGATGTTTGGTTTATATGATTCAATTGAAGTAGGAAGTGGTGTCATTATACATAGGTCATCAGAAAGATCTGAAAACCCTGTGGAATGTTCTAAATTATTTTAAATAATCTGGCTGTAGCTTTCTGTAGCGAACAGATACTGCAAGAGATTGGTTTACTTTTTACAAGTCGGATACTCTAGTTATTGACCAACATTTGCATTTCTTGCATGGCAGTAAAACTTTCAGCAACATCTAATTTATGTAATTCTTCCAAATGCATGGAAACTGTTGAACAAAACGTTTCAAAAATCGTGGGTTTAGTATTAAGTCCAGCCATAACTGAAAAGACTGCTTCTTCGTACTTGTCTTTTTTCTGATTTTTATTTTTATTTGTATAAAAATGTGGCAATTCTTCACAACTTTCAACAGCTTCTCCAGCAACATCAAATTCCATCTAAATATAAAACAGTATTATTTACAATAATTAAAATTTAATTTAATAAAAGCAACTTACTTCACTATAATCAGTTTCGGTTACCTCCTCAGATTGAAAACTACTTATTGTTTTTCTTAAGACAATCACTTTGTCCAGGAATTTTAGTTCTTCAAATAAAAACCATTTTGAGTCCTCTCCATCATAGGCACTGCCCGATTTTTTTTATTCTTCAATCTTTTTTTTGTTGTACGTATAAGTGTTTCGTAAGCTACGTATTTTCTTTTTAATTTCTTCTACATCAATGTTCAGTTCTTCTGAAATTTTTGCAAGTGCAAAATTTTTCAAATCATTTCTTCTATAACTTCTGGTCGAAATTTTCCACAAACACTCATTTTTTCTATATAAATCGATTAATTTAACCGTACTTTCCGTCGGAAAGGGTGACATATTTATTAAATAATATAAACATAGAATAACATAAATGAAAAACAAAAATTAAAAATATAGGGTTTTTCAATTTTAATAAATTTCATGTAAATGGGTATTGCCAATACGTCTTTACTCTAAAATGAATATTTATAATAAGGAACCCTAACCTCAAAGCTTGACGTTTCACTTGACAATTTTATAATAATTTATCGTGAAATCGCCTCCTAATAATTTGCTGATAGTGTCAAAATTTGTATAACATACTCACACATACACTGACAAATTGAATATCATGACAGAAAATATCAGTGGATTTTCATAGTGTAGACGCCGGGTTACCGTCCGTGGATAACAGGGACAATGGACGATGAAGACTGACTGTCAATTAATAAACATTTATTAATTGAGATCCGAAAAACGAAAATTTAGCTCTAAATATAAATGAACAAGTAAAAATTAATGATAAATTTAACAAAACTATGAACAAATTATATAATGCAATGTTAGAAGATATTAAAATTATTCAAGATTTTATTATTGACAGAGAAAACCAAACTCTACATAGATTAATAATATTTGATATAAAATTAAAAATACAAGAAATAGATAAAATTATAAGTGGATTACAAGACAATATAATGTTCAGTAATCTTAATATTATACACCCTTCTCTGTTAACTCATGAAGAAATTGTGAAATACAAAATAGATGCTAACAAAATAAAAAACTTAAAAGTGGATATTCAAATAAATTGCTTTTTTTAATCAAAATACCTTTTAGCATAGAAAAAGTAAATAAAAAAATAATTTTACCTTTGTCAAATTTAAATGAGTAGTTCAATAGATTAAGAAATCATTAAAACATTTGAAATTAACAATACCTATTGCTATTATGAATACAATTTAAATAAAGCTTTCCATGAAGTAAATAATTTAAAACATTATAATATTTTGATTGTATTTTGGATTGTCAATAAATTGCCAAAATATAAAAAACTGTATACTGAAATTTATAGCATCAATGATAATAACATATTAATACAATTGGAATTTTAACATCAAATTATGATGAAAGAACATTCAAATTGAACGGAAATTATTTCATAAAGTTCTTTAACTGTAGTACATAATATATACATAGTATTAGCATTATCAAAGTCTTGGGTAACAAATTTAGAATTAGAGTGTTCCATCCAACCATGCTTCATTCAGTATGATAAGGAATTACGGTTTGATTAATATTGGGGCATGTATTTTCAAGATTATTTTCATCGACGGTAAAACCACACGTTGATACGTCAATGAACAAGGTGGGAATGTCCGATTTTTTTAATCGCGATCTCTTTTGATTCTCTTTTGTTTGTGGCATGAAATGGTGTTTTTCAAAATGTGCCGACCAAACAATTGCATTTCTACTTATTACATCTTCCTCAGCCGAACCAATTAATTTCAACCACTCCATTTTTAAGTCTCCATATGTATTTTGGTAAGCTAAAAACAAATGTTTACATTAAAATTTTTGTAAAAAGTTGTACTTATATTATTCCAAAATAAAAATAAATTATGAAAAGCAAAGCACGTAGCACATGAAATATCCACCGTTTTATTAAACTAAAATAAAAAAATAAGAACCCCACGCGACAACCAAAATTGTTTTCTTAATTTTTTTAACTTAAATTAACGATAAATTTACCACAAATCACTTTCTTCTTAACATAATTTACATTTTAATTTATATAAACACTTACTGGTGGTAAGATATTCCTTTCTGAAGTTTTTAGGCGTATTTTTGCAACTTTTCACAATACACTTCATTTTACTTAAAACTTTAGAATTTTTATTATAAAATGATGCACTACTACATAAACCACTAACTATTTTATAATGTTTTTATTATTTTAGTATATTTTAGTTAATAAAGGGTAGGGGAAATATTTCGTCGCCCTTTTGGGTAACATTGAAACAAAGAATTTTCTTATTTCAAATGAGCTTTATTAAACCAAATATGTGCCATTTTGATCGATGACCTTTTGCCATTTTTCTGGTAGAGCCATGATCCCATCACTGTAGATTGTCTGTGGTTTAGAGGCGAAAAATCGAGACATCTAATGTTCGCGGGCCTCTTTTGAATTTAATGTAAAACCATTAACATGATTAATGGTGCATGGACCGGAACAAATGGTAGCCCGATAGTGCAAGGTCAGAACTATATGGTGGGTGCATCAAAACTTCCCAGCCAAGCTCTCTCAGTTTTTGCCAACTTCAGGGTCAAATTTTTCTACAAGATAAATTTTTCGAAAAAAATAGAAAAAATAACGCCTTGTGGTAAACACCATAATTATAATTTGGTTTTATTTCCCCTAAACCTAAATTTTTTTCGGCTTACATTAAAGCCAATTCGGCTTTAATAAAATGCAATTGTTGCTGTAGTCTTTTGAAAGCAAGACTGCTAAAAACTGGTTTGGTGGGTTTTTATTTTGAGATATGAGTAAGCCATATGCATTTTTTATATAACCATCCTGCTCTGACTTGTGACACATGGAATAGCAAATTTTGCTCGCCTTTTCACGCAAAGTGGCTCGCATCTGACGGAATATTTTGAAACTAGAGAGAAAAGCGATCGACTTCTCAAAAAACTTGTAGTGTCAACTTGTATTTTCTTTTTAAATGAATTAAAATAATTTACAATTGTAGAATTGAACATATTATATTTATTTCATTTATTTCTTGTGTAAAATGTTTTAATTTTTATAATATTTTACAGTGTGGTACTTTTTAAAACAATATCCAACGTGCAGAAAAGGATGTCTTTCGCATGTTTCGCAAAAGTAAACAGTTGTCTTTCTTCCACCCTTAGCTTTTCTATTTGAACAGACCGTACAATCGTTATGTTTATTTTCGGGATGTGTAATTACTTACTAGTGTTGCTATTGTAAGCACCTCTTTGGTAAAATTCCGCTACTGAATGCACATGTGTATAAAAATTATAAAAATAGCCTAAATATTGTTTGTCGATTAAAGAAATATTTTTTATTTTTTTCATTTTATTTACTCTAAATTTATATACACAATTGTGTATACGAGCCGGACAAGGATTCAAAAAACACAAAAACAAACTGCCTACAATTTTTTACAGTTTTTAGTGTTACCTTTTATAAACTGATATGCTGGTTTAGAGTAAATTAGTATTGTCACTTCCAGCGTTCCATACGAGTGCAAAAGGTTAATGTAATATAAACTTCATAGATGACTATAATTCGCCTGGATATTGTTGAAAATGTTCAATTAGTTTATAATAAATGTAACAAATGACGAAATAATAATAAAATGAAATGAGGTTTTTTCTCGTATAAACTAATATCACCTTTCGCTCTCATAGCAACACTGCTAAAAACTGGTTATAATAATAATAAAATAACTAATATGTTATCAAAAAAATATAATAATTATGTTATATAATTTATGTTATCAAATTATAATGCTTTTTTCAAACCGAATTCCGATTTAGCCACTTTGCGTTAGATAGACAAATACATAAATCAAAAAGAGACAAGATACGTCATGTAGAAGAAATCTCTTCATTGACACCAGCACTCGTGTCTATTTTTTGAACCCAAATAAAGATCGTATTGTGTTTTTGTTGTTTTGTTGTTCAAGTAAAATTGAAGATCGGTGTATTTGTTTTTATTTTATTCGTAAACCTAAACACATGTGTCGACGCGACGGTGTGACGAAACACGAAACTAAATGGAGAAATATTATTTTGTTTAAGCTTAGTACTCAGTTCAAAGTGAAATGAAATTTTAACGCGGTCTCCAAAAATCTATTTATTTTCGCGTGAAATAGAAATGAAATTTTATTTGGAGAATTTTTAGTTTTAACGTATAAATTTGTAGACTTGCATAAATTAATTTCTTTATTTTACGTAAATAATTTAAATTAAATTGACTTTAATTAAAATTTATGAATTTGTGGTATTAAAAAATTTGTTTTTTTGCCAAAAACAAACAAATGTCAAAATTTCTCGTGAAAATAATGTGACATTATTTTCACATGAAAATAATTTGGAGAGTTTATGCGCGCCATCTTTGATGTATTGAACACACTTGGTTTTTTCGTTGGAGAACTGAGTACTACAAAACGAAAACTGAAATGAAATTTTTCATTTCTAATTTCACTTTGGTAAAATCGTATAGAAATTTCACGTGGAATCGAACTGAGTACTAGGCTTTATTAAAAAATAATATAGAAAGGAGAATTGAAGGACGAACAAATGTGTATGTATATAAAACAATTATTTTTGCTTTTTAGAGAATGTTATGAAAATCATTGTTCATTTTTTCCTATGAATGTATGTGATATATATAATAAACGTTTATTTAGTACGTCACACATTCAAATATTTTTGCTTTCGAAAGTGTGTAAACGTGTGTCTTTTGTTTCTGTGATTTTTTTCTCTTTTTAGTTGGGATTCACACCGACACCGGAATTTTTGTGACACTTTTTTTTGGCGGGGAGTACGAACTTCCGCGTGATACACATGGTTCTTTCCATAGAAGCAGTGTGGTTTTACAACGCGAATGTAAATGGAATTCCGTCGGCATTGCATATTGGGAACGTAGAAGACATAAATACATACATAATAATACATGTATATGTATGTAATGTATATTGTTTCTACAAAATTAATTTTGCTCGCCCTTTAAATATTATAAACACAAAAACGAAATTTTGCTATTTTGTTTATTTTACATTGATCGTGTACTTCAAACTGCAAAATATTCTAATATTATTATATAGATGATTATTAATGTAATATACAAATTGTAATATGTATGTTATACATTAATAATATTAAATTTGCAGGTAGTTCTTTTTAACGATTTAAATATGAACTGGAATAGACCATTTTCCTCAAATAATTTTGACAGTTCTCAATCAGCTGTTTTTGATGCTGTATGGCAAACAACAATTTTGTGTTGTGTTTTGTTTTATTTTGATACTGTGATAATTTAATTAATTAGGCTAAATAAAATCAGCTAGTTTCTGTGTTTATATAATTTATTAATATTAACTAAAAAAAAATTAGAATACTATATTTACAAATTTGTGTTAGAAGTAAGTAATTACCATGATTTTGTAAATAAACTTAGGTTATATTTTTGCATCAAATAAATTATTTTTATGAAATTTCTATAAATTTACAGAAAACAAATAGCGCTATGCTATCGAAATATGCAATGGGTCTGTAGCCGAAATACGACTATACGAAAGCAAAATATCTCAGTTTGAGACCGATCCGTATCTAATGAAGTACGATGAACAAATACTGCGAAAAAACGTCATATTTTGAAATATTCCAGTATCTTGTGAATAAAAAATCATTTTATACATCAACTGAATTAAAGGCAGACAAATCGTTAGAGGCTTTGATTTGGTTGTTGTTCTTAAATTTGTATGCTTCAGTGCTGCATTTACCTCATTCAATGCAGTAATTTTTTGTTTCAACTTATATATTGCATCATTTTTGTCACACTCAAAAAAGAATTCTACGAATTACGAAACAAATCATAAATCAGTTTGACATGCTTTTTCATGAAACATTGGAACGGCGGGTACATCGTCCAAGTCTTCGTCAATCCTAACTTCTGGTTCCAAGTTTGGCGTTTTTTCTGATTTTGTGGCAATCTAATCTTGCATTACCATCAATGAGGTTCTTTTCTTTACTATAATGAAGTAATTTTTATATCTTTGCGATTGATTGCAGTCAACCATGCTCGTTGCCGTTATTCTGCAAGAACTTTGTACTTCAAACAACGTGTTGGAACAGCGGGAAATCTAAAAAACTTTATTCCAGAATTCTTAAGTAATCTCGATCGAAATTTATTTAGAATAATTAATTATTTCACTTTAACACAAATGTTTTGTAAAATACACAAGAAAACAAGCGTTTATTAACAAATAAACAATGAATATCACATAAAATTTTAACATTCGTTGCCATACACGCTCGCTTGACATTTAAAACGTCACTGATTTTGACAGATAGGAAAATGGTCTATACGATCAAATTAAATAAATCTGAAATTTTTAATATTTTTTAGCGGTTGAACAGATGTATGTAACGAAAGTTTAATATCTGCAAATTTCATCCTTAAATTATTGCTGATTACGAGTATTTTGTCGAAGGAATAATTTCAACTTGGTTGGTTTAGGTGGGATTATTTCATTTATTCAAGTGATGTTCTGAAATATGGAAACTGTTTACTAATTTTTATTCGAATTGAAAAATATAATTAGATTGGCAGCAAATAGAATTTTTATTTTTTCTTAAGTTGTGGAATAAATTCAAAACAAATGGAAGTGGTCATTTCATAGTCAAATTCAGTAAATGATTATATACCACTGATCTATATTACATGGATACGACATGTCAAAAACTATATCGTAGAGCAAAAATAGTTCTACGTTTGTGACAAAGACAGAAAAATTTTCTGTCTTTTCTTCAATTCCGAATTTTCGAAAATCAAATTAATGTAAACAGAAAACTGCCCTTCAAACAAGGTGTTACATTTACGTACCATAAACGGAGGAATTTGTTCATATGATTCTTCGCAAACGTAACATTTTGGTGTTACAAAAATGAACCATTAATGTTGTTCGGGACCCATGATAATTAGACTTTTTCGCGAAGAGTTGTTAATGTGTTGGTAGTTCGCAAGTTTTTCGTTTTAATGTTACATTTTCGTACCATTTTCAAGCAACATTTAAGGAATATACAACATGTTTCGTTAACGCAATATATTTTAGGTGTAAATACGAATGATAGTAAAACCATTAAATAAAAATGCGAAATTAATATAGTTTAATAATTCATCACAAAATTAGAATTTTATTGTTTCATAATGCAGTCATAATATACGAAAATAATAGTTTGCAAAATTCCAAGTTTGAATTTCCTATTAATATTTGATGTTATTCTCTAATTTTGATTTTTTGGCCTAGCTTATTAGAACCACTTTTTAATTGTATTGATGACATCACTCTTACACGTAGTAATTGTTTTTAGAGCACATTCTGAAACAAAGCAGGGATATATTATATATTATACATTAATATTATTTTATTTTATTACCGTATTTATTATTATTTAACTAAATGTAAACCAATTGTTTGACATACTTTATTTGAAAATATGGCGTCGTTTCAAAAACACCTTTCGAAAAAACAATTACAATTTTTAGGTATTATATTTCGTACATTAACTTAACTTTAAACCAAAAATTTTTCAAAACTAAATATTAAAATTTCACAAATATAAACACAATAATTTATGAATTAATTTCGCTATTTAATAAGTTATTTTAAACACCTAGGTACTATTCAACTTTCTCACTTAATTTAAAATGGCGTGCATCTAGTCCGTATGTACATACGAGTATATACAATATAAATATTGGTAAAGATGTGTAGATGACAAAAAATTACTTTTTAAGTACATTTATGTTACGTTCAAACGAAGTTCGTTTTTTTTTGTTTGAAGGGTGGTTCCTATGAGTTTTTGACGTTTGACGTTTTGACGACAAGAACTCTTTTTTTTATTCGAAATATTTGCAGGAGAGCATTTGAAATATTAAGGGAAATCGCAAGAAGAAATTTGCATACAAAAGCGGTACCACATGAATTAAATGAATAAAATGTGATTTATAATTTAAACCATTTGAATATTATTATTTGTTCATGACTATAATAATAAAAAACCATTTCAGAAAATTTCGAAATTAAATCTATCTTCGGTACGGACCTATCTTTCGGAAATATTTTTTTAAAGCAAGAGGTGTGTATACGAGCGATATGACTATACAAAAAAGTGCTCCCATTTTTAGCTGTTGTTTTATATGGTTTCTGACATTGATGTCGTATCCATGTATATAGATCAGTGTTATATACATATGTATTTGGATTATTTAACGATTTTTAAGCATTTTTGTTAAAAAATGCTACATGGTTTCGGTTTGCCGTCCGTCCGTCTGTGTCCACGATAACTTGAGAACGGATGGAAATATCACCTTAATTTCTTCACTGAATCAATTCATGGGATACAGCTCTATTGATTTGGACATTTTTGTGTTTTGGGTGTTTGGAGATATGTAGGGTTTTGTTAACCCTCCTCCTGAAAATTGATAGATTTTTTTTTATTTTCTGGGATCTGGTGGAGGAGGGTTTGTGTGGGGAGTGTGTGTGTGGGAGTGGTATGAAGGTGTTAAATGATGATGATATGGGTGGTGCGGTATATGGTGGTGCGGGCGAGATTTGACGGTTTTGGGGGTTTGAATTGGATAGTTGTAATAATGTTTAGGTGTGGTGGTTTGCGTTTGTTTGGGGTCGGTTGAATTGGGGTCGGTTGGGCTGGGTGTAGATGGGGTTAGGTGGGTGTGGATGTGGGTGGGTGTGATATTTGAAATACGCAAATCACACTGCATAAAAGTTCTTTATAGGCAACAAAAATGCTTATAAAGTTCGGCTCCGAATCTTTCTCATCTTTTTGTTTAACTTTCTAGAATATCGTCAAACAATTAAATGTATAAGTTAATTAAACGAATTTTTAAAATTTGATCAATTAAAGGAATCTTGGGATGAAAATGAGATTTTATTATTTTCCAGTAAAATTCCATAATACGGGCTACTTAGTCTCATGATCCTAACCTTTATACTATGTAGCTATATGTAAAGCAAACTTTTGTTGAAATTTTCAAACATTGCTCATGAACCCCTGCATCTGCGTTGCTAATCTTATTAATACAAAATGCATTGATATCAGAAAAACTTGTAAAAAACGAAGAGGGGAAAATGTTGTGGGCAACACCAGACTTTATATTACCACGAATGTAAACATACATCTCGGGTACACCCCGCTTGATTTCTAAAGCGGAGAAACTTATCGGACTTTTGGTAAAAATATCTTGATAATAAAAAATCATTATTCCTGCTTAAATTTCAGACAACGAACAAGGTCAACCCTTGTTTAAAGTTTTACCTTTAAATTTATTTGAATCTTTTAATTCCTTGTTGTTTTGTGTAAATGTAAAATTTTTCAGTATCGTTGCAAAAATTGAAAAAGCTGCCAATGAAGCTGCCACTTCCGGTACACAAGTTTCCAACAAAATTCGTAAGAATCTCCTCCTAATTATCGGAAATAATTTAAGTACGAAGTTTCATCCCGAATATTCAATCCGACTAGACTGTAGATGCTGAATTTTGGTGAAATGAAATTTTTTATCAAAACTCGATTTCCGGTAATATTTAAAATATGAACTGAACTATTTGTGTTTGAAATTAAATTTACACATTTTTTTAATCGTTGTTTCGTAAAAATTATATGTATATGTACTTTTCAAAATACTTGCAAAACAGGGAAAGCTCCGATGGAAGGTATCACTTCCGGTGAACCGATTTTGGCCAAACATAATTGGGACCTCCCAAATTATAGTAAAAGCTTAAGTATGAAGTTGCATTCCAACTAATCCGTTATCCTGTATAGGGACCGATTTTTTGTTGAAAACAGTTTTTTTGTCAAAAACAGTCATTTGGGGTGAATATTCTGTGGCCAACAACCGTCTTTCTTTTACCATACGAATCTATCCCTAGATCTCGAATTCACCACAATCCATTTCTAAAACGGAAAATTAATGGTACCTGTCTTTTTGCAAACCCGTTTTGTACAGTCAAACATCATGGTTCCTGTTTAAATTTCAGAAGACCAACATGGTCAACCCTTGTTGAAAATTTAATCTTTAAATTTACTTGAATCTTTAATCTTTAAGTCTATTTGAATTTACAAACGCGGGAAAGAATTAATTCTTTCTCTGATTTTGTAAATGCTAAATTTTTCAACATCAGAGAAAAAATTAATTAAAAAGCTCACATGGATACACAGACTTGCACTAAATTTCGCAAGAAACTCGCAATTAACTGAAACATGTTATGATGCTCGTTCAAATGTCCGCCGCGGCTTTGCTTGGTGGCACATTTTCAGGAGGTTCAATTTTCGATGAATTTGTCGCATAAATCAGGCTGCATTTGAGGAATGGTGTTCGTTATGTTGACTTTGAGGGCATCAATTGTTTCGACCTGCGATTAAAGATAGCCCCAAAGGAAAAAGCCTAAAGGCGTTAAATCATGCGACACCTATGTCCAGTTCACATCGCCGCTGCGCGAGATAACCTTATGCTCTCATATCGCTCGTGCAGACTGACAATCGTGGCATGCGCTGTGTGACATGTAGCGTCGCCATGTTGAAATCACATGTCGTTGGTATCAATTTCTCTCCAGTTTAGGTTACAAAAACTTGGGTCATCGATCTGTATGCCGTTGCCGGTTATAACAATGCCAGTTTTGGGAGAAGCACAAATCCGTGATTCCACCAAATCAAAATCCACACCAAACAGTGGCTTTCTCGGGGTTTATTTGGTGGCAGTATATCTCGTGTGGATTGGTACTGTCCAAATTCGTCAATTTTGCTTGTTTATATATCCATTCATCCTAAAGTGGGCCTCGTCGATAAAGATGAGTTTGCAAAAAATGAAAACACTTCTATGAAAGCTGTCACTTCTGATGGACTGATTTCGGCCAAACTCTCTCTCTCTCTAGCAATTTACATCCCATGAAGGGATTTTGCCGCCTGCACTATGGTCCTCCATCCGTCTCGGTCCAACGTCGTCACGCCAGCACAGTCGGGGTCTTCCTCTACGACGTACTCCGGCTGGGTGTTGATGGAACACTTTGTAAATCATTCGTTGTTGTGGAGACCTTGTAACGTGGCCGAGCCATCTGACTCGATTGGATTTGATGAAACCGATAACATCGCTACCTCCGAGAAGTTGCTTTATTTCGTGGTTCATGCGAATCCGATATTCATTGTTCGCAACTTTAATAGGATCAAAAATTGAACGGATGACCTTCCTTTCGAAGGTAGATACAGGTCTTATTAGTGCTTTATAAAGTGCGAGCTTGCACGACTGCGAAAGATGTTTAGACCGCAATAATCTTGATTGGGCATAGAAAGATCGTGATTCGGGCTTTTATTTCTGCCTGCATATCATTCAGTGATGTTATAACTGACCCGAGGTATTTAAAGTTGTCGACGCTATCAAAGTTGTGGTGGCCAATTTCGAGATTTGCCATGGAGATGTTCCTAGGTGTTGCTAAATATTTGGTTTTACTGCTGTTCAACTCCAAACCAAGTCTTCTTGCGCAGCGATTGAGCGGGATGAAACTGTCCTTGATATCGCTAGGTCTTCGGCCAAGAAGTACGATATCATCTGCATATCCAAGAATTTGGCCTGATTTATTGAATATACCACGCGAAGTTTCAATGTTGCTTTTCCTCACTACGTACTCAAGCGCCAAATTGAACAGCACAGGCGCCAGTGCATCTCCCTGTCGAACACCAGATGTTATTTGAAAGGAGTCTGATACAGTTCCTTCAATTACAATTCTACGTACAGAGCCAGATGTTGTTAATTTACACAGAGAAACAAGTTTCTCTGGAATAGCCATACGAGCACGACCCAAAAGTTGTCGCGGTTTATACTGTCATATGCCTGCCGAATGTCTATATATAGTTGATGAATGGTTATGTTGTACTTCCAACATTTTTGCAAGATCAACCTCATGGTAAAGCATTGGTCAGTGGTCGATTGGTTGGTACGAAAGCCACGATAGTTTGCACATTTAAGACGGTCGCCTTTTTTATGCAACGGACATACGAGCGCGGTCTTCCAATTCTCGGGCAGCTCTTCTTGGTCCCAAATACAGACGATGAGATCGTATAGATTTGCAATTCTCGGGCAGCTCTTCTTGGTCCCAAATACAGACGATGAGATCGTATAGATTTGTTGCAAGAGTAGCGAATCCAAGTTTAATTAATTCTGCGGGGATTCCATCGAGACCGGGTGCCTTTCCATTTTTCAATCTACTAATAGCTGCGTCTACTTCCTCTACTGTGGGATATTCGACAAGGACCTCTTCACCTGGAGGAGCTGTTGTTCTAATGGGGGTCACGTCTTCATTCCGATTTAGAAGATTTTCAAAGTAGTTTTGCCATACTGAGAGAACATCAGCCACGTTTGTTCTCAACTCCCCATTCCCGTCTTTGATGGCTGTACTTCTTGGGTGGAAGTCTTTAGTGAGATTCCTGGCATTGGTAAAACAGTCCCTCGAGTTTCCAATTTCCGCTTGGAAGCTGATGTTTTCAATGCATGATTTCATATATTCACGTTTCTTTTGTCGGAGGAATTTAATCGTGGCTTTCCTAGCGCGTAGAAATTTTGATTGAGTGCTTCTAGTGTTGCGAGCCAACCATTTCTCACGAAGCTTTCGTTTATTTTCGACGACCAGGCTGCATTGATCGTCGAACGAATCATTGCGGGATCTCGGTGGTCTTCTTCCGATAGTGTTTTGCGCCGCAGTGGTTATGGCTGACTGTATAGCGTGCCACTGCCACCTCGATGTTAGAGGGAGCTTCTTCGTTGTTGCTGGGCCGCTCTAAATAGTTAGTGACAGCTGATTGGTAACTCTGCAGTGACGCTTGGTCTTTTAGAGTATCGACATTCCATCGAACGGTTTTTTGTGCTTGTCTGTTGAACGTAGATGACAGTTTGCATAATATGACAAGCACATGATTACTGTCCATATCTGCACCTCTGTAAGATCTGACGTCAGATATGCTTGTAGAGTGTCTCTTAGACACCATGACGTGATCGATTTGGTTTTCCGTTCTTCCATCATTCAATCTCCACGTTACTTTGTAACTAAGTTGTACATTATTGCCAGGTTGATGACGCGTTGGCCGTTGTTGTTACTAGTTAGATGCAGGCTGTTGGGGCCCACGATGATTTTAATGTCGTGGTGCGGTATGTTATTGATGACTTCCTCCAGCTCGACAAAGAATAGATTTTTCATGTCATCTGATTTATCTTCGGTGGGTGCATGTACATTAACGATCGTGATGTTAAATTTCTTACTGCGACGTGACCATGCATATCCGCATGTTGAAAGGGCGGAAATCGATGATATGATGCTTCACGCGCCGATGGATGAGAAAGCCAACTCCAAATTCTCCTCCGTTCTGATGGCCGCTGTAATGGAGAGTGTAACCATTGGCGGTGTCATGGATCCCACTCCCAGAAAATCTGAGCTCTTGTAGTGCAAGTACGTCTAATGTGTAACTTTCTGCTTGGTTCGAAAGGTTCTGGAGATCTCCAGGTCTTAAGAGGCTACGTATGTGAAGTTGGCCCGAAAACCATCCCGAAAAACGCCTTTTCAATTTAGGTGTGTTTCTCCGCTAAATTCATTAAAAGACTCTTCAGCCCGAAAAATCTATATGAAGAAAATCAAATTCCATCCCGAAAAAATAAAAACAATCTCACGTACACAAAACAAAATTTAAGTTGAAAATCTATTACAAGAAGGGATTTACCACACTTTAAATTAAGAAATTTAAAAACTAATTCCCTCAAATAAAATAGATTAAAAATTTTTCAACGACCTTAAAGTTTCGGTTCACAGAGGTTGGCAGATATAACAGTATATTCCCAGTTAATACAGTGACCATCAGCATTAAACACACAAATGCTCATTAAGTTACAGCGGGGAAGAGGGCTTCCCCAGCTGATTTAATATAAACCATCCCGAAGAAAACATTTTAATATAAATTTTGCGTCTTCGCTTAATTAAAAAAGCCCGAAAAATAATGCAAAATAACAGAAAATTAGAATCCATCCCAATAAATATATATATATATATATATATATATATATATATATATATATATATATATATATATATATATATATATATATATATATATATATATATATATATATATATATATATATATATATATATATATATATATATATATATATATATATATATATATATATATATATATATATATATATATATATATATATATATATATATATATATATATATATATATATATATATATATATATATATATATATATATATATATATATATATATATATATATATATATATATATATATATATATATATATATATATATATATATACAGTGCAACCTCCCGAAAGCGACCACCTATACGGGACTGTAAATTTCTGGTCATTTTACGGAGGTGGTCAGTTTGAAGAAACTTCTCTGAATAGTGACCAAAATTATATTTCTGGTGTTTGGTCTTTTTATAGAGGTTTTGACAAATGGTAAATAAACCAAACATATGTATGTACATTAGAGTGGACCTAATTTTCGAAAGTTCCAACATCTGACGGGACACTCCCTAGAAGTGTGAGGTTACGCTAAAAACTTAAAAAACATTGGGTCGATCGAAAGTGGTTTAGAGGTCGCGACTTGAGCGCGAAGTTCGATAAAAACGGCATTATTTCAATTTTTTGCTTTCAAACGAATAGAAAAATTATTTAAACATTTTTCTTAGGCTGAGAAAACTGTGGTGAATAGAAGAGACAAAGAAAATTACCCTTTGAAAACATCAAAGATATCGAGAATCAGTTAACAAATAGCGAAATTATTGCCAAATTTCCAAAATGCAACAACAAGGCAAATTATGAGTATTTTTTATGAATTAATTTTTATGATGAAAATAATCAATCTCGGATGATTTTCTGTACATTAAGCATGTTTTGGTATAGTTGAAAACTTCTGTGTGTAGTCCTTTACGACTTATAGCAAATATTGGATGTCATCTTCATTTTTTGTTAATTTATTATTATAATCTTGTATTAATTTAACACCACGTTCTGCGATATCATTTACGACTTTTATTTGACTGATAATCTTCATTCCGTTCTTGAAATTATCATCCTGAGGCCACATATGCGGATCTTTTTAAGAAATCTGTGGAAATCTTGAATAGTTTCTAAAATATCGCCAGTGTTTGGTGTAACAAAATCTGCTAGTTGTTTTGTAATGAATGTTTTCACATCATCAATGACGGCATAAGACATTCGTTTGTTTACTCGTTGTACGTCATTCTTATTTATTTATTTTTTTTTTGTAATTTTGAATATGAATTCCTGGATTTAAAAAACAAGTCACATTGGGAGAATTCACTGTATATATAAATATATATATATATATATATATATATATATATATATATATATATATATATATATATATATATATATATATATATATATATATATATATATATATAT